>CM045747.1:25468081-25485581 GCA_024760905.1 Plotosus lineatus | reverse complement strand
ACAAATGAATCAATGAATTCAATAAGGGCTCAATTTTTCAAATTCGAGATTTGACTCCCATGCATCATGTTTTAATTCTTACTGTATTTCATAGACAGGCCCAAATCCAGTAAGAACAAAGTGTTTGAGTTTTCAGCAGACTTTAGGAATAGCATTGAGGTTAGTGTCTGTAGAAGTCAGAAGTAGGTTCCGTCCTTTAAAGTCTAATATAATGGTCATTACTTTCCCACAACAACCTGTCTGCACTGAGCAGCTTGTTGACATGGAAGATCTTCTTCTTCTTCTTCTTCTTCTTTTCCTTTCGGCTGTTCCCTTCAGGGGTCGCCACAGCAAATGATCTGCCTCCATCTCACCCTATCCTCTGCATCTTCTACTCTTACTCCAACTACCCTCATGTCCTCCTTCACCACCTCCATAAATCATTGTTGACATGGAAGATAAAATTCAGAAATGTAGTATCCTGGTATCTTTCCGAAGATGCGGAGTCTTCTTTACTAATTTCTGACCACTGATAGCTGAGGTGTAGATTATGATTCAGGTTTTGATAATGAGTAGCTCTATGATGACTTTGATGTTCTGAACGAGGTTCTGATTACTGGTAGACTCCATTTATGTGCATTTTAATTATTTTAATACTTGCGTACGTCCATGTCAAGTTTGAAATTAATTTTTTTCTTCCTGGGAAAATGAAAACTGATCTCCCAGTGGATGGGAATGCAAGTATGCACATGCATACTTAAGGACAAAAGTGGTCATAACTAGTCTTCTTCTTTTCCTTTCGGCTGTTCCCTTCAGGGGTCGCCACAGCAAATGATCTGCCTCCATCTCACCCTATCCTCTGCATCGTCTACTCTTACTCCAACCACCTTCATGTCCGCCTTCACCACATCCATAAATCTTCTCTTTTGTCTTCCTCTGGGCCTTCTGCCTGGTAGTTCCAAACTCAGTATCCTACTACTCACTATCTCTCCTCTGTACATGTCCAAACCATCTCAATTTAGCATCTCTGACTTTGTCTCCAAAACATCTTACATGTGCTGTCCCTCTGATGTACTCATTCATAACTAGTATTCTTTTCATATTGAATCTGAAATTAAAAAGTTCCTGAATAAACAACATATGTTTTGTCCTTTTTATGTAAAGTTTCTACTAAAGATGTCAACAAAGGCCCAACTCCTCGTGTTTATTTGGTAACCCGCCTAAAACTGAAGTGCCACTACATTTTTAGATTTAATACTTCTAGAAGGTACTACAGATGTCAAACATATGATGCAAAGACCACAGCAATACATTGAGGAAAAATATTCAAAATCTTCTTCTGTTAAAAAAAAAAAGTTGAATGGCTTTAGACCCTTATAGATCTACCAAAGGTGTTGTTCTATATTTCCGATATTTTTGACATCTCGTCCAGGTGTTCAGAGATCACTACATTGTCATCTGCAAACGTCAACCCAGACACTCCAATTACAGCATAGCATGAACAAGTACAGATGTAGCAACGTGATACTTCTTGTGTTTGGCATAACCAAAGTCCAAGTATATGTTAAAGATGGTAGGACTCTCAACAGCTTGTTGGCATTCCACACACATAGCAAAATAACATCCCATGTTCTTTGTACAGGCCTTAGTGCTAGTATATAGAATTCTGACTATGAAGATGAGCTTCCAGTCCAAGATTTGGAAGAGTCCGTCTTGTGGAATCCAGTGGTATGCAGCTTTTAGATCAGTAAAGCTCACATACAGTGGTGGTTGTTCTTTTTCTACTACGTGTTTAATAATGTAGAATTCTTCCCAGATGGAGCAATTCTTCCTGAAAGAAAAAATGTGTTGACAATAAGAAGAATTTGTAGACTGTTTGTATTCTATCAATGAAGATGAATAGCAATTTGGAAAGTGTGAAGATGATGGACAGACCACAAAATTCTGTCAGAATTCTCAGGGCGTTTTTGTAGAGACAAGTTATAGAAGAGAAAAGCCAGGTGCTAAAGCCAAGTCACAAATTCCCAAAGATTAAATCTGGCAGTGGGAATCACATATAAAAAGGAGCCATTGGAGTCAGAGTATTTCAGCTGTGCACGAGAGGCTCCATTAGTTCCTGGACATTCACCATTCTTGAACCCTGATGTACAGTCCTGTAGCGGAGATATATTGGCGCCAGGTCTTCATGAGGAATAATGTGCGAGAAACTCTCAGGATTCAACAGCTCTGGCAACTTGTTGCGTTCCCTTTCCCCCAGAATTCTTCTCATTTTTGGGTTTGATTGAATGCCTAATTATTTTAGAAAGTGCAATGTAATTCTAAGCCATTCAAAACTTATTTGGTATTTGTTTACTGACAAAGTTGAACTCTGACAGCAGTTAATCAAGTATTGTTACGTATTCACATATGTATACATGTATATATATATATATACATATCTCTTAAGACACATATATGTTTCTTAATTTGACAAAATGCCTTGGATTTTTTTTTATTGAACATTTTATGGCTTTTTTTTTTTTTAAAAACACCGGAGCCACTGGGGCTCATCAGGCCGGTGCTTATCCCCGGTTTCCGTAGTGTGAAGCGACTAGGAGTTCAACTCCTCCTGGATGGGACGCTGGTCCATCGCAGGTTACCTTCCCAGTATATTTTTACTGGTACCCATTTATACTGCTGGGTGAATAGAGGCACACTTGTGGTTAAGACCTTGCCCAGGGCTCTTAGCACAGTGGGGGTCTAACTGGGATTTGAACACACAATCTCCGGATAACAAGCGCAGCACCCTAACCACTACACCACCAGCCCCACCACATTTTATGGGATCTACTTTTTTTTTTGGAATCACGGCATTTCTATATCTATTATTCAGTAGTCTCGGTCCAATGGAACACCAGTGGTTAGATAACCCCTCCAGTTGTTTTCGTGGGGCCGGTGGTGCAGTGGTTAGGGTGCTGCACTCATGATCAGGAGGTCGTGTGTTCGAATCCCACCGAGACCCCCACTGTGCTAAGACCCCTGGGCAAGGTCTCAACCACGAGTGTGCCTCTGTTCACCCAGCTGTATAAATGGGTACCAGTAAAAATATTCTGGGAAGGTAACCTGTGGTGGACTTGCGTCCCATCCAGGAGGAGTTGAACTCCAGTCGCTTCACGCTACAGAAACCGGGTATAAGTACTGGTCCGATAAGCCACTATGGCTCGGTGGTGTAAAAAGCCCAACGGACTTTACCTTATGGTTGTTTGCACATCGTTTAACATACCATTCTCCTATGGTAAAATCCATCTGCCTTTAATACTTGTGTTGAGTTTGAATCACCATCGATGTCAAGGTGTTTCCAAACATCGAATTCAGAGTGGTTCATTATCATTGTGTGGACTGGAACATTTCCATTTGTTGTATTGACAGTCCCCGTTTACCATAGCATTGATGGCTCCACAGACATATATACTCAAAGACTGGTGTGATTTCCTTGCTTCCCTCAAAGGTCTGAAAAACACATTTGAGAATGCTTTC
Source organism: Plotosus lineatus (assembly GCA_024760905.1). Classification (NCBI taxonomy): domain Eukaryota; kingdom Metazoa; phylum Chordata; class Actinopteri; order Siluriformes; family Plotosidae; genus Plotosus; species Plotosus lineatus. Next base: position 25,482,086 of record CM045747.1, on the reverse strand, counting down.
TTAATGTTAGCTGAATACTCTTCAGTTGATCAGTACAAGAACACGATAATTAGTTTGATGTCATAGACCAATGCTCTTGTATTAGTCTGCCTTCAATCATGTGTTCCATATCAAGTAGTAGTAGTACTTTATTGTCATATATACATCAGAATTCAATATATACAATGAAATGATCATTGGTACATGCGAGCCAAAAAGTTACATTATGTATAAACGATGAAACACAAGAACTAATAAATAATAATTGCGAGTGTAAAGGGCTCCTAAGATATAATTACATTCTACGAATGAGGAATAATAATGCACGTTGACTGACCAGAATTAATGATCGTTCAGAAATCGAATAGCACTGGGGTAGAATGAATACAGAGTACGATTAGTATCAGCACGTATAGACCTGTATCGGTTGCCTGACCGCATGACTTGAAATAACTCGTTTGCTGGGTGATGTTCGTCTTTTATAATATTACGTACTTTCTTCAGCACTCGTGCTCGATAAAGTTCGTCTAATGTTGACAGAGAAGTTCCAATAATAGTACTGATGGTCTTGATGAGCCAATCGAGTCGCCTCCGGTCATCGGCCATCGTGTTGCCATACCAAACAGTGAACGAGAGCGTCAAGACACTCTATCACTGCTCGGTAAAATTTTACCAACAGATTATGCCAAACGCGGAAGCTTCTCAATCGTCTCAGGAGGAAGAGGCGCTGCTGTGCCCTCTTTACGATGATATCAGTATTTTTCTACCCACTTTAGGGCTGACGAAATAGTAGTGCCCAAAAACTTGAAACTGTCGACAATCTCAACCTAAGATCCGTTAATAGAAAGTGGCATGATCTTGGATGGTTCCTGACGAAAATCTATAATAACTTCTTTAGTTTTCTGCACATTTAATATTGAATTATTCTCAGTGCACCATCCTACAAGTAAATTCACCTCCTCTCTATACGAACTTTCATCATCCTTGATCAAACCACCTAGTGTGGTATCATCGGCATATTTTATCATGAAATTACTACTGAATTTAGTGATGCAGTCATGTGTGAATAGGGAGTACAACAAGGGGCTTAAATTACAACCCTGAGGCGATCCATTATTAATTACCAATGAGGAAGAGAAATTAGGACCAATCTTTACTACTTGTGAGTGGGATAAGAGAAAATCGAGAATCCACTTGCACATGGACGGATCAATTTCCAATGTAATCAATTTATGATATAATTTAAAGGGACAAATTGTGTTAAAAGCGGAACTATAGTCTACAAAGAGTAATCTACAATAATTAGGAGTTTTCTGATCCAAGAATTTACAAATTTTAAACAATGCTAATGATATGGCATCTTCGACTGAATGGTTAGATTTATAGGTGAATTGATACGGGTCTAAGGATGGTGAACGTTGTGTGTGAATAAATTTCCATACAATAATTTCAAAACTTTTCATAATGATCGAGGTTAAGGCTACAGGACGATAATCATTTAAACAGATTACAGGTGATCGTTTAGAGATAAGAATAATGACTGATTTTTTAAAAGCATTAAGAACATAACTAGATTTCAAGGACCAATTAAATATTACAGTGAGGATACCACAGAGTTCGTCCTTGCAAGTAAGTCCACAAATGTAGCCAATACAATAGCTACACCAACTTGGGCTTTCCTCCCTAGACCATTCAAGATAACCTTTCATCCGTGTCTTTGAATTCAGTCTCACCATTTCCTGCCATGTGGGTTTCCTGCATACAGCAGATATCGTGGTCTAGGGCTTATATTTGCAAAGCATGCACTTTCATTTACTTTAACATTTAACAGGATGTACATTATTTGTAACAATACAGATATGGTGCTAATTGTTTGGCTTACATTTTGCCTTGAGTAATTTTTTGCTGTGATTAGACATTGCCCTTATTATTAGATGTAATATAGTGGCTAGACCAATTTTCATATCTGATTATAAAGGGAGAAAATAAGACTCATGTTATATGTACAGTTATTATTGATTGGTGGTTCTAATAACATGACTAGAACCTTTTGTGCCTTTTGTGAAACGCTCTCTGATTATTCCTGATCTAGGAGGACAGTGGCTTCTTTATACGCTAGTGTTAGTGGCTACTTTGGCTCACACTTGACAACAGGGTCACTCACCCCAAGGTGTACCAGTCTTAATGAAGGAGGTGGGGTATGACTTGAGGTGCTGTAACACTGTATTGCGTTTTCTCTCATTACTCACCAACTTCCTGCAGGAACACAACAGACACACAAATAAATTACCAGTAAAAAAAGAACACATAGGAATCATCATGTGTTACCTGCCAGTTCAACCTCAAACACTTCTTCAATTCAAGCTCGGGAGTTGTCGGTATTGTAGCTCCCATTCCACCCCTTGTGGGCAGGGTATTTCTTCACCACTATCTGTGACACTGGCCCATCGATACACTAATATTCTTTATATGGTGGAGCCATTGTTTGAAGATCAGAACAGAATGTAAAAGCATATACAATCAGGAAGTATAGGAGGATGAGGACTAGCCTCTTAATGGTCATACAAAAGAAAATTAGGTGAATCCAATAGCACCCCCAAACAAGCTTGTTTTCTTTTATTGACAGCCCGTTTGTACTGCTCAGACCATTCAGTGGATCTAGTGGACCCTCTTTATTAACATCTGTCAGCAGACTTATAACAGCTAAAAAAATTTTTGGCACAAACCTTCTACTGTATAAGGAACTGTCTCACCCATTTTTTTGGGTCTCAAGCAGGCCACAACAGACATAACAGCAGTTGTTTGCTGTAAATCCTGCGCAACTTAAAAAGTTCAAGACCTTTCTCAGACTGATGAAATGCTGCTTCCAATCATTGCTATAAAAGATGATCGGGGAATGTGCACAGTGTTGATGTAGGATTCTGTCAATAACTCCAAAAACATCAAGTAGAAGTTTGACAACCCCCATCCAACATGCTCCCTTGCTGCAGAGCTGTCACGCATGGCCCCGGAACGACCTCCCCAATCACTGATTCCCATGGAGTTCCCTGTGTTTTTCTATGGCAGGACCCATCTACAAATACATGCTAAAACCTTTGGTCTCCAAAATAGTGAATGGATGTGTTTATAATTTACTGCTTCTTATATTCTTCTATTGTAGCTTTAAGTCCAACTTCAGACAAAGCAAATGCCATAAATTTACAGTGGTTACGTGAGTGACATTTTATAAATATATTATAATTCACTCATTGATTTTCTGAATTGCTTAATCCTAATTATTGTCATAGGAAGGCTGGTGCCCATATCCGCCGACACTAGGCAAGGACAGAGGACACCCTGTACAGCTCGCCAAGCCATTGCAGGGCAGTAACATGCTGACAGCTAAGCAGCGTACTGTTGATGAAAATCAGCAATGGTTTACATGCTGCTCGCCGTTCAGGAAATTGACCATTGGCCTTTCATGCCCAAAGCCAAGTCTCTAACCATTAGACCACTGGAGTCCCAACATCTCTGGGAGGTGAACTATACGTTAAACTCAAATCATGTCTTTGACCTACTCATTCAGAAAAAAATGAGTGGGAAGTTGGGGTAGGTGAAATTTCCGTTTGACTCGGACAGACCCATGTTTATGTTACATTTGCTTCGTCATAGTGGGTTATGGTGTGCAGAACCCAAAGGGGTCTAAATACTTCCCAAACCTAATGTAATGCCAACATTTAGTACATTACCAATATAATCAATTTAGGAGTGCAATTAAATACAGTGATCAATACAGTGAAGCATATGACCGGGTGCCACAAGAAGAACTGTGGTATTGCATGAGGAAGTCTGGAGTGGCAGAGAAGTATGTTAGAGTGGTGCAGGACATGTATGAGAGATGTAAGACAGTGGTGAGGTGTGCTGTCGGCGTGACCGAAGAATTCAAGGTGGAGGTGGGACTGCATCAAGCATCAGCTCTAAGCCCCTTCTTGTTTGCTATGGTGATGGACAGGCTGACAGCCGAGGAAAGACAAGAATCTCCATGGAGTATGATGTTTGCAGATGACATTGTGATCTGTAGTGAGAGCAGAGAACAAGTGGAGGAAAATCTAGAGAGGTGGAGGTATGCCCTGGAAAGGAGATGAATGAAGGTTCGCCTCAGTAAGTCAGAATACATGTGTGTGAACAAGAAGGACCCAAGAGGAACGGTGAGGTTACAGGGAGCAGAGATAAGGAAGGTGGAGGATTTTAAGTACTTCGGCTCAACAATCCAGAGCAATGGAGAGTGTGGAAAAGAGGTGAAGAATCGTGTGCAGGCAGGTTGGAATGGTTGGAGAAAAGTGTCCGGTGTGATGTGTGATAGGAAGGTATCGGCAAGAATGAAAGGAAAAGTGTACAAGACGGTGTTGAGGCCAGCGATGTTGTATGGTTTAGAGACAGTGGCCCTGGGGAAAAGACAGGAGGCAGAGCTGGAGGTAGCAGAGATGAAAATGTTGAGGTTCTCTTTGGGAGTAACGAGGATGGATAGGATCCGGAATGAATACATCAGAGGGACAGCACATGTTAGATGTTTTGGAGACAGAGTTAGAGAGGCTAGATTGAGATGGTTTGGACATGTACAGAGGAGGAATAGTGAATATATTGGTAGTAGGATGCTGAGGTTGGAACTACCAGGCAGAAGGCCGAGAGGAAGAAGAGCTATATGGATGTGGTGAAGGAAGACATGAAGGTCGTTGGCGTAAGAGAAGAACATGCAGAGGACAGGGTGAGATGGAGGCGGATGATTTGCTGTGGCGACCCCTGAAGGGAATAGCCGAAAATAAAAGAAGTAAGAAAAAGAATTAAATACAGTGATCCCTCGCTACTTCATGCTTCAGTTTCTGCGGCTTCAGTGCATCGCGGGTTTTTCAAAAATATTAATGGAAAAATAAAAAAATAAGGAAATTATGGAAAAATAGAGAAAATGCCACAAAACAAGGCCAATTATGCAAAAAAAAAAAAAAACAACCCAAAACCCTCCAACAAAACTACTTACATTTAAATGTGAGGTGTACATCTGTGTGTGTGTGTGTACATGTGTGTCTATATGTGTGTGTATTTATGTATTTTATTTATATCTTATGCATTATTTTTGAGTGTTTAATTGTTATTATAAGCATTTATTATATGCTTATAATTATATTCCATATACGTGTACGTTTACATCAATGAGGGGGTTGATCCTACTTCGCGGAATTCGGCCGTCATGGGGGGGTCTCGGTCCCCATTAACCACGGAAAATGAAGGATCCCAGTATTATTAATAATTAATAATGCAGTCATGTTCATTTTTTAATAAACCGTTTTTGTTGAACATAACATAATATAACATAAACAAAATAAGTGGATGCTTTATGACAGAACTACGACAAGATTCAGAATGTCAGTGTCACCACAGTACAGATTACACTCTGCATATAAGAATTAATTTAAACATTAATAAAGCCGTGAGACTCTGAGACTTGTGCCCCTGCACTACCCATAAGGAAGGTGGCGGATATGGAACAGGATGCAGATTTTTGGCAGCGTGCACAGCATGCTGTTGAAGTGACTTCATTGTCATTTTGCACAGGCATTTTCCTGTAAGTTATATATAGATATCTGTTTTTTTTCTAACACTAACACTGACATTATATAAGCTGCCTGCACAAACATAGTAAATCATTTCCTATATTTTTGAAGTGTAAAGTTATTTGTCTTATGACTAGAAGCAGCCCGGGTTTTCCTGATGTTATCTAACAAATGTGTTCTGACAAATTAGTAACAGAGTCCTTTCAGATGGTTACGGAGACCGACGAGGACATAGTAGGCTTGCTAAATAACACTGGGCGATTTGTATGAGCAAGTTTCCCCCAAGGTCTATTTGAACATGAACAACACACTGAACCAAACATCTAACTAATTGCATGACGTTCAGGCATCATATCCTGTCATACTGAAAAGTTTTCATTGGTCCAAACCAATTATTAAATATTTATTCTCCCAAAGCTGGGCTGGCTGCTTGGTAACATAGTAGTTATTACATTTGCCGCATAATAAGAAGCTGCTGGGTTCAGGTCCCTATGGTGTTTCTATGTGGAGTTTACATGTTCTACCCATGCTTGTGTGGGTTTCCTTTGAGTACGTACTCCGGTTTCCTCCCGCCGTCTAAGGACATGTCCATTAAACTAAATAGCTATTCCAAATTGCCACAATATGAGGATGTGAGCATCAGTAGTTGTGTGTATTGCCCTGTGATGGTCTGGTGAGCTGTTCAAGGTGTACCCCACCTTCGCCTTGTGTCAGCTGAGCCACCCTGTAACCCCAGCAATAATGACTACGCAGTTCAGAACCTCTACCCAGGAACTGCCATCACTTGATCCAGTGTTTACATGAACAATGATTAGTGGTTAACAGAATGATGAAAACCTCTTTGGGATAACCTGACAGGAAGTTTTTTTTTTTTTTTTTTTTTTGTAATATTTTGTCATGCTCATGTTTAGGCCCTTTTGCTGTTCCAAATTATGCCTTGAGTGTGAATGGCTGTGAATGTGTTGCCATGTGATCGACCAGTGAGCTGTTCAGGGTGTACTCCGCCTTTGCCCAGAATCGGTTGAGATTGGATGCAGTCTCCCTGTAACCCTAGTAGGAGTAAGCAGTTTAGCAACGTAATGAATAAAGTTAGATAATATTAAGATGAATATAATAAAATGTACAAAAAACAAAATCACCTCTACACAATGCCTCTCTCTCTCTCGCTCTCTCTCCCTCTCTCTCTCTCTCTGGTCAAAGAAAAACATTTTTCATTCATCAAAGTAATAAACTAAAATTGGGATTCAACTTAAGAGTGGATCAAATAAATGTAAACAATTTTTTTTTTTTTTTTTTTTTTTTTTTTAAATCAAGTGCACATATACTATTTCTGAACTTCCCATAAACTGAAAAAAAAGTCAGCCACATTATGTATTGTGAATCGAAACCCTAATTCGGTTGTGAATGGATACCCCCTAGTGGTGTAATAGTGTCATTGCCGCGCCCCTACCGGTAACTCAATGCACTTAAAATTGTATTAATTAAACTGCTGTCTAATTAACTTTATAGTGCATAAAGACCAACATTTTCTGCAGCCACGGGTTGCAATGGATAAGAATAAAGATTGTAATTTTAAAGTCAGATGTTTTTTGTATTTACATTAATTTGTGCGGTGCCAAAAATCATTATTGATTTATACTGAATACACTGTGCAAGAATTGTACAGGAGTCTTATAATTTACTGTCCTTTGTATAATTTAATTACACAATTAATTTCTGCTCCATGGTTTATACTTTTATCACTCAAATGAGGATGGACTTCCCTTTTCATTGTGGTTTCTCTCAAGGTTTCTTCCTTGTGTTGACTTAGGAAGTGTTTTTTTTTTCCATGACTCCATTGCTACATAATTTACCAAATTTGTTTTTCTATCAGTGATTAATATTGTGAGTATATTTTATATTACCATTCGATGTATTTAATTATTTTTCTGGCATCCGACTACACTTTCAACAGTGAAATACTCTACCTGGCTGAGCAAAGGTCTCACAGTAATACTTTGCGAGACTGCCTTTAGCTTGGATGACGGTCCACATTCGCCATGGTATTGCTTCGACAACTTTATGCAATGCCACCACGTTTATTTCCATCCAGAGTTGTATTTTTTCCTGTGATTTTTGCATTGATGGTTGGAACCACTCTGTAAAATCTTGTCCTGCTCTTTCTAAACACTTTCAGTAAAGTTAGTTTCAGGACTCTGTGCAGGCCAATTGATGTATAAAATTATTCCTTATGCCTGAAGAACTCATTCACCGTTTGACCCCGATGAAGCCGAGCAAGGTTATGCTGAAGTGTCCGTACCATCAGGGAATAAAACTTCATTGATGGGATAACCTGGTCATTCAATACATTCAAGTCATAGGTAAATTATTTCCACATAACTGTGCTGAGCCTCAACCTGACCAAATGAAGTAAATTGAGATAATTACACGACCTTCAGAGCAACAATACACGATGGGTACAGCTTCTCATGTGCTTCCCTTTATACTCTGACAGAATCCAGTATTTCTGCATTCTAAAAAAATTAAACTTTTTTTTTTTTTCAATTCATTTCTCCAGCAATGATTTGAATGTGTGTGTGTGGGTGGCGAGCTGCTCAGGGTGTATCCAGCCTTTACCCAATGTTGGGTGAGATAGACTCCAACCTCTCCAAAACGTTAATAGTAGGAGACAGTTCAGCAAGTAAGTGAGTGATAGTCTACTATCGCCACACTTGTTTAGTTCCAGCCTTTTGTTTTCCCCTCCCTGTGTGTGTGTGTGTGTGTGTGTGTGTAAATTTTCGTATTTTCATTATTAAGCATAGTTATCAATTTTATTGTGTATTTTAATAATTCAACTTTACCAATTATTTAAGAGGGCAGTGGTGGCCTAGTGGTATAGGTGCTGCATCACTGATCCTAAGGTTGGGGGTTCAAGCCCCACTCACCACAGGTTGTCACTTGTCGTCCGTTCCCCAAGTGCAGCTAACTGGATTATCAAAGGCCGGCCATGTCTCTCACTGTCTATGATGTGAGGTTCATGTAAAAGAACCATTGCTGACTTTCGACAAGAGTGGCTGCAAAGCCGTCAGTGAGTTTCTGCCCTGCGATGGCCTGGCGAGCTGTCCAGGGTGTACTCTGGGATGGGTGCCAGCCTCCCTGCGACCCTAATTAGGATTAAGCGATGACAGGAAAATGAATTAAACAATTATTTAAGTGAGCTCTGACAATGTGGTCAATCAAGATTTTTTACAACACATTTATTCTTCAATGTTGACGGTTCAGTGCTGTCTTCATCATCATCATTTTCTGTAACCGCTTCATCCTAATTAGGGTCGCGGGGAGGCTGGTGCCCATCCCAGCCAACTCAGGGCGAGGGCAGAGTACACCCTGGACAGCTCGCCAGGCCATCGGAGGGTGGAAACAAGCTGACGGCTTTGCGGCCTACTCTTGTCAAAAGTCAGCAATGGTTCTTTTACATGCCTCACACCCTAGACAGTGAGAGACATGGCCGGCCTTTGATAACCCAGTTAGCTGCATTGTGGGGGGGACAGTGACAACCTTGTGGAGAGTGGGACTCGAACCCCCAACCTTTGGATCAGCGATCCGGCGCCTTATACCACTAGACCACCACTGATCCTCAGTGCTGTCTTTCCAGGATTTAATAATGTGTTGGATATTTCCAAACACCCCCAACGCCACACCCCTTTTTTTTTTTTTTCTCCCCTTAATTTATCCAAAGCCTGTTCCGCTCTGTTAAGTAATGCCTACTTATCACATGACCACCACTTACCAGGGAGGGACAAAAGCAAGTACATGCCTCCTCCGTAACACGCGATGCTGCCACTTTATGTATCTTTATGAACCGCCAGGCACGCGCATTTGGGGCCGGCCTCACAAATTTAGAGGGAAAATGCTATCCGCCGCCTTTGCGAGAATGATTGGACGCTGATAGCTGTAATTGACAGGAAGGTCAGCATGTGCATCCCAAAATATGCCAGCAATTTCCTCCAGGATAAATAAAATATTCTGATTCTGGTACCAGCTCTGTCAATTATCATTCATTGTTTCTTATCGGTCATTGTCCCAAGCTTGATTTGGTGCACAACGATGAACCTGGAAATCATAGGATTGTTGCTACTCGTCCACCTTGTTGATGCACTACTCAGGAGCCCTATTGGTTCGTTTTTAACCCAGTTTTATCAACGTCCTTGATTGTTTTCTTTGCTTGATGCAGGTCAGCAATTTGATCCTAATTAGACCATGGGATACATGTTCTGATACGGTTGTTTAAGAAAAGAGAAGCTGCTCACTGCATCATTTGGGCGATATGAAATCCCAAACAAAAGATATTAATCAATGCAGTAATTATTTGATCAAAGCCTCTTCAGTGAGTGCTTAGTTATATCCAGTCAGCAACCTTTTCGTCCAGGCAGTGTGCAAAGGTAGTGGTGAAGCATAGTTTGAACATTTGCCGTAAGATGATAAGCTGATGACATTTTTGAACTATAGTTCATAAGTAAACAAGGCCAAGATGCAATTTCATTCATACTGTATAAAGTAATATTTTATGTCTGTTATCTAGTATGCGTTTAAGATATATGAGTACTTCACATAACCATAAATTCAGTGAAAGTGCACAGAGTTTATTCAATCCCATGATGTATATATTTTGCTGTGTGACTAAATTCAAATGCATTTTGTACCCTGGTGCAGCTCATATACACAAATTTAATTCACTATGTAGTACACTACAAACTCAGCGAGGCACACTAACATATATAAACACTACACCCTACAACCTTGCAACTGTCAACATGGTCCATTGTGATCTGAGATGTAAAAATCTAATAGGTGTTTTTCGAAAAGTTTTAATTTATTTTTTAATGTGACATTGAAAAGAGTAAATATTTACTATTATCTTAACCATCTTGTTCTTCTTTTCCTTTCAGCTTTTCCCTTCAGGGGTCGCCACAGCAAATCATCTGCCTTCATTTCACCCTATCCTTGCATCTTCTTCTCTTACACCAACGACCTTCATGTCCTCCTTCACCACATCCATGAATTGTCTCTTTGGTGTTCCTCTAAGCGTTCTGCCTGGCAGTTATCACACTGTGTAATCTTCTTCTTTTCCTTTCGGTCCGCTCCCTTCAGGGGTCACCACAGCGAATCATCTGCCTCCATTTCACCCTATCCTCTGCATCTTCTTCTCTTACACCAACTGCCTTCATGTCCTCCTTCACCACATCCATGAATCGTCTCTTTGGTCTTCCTCTAGGCCTTCTGCCTGGTAGTTCCAAACTCAGCATCCTACTACCAATATATTCACTATCCCTCTTCTGTACATGTCCAAACCATCTCAATCTAGCCTCTCTGACTTTGTCTCCAAAACCTCTTACATGTGCTGTCCCTCTAATGTACTCATTCCTGATCTTATCCATCCTCGTTACTCCCAAAGAGAACCTGAACATTTTCATCTCTGCTACCTCCAGCTCTGCCTCCTGTCTTTTCCTCAGTGCCATTGTTTCTAAACCATACAACATCGCTAGCCTCATTATCGGCTTGTACACTTTTTCTTTCGTTCTTGCCGATACCTTCCTATCACACATCACACCAAACACTTTTCTCCAACCATTCCAAATTGCCTGCACACCCTTCTTCATCTCTGTTTCACACTCTCAATTGCTCTGGATTGTTGAGCCTAAGTACTTAAAATCCTCCACCTTCTTTATCTCTGCTCCCTGTAACCTCACCGTTCCTCTTGGGTCCTTTTCGTTCACACACGTGTATTCTGTCTTACTGAGGCTAACCTTCATTCGCTTCTTTCCAGGGCATACCTCCACCTCTCTAGATTTTCCTGCACTTGTTCTCTGCTCTCACTCCAGATCACAATCATCATAGTCCATGGGGATTCTTGTCTAAACTCGTCTGCCAGCCTGTCCATCACCATAGCAAACAAGAAGGGGTTCAGAGCTGACATTTGATGCAGTCGCACCTCCACCTTGAACTCTTCTGTCACTCTGACAGCACACCTCACAACTGTCTTACATCTCTCATACATGTCCTGCGCTACTCTAACATACTTCTCTGCCATGCCAGACTTCCTCGTGCAATACCACAGTTCCTTTTTCGAGACCCTATCATACGTTTTCTCCAGATCCACAAAGGCACAATGCAGCTTCCTCTGACCTTCTCTGTACTTCTCTTTTAACATCCTCAAAGCAAACACTGCATCTGTGGTGCTCTTTCTTGGCATGAAACTAAACTCTTGTTCACAAATGCTGACCTCTGCCCTTAGTTTGGCTTCCACTATTCTTTCCCATAACTTCATTGTATGGCTCATCAACTTTATCCCTCTGTAGTTGCCACAACTCTGCACGCTTCCCTTGTTCTTAAAAATGGACACCCGCACACGTCTCCATTCCCCCAGCATCCTCTCACTTTCTAAGACCTTATTGAATGTTCTTGTCAGAAAATCTACTGCTACCTCCCCTAGACACTTTCATACCTCCACAGGTATGTCATCAGGACCAACTGCCTTTCCACTCTTCATCCTCTTCAATGCCTTCCTCACTTCACCCTTACTAATCTTTGCTACTTCCTGGTCCTCAATGGACACCTCTTCTACTCTTTTCTCTCTCTCATTTTTGTCATTAATCAACTCTTTAAAGAACTCTTTCCATCTTCCCAGCACACTTCTGTCATCAGTCAATGCATTTTCCTCTCTGTCCTTTATCACTCTAAACTTGCTACACGTCCTTTCCATCTCTATTTCTCAGCTCTGCCAACTTGTATAAATCATTTTCTCTCTCCTTGCTGTCCAACCTAGCATACAAGTCATCATACGCCCTATGTTTGGCCTTTGACACCACTACCTTTGCCTTACGCTGTTTCCCTGTACTCCCGTTTACTCTCTTCGGTCCTCTCAATGTCCCACTACTTCTTAGCGAACCTCTTCCTTTGTACACACTCCTTCACTTCCTCATTCCACCACCAGTCTCCATATCTACTTTCCTTCCAGAGGACACATCAAGTACTCTCTTACCTGTCTCCCTGATCACATTAGCTGTAGTTGTCCAGTCATCTGGAAACACTTCCTGACCACCCAAAGCCTGTTTAAAATTCTCCTTGAAGACAAAAGGACACTCTTCCTTTTTCAGCTTCCACCACTTTGTCTTCTACTCTGCCTTTGCCTTCTTCACTTTCCTCACCATCAGTGTCATCCTGCACACCACCATCCTATGCTGTTTGGCAACACTCTCACCAACTACTACTTTGCAGTCACTGACCTCGTTCAAATTACATCGCCTACACAACATGTGTACTCCTACCTCCGCTTTTGTCACCCTATGCTCCTGTGTCTTCTGGAAGAAAGTATTTATCATGGCCATTTCCATCCTTTTTGCAAAATCTATCAACATCTGTCTTTCTGTGTTCCTGTCCTGGATACCAAACCTGCCCATCACTTCCTCGTCTCCTGTGTTACCTGCACCAACATGTCCATTGAAGTCTGCACCAAAGACCACTCTTTCACCTCTGGGGGTACTCTGCATCACTTCATCTAACTCACTCCAGAATATCTCCTTCTCTTCTAGCTCACATCCTGCCTGTGGGGCATAAGCACTAATAACATTGAACATCACATCTTCAATTTCTAACTTGAGACTCGTCACTCTGTTGGACACTCTTTGCACTTCTAGAACATTCCTGACAAATTCCTTCAAGATGACTCCTACTCCATTTCTCTTCCCATCCACACCATGATAAAATAGCTTAAACCCTGCTCCTCAGCTTCTCGCCTTGCTACCTGGTCTCCTGAACACACAGTATGTCCATTTTCCTCCTCTGCATCATGTCAGCCAGCTCTCTAGCTTTTCCTGTCATCGTTCAAACATTCAAAGTCCCTACTCTCAGTACTGTATCTCAGTGGTTAGCACTGTTGCCTACATTGAGAAGGTTTGTCAAATCTCGGCCAAGGACTTTTTAGTCTTGAGTTTGCATGTTCTCCCATTGCAGTTTATTTCCTCCTTGTACTCCACTTTCCTCCCAGAGTCCAAAGATGCTTGTATTAGATCAACTGGGTACTGTAAAGTACCCCAATGTGTGAATGGTAGCGCAGTAGGTTGGTGAGTTGTTCAGGATGTACCCTGCCTCTTGCCTGAAATCAGGTGGGAGAGGCTCCAGATTCCCAAGATAAGCAGTACAGATAACAGATGGGTGGATGGTACATAATTACGTAGCAGCATAACATCCTCTTTGCACTGAAATGTATCAACAGCTACCTGCCTATTTCTTCTAGTGAGTGTTCTATGTATCGGTGTATTGAGTGGGTAAATGAAAAATCCAAATGTAGTCACAAACTCCCACTTAAAGGCGCAGCTGGGGATAAGAGAGACGCCCACCCCTATTTGGAGGGCATTCATCTTTTTTTTTTTATATATATAAATGTAATGATGTGGTGC
>CM045747.1:25443081-25465581 GCA_024760905.1 Plotosus lineatus | reverse complement strand
AAACGAATTATCAATAAATGCAGGCCCAGGAAATGATAGCTTGGGTACATTCGGTCAGTAAAGCGAGTCCAGACAGCTACAGGCCTGACACACTGCGGAAATGAGGTGGGTTTTGCAGTCAGAACCCATTTCCCACCCCAAGTCGTTCTGGAGTCTTTATTCTGGCTTTATTGACTCAATACTTCCTGGAAAATCTTGATTATGGACATTATCCATCCCTCCATACTGTCTGTGGTTGTCTTACAAAGGCCGACCTAATAATAAATACCTCATCATTCATTTAATCCTACTAGGGGCACAAGAAATGCTGAAGCCTATCATGGCTGGCTTCGGGTGAAGGCAGGGTACACCCTGAACAGACCACCAGTCCATCACAGGACAAACACTTCACCCTTCACTCTCATATCTACACCTAGGGAGACTTTGGAGCACACAGTTAGCTTACTGTGCATATCTTTGGATTTTTGGAGGAAACCAGAGTACCTGGCAGAAACCAGCGCAAGAAATTCTTTCATTTTCTGAACTGCTTAATCCTAATTAGGGTCGCTGGGGGGCTGGCGGCTATATCAGCCAACTCTGGGCGGGATCAGCTTGCCAGGCCATAGCATGGCAGAATCACAATGAAGGCCATACAGCTACTTTTGACAAAAGTTAGCAATGGTTCTTTTACGTCATCCTGTCATCACAGGCAGTGACAGACATGGTCGGCTTTTGATAACCCAATTAGCTGCGGGTGGGGGGGGGTGGGGGGGGGTTAGTAGTCACAACCGGTGACAGTGTAGCTTGAACCCCCAACCTTGGGATCAGTAATCTACCTTACCACCAAGCCACCACTGCCCTCCCTACCTTGTGCATATGTATTTATATTTTTTTGTTAATTTGCTTTTGCAATTAAAACCAAACTGGCCATGGGATGCTGCAGTGGTTAGTATGTCCACCTCAGAGCAAGAGATTCAAGGGTTCGAGGACTCCCTGTGCTTGGTTTCCTCCCACATTCCGTAGACATGCACATTAGGCTAATTGGCTGTTAAAAATTGCTCCTAGGTACGATTGCGAGCGTCAGTGTTCGCGCATGTGTGTGTGTGTGTGTGTGTGTGTGTGTGTGTGTGTGTGTGTGTGTGTTGGCCGTGCAGTAGATTTTAGGGTGTATCTTACCTCCTACTGACTCAGTTGACTCTAGCCTCCCCACGACCCTGGTGGAATTAAGCAATTTAGCAAATGAATGAAGCGTGAATGTAGTGTCCATTTTGTGGCAAAGGAAATCTGGGTTTGCTTCAATATACAAGTGAAACTGAGTGTAATGTGAGAATATATGAAAAACATCAAGCTACTTACTATTACTTTATCATGTACTAGCACCGTTATATGTTTATTACTGTTCATAATACCAAAGCTGAATATGCGTTCGGCGTATTTAGGGTCCGGTTTGTACTGTTTGTGCCAACTGTAGCCAGAGCGTTCTGTTCTTGGTTGACAGAGTCGGAACCCAACATTGATCTTCTGCTGTTCTGTCTCGTCCACCTCAAAGTGTGACATGTTGTATGATCTGAGGTTTATAGGTATTTAGCATAATCCACTTACAATCTGAACTTAATATATAATGTTTTCAATACGTTTCGGCGTCAGGGCCCAACAGTTGAAGCTGGTTGGTACAGGAGCTTGAACCAGCCACCATTGGGTCAGTAAGTCAGCCTTCAACACTGGGCATTCACTGCCCTGAGATGTTTTTCTGCTCATCACTGTATACAACTGTGTAGCCTTTATGTCAGTTTTCCTATTATCTACTGACTTCTTACAACAACATTATAGAAATACTCAAACCAGTGTGTCCGCCACCAGTGACCATGCCATGGTTAGAATCGCAGAGATCACAACTAGCCCATAGCTACATGATTTTATGCATTGCACTAATGTTACAAGACTGGCTGATTAGATGCTTGTGTGAATGAATAGGTGTGGAGCTGGTGTTCGTAATTATGTGCTCAATGTGTAGAGTATTTCTATGTGTGGTACATCTCACATAGGATCCCATTTGAAACGTATTCTTAATTTGTACTGAAGTACAGGACAAAGGCGGCACCGTGGCGTAAAGGTTAGCACGTCCGCCTCACAGCAAAAAGGCCTGGGTTCGGTTCCCGGCCTGGGTGTTTCTGTGCGGAGTTTGCATGTTCTCCCGGTGCTCGCGTGGGTTTCCTCTGGGTACTCCAGTTTCCTCCCACGGTCCAAAAACATGCACAGTAGGCTGTTCTAAATTGCCCGTAGGTTCGCATCGTGCAGAAGGCAATGGCAAACCACTGCACTATCCTTACCAAGAAAACCTCCATGAAGACGGTAATCAAAGCATTATCCTTCATGGCAGGTTGCCAAGAGTCGTCCTACGACTCGGAAGGTACTAGACCAGACCATAGGACAAAGAGATCAAACTTGTGTTGTTTCAAATGCACTAAGCATTCAGGGATGAATCAATCCCACTGTTTTCTCAGTATTTGAGTTGTAATTATCAGCTGATACCTGATACTGATCCAATGCTGGCATCCTCTTAAGAAACTGAGACTTGTCTGTGCAGCCTAATGGAGCAGATTGAAAGCCTTGGAAAAAAAGACTGTAGCAGGATTTTAAGACAAACAAAAAGCATCCTGTGCTCATGTGTTTTGTGACTTGTGTCATGGCCATCCGCTTCACATGGCTTTAAATTTCTGGGAGGTCAAATTCGATCCATTCCGGCATTTCAGGCCCGGCTTGGCCTGGTGCAAGTGCTCTGTATAGATACGCTCTCTGTTCACTTTATTTGGAATACTTGTACTCTCATGCACACTGCTAGTCATGTGACAGCAATGCATTCCAGAAAGTCATGAAGATACAGGTTAAGAACTTCATTTAATATTCAGATCAAAATAGGGGAAAATATGAGCTTGGGGACTATGGTATGGTTGTTGCTGACAGATAGGCTGGCTTGCGTGTTTCAGAAACCGATGATCTTCTGAGATGTTTACTCAAAGCAGACTTGAGAGTTTGATTAATATAGAATGGTGTAAAAAAAACAAAAACTGATCATGGAGTCGTACTGTTCCTTCTGATGGTTGTCCAACATGGACTTGAATGTACCCTCTGGAACTATGAAGGTAGATGTAGACTTCTGTTAATACAAATGGTTTTGCTGAAATGGCTGAAGACGATCGTACGAGCAAACAACAAACCAAACTTCATGTTAAAATTATAGGGAATTCCCTGCTGCAAGCTTGACCATCAAGGATGTCTAGGATTTCCTGAGAAATGTTTAAATTCATAGTTGACATTGTAAAGCTGCTTTGTGACTATGTTAATTGTACAAAGTATTATACAGACGCTCCCCAACTTACGTTTTAGTTAGGTACCGGATGGCTGAACGTCAGGTGAAAAACAACGTAAGTTATTACTATATGTTCTAGTGACATATAATCATACTGTACTATACAGTACATCCATAAATACCACTACCGTATCTCATAAAACACCCCTAAATCAATTATTATAAACATAACATTGTAAAATATCATCAAATATATCAAATAATATCAACATTAATTTCAAATAAATTAAATTCAAGCAAAATAATTTCAAATAGATAAATTTTAATCAAATTCACTCATCAAATTTCAAATACAGTATTAAATATAACCTTTAACCTTTAACGTGCTCTGTGATGCGATCTTTCTGTTTGTAAATGGTTCCGATGGTCAACGGAGCCATTTGGAAGAAACATGCAACATTCACATGGTTTTCACCAGCATCGATTTTCTTATTAAAAGCCATCTTCGTTTCTGACGAGATGACTTGCCGCTTTCTCTGATTACCACTATCACTAGTAGGCTTACGCTTCTGACCAACCATATTTGCTTAGGGTTACAAAAGTCCGCAAAATAGTGTAAACACATAGATCACAGAGACGATGTCCTAACACAAGGGTAACATGCGGTGAACTGGGAAGAAGGAGGGGCACGTTCAGTCTGTCGTTTGTAAACAATGGACGCAGCGTCATGCGGAAATAGCATATTACGTCAGTGTACTACGTAGGTACGCTTCGTACTACAGAGAGCACGCTAAACTCAAAATTTGATATATAGATTTTTTTTTTTAAAAAAACATAAAATCAAAAAATACGTAAAACAAATAAACGTAAGTCGGGGGGGGGGAGCGTCTGTACGCATAAAAGTTATCCTAATGACTAGAAACTTTGAAGGACTCCTAGCTTGCACAGGCAGCCATTCAGTTGAATTTAGGTGCCCAACTTTAGGTCGAAAAGGATTAAGTGTTTGTATTACCATACATTAAGGACACTGCAATTACTGAGGATAAACTTTCCAGGGGAACACAAATGTACGTAAGAGTACATAACACATCTGCATTAGTGCGTGCGTGCGTCTGTATGTGTGTGTATTTATATTTTATTTACATCTTATGCAGTATTTTTTAATGTTTAATTGTTATAAGCATTTATAGCATTGAGTATGTATTTATTGTTATTATGTACACATATACATGTACGTATAAGTATCAGTTGGAGGAGGGGGGGGGGTGATCCTACTTCGCGGATTTCAATGGTCGCGTGGTGATCTCTGCCCCAATTAACCGGGGAAAGTGAGGGATCCCTGTACTGGGGTTGGAGTGTTAATACTCGTTACTTCAGTAGCAGCTATCTTTGCTCTTAAATGCACTTATTTAAGTATTAAAGCCAATTTATTTTAATTGCGCAATGGTTTGTAAACAAACTCTTTGCACCTTATCCTCCAACACTATGTCTCGCTGCTGAATAATGAACTCCCAATTTTCTTACAAATGTGAAATTAAAATGGAGCAAAAGCAAAGATCCCAATAAAAATCCTTTTTATAGTCCTCAGCATTTCTGTTCCACAAACGATGTAAAAGTAGTTTGTTCATACTTTACTCGGATGTACTTCAGACTTTAACACAGTGGTTCTTAACCTTGTTGGCGGTACTGAACCCCACCAGTTTCATATGTTTATTCACCGAACCCTTCTTTATTGAAAAATAAAATATGATTTTTTTTTTTCAAATTCAAGCCATAGATACCTATGTTATCAGGTTATGTTTTTACCGGGGCACCAAAATGAACCGTGCATTAACATCACTGTGTTCAAAGAACAAAACCAATACAATGCATGAACTCTCCCATCACAACTACTTACATTTTAATGTGAGGTGTGCATCTGAGTGCGTGCACGCGCATTTGTGTGTGTGCACGTGCACGTCTGTATGTGTGTGTCTTTACGTTTTATTTACATCTTATGCATTATTTTTGAATATTTAATCGTTATTATAAGCATTTATAGCATTGAATATGTATTTATTGATATTATATACACATACATGTACGTATACGTCAGTCAGCGGGAGTTGATCCTACTTTGCAAATCATGCGGATAGGACACTGACCAGCATCACGTTCCGTTATATATGTGAATACATGTTGTACATATTCGTCCGACCACTTTCTTTTTTGCTCAACATAGTACGGATTGAAAAATTAAGAAAGAAATCACACGATGTACCATCACAACAGTCACAAGTGGACTACTGAGCGCACCAAATAAATTTCCTGCAGCACAGATTGGCCAAGCAATGTCGCGTGATCACCTGCAGCCAATGATGGCCAAGCGGGGCGTGTCGTCATGAATATGCCCTGAGACTGACTCACCGAACCCCTAGGGTTTGATCGAACCCAGGTTAAAAAACACTGCTTTAACACAAGCAATGCGTTACCCAGAGTGGATAAATTAATATAAAATATACATATTGCTCCCAGCATTTCACATTTACGCCTGAAATTTTAGCATGAACTGTCACTTTGAGATGTAATGGAGACTGCAATAGAAGTGACTTGAAGTTGAGATAGAGGAATTGATAGTACATTAGCACACACACACACACACACACACACACACACACACACACACACACACACCAGAAAGTACGTCAGAGCATAGAAACCAGTTTATCATGATTTTACGTGAGATTTACGTAACAGACAAATACGTGACAGAGCAAAAACAGAGTACAGTAATCTACACAGGTCATGTGACCCAGATGATGATCAGGTTATCGTTAGTAAGTAGTCCATGAACACTGTGATGCAGCAGATGAATCTACAAGCTCGTTTGTCTCTTGCACTGA
The DNA here is from genome assembly GCA_024760905.1 of Plotosus lineatus. Classification (NCBI taxonomy): domain Eukaryota; kingdom Metazoa; phylum Chordata; class Actinopteri; order Siluriformes; family Plotosidae; genus Plotosus; species Plotosus lineatus. The sequence continues at coordinate 25,459,410 of CM045747.1, read as the reverse complement.
TGGGCTTATGTGTTGAACTCAAAACAGGTTATGTTTGGTCACGGTACCAGCCATTATAAGGATAATTACTTGCTTATATCGCGGTATAGCATCAAACTCTGTTCATGCTAATGCGTAAAGGCTTTGTATGGTCTCGTATAGTTTTCGTCTGTGGCCAACCAGTGATGGTATCAGTGTTAAAGAGAAGTAGAAAAGTCAGTCGTTGTGTAACATCACTTCTCATTATTTGACATTGAGGCAATAGGAAGCATTATGAGGATTTTTGCAGGTTGTTGAGTTTTTTTTTTTTTTTTTAGGTTAAAAACACATGTACTATATAATTCTCAGTGAATCAAACAAGTGCAGACTCAACAAGCTCTTATCCACATCATTTGAATTGTAAATATGAATGGCGCAGTGTGTACTGGTCGCCATTCAGATTATACCTTTTCACTCACAAGGCTGGAGAATAAAAGGAAATCTATGCTTGGGTATAAAAAGTCCTGTATTTCCCAATAGTTACTTTAACTCAAACTCTATTCTATTGTTTCAATGACTTCTGAAACAACTGTCTGTCGTTACTCTCGGTATAATCACAGAGTAATATAACATTCAGGAAAAAGTCTAAGAGAATTGTGGATAATTAGTGGCGCCGTGACCAGCTCTGAGTCACAGTATTATGTGGTGAGTATACAGTTAGAGCTTCCTGATGTCTGTCGGGATTTATCCTGACCTAGTTTTTTGTGTTTTTATTTATTTATTTTTTTTTAAACTTAACAGAAAACAGGGAATTTGAGCCTCGGGGTGTTGAGGCTCGACTTGTGTCCACTCAGTGTTCCTCAGGAAGAAAAAGGCCAGACAACCAGTCATTAAGTACATACCTTTGCTAATCTAACCCAGAGTTCAGACTGCAGAAAAACTAAAGACATGTTTCTTGAACCGCACAGAATTTGAGTAGTTCCTGCTCTGTAAATAAGAGGTGCCATGAAATTATTGAAAAAGTATTTCCGTTTCCGTAATTTAGACGTTTCAGCACTTGCTTATTGTTTGATTTAAACCACTATAAGAAAATAACAACCAGTGATTTTATTATTCCTAAAAGCAGTGTACTTTGAAGAGCCATGTCAGAACAAACAAACAAACAAAAAAAATCAGGTTAAATGTAATTTCGATGGAATACAATTACTACAGCGCACGCTTAAAGCTGTGTACTGTAAATTACAATAATTATGGTAAAATATCAATAGTTATTAACATGTGTGCAAACAAAGAAATTAAATAATAAATTAACCATTGGGTGGCACAGTGGTGTAGTGGTTAGCACATCTGGCTCACAGCAAGAAGGTCCTGGGTTCGAGTCCCAGCGCAGGCGTTTCTGTGCATGTTTGCATGTTCTCCTTGTGCTTGCATGGGTTTCCTCAGAGTACTCTGGTTTCCTCCCATGGTCCAAAAACATGCACAGTAGTTTAATTGGCTGTTCCAAATCATACGTGAGTGGGAGTGGATGCATGAATGGTTGTGTGAGTGTTGATCCTGAATGCCCTGGCAATCTGTCCAGGGTGTACCCCGCCCTCGCTAAATGCTTTAATCTTCTCCTTTCCCTTTCGGCTTTTTCCCTTTTTCAGAGGTCACCACAGCGAATCATGTAATTCGCATGTTTGATTTGGCATAGGTTTTTACGTCAGGTGCCTTTCCTGACACAACCCTTTTAGCAAAGGGCAGAAACACACTGACGGCTTTGCAGCTACTCTTTTTGAAAGTCATCAATGGTTCTTTTACATGAACCTCTCACCATAGACAGTGAGAGACATGGCCGGCCTTTGATAACCCAGTTAGCTGCACTTGGGGGCACAGTGACGACCCTGTGGAGAGTGGGACTCGAACCCCCAACCTTAGGATCAGTGATCCAGCACCCTTTACCACCAGGCAACCACTGCCCCGCTAAATTCCATAATCTGATTGGTTAAAATGCATTGATTAGTTTTCTTTAACAGCAGCTCAGAAAATAGTGATGTGGAAAGCTATTCACAGATTTAAACAATAGCACTCAGACAGAACAAACACCGGCAGCCCAGAAATCCCACATGTATAAAAAAAAAAAAAAAATCCTGCAATGTTAAAGAATACTTTAAAAAATTCAGAATCCAGAATTTTATCCTGATCATCTCCAGATTCTAATGGAGTCTTCCTTGTTCACTGCTCCAACTGTGGTAGAAATGTCAAGAAAATTCAAGAAAAAAATTTGCGAAATCCTGTTAAGAAACACAGAAACTAAAAGTAAACATAATGCATTCATTCAAACATGTTGGGACTTTAAACATCAGTGCAACACAAATAAAAAAAAAACAGCTGGATTGTTACTATGGGGAGGATTTATGTAAGATCAGTTCACGTTTTGGGACGGAGTGTCGCACGTGGTGCAGACTTCTGTTTTGCGCCACAACATTAAACATCACTATAAGTCAATCAAAGTGTGAAAGGTGTTATTATTAAACAAACAAAAAAACCTATTCAAGCTTTTTTTGGAGCTTTTGTTGTGCTTTAAGAGGAATTAAGTACTTTAGGCCATGTTGTTATATGGTAATAAACAATTTTAGGGTTGTAATGTAATACTGCCCTGTTGTATTTTATCCTTTACATCACCTGGTTTATTTAATTGAGAAGTTTCATGTATTTCAGCTTCTACTTGTGTTATGTCGAATTTAGTTGTCTGTTATAAGACACAGATAAATAACCTTAACACAGAAAATAATAAGAGTACATCTGCTTGTTGTGTTTGTTCAGTTCATTTTCTGTAACCGCTTAATCCTAATTAGGGTCGCGGGGAGGCTGGCGCCCATCCCAGCCAACTTTGGGCGAGGGCAGAGTACACCCTGGACAGCTCACCAGGCCATCGCAGGGCGCAAACACGCTGACGGCTTTGCAGCCTACTCTTGTCGAAAGTCAGCAATGGTTCTTTTACATGCCTCTCACCATAGACAGTGGGAGACATGGCCGGCCTTTGATAACCCAGTTAGCTGCACTGGGGAGGACAGTGACAACCTTGTGGAGAGTGGGACTCGAACCCCCAACCTTTTGGATCAGTGATCCAGTGCCCTATACCACTAGACCAGCACTGCCCCCCTTTGTTGTGTTTGTTCTGATTGTAATTAACACATTTGCCATGTTCCAGGTCTATATACAGACGGTCCTCGCTTTACGTTTATTCGCCTTACGATTTTTTCCATTTACGTTTGAACTGACTGTAAAAAAAATTTTTGTAAAAACATTTTTTTAAGTCAAATTTTGAGTTTAGCGCGCTCTAGTACGAGACGTTCTTGCGTACGTGGACGTAGTACGCTACTTACGCATGACCACTGCATCCATTGTTTACATGGCGCTGCTTTCATTGTTTACAAACAACAGACTGAACTTGTCCTACTTCTTTCCAGTTCACCTCATGTTACCCTTGTGTTAAGACTTTGTCTCTGTGATCTTTGTGTTTCCACTTTTTTGCGTATTTGTAACCCTAAGCAAATATGGTTGGTCAGAAGCGTTAGCCTACTAGTGATAGTGATAATCAGAATCAGTGGTAATAAGTGACTTTGATTAAAATTTATTTATTTGAAATTATTTTGCTTGAATTTAATTTATTTGAAATTAATGTTGATATTACTTTACAATGTTATGTTTATAATAATTGATTTAGGGGTGTTTTATGAGATATGGTAATAGTATTTATGGATGTATAGTACAGTATGAACGGTCACACGTCACTGGAACGTACAGTAACAACTTACATTTTTTTTTCACCTTACGTTTGGCCGTTCGGAACGTAACTAAAAACATAAGTTGAGGAGCGTCTGTACAGGTAATTTCTGGAGCATGTTTATGAAATTGCTACATTTACTTGATATTGGTGTACTGCAAGCAACAAGCCTGATTAACCGGCTTTGGTCAGCGCTGCACATGTTATACCTTGCTGTTTCCAGTACACAAAAAAAAACTAAGATTTATCAAACAGCAAAATGTTTACTATATTAAAATAGAAGGCTGAGTGTAAACAGTGTAATTTACAGCTTATCCGTGTTCAGGGATTGCATCATGATATTTGTTTGCTGTGCTGATTGTAACGATTGACAGCTAATGCTGGTGGCGTCCCTTTGTGCATTAGAAGAATGATGATGGGGGATGGGCTCATTCTGCACCGTACACTTACCAGATGGGTCTCAGCTGGGGCTTTTTGTTTGGCTCTGTGATCACATGCCAAGGTGAGGCTTTCCCAAGCCATCTGAATACTCCCTGTCTCAAGCCTTTGGTAGTTACTCTATCAGAGCATTACAGTAATTATTTTGCAGGAATGTTTTTCCCTGTTGGTGACTGAAACGGAATAGTTTGGGACGTCATATATATCAGGGCATGTAAATCAAACATTACGAGCTGGGCCAGAATTAGTCTCAAAGTTGGATATGTGAAGAGATGGAAAAAAATTATTTAGTTATTTACTGCAAGTCTTTTATTTGGAGATTCCTGTATAACCACACTGGACTCTAAATCAATTTTTATTAATTTTCAATTTAATTATTTAAATTTGATTGGTGAAACATTGCCCTTCGTCTGTAGTCTTGCAGGTGGCAGGCTATAATCTGTTCACTGTTGAAAGGCAGCATAGCATCCTGTGTGGTAGGAGCGTATTATTTGTTAACTTGGTATAGATATAACTACAGTCGGCCCTCTACTTACGAAATTAATTCGTTCCAGTGCCTTTTTCGTAAACTGGAGTTGTCGTAAATAGAGGTGCATTTTACATGTAGAACGCGTGATTCGTTCCAAGGCTCCCAAGACTACCCCATAAACCGTTTAAAAATGATAAAAGTACACCAATTTTGTAGGAAATATGTGTTAAAAGTAAAAGAAAATTATTTACCTTATTTTAAATCTCTCGAACCACCCATGTGACGCTTTAAAGTCCGGGGGTTGCTGGTCGGAAGAACCCCCACCTCCACCCTCCTTCATGAGGTCCTTAAATACGGCGGTTGCTTTTTCTGAAATAATCGCCTCCGTCAGTGTATCTCCGCTTTTAATGCCTCCTTCTGCTTCAATATCGTTCCGAAATAATCGCCTCCGTCACTACATCTCTGCTTTTAAGGTCTCCTTCTGCTTCAATATCATCCCGACTGTAGAGGGGTTTCGACCATACTCCTTTGCGATTTCGCTCAACTGCATCCCACTTTCGTATTTTTTTATTATCTCCTGCTTCACTTCGATTGATAATGGAGCCCGCTTCTTCTTTTCTGTGTCACCGGGAATCACTTTCTTGGGGTCCATGATGGATAACTAAATATAACGCTGCAATGATCAATCTCAAAAAAAAATCACGAGCCAACAGTCATGTTCAACTCTCCTTCACGCGTGTGACAAACAGGAAGTATGGGTACAGTTCAGCTCCCTCCTGGCCAATGGGAGGCCAGCGGGGAGGGATGTTGGGAGACAGCCAACGAGAGAGCAACTCGCACATTGTTTGAACGTTTGAATGGCGCGTTTGAATTTTTGAATGGCGCTTTTCGTAAAAGGAGGTTGTTTTCGTAAAAAGAGGATGAAAATTTAGGAAAATGTTTTTGGTAATCTGGATTTTTCGTATTCAGAGGTTTTCGTGAGTAGAGGGCCGACTGTATTAACAAAGTTTCTTGTAGATGGTGTAAGGCTTTTAAATTGTTACAAAATGCAAGGAAAAAATCGTAAGGTCGAACTGCAATATTTACAAAATCGTAAAAGAAATCGGATCAACACTACGGATCATGATATAATATTGTATCAGGTGGGCCCTAGTGATTCCCATCCTTACTGTGAAGCATTGTGGTTAATATTGCAACTCCCTTTATCAAAAATATATTTATTGTAAGGTTTTTTTTTACTTGTCATATTGAAATTGTGTAAAGTTCAGCAGTGACGTGCCAATGAATACAAAAAGTATTATTGGGCAAATAAATGATGATCATGAAATAAATCTGTACTGAAGCAGTTCATAGGATTAATTTTTATAATTCATGCACACTTGTTTTGGAGAATTCCAAATGTGACAAAAAGATACAGATTAAAATTGTACATAAATTGAAAAGATCTTTTATGAGAGGGTATTAAATTATTCACTCTAAATAAAGACCGACACTGAGAGCTTGCTGTAGTCGGGTCATATGCAACATTTACAAAATATAAGAGCGAACACCTGAGACAGATTAAAGTCTTTATTGTTTGTACTCACAACCGTATATTTCTAAAAGGGGTTTCAGCATAACATCTGTAGCGTCGCTTGTGGGTGTCGGTATTACTATGAGAGAAATGAATCTAGAAGAATTGAGAATGAGGATTTTGCCTGTGCACATTTTTAATTTAATGGCAGCGTGAAAAACAGGACATGAAATGGACAGAGTGAAGGGACAAGAGATGACTGAAGTGGTCAAAAAGCAGGATGTGTGGTTAGATGAGTAAACCTTGACCTGTTCTGGCACCCTCATGGCTCCTCATGTCCAACTCCACACAGGATGATGCTCAAAGCGTAGCTCTATTGTCCAACATCAGGGTGTGGACTGGAACACCACAGGAGTACTGTCAAGCGTCATTTGTGGCGAGAAAAGATTGATGTGGTTTGGAATGCAATGACGTTTAACTGAAAGATGCCAAAGACAGTCCAACAAACGGAAAATAAATAAGGAGAATATGAAGTTGTTGGCATGTTTTGCATCAAATGCAAAAATGTTTAACGGGTTTTATCAAGCAAAATGTTCTTGGAAAGATTTATAGTTAATTATTTATAAACGGCAAAGAATAAAGTAACATTATATGAGGGTTAACGTCATGTCTGCTCCACCTAGTACGCTTTTTGTTCTCACACAATCATCAGGCATCTTTTCCATTTAAAGATGTTTATCCTTTTGTTCGTATTCAATTTTGTACCACATTGAGCTGTCATAGCAACACAAAACTGGTTGTTGTTTGTTTTTCTGGTTGTTCCTCTTTGCTTTGTAGATGTTGAAATGTTTCGGCGTACAATAAGCCTCGTGAGGGAGAATTGAAATGCACCATCATCTTGGCATCCTCTTGTTGTTATCAAGGTATGGATTGGGTGTGGAGATTCTGTCCCCTCCTCCCAATTTGCCTTTCTACAAATGTAGCGTGCCTGCAGTTGATCTCTCCAATCCCCTCCCAACCGTCCACCGCCCTTCCCCCATAACCCTGAATAAATTGGTGTGGCAATCAAAGAGTGTGAGAATCGATGTGCACTTTTTAAAATGGAAAGTCAGATAGAGTGGGGTGGTGAAATGGGTACTCAGTAGATAAATTACTTGGTACAAATTAAATAAAAAAAAGTAAATAGTAAATATTCCAGCGTGGGTGGGCAGCGGTGGCATGGTGGTATGGTGCTGGATTACTCATCCCATTGTTAGGGAGTCAAGCCTCACTATCAATGGGTTGTTACTGCTGCCCAAGTGTGCTCCTAACTGGCTTATCAAAGGCCAGCCATGTCTCTCACTGCCTATGGAGCGAGGCATGTAAAAGAGAAATTGCTGTCAATTCATAAAGATTAGGCTGCGTTGCCATCGGCGTGTTTCTGGTGAGCTCTCCAGGATGTACTCTGCTGTCGCCCAGATTCAGCTGAGCTGGGCAAAAGCCTTCCACGACCCTATTTAGCAGTTCTGAAAATGAATGAATATATCAGCATCGGCGAATCATTGTGAATGAAGAGGTAAAGTTTGAGTGTGATACATGTTTAAACCTGTGAAAGCATGTAGTGTTGTTGTGAAGGGTTGGACTTCAAGTTTGATGGTGAACAGTACCGGGCTGGAGATGATCCTCATCCTTCGAGACAGGAAGTCCAACAGCTTGAGAGTCTGGCAGGAGAAAAGTTCAATCAATTTTTAACTCTGTGATTCGAGTACTAAAATAGATATCAGACATCCAAGTATATCAGCGGACCCTCAGTCGTTCATACAACTGAACATTTTTGGGGGCAAAGGGAGTGGTGTTTTTCCACTGTAATTTGGTGGTAGGTAAATATAATACATTAAACATAAATGAAATAATGCATTAAAATGACCTGTTCGAGTTTTCTTTTTATTTCAGGTTGGCAGTGTTGTAATATCTAGCACATCATAGAAAAGCGTCCTGGATTTGAATCCCAAGCTCGGCGAGTACATAACTCGTGGAATTTTTATGTTTTCCATATGATTTCATGGGTCCAAAGACATGTTCAGTATTGGATCCAAAGTATTCGTGATTTTCCAAGATGGCGGATGTAAACAAACAATCGACTCACATTTTCAATTGAGTAATTATAACAGAAAACATTAAAATTCCTACCTCAATACTTCTTCAGCTGTCCTTTACTTCGAACACAGGACAGCATTCGTCTCGGAAGAGATGAATATAGATTTCTCACGGAATCCAATGTGATAGTGTGAATTTCATGAAACAGTTCATCTTGTGTTTTTATGTTCGTGGCTCTGTTTTTCAGTGAATACTTTATTTTCAGCCAAATATTTTCCATGATGTTGAGAATGGGAGACTGGGCCGGCCATAGCATGCCATGAATGTTGTTTTGAATTTTGTACTCCTCTGTAATACGAGCCCGATGGACGGGGGCGTTGTCATTGGAACCTGTACGGTCTGTCCGTGAAATGACGGGCTAAAACTGGCAACAGATTGTTTTCCAGGATGTCAATGTATTTGATAGCACTTATGTTACCATTGACCTGGCACAATGTGCCCACACCGTACCAAGTGATACAACCCCACACCATAACAGACAACTTCTGCTGGCTCGGAACATACTCGCACTCGGGTCGGTATGCTTCATTTGCTGATTGCCACAAAAATACACAATTATTTTTCCCAGTGACTACTTGAGATTCATCACTGAATGTAACAGTTTTCCAGTGTTGATCAACAGTCCATCTGTGCCTTGTTGTTTTAGATCTACGATCAATTGTTTCATGGCACTGTCAATCTCCGTCAATCTGTGACCCGTTGTTTGTTTTGGTTCGTCTGCTCTGACCTACTTGGCAGACAACAGAACTGTGACGTCTGTCCGGAAGTAGAATATTACGCGCGTCTATGGTTAAAATTTCACAAAGTTCCGTCAACTGAAAATGTTTTAATTTATTATCTGACTTTTTGTGTTTGCTTCTAAAATCCATGTATTGAAGCGATTTCGCAAATAGTTTTGATCCGATGCTGTACATTAGGCTAAATAGTTGTTTAAGGGAGTGTTAATGACTGTGCGTGTTGGTCTGATGAGCTGTTCAGGGTATAGTCAGCTGATATAACATGCTTCGAAATATAGGCTCCTATAAATAATAATATATAATAAATAAAAATTTATATTAATCCTTTCCACCCCTGTTTATGTTGCTTCATTATACCCCATGGTAGTGGTTGGAGGTTGTCACTGCTGTCCCCCCAGTGGAGCTAACTCAGTTATCAAAGTGTATCATGTCTCTCACTGTCTGTGGCGAGAGGTATAAAATAACCATTGCTGACTTTCATCAACAGTAGGCTGCATAGCTGTCAGGGTGTTTCTGCCCTGATCTGGTGAGCTGTCTAGGGTGTACTCTGCACTCGCCCAGAGATGGCGAAGAGTCCCCTGTGACCCTAATTACATCAGAAAATGAATGAAAAGGATTATACCTAATGTGGCTGCCATGTCCATGAAAAAAAAAATTACAGCTTATGATTTTCTTGGATGTCTTGGTTGACACGTCTCTGCAACATTGCCTGGTGATCTGGGGCAGCGCCTCTGGAATGGCAAACCGGGGTGGAGTGCCTCTTTTTAAAAAGTGTGTTTTCCAATTATCAAGGAATCACACTCCTCAGCCTACCCAGGAAAGTATATGATGGAGTGGAGGACCCAATCGATAATTGAACCTTGGATTCAGGAGGAACAATGTGGTTTTCATCCTGGCCGCAGCAGTCTTGACCAGCTCTATATGCTCTACAGGATCCTGCAGGGGCAGGGAAGTTTGCCCAATCTGCCCACATGTTCATCATTTTTTTTTCTGTAACCGCTTAATCCTAATTAGGGTCGCGGGGAGGCTGGCGCCCATCCCAGCCAACTTCGGGCGAGGGCAGAGTACACCCTGGACAGCTCGCCAGGCCATCGCAGGGCGGAAACACGCCGACGGCTCTGCAGCCTACTCTTGTCGAAAGTCAGCAATGGTTCTTTTACATGCCTCACACCATAGACAGTGAGAGACATGGCCGGCCTTTGATAACCCAGTTAGCTGCACTGGGGAGGACAGTGACAACCTTGTGGAGAGTGGGACTCGAACTGTGTTATGTGGATTTAGAGAGGGCTTTGAACCATGTCTGTCGGGCTATCTTGTGGGGCGTGCTCTGGGACTACGGTGTACCGGACCTGTTGCTATGGGCAGTTCGGTATCTGTATCCCCGGTGCCAGAAATTGACCACATTGATAATAATGGGTCGAATTTGTTTCCGGTGAAGGTCCATTGTCACCGGTTCTGTTCATAATTTTTATGACCTGAATTTGTAGGCGCAGCTGAGAAGTTGAGGGGTTCTGTTTTGATGGGCATCGGCTCGCGTGTATATGCTTTTTGCAGAAGACATCCTATTGGCTTCATCAGTCCGGGACCTCCAGCTCTCATTGGAGTGATTCGCAGCTGACTGCGAAGCAACCAGGATGAGAATTAGCATCTCCAAGTATGTGGCCATAGTTCTCATCTAGAAAAGGGTGGAATGCACCCTCTGGGTCTTTAATGAGGTCCTGCCACAAGTGGAGGAGCTCAAGTATCTCGGGGTCTTGTTCACAAGTGAGGGAAGGATGGAGCGGGAGATCAACAGGCGGATCGCTGAATCCTCTGCTGTAAAGCAGCGCTTGTGCTGTTCCGTCGTGGTGAAGAGGGAGCTGAGCTACAAAGCAAACCTCTCAATTTTCCAGTCGATCAATGTTCCAACCCTCACCGATAGTCACGAGCTTTGGGTAGTGACTGAAAGAACAAGACCGCGGATACAAGTGGCTGAAATGAGCTTCCTTTGCCGGGTGGCAAGGCTTTACAGATTGGGTGAGAAGCTCAACCATCCAGGAGGAGCTTGGAGTAGAACTGCTGTTCCTCCACATCGAGAGGGCCCAGTTGAGCTGGCTCAGGCATGTGGTTAGAATGCTTGACGCATGCCTCCCTGATGTGGTGTTTCGGGCATGTCCAACCGGGAAGAGACTTTGAGGTCGACCTAGAACACGCTGGAGGGATTATGTCTCTGTTGCTCTGGGAACGGCTCGGTGGCCTCCCCGGAAGATCTGGATGAAGTGGCTGGGGAGAGGGATGTCTAGACCTCGTTGCTTAGCCTGTTTCTCTCACCACCCGACCCGAATTAAGCGGAGAAAGAAGATAAGGATGATTATGATAATGATGATGATGATTACTTTAGTTGCGTCTAAGCATTCCTCCCAGTACTGTGCATGCATACAATATATATTCCTGATGGAAAAGTTGTGAGTTGAGAAGTTTTAAAAAAAAATCCAATCCCTTAATCCCTTAATATCGGTCTCAGGAACCATTCAAGCTAGTTGTTCATTGGTTGCAGTACTGCATCTTACCTAATTTACATTTACATGAGAAATTTTACTTTTCCTTTGCTACCGAAATTATGGTCCTGTGGTGTGCATGTGCATGAAAATGACTTGTCTGTTGTATTTTGTCTGCTGTAAACACAGGCTGAAGGGGTTTTATTTCTGGTATTTATGAACAAGGTGTGAAAGTGATGACCATTTTTTACCTCACATTAAGATCTTGGGTTCGACTACCAGACCTGGCGAGGGCATTTCTGTGAGACGTTTGAATGTTCGCCATGTGACAGAGTGGTGTGCACTCCGGAATTATCTATAATAATCCAAGTCAGATCATTGGACGGTAAAACAGTTTATTGGAATACTGAGGGAGTCCGAGGGAGTGGATGAAGATCAGCAGTGGCTAGCAATGTGTAGCGTCTTAGTACTGTCCTTGGTTATCCAGGGTTCAGCACGAGATTTTCATTGCAGAACACTTTTATATCTCAGAGTTTAAAAACATGCACAGTAGGCTAATTAGTCATTCATTCATTTCTTGAACCGCTTAATCCTAGGGTTATGGGGAGGCTTGCGTTCATCTCAGCCAACTGTGGGTGAGGGCAGCTTATCCCCGAGGCGGCTCGTCAGGCCATCGCGGGGCAGAAACACGCTGCCGGCTATGCAGCCTGCTCTTGAAAAAAGTTAGCAGGGGTTCTTTTACATGCCTCTCACCACAGAATGAGGATGGCCTTTGATAGCCAAGTTAACTGCAGTGGTGCAGTGGTGCACAGCAGTGACAACATGTTGGAAGTGGGGTTTGAATCCCCGTTCTTGGGATCAGCAATCTAGCAGCTTACCACCAGGACACAAGTACCACCACATTAGGCTAATTAGCTACAGTCGGCCCCCTTCTTACGAAATTAATCCGTTCCAGTGCCTTTTTCGGAACCTGGAGTTTTCGTAAGTAGAGAGGTGTTTTACATGTAAAATGTGTGATTTGTTCCAAGGCTCCCAAGACTACCCCATAAACCCTTTTTAAATGATAAAAGTACGCCAATTTTGGATGAAATATGTTTTAAAAATAAAAGAAAATTATTTATTAAACTATTTGAACATTTTATTAACATATTTATTAATTAAACCATTATTAAACATTTTTATTAACCAATTTTTTATTAACCAAACCAAACAATATTAAACATTATTAAACATTTATGACGCGCTCCACCGAGTGTGGATGGTGTCGCGCCTAACACCGGAGCTTTTGGGGCGGAACGCGGCTTGTCTGGACTTCCGATCTGTCAAGTAGATAAGTGTGCTTTGAACTTGTTTAGTACTCAAACTTGTTTGCTTGAGGGATTGGAGGTCCGGATGAGTCGCGCCCCGTCTTGGGGGCTCCGGTGTCAGTCGTGATGCCGCCCACACTCGGCGTCACATTTGTGGTGCGCCCCGTGGCGCGCTCCGCCGAATGCGGGCGGCGTCGCGGGCAACGCCAGAGCTTTTGAGACGGGGCGCGGCTCATCTAGCCCTCCGATCCCTCAAGCAAACACGTGAATTTTGAGTTCGGACCTCCGATCTGTCAAGCAGGTAAGTGTGCTTTGAATACTTGTTTTGTACTCAACATTCACCCATTTGCTTGAGGGATCGAAGGTCCGGATGAGCCGCATTTTGCCCACATTCGGCGGAGCGTGACACATTTATTAAACATTTACTGATTTAAACAACTCTAAAAACGAAAAATAAGCTGCAATTAGCACTCAAAAAACTCACGAAACAACAGTACAACTCTCCTTTATCCGTGTGACAAACAAGCTTTATGGATACAGTACTATGGAGATTCAGCTCCCTCCTGGCCAATGGGAGGCTAGCGGGGCGGGATGTTGGGAGTCAGCCAATGAGAGAGCAACTTCCGCAATGTTTGAATGGTGCGTTTTAATGTTTGAATGCCGTGTTTGGCTCTTTTCGTAAGAAGAACTCGCTTCGTATACGGAGGACAAAAATTTAGGAAAATGTTTTTTGTATACTGGATTTTTGTATTCAATGGTTTTCGTAAGATAGGGGCAGACTGTATTCCGAATTGTCCCTTGGTGTTGTCTTGGCCCAGAATTGGATGAAGTAGTTTGACCAATGGATGAGTGAATGTTTGCGAGTGATATGTAATGTATAAAAATATATTCAGGTATTAAAGCAAGATTCAGCTGTACACAGCATGCCTGATTTTGTTTGTAACATTGGCTGACTTGATGCCTGATTCGTATTCAGTTACAGGCACCCTTTGAGCGAATTACGGATATTTGTGTAGACCAAACAATCTACATACTGTGCACTAAAATAATTTGACAAAATTGATACCCATCAAGAACATTGAATATAAATGCAAATTGTCAACCTTGACATGAACCTGTTTCAGTTTCACAATTACATATTTTAGTTGATTCTTGGATTGGTAAAGGTAAGCTCGAATGGACACCATCTTCTTAATGACATTGTGTTTTTAGAATAGCTGTACAAAAAAATTTCTGGAAGATATAATTAAGAAAATAAATAAAATAAAGATTTTTGTGTGACCCTCAAACAGTTACATTGGTTAAGTATTTTATACATTGTTTTTTTACTACTCATTTTCAGGATTTTTATGCAGAGATGAATTATCTGTAGATCCATACTCTGCTGCAAATGTAGCATATAATACACTAAGCCAAAACTGTATTTACATATTTACTGTAAGATTCACATTGGCCAGACTGCAGGGATTCACTATAGTGGAAAGAATGTTGTGGTGTCACTTAACATCAAAGTGCAAAGACAGTTTAATGACGTAGCAAATTCCGGAGTAGATTAGATTTAAATGGCACACCAAGCACCAGGATACCCCACTGAATCTCACACCTCAAACTTATCAGCAAGTTGACTTAGATAGGATCATTTGCACACTGTGGAAAGTGCTATTCAAATGGCTAACGTTGTCAGGTCTTAACAGTGTATAGTTCATAATCACAGAGTATGTTCACATACCAGAGTTTATTCTGTCACTTTACTCCCTGCTTGAATTTATGCAAAGTTAATCAACAGAGCCTCTGGGAAAGTTTCCAAAGAAACAATTTTGTGATTGTACTATTTTTTATTTCCTAAATAGCATGCTTCACTGTCTGCCAGCCGCTCGGACAAGGGTTCTGCCTGGTCGAATCGATCGCTGGGAGCACGTTGCCGCAACTCCATCGCCTCCCTCTCAGACGAGCATCCTCACATTGGCAACTACCGGTTGCTTAAAACTATCGGCAAGGGCAACTTCGCTAAAGTGAAGCTGGCACGCCACATCCTGACTGGCAAAGAGGTAATGCATTGGTGTGTGTGTTTGTGTGTGTGTGTTCAGTTTTACTCATTTAGTACAGAATAGATCATGGATATGTAACAGAGGTGTCCAAATTCTGTCTTAAGCTGCTTTTCATACAGGCACTGGTGCCGTGGAAAAGTATAGCCACAACAGGATGATCTGGAACAACTTGTGCCCCCTTGAAAAAGTTGTTCAATTTGACAGATTTGTACTGGAACAGTTCCAGGTGTGAGTTCAACGTCCTCAATTTGTTTTAGCACAAGTCTGAACATGGTGTCAAAAGTAGGAAGGTTTGTTGAGTGCCCAGTAGTGGCCATCCAGGTAATTAGGCATTTTTGCTGGCTTGCACAGAAAATGGGCGGTTCTTCTCCAGTCTTCCATGTTGACACTAGAGCTTGCCACTGATTTGAGAGTGACCATGTAAATTTGTAGAACGCACGTTGTTTCGGCGGCAGCTTGTACCCTGTGTAAAAAAGCAGCTTTACACAACTGATTCTTTAACTTGGTTTCAATTCTGCCATTAATTGAATTTAATTTTAGAAGGAATTCCTTGGTACACTCTGATGAAGGCGAATTAAGGTTTTGTGAAAGTGAACGGCAGAACAATTATTTTTTTCCCTTTGAGTTAGTCCTTTATTCTTGCCAATGTACACAAAGCCCTGCCTCTGTACTTTACAACCGCTAGCGCGGTTCACTTAGAGTTAGCACTGCAAAGGATTGTCATTACTTTACTTTCACACAATAATATAGGCTGCTTATTTATTAAAGGAATTACCTAATTTCTTTATATATAGATGATAAAAATGTTTAATGTTTTGTTGTACCACATTCGGAAATTTATGCATAAAATTACCTCACATAATAAATACCTTTTGTGGAATCACTTAGGATGTCTGATTTATTGCATATAATGATTTATGCCTATTATTTTCCGATGATGTAATCGTATTACCTGGGTATTTTTTTCATTATTTTTCTGTTTCATCTTTATTTTGTCCAAGTAAGTATTAAGCTTGCATGTTCTCCTATGTTTGTAGCATTTTAGTCTGATCTTTGCTTTTGCTAACTACGCTATTTAACTGCTTGAACAGCAATTATAAAACTGTGACGTGATAGCCACTAATGCTCACAAATGCCTTTGTCCTCATCTTTTTGCAAGTGCAAGTTTTTCAGCCGACTGCCAGGACTTGTGTTGGCTCGTTAGTTGTGCAGGCTGGTTATGACGTTGTATAGCACTATGTACTAGGGTTGTGTTTCTCCATCATTGTGGTCGATGCAGTATGAATCTCAGTATCTTTCCAGCAATCCAGTACATTAAATATACAGTGGTACCTCACCTTATGAAAGACCAAACAAATGAAAAATCCAAGTTACGAAACACATTTACCTAAAATTTCCGTCGCTGCATACGAACAAAATTCACGTTACAAAACGCGCCATCTCAAAAATTCAAACAATGCGTGAGTTACTCTCCCAT
>CM045747.1:25325581-25438081 GCA_024760905.1 Plotosus lineatus | reverse complement strand
GCACATTTGATTTGGCAGATGTTTTTTTTTTAACATCGGATGCCCTTCCTATCACAACCCTTTTTAGCAAGGGACAGAAACACGCTGACGGCTTTGCAGCCTACTCTTTACGAAAGTCAGCAATGGTTCTTTTACATGCCTCTCACCATAGACAGTGAGAGACATGGCCCGGCTTTGGTAACCCAGTTAGCTGCACTGAGGGAGACAGTGACAACCTTGCGGAGAGTGGGACTCGAACCCCCAACCTTTGGATCAGCGATCCAGTGCCCTATACCACTGAGCACGCTAAATTCCCCGCAGCACTGATTGGCCAAGCAATGTAATGTGATCATCTGCAACCAGTGATGGCCAAGCGGGGCGTGTCATCACTAATTGACATGATGAGTCGGGTGTGTCTTGACCTCTGTGGCAGAGGCTCCGCCGAACCCCTGAGACCGACTCGCCGAACCCCTAGGGTTCGATTGAACCCAGGTTAGGAACCACTGATATACACTATGTATGCAGGCTTTTTTCCAATTGTGGGTTTAATTCATCTCTGAAACATCAGTTGTTGTTGTTGTTGGGTTTTTTTGGGTTTTTTTTTTTAGGTGAGGCAGACAGTGTTTGCATTCTACTATCAGCAGTACTGTACGTTTTAGTTGTTGCAACATTTACACGGTGTAAAATGTGAGCTTTTTATATGCAGGACAGATACAAGTTAGCATGTAATATTCTTCAAGTCATTTATGACCTTTACATGTTGCTTTCAGGTCGCAATAAAGATAATCGACAAAACCCAGCTCAACCCAAGCAGCCTACAAAAGGTGAGTATCAACAATGTCAAAAATTAATTTCATATGATTTTCTTATTTTATCCTGGTTTACATTTCTGAAGAAGGGACAAGGTCTGGAAATGGTGAAATCATGTAGAAAATGAAGAACTATACAAACAAATAAATAAAAATACACTATAAGGTCCATTGCAGAGGCTTGTTTTGTTCATGCGTTTCTGAAAGAAAATGCCTATGCACTGCTTGTAAAACCATGACCTTTGACCTGTGTTGTGACTGGAATCTGTTTTGTTATGGTGTCTTTGCATGCTGCTTTCAGGCCATGTTTGGTCATGTAATACTTTATGAAGAAGAATCATAGCTCAGCCAGTTTGTATTGTTAATCTCTTCAGTTTGCATGAAATATGGACAAATCCTATTTATGTTGTCAACGTTTTATTGAAGCTATATATATATAAAAAATCCATAGTTAATTCCAGTATGAGTAAAGTGAGCTGGACAATTGAGATAAGCAAATGTGAGAGCTAATTTTCTTTGAGTATTGTTTAGTAATGCAGTGAAAAAGTCCAGCAGTGGTTGGATTTGCATGACCAGCATGCAGCTTACATTGTTGAATTTCAGTGGGACTTGCACAGGTGGAAAATAAACTCCATATAAGATAATAAAAGCTATGTAATATTTTATATATACATATAATAAAATTGGAGTGGGTGGGCACTTATTAAAATGTTACCAGCAGAGTGGAACGGTAAGTGCTTATTACCATCAAGGTGGAAATCATGAATAAATAACAGAACAAATTTTTTACTGGTATTTGTGTTATTTATTTTATGGAATCAACCAAACTACTTAACATGAAACAGCTTAATTTGCTTATATATATATATATATATATGTGTGTGTGTGTGTGTGTGTGTGTATATATATATATTTGTGTGTGTGTGTGTGTGTGTGTGTGTGTGTGTGTGTGTGTGTGTGTGTGTGTGTGTGTATATTATTGGTGGAATAATGACTAATGGGCTAAGACCAAATTTCTGATGTGAGATTATTGTTAGCATGGAAGCTTGTCTTTGTGACTGACATAAATACGTATCACAACAGAGGAAGAGATCATTTACAAGATTACTCAAGAAATTGTGATTGCCTACATGTAAAATACATTCGGAATTGTGGGATTTGTAGTTTTGAGGCTATTCTGGGGCATGGTGGAGCTTGGGTGTGTGTGTATGTGTGGTGGGGTGAAGGAAAGGGAGAGAGAAAGAGAGAGAGAAAGAGAGAGAGAGAGAGAGCTCTGCAGAGAAAGGTGGAGTTCAGAGTGCAGCAGTGTTGCTGGTTCACTGTCTTGTCAGCACTGTATCACTTGGTCAGAATGCACCACATCACCAGAGCTCCACTCCCTTTCTCTGCTTCCAGCTAGTTCTTTTACTTCCTCTTCTCTGCCCCAGACCAGTCCTCTTTCTCTTTATTTCTACATCTTTTTCTGCCTTCCATTCCTTATTTCCACCAATCAATTTCCAACCTTTCACCCAACACTTGTTTGCTCTTTTTCCCCACATGCTCACATGCAGACACGCAGTTTCGTCACTGTGACAAGGAAGGTGTTGTTTCTGTAGGTACTGACAGTATTGAATGACTGAAACAAGGGCATTGCGTTCATTCATTTTAACAGTGCTGCAGTATTATGCATATAGTGAAAGTATATGGTCTCTTGCGGATACCAGAATACCAGCATTGATGCTGTTAAAGGGGATTTTTTCTGTATTGACTCTTGAGTCTGAACAGTTGGTCCTCAGCCCCACCCCAACATAGATCTTTCAATTACTTTGTGTTTCTTTTTATAATGAACGATGACTGACTACCATTTTTATAAATGAATACAGGGATCCCTCACTTTTCGCGGTTGATGGGGACCAAGACACCCCCCCCCCCCCGCACGCGACCACTGAATCTCATGACGTAGGCTCGACCTCCCTGACTGACGTATACGTACTGTACATGTACATGTGTTTATAATATCAATAAATACATATTCAATGCTATAAATGCTTATAACAACAATTAAACATTCAAAAATAATACATAAGATGTAAATAAAACATAAATACACACTCATACAGACTTACACACACACACACACACACACACACACAAACACAGAGAGAGATGCATGTGCACACACTCAGATATGCACCTCACACAAAAATATAAGTAGTTTTGTTGGGTTGGGTTGGGTTTTCTTTTTTTTTTTTTTTGCATAATTGGCCTTGACTTGCGACATTTTCCTTAAATTTTCTCCTGTTTTTTCCTTAATTTCTTAATTTTTTTATATTTTGATTCACTAAAAAAATTTGCCATACACTGAAGCCACAGAAACTGAAGCACGAAGTAGCGAGGGATCACTGTACTTTATAAATAAATGAAATACATTTTGCTGTCGCAATTTATACATGTGCCATCCATTATCCACATGGCCACTACATTATATATAATGCTCCTCACTGTCAAAGGGTATCGATTAAGGTGAAGCCCCATTAAACTGGTCTAGCAGTATAACACTGCGTAATCTGACAGCTGCATCAACCACAGGACAGGATGTGAGCCATCAGCCTCATTCTGTCCACTTTCTTTACTGAAACTTTCTTCTTATTTTGGTGTCGGACCCAGTTAGCTGACCAAAGACTTTTTCCCAGTCATTGAATTTTTGTTTCATGTTAAGCTACAGGTTTGTTGCACATTGGACCTGGAGGGAAGAATACATTTTTACTGACCACAGGAGTACTGCTTTAATAAAATTCAAGGCTGGGTGGAAGCTATGGGAGGCCTATAGGGTGAAGGCTGTTAGGGGGTTGGGTATCCTTTCAAGTTCCTGCAACCAGGAGCTGCATTCCAGACAAGCAAACAATGGGTATATCTGAACCCAGAGGGGGGTGGGGACCTCCAAAAGCCCATGACATAGGAACAAGATACAGAGGAAGTAATGGTCCATGGATGACACCAAGACATCAGATGTAATGATATTTCTAGGTCTATATGAACATGACTATTATGAATGCATCTAATTCTTGTGAACCTGGACTTGCTTCTGGTTGAGATGCTATAGATTTCATGGTATCTGATTTCAGAAAAATGTGTGTTAGAATATAGGACAAGATAGATGACATGTTCACTGCAACAAAGTTTTTTTAAAAAAATCCTTTCAGTTATTTGGAGACTGATAGAATTTAGAGATTGCTAGACTACAGATGTACCACAAAACAAAGGCATTTTCTTGCTTGCATCTGTGAGTCATATCACTTATTTTTACCCAGAAAAATATTTTAGGAATTTCATTAAAATTGTTTCATTATTATTTCACACTACTTAGAAAATAAACATGATGTGCTGCTTTGAGCGTGAATGCTGATATTTCTCAGAATATGCTTTCCTATGTGCACTGGTCAGCCATAATATTAAAACCACCTACCAATTCTTATCAACCACATGACAGTTGAATTGTACATAGTGGAACATGAGGAAGTATTTGGATTATATACACAGAGCCCTGCCCTTTGAAATGAACTAGAGGGCCGATTGCACCCCAGGCCTCCTCGCCCAACCCTCGTCAAACAGATCCCCTCAGCTATGCCGTAAAAGTCAGATATTTAAGAAGCACAACTGAGTGTATTGATAAGATGTTTGCAAATTCAGTGGTACCTGACCTTACGATAGTCCCAGCAAATGAAAACTTCAGGTTACAAAAACATTTTCCCAAATTTTTTGTCTCTATACAAAACAAGTTCTCCTTACGATACGCGCCATTCAAACATTCAAACAATGCACGAGCTGCTCTCCCATTGACTATCTTCCAAACACCCCGCCCCGCCGGTCTACCATTGGCAAGGAGTGATGACGCAGCTCCCTCCCATTGGCTATCTCTCAACATCCCGCCCTGCTGGCCTCCCATTGGCTAGTAATGATGACGCAGCTCCCTCCCATTGGCTATTATGGGGCTATCCCAGAATGCTTTTCATGTATTTTAGTTATTGTTGTTTCATGAGTTTTTTGAGTGTGCTCATTGCAACTTTATTTTTTGACTCAGGCTTTTAAGCTTCCATAAACATTTGTAAGATTATAACTTTGCTAAGAAGACATGGTCAACACACGCGCCGCACACACACACACACACACACACACACACGCACGCGCGCACACACACACACACACACACGCACGCGCGCGCGCGGGTGTGATTTCCGGTGCAGGTGAAAAGAAGAAGCGGGCTCGTGGCATGCGGTTGAGTGATATCGCAAAGGAATATGGTCAAACCCGTCTACCATCGGTACGATATTGAAGCAGAAAGAGGTCTTAAAACGTATGCTTTTATAATTTTTATAGGGTTTAGGGGGTAGTATTGGGGGCCTTGGAATGAATCACACGTTTTACATGTAAAATGTGGTTCAATTTACAAAAAATCGAGGTTAAGAAAACGGCTCTGGAACGGATTAAATTTGTAAGGTGAGGTACCACTGTATTTTACCAAAGTGTATTTTTGTAGTTTCAGTAATGTTTATTGTATATTATTTATTCACACATTTTTTATTTGAAATATATTATCCCTTTGTTTTTGCATAGCAAAAATTAAATTATATACAAGTAAAATGAATTGGTCTTTATGGTAATTCAGTGTTGATACATGGCTTTTATTGCACAAACTCAATAAAAGTGCCATAAATCTTCATCTGAAATGATGTGTGTGAAAATATAAATCCTGTGTTGAATCTTACTGGGATGATAAATCGTTTTGTTGCCTGGGCATCCGCCTTTGCATCACCACACTGAGTTTACTGACCCGAAATTACAGACATGACCCCTGGTGTAGATTAGTCATATATTACAACTCATAACATGCTTTCTTTTGTATATTAATGTGTACCGAAATGAGTTATAGCATATGCAGTTTAACTGTTCAGGATGCCAGTAGTGGAGAAAGTGTTCAAATGGGGCATGGGACCAAAAATTTGCCTTTGCCCTTCACAAGTCCTAATAGAAGCGAAAAGAAATACAACCTTTGTAAGCTGCTTTGTGTAAATCCTTAATGCCACTGGAAGGTTGGGGGGGGGGCCACAGCAAGGTATTCCAGGCTTGATTAGTAATGCCTTTTTGTAACCTGGGCTAGAGGATTGTAAAGATCATAAAGGAGAGAGTGATTGAAGTAGAATCTGTGTCCTCCTTTGCTCCATGGTTAAGATAGAGAGAGACGGTGACGGAGGGAAAGAGAGCAACAACAGATATAGACCGGGCTGGCTGAAATCTAAGGTCACCATAGTAACAGTGACGTGTGGCTAGTGTCTGGGAAATGAACCAGGAAG
Organism: Plotosus lineatus; assembly: GCA_024760905.1. Lineage (NCBI taxonomy): Eukaryota > Metazoa > Chordata > Actinopteri > Siluriformes > Plotosidae > Plotosus > Plotosus lineatus. The sequence continues at coordinate 25,431,963 of CM045747.1, read as the reverse complement.
TCCTATCTTTAAGAGACACAAAAAGAGGAAGGCTGTGCTGAGAGAGAAAGAAAGGGAGGGAGGAGTTGCATCTTAGCAGGCTTATTATCTTTAGTTCTCAGGTCACCAGCTCATGAGTTTCTACAATTTAGTTATTGCCAGTCCTGTCCATGCAAATGATGTGTGTCTGGCTGTGTGTGTAGAGGAAGGGGTGTTGGGAATCATTCGCACATACAGGTAGTGTTGCAGTGAGTTTGCATTGTAACCACCCAGCTCTGAACAAAACAAAGCTTTATAACCGACATCATGATTGAATCTCTTGTGAGGATGGTGCTCTGTTCATGATCATGATCCTTTCTATATGAGTGTGTGTTGTGTGATATATATATTCTATGTATCTTACAAAAATGTGTAGAATAGTTTAAAATGTAATCATCATTTATTTATTATCTGAGAAAGGGTGGCATAGTGCTTAGCACGTTATTCTCACAGCAAGAATGCCCTGAGTTTGATTTCTGGGCTTGGACCTTTCTGTATGGCGTCTGCGTCATGTGGTCTCCCCATGCTTAAGTGAGTTCCCTCCAAGTACTCCGGTTTCCTCTCACAGTCCAAAGACAGGCACATTAGTCTAGCTGTGAGAGTGTGTGTGTGTGTGTGTGTGTGTGTGTGAGTGTGTGTGTTGCCCAGTGACAGCTGTACACAGTGTACCCCACCTTCACCCAGTGTCTGAGAGAGGCACCTGTCTCCCTGTCACCCAAGTAGGATTAAGTGGTTTGACAAATGAGTGATTGAGTGATGATGCGATAAAGATATAATATGCAGATAAATACAGGGATCCCTCACTTTCCGCAGTTAATTGGGACCGAGAGACCCCCCCCCGGGTGACTGTCGAATTCCGCGAAGTAGGATCAACCCCCTCCCCACTGACGTATATGTATATGTGTATATAATATCAATAAATACATATTCAACATTATAAAAGCTTATAACAATTAAACATTCAAAAATAATGCATAAGATGTAAATAAAATATAAATACACACACATACAGATACGCGCGCGTGCACACATAGGTGCGTGTGCACGCACTCAGATGCGCACCTCACATAAAAATGGAAGTAGTTTTGATGTGGGGTTTTGGGTTTACTTTTTTGTTTTTGTTTGGGGTTTTTTTTTTTTTTTTTTTTTTGCATAATTGGCCTTGTTTTGCAGAATTTTCCTTAACTTTTTTCCCTATTCTTACTTAATTTCCTTATTTTTAAATTGGATGAATATTTAAAAAAAGTAAACCGCGATGCACTGAAGCCGCATGAATTGAAGCGCAAAGTAGCGAGGGATCCCTGTAAGTCCTGTATTCAAGATCAGTTCTCTTGTGAGGGCTTGTCTTTATGCAGTTACGTTTTTTCTTGATGTTGCAACAGATTTCCTCACAGCTACCCATCAAGCTGAATATCTGTTGCAAGTGGCCATGTTGGTCGATGAGGTAACAAAATTCATTTTAGATACCTGTTCTGCACTTATGCACATTTCCAGTCACACTATGTGAATAATATAAAAAAAAAAATTTAATATTGTTCATTTAATTTTGACTTATCCATTAAGGTAGTTAGTGAAGCCAGTGCCGTTCAATGCGGAATTTGGGAGAGAGGTGGGGTACACCTTGAAAAGGTCACAATTCTGTTGTAGAGTTAATACAGGCACGAACAACCATCCACAATTATATTCACTTATATGGACCATTTAGTGCAGTCAGTTTACCTGATGTACAAGGGACAGTAGTTGCCTGGTGGTAAAAGGTGCTGGATCGCTGATCCTAAGGTTGGTGGTTCGAGTCCCACTCAAGTGACAAGGTTGTCACTGCCCCCCGTGCCGCTAACTGGGTTATCAAAGGCCAGCTATGTCTCTCACTGTTTGTGGTGAGTGGCATGTAAAAGAACCATTGCTGACTTTCGATAAGAGCAGGCTGCATAGTCGTCAGTGTGTTTCTGCCCCTTGCTAAAGGGTTGTGTCAGGAAGGGCATCCGATGTAAAAACCTATGCCAAATCAAACATGTGATGATTTGGTGTGGCGACCCCTGAAAAAAGGAACAGCCAAAAGGCAAAGAAGAAGAGTTTACCTGATGTGCATGCATTGTGGGAGGAAACACAAGTAAGCACAGGGAGAACAGTCAACGTCCACAAAGAAGTGTCCTTGGCCAGAACCTCCTTGCTGTTATAGTAAGGCTGAACTGTAATTCAATTCACAGATTTTAATGTGGTCTAATATGATATTGTTACTATAGTAACAGCTCATTTGCAGATACTTATATGGAGGATCCACCACACAGTCTTACTCCCTCTCACTCTTTCATTCACTCCTTTGCCAAACCACTTACCGTATTCGACATAATAAGCGTCCTGCTCCAATAAGCCCCTCCCCCAAATGTTTTTGATCTTACGTCTAATATCTGCCCATGTGTACTGGGAGCAAAATCGTACATCAAACTTACCAATTTTATTCAATCAGTCTCTGTAACGGTAAAATGAGGCGTTCACTGCCTGTAAAAGTGAGTTTACACGGTATTTCAACGCCCCCTGCCACTGGGGAATGTCTATAATGTTAATCAGTAACAACACATTTGATTGTTCCGCCGTGCTTTAAAAAACAGGAAAATATTTTGCTGCGTTCTCTTGGTAAATGTCTAACAACTGATGAACCATTAGAACCATAGACGCATCATTCAGAGCATCAATAGAGCGATGAGCCAGATATGGATCTCCTGCTCAACTAACTTCATAAATTTAAGCACATTCCTGGACATGTGCTTTTGTTTATGTTCGTGTTGATTGGTTCAACATGCCATGTGCTAAAGTTGACATTCGTGTTGATTGGCTCGATTTTACTTCCGAGAAAATGGTTAAAGGAACAGCACCTGGAGGGAAAAGTAAGGGAGCTTGTTTAAATAAAAATATGCTGTTTTCTGTTTATTTTCAGCTTTCATATAAATAGTTTGGTTGATATCATAAAATGAATAACACAAATACCAGTAAAACTCTTTTATTGTTCTGTTATTATTTATGTTTTCCACCTCGATGGTAATTTGCACTTACCGTTCCACTCCGCTGGTAACATTTTAATTAGTGCCCACCCACTCAAATATTTTAAGCACCCAGGGTAGCTTAGTTAGCATGTGTGACTCAGAGCAAAAATGTCCTGAGTTTGAGTCCTGGGCTCGTGCTTTTTTGTGTGGGGTTTGCATGCTTTTCTTGTGCTCCTGTGTGTTTCCTCTGCATGCTCCAGTTTCCCCCCCAAAGTCCATATACATGCAAATTAGGGTAATAGTTTGCTCGAAATTTCCCCTAGGGGTGTGTGTGTGTGTGTGTGTGTGTGTGTGTGTGTATGTGTATGTGTGTTGGTCCTGTGATGACATGGTAACTTGTTTAGGGTCTACCATGCCCTCACCCAGTGTCGGCTGACATAGGTTGCTGGCTCCCGTGACCCTAATAGTATTAAACGGGTTGGGAAATGAGTGTGTGAGACTTTTCACTTCCTGTTTTCTCGCAAGATGCTGTCTTAAATTTCAGAGTGAGTGAAGAAAGGCAGGCAGTGAGGAATAGTTTGTTGTAATGCAGATGAAAACAGGAACTAACATGTCACATGTACATTCCATAACATTAAATAGAACTTAAAACCCAACCCTGGATTATTCTTGTATAAGAGGGCACCTTGTTGTGTTTTATTCCTTGTTTATTACTCTGTGTTCACAAGAACACCTACAATAAAATTAATTAAGTGCAAATTAATTTCTGCTGATAAAACAATTTAATGGTATCTCGTACTTGATAGCAGTATTTATATTTTGCAAGCTGGATACTGGAAATGTTGTTCTGAGCTCTTTTTGTCAGGAGGGTAGTAGGATGATGATTACAGTCTTATCTATCTGAGACGTAAATAAGGGGCCAATCTGCTCAGTTACCGGTTTTGTCAGGTTAGAGTGACTTAGTTTAAGAAGCAAGGAAAATGTACAGTATGTGATCGGAGGCAGGGAACATTCACGGGGAGTTCATTCATGAATTCAGCACTTAGACAAAAGTTGCTATTTTTAGAAGAGAATCCAGAGTAATTTGTAGTACAGGGCTGGATGTTGTGCCTAGAAAACTAATTTCGAGAGAAATCTTTTTTTGTGCGTTCACCAAGAAAAAATGCTAATAATGCCAAGTCATGCGAGCTCACGCGTTGTTTCTTCTAATGGTTTTTCTTGGGATATGTTTTATGGAGACACTTTAAGTAGGCTCGCAGTTATGTATTTATTTCAACTAATTTTAAGAAATCTGTAGCATTTCTAAATCCAATTTTTGTATCAAGTTGCGTGGTGTAAATGTGACTTCAGTACAGAAACACTGCCATGTATTTCTTTGTAATGTGACAAGAGTGAAGGTATGAATGTTTTAGAAATAAATTACAATGAGAGTTTGGACAGGAAATTAACTTGTACAGTAGGCCCTCGACATTCGCGGGGGTTCGGTTTCGGGCCCTCCCGCAAATAGAGATAATCTGCGAGTTCTGTACCCGGAAGTAAAACCCCATGTATCACGTCACATGCACGAATGAGGAAATGGAAGTAAAATACTGTGTATCTATTACATGCGCTAAAATGTCTGTCTGTCTTCCTTTCAGCTTTTTCCCTTTTACTCGGGAGTCGCCACAGCGAATCATCTGATTCACACATTTGATTTGGCAGAGGTTTTTACGTCGGCTGCCCTTCCTGTCACAACCCTTTTTAGCAAGGGACAGAAACACGCTGACGGCTTTGCAGCTACTCTTTACGAAAGTCAGCAATGGTTCTTTTACATGCCTCTCACCATAGACAGTGAGAGACATGGCCCGCCTTTGATAACCCAGTTAGCCGCACTGGGGGGGACAGTGACAACCTTGTGGAGAGTGGGACTCGAACCTCCAACCTTTGGATCAGCGATCCTGCGCCCTATACCACTAGACCACCACTGCTCCTTATGCTTCTTAAACACGTTCTATAGACAGTCTTACTCATTAATACAGTATTAATGTTGTAAAATGTAGTAATGATTAAGAAAAACTTTTCAATTTTTACTCTTATATTTATTGATGATCAAATATAAACATTATACAGCATATACTGTTGTAAAGCACTAGTATTAAAGTCTTTTTCGATTATTATTCCAGTACAGTATATAAGTTAATGTTTGTGAGTGAGATTTTATGTTCTGTAGCATGTTTAACAAACGATACCAAAAGGATAAACTTTATTACGCTTCATGTCCTTTTACATTGAACTTGGAGTGACGTCTTGAAGTGACTTCTCCAAGATGGCGCTACCTAGAGGGCGACGTCGCGGAGTTCTGAGAGTCAAATTGTTTCTTTGTTCGTTTTAATTTGTTTTATTTGTTGTTTTGTTTGTTGATGTTTTGCACTATGCTCGTCTATGACCGGTCGACCCTACTAGAGCTATAAGATCGGAGTGTCTTCAGGCGTGTATAACTAAGCACACTCAACTGGGCTTCTTGTTAGCAATGCTAGCCGCACCCCGGCTAACAAGAAGCCCAGGCAGAGTTCTCAGAGTCTCCGGTGCTTGGTTAGCACTTCCGGTCATACTGCTTGAAAATGTTCAGTCCCTGCGAAACAAGATGGACGAGCTTCATGTTCAGATTGCAGCGCAGAGGATCTGCTGTGTTTCTGTGAAACATGGCTCGGGGAGATTACACCCAAAGAGGCGATTGCACCAGCCGGCTACACGGCCTTCACGCCCTGCAATCCCAAGCGCCGGAGTCGTCGTTCGGCCCCTTCCCGCATGGGTTTCTTGTTAGCTGGGGTGGGGTTAGCATATTAGCTCAGCGTTTTCTATCGCTTAGCCAGAGAAGACGCACAGCGTTTGAGTGGTGTCATAAAGCTTAACTGGTAATTAAAACACACAAGAAAAGAGGCTCATTGACAACTTGTGTGCTAATGTGGAAAAAGGGGCGAGACATCAACTCAACCAATCAGGAGAAAGGAGGACAGCGATTGGCCGAATTTGAATCACATGCCGGTTGCTCGGCAGTCAGCAAATACTCAAACCGCGAATAGTCAAGGGCCTACTGTATAGGTAATTCATGAAAGCATATAAACAATAATTATTACTTTTCATTCCATATTTAAATGTCATTCATTTTCTGAACCGTTCATCATCCGTTCTTTCATTTTCTGTAACCGCTTAATCCTAATTAGGGTCACAGGGAGGCTGGCACCCATCCCAGCCGACTCCGGGCGAGAGCAGAGTACACCCTGCACAGCTCCCAGGCCATAGCAGGGCAAAAAAACACTGATGGCTTTGCAGCTCCTCTTGTTGAAAGTCAGCAATGGTTCTTTTACATGAATTACCAACATCATAGACAGTGCGAGACATGGCCGGCCTTTGATTACCCAGTTAGCTGCACTGTAGGAACAGTGACAACAACTCGTGGAGAGTGGGGCATGAACCCCCAACCTTAGGATCAGTGATCCAGCACCTTTACCACCAGGCCACCACTGCCCACATTTTCTGAACCGCTTAATAATAATTCTGATTAAGGAGAGGTTGGTGCCCATCTCAGCCAACTCCAGGAGTGGGCTGAGTATACCCTGCACAGCTTGCCAGACCATCACAGTATAATAATAATAGTGTGTGTATATATATTTTGCACTTCACTGTATTATATTTCAGTGTTGTTTCCCTTCTGATTCCCTCTGTCTAACTCCCTGGGTGACTTTGTGTGTTTGGAAAGAATGAGCACTAATGAAAGCAAATGGCCTTTCAGCTATCAGCACATTCCTCTCAGTCCGTCTTGTTTCTCTCTTTTTATATATATCTTTTTCTACGTCTCTTGGCTTGACACTTTTATTTTGAAGAGGTTGCTGGGAGGGGAGTTGTGGAAATCTCTGTCCTGCCCTGTTACCTCAAGAACCAGAGATGGTGTAATCAGTTAAATCAATCTCACATTAAATCATTATTTATCAACATAACATGCAGGTCTACAGTGAGATCTAATAGATAGAGAAGTACGAAATTCAAAATGTTATTTTAACCCAGTAGCAGCTTTATGGTAATTTTTCTGTTTTTCCCAGTTAAAGGGAATCAATCGGTCACAAAAAATACCTTGGGTGTTTTTGCAAGACTTGGGTGCCTTAATACCTCCATGTTGGCAATGTTTTTAATTAGGTAAATAGAGAGTTTCCTTAACCAAAACCAAAAGGCAAAAGCCAGACTCCTTTACCATATATGGGAGGAGTCTGACTTGTGGGTCGGTGGTGTTATGTGGGGCACCACACATGTATGGTTCTTGACTTCTATAGGACCTGGGGTGTCCTATACATCATAGGTACTCTACTCTGATAAGTGTGTGTTGCGGTCAACCTAGGCATGGCTTTGTATGTTCAGCGCTCATGCAAAATAAATGTGAGCAATTTCCTTTAAATATAAAATCGTTTCATATTCCATTTTTTAATGCCAAATTGTTCCATCTTGTTTTATATCTTGCACTAAGCTCCACAGCATCCTTTGTCATTATTTCCTCTGGATTTTTTAATTTTACTTTTGTGTTGTATGTAACAAATGTTGACAATCATTTTGCACATTAATTGCATAGTTTTACTAATTATTTTGAACAAAATTTGGGTAAAAATCATGATACAATTCCTTGTTCTTCTTCATGTCCTAACCTTGTATACGTTCATATCTGGCTTATTTTGGATCTAAATCTATATTCGAATTTCTGTGTTGCTACTTTGTGACTGTATTTATTGTCTGAATAGAACTAGATTAAATAAAATATCTTGCATTTAAATGTGACTAATTTTTTAATGAAATTATGCACTTTGTTAATTATTTTTGCTTCCCCTTGCAGCTTTTTCGAGAGGTACGGATTATGAAGAGTCTCAACCACCCAAACATTGGTAAGTCTTTTTAAACAAGCTAGTCCTTTTCAAAACCCCCTCCTCATTTCATCTTTCAAACTGTCACTTAAGCTTAGATATAGAAGCCCACAGTGATTTATTACCCCTACGACAGCTGATGTACTGTGTACGTGAGGCAGAGTGCGCAAGTATGTGAGATCTGCACAGTCTCCTTTGTAACACGTCTGGCCCTTCTCAATATAATCTGCACTTTAAAATAGTGCTGTTTACAGCATGTGTGCACTATATAGTGTGTTCAGTTTATGTGGTTTCTTCTTCTTCTGTGCACACACACACACACACACACCAATCTGAAGATTTGATGATTTTACAACTCCTTACTGTAGCTATCTCAGAGAGATAGTTGCAGTAATCCCCCTTATTTCGCGGTTAATCCCCCCCTCCACGCGCGCAAAATTCGAAAAACCGTGAAATGACTTCTGTCACTTCTTAAATACACCTATCCACCCATATATTATATAAAATTTATATAGAAGTTAATTTTAAAGTGTTCTATGCATGTTAATGTCATACAGGCAATATGAATTAATATATAAATAAATTATATACCTTATAAAGACAATAAATCTATATAAATACTGTATAACAAACCTTATAAATAACAAATCCACGGCCACTTCAAGAAAGAGAATCACTGGCGCCTCTAGAGTCTTTGCTGTAGTACGTATCATGTTAGTGTTGAAACTCACATTATTTTTATGGCAGTCTGTAATCCACAACGATAAGGCATTTTCCATTTTCACGACTGTTATGGTCTGTGCTAGTTGGCGGCATTTAACTCTCTTTCTCTCTCTACTCATACACTACATGCGCTGGTGAGGGGCGTGGCTGTTACCCGTAGGCGAAATTACCAGTGAGCGCACCTGAATTCACTCAGATATCAGCTATAAATAGCTCCGTGCTCGACCAGTTTCCGTGTTGATACTCTCCCAGTGATTTTGGTTTTTGTTTTTCCCTCGTGAACACAATTTTTCCTGCACCTCAGTGCTTCCCCTGAGCTCAATAAAAGTCATTGTTTCATGAGGGCGGAAAGGTGTGTTGGATGCTGGGAAATATAATCTTGACCAGTCAGTTTGCTGGATTCACAGCCAATCAGAGGACACTCAAGTCAAGCAGGAGAACAGAGCATGTTGGGTAGCGTAGTTCAATGTACATGTCATGCTCGGGAATTTGGAATAATCTATCATTTTTTAATCTCCCGATGGGAAATCCCGTAATATTGCGGCGACGCGAAGTGGCAGGGGATTACTGTATTAGTCTATTTGGTTCCTATCTTGACATGGATGGGCTTAATCCAAAACTGAACAACATTGTACATATTCAAATTAGGAGCCTAATCGAATAGTTGGAATTTGTTAATGACATATTTGTGGGGACCTTTGGAATATATTTCACAATGTGATGACATTTGATAACCACCGTACTGTATTACATTCAGTATAATACAGTATAAATGAACGCAAATTGTAAATAATCATTTTAATTGGTTGTCACCAGAGTCAAGTTTAGCAAAAGTTCATTCCAAGACAAGAAATCATAGAGTTGATACAAGTGTATAAAAAAATGACTTGCATAATGTTTTTCTTATTTTCCCTAAATCTTCTTTTCCTTTCGGCTGTTCACTTCAGGGGTCGCCACAGCAAACCATCCGCCTCCATCTTGCCCTGTCCTCTGCATCATCTTCTCTTACTCCAATGACCTTCATGTCTTCCTTCACCACATCCATAAATCTCTTCTTTGGTCTTCCTCTAGGCCTTCTGCCTGGTAGTTCCAACCTCAGCATCCTACTGCCAATATACTCACTATCCCTCCTCTGTACATGTCCAAACCATCTCAATCTAGCCTCTCTGACTTTGTCTCCAAAACATCTTACATGGGCTGTTCCTCTGATATACTCATTTCTGATCCTATCCATCCTCATTACTCCCAGAGAGAACCTCAGCATTTTCATCTCTGCTACCTCCAGCTCTGCCTCATGCCTTTTCCTCAGCGCCACTGTTTCTAGGCCATACAACATCGCTGGTCTCACCACTGTCTTGTACACTTTTCCTTTCATTCCAGCTGACACTCTCCTATCGCACATCACACCGGACACTTTTCTCCAACCATTCCAGCCTGCCTGAACACGCTTCTTCACCTCTTTTCCACACTCTCCATTGCTCTGGATTGTTGAGCCTAAGTACTTAAAATCCTCCACCTTCCTTATCTCTGCTCCCTGTAACATCACCGTTCCTCCTAGGTCCTTCTTATTCACACACATGTATTCTGATTTTCTGAGGCTAACCTTCATTCCTCTCCTTTCCAGTGCATACCTCCACCTCTCTAGATTTTCCTCCACTTGTTCTCTGCTCTCACTACAAATCACAATGTCATCTGCAAACATCATAGTCCATAGAGATTTTTGCCAAACCTCGTCTGTCAGCCTGTCCATCACCATCGCAAACAAGAAGGGGCTCAGAGCTGATCCTTGATGCAGTCCCACCTCCACCTTGAATTCATCGGTCACGCCGACAGCACACCTCACCACTGTCTTACATCTCTCATACATGTCCTGCACCACTCTGACATACTTCTCTGCCACTCCAGACTTTCTCATGCAATACCACAGTTCTTCTCTTGGCACCCTGTCATATGCTTTTTCCAGATCCACAGAGGCACAGCGCGCAGTTCCCTCTGACCTTCTCTGTACTTCTCTATTAACATCCTCAAACAATAAATGATCTTCACTGTTATAATTTAGATAATTTAGACCAGGGATCACCAACGTGGTGCCCGTGGGCACCAGGTAGCCCGCAAGGACACTATAAGTTGCCCGCGGACCTGTTCACTGCTAGTTTTAGGACAGGCCCACAGCTCCATAGCGCCACTCTCCATTGAGCTGCATCTAATTTTTTTGAATATATTTTAAATCAAATCAATATCTTCACATAGATAAATATCATTAATTATTAATGATAACATATAATTAAAGGTAAATTGAGCAAATTTGTAATTTCAGAGGTGTGTTTTGACCTGGTAGCCCTTCGCATTAATTGGTACCCAAGAAGTAGCTCTCGGTTTCAAAAAGGTCGGTGACCCCTGATTTAGACTATACTCTTTTGACATTTTCTGATAACACATCACAGAAATTACATAATTTTTTTCATGATTCAAGAGGGACAATCTTCTGTGACAAGTGCACGTCTTTATAGAATGGTAGATTGGTGAGTTGAATCAGGTGTGTGCATCGTGATCAGCCCGCGTGTGACAGCCACGCCCCTCTGCCGGAGCCTGCAGTGCTTAGAATACCGTGTAACTTTACGCCTCATTTTCGGGTCACAGAGACTGATCAAATAAAATTGGCAAGTTTGATCTACAATTTTGCTCCCAGTGCACATGGGTAGTTATTAGACTTAGATTAAAAAAAAAAAAAAAAAAAAAAAAATTCACAAATTACCAGTACTTTGATGATCCCTCATACATTACTTTGCCATGTTCTTTAGATCAGCTGGCCTCAATTTAATAAATGACTTCTGTCTTTTATTTTAATTACCAGAGGATTTAGACATGCCATAAATGTATATCATTTATATGAGACTTTGTGACCATTAAAGGGAAAATGAACTGAAACTTAATAAAAGCTTGCATACATTGTGTACATCTTTGCACATTAAAACTCAACATTTTTATTATAAACTTCTTTGCGAAAAATAAGAATAAATAAATCCCCACACAGGGTACAACATTTTTTTTCAAAAGTTTACTAGTTTATATTTTATTGCTTAGTTTAATATCCACATACTGTTATTTTTGCTGCAATCGTGTCGTACATAAACTGATAAACGTCTTATTTGCATGACTCATCCTATTCTCATGATTTCATGCTCTTATGAGTGTGAAATAGCAATCTTTTCAAACTAGATAATGCAAACTAGTTAACGGATTAGCAGATTGCAGTTTTGAAAAGTCAAAAATCACCTGATAATGAACATTACATTCGGTATATTCATGCATAATAGCAGAGTTTGGAAGGCTTGCCTTTCATTTAAGCTGTAACTGTGACTACAAATAAAAGATTTAGCATTTGAAATACATATGCTCCCCAGCTTACGAACGAGTTATGTTCCGGACGGCCGTTCATTAGATGAATTTGTTTGTCAGTCGTTACAAGGCATTCTTTAGAGGGGAACGTATGTTTAAACCATGCATAAGTGACTTGTACGAATTTGTACTATATACAATCTCTCTCTCTCTCTCTCTCTCTCTCTCTCTCTCTCTCTCTCTCTCTCTCTCTCTCTCTCTGTGTCTCTCTCTCTCTCCATAATCATCTTATTTCATTCTATTGAATTAATCATTTATTGGTACATGGTGCAAACCTAAATGCACCATAAATTATCAAGCTAACTGTGACGTCAGGAACTTTTAGCTGGACCCAAAATGTGTTTAAACTCCTGGTTCCTCTCAAGCACAGCACAGTGGGTCTGATCAGATTTACAGAGAGTTTCACTCTTATCCAGTTCATTATAATACTGGAGTCAACTTGTTTCTACTTTTAAAGTTTTGGCACGAGTTCAGAAATCTATCGTTCTGCTTCTCTTTCGTGACCTCCGCATGGTGTAAAGCACATGTCAGCCATGCTCCTCTGTTGGAGCCTAATCAAATATTAAGTGTACCTCAGGATAATGTTTAATCACATTTAATACTTATATTTATGATATATCTTTATATAGATTTTATTCAATTTCTATTTCTACTTGTTCTTCAATTTAATTTTACTTTCACTTTTGACTGTTTGTATCTCTGGATGTTCACAAAACGAATGTTTGTAATCTGTGGAGTGTCTGTACTCATACCCTTTGCTATATGATATAGAGTAGAATCCAAGTCTTTGGTGGAAAATATATAAGTAATTTGTATATGCTGGACTTAACCAGCTCTGTGTAAGTGTTGTAATTTACCCCGTTCAGTACACGACTTTGTGAGTTGTTCTTGATTACTGTACACTAGGAGTATTTCTTATGAATGATGGGGAGACTTTGTGAATGAAAAGAATTACTTACTACCAGAAAAACCTGACTATCTTCTTATTAAATACTCTTTGCACAATGTAGTCTCGGAGCAGCTTTTGTAAATTATTTCTGAATCACTCTTTCAATGTGTTTTCTGCAGTTCAGCTCTTTGAAGTCATTGAAACGGAGAAGACACTGTACCTTATAATGGAATATGCCAGCGGTGGTAAGGATCTCTCTCTCATTACTTGAAATTTGAAATCAGGATCAATAGGAATCATTGGATTTCCTTTCTAGATGCACTATACCAGCTCTTACATCTATTTTTAAAATAGCCCTCAGTAATAATGAACAGGTTTATTTAAGGTTGCGCAATTAATGATAATTCACCACTGATTACTGAAGAATATCACTGTTGTGCCACTCTAGTGTGAGAAATGAGCTTTACTTTTTAACAGACACTCTGGAGTGTTGCAATACATCTTGTGTTTTTCCATTTTGGGCACACTGTGAGGATCTTTAGAATCAGGGCTTTATTTAAAACTGTTATTATTGAAAAAGTGAACCACATTACTTTTCTTGAATTTGATGTAACATTGCAGTTTCTTATGAATTGTCTGTATTATGGCTGCGTTTCCTTTCTCTTCTTACAGTTCTAAAAGGCCCACTTCTGTTTATACAAAAATACCAAAAATAATGATTTCAGCATTAACCAAGATTTTATCACATTAGAAATGGGTATTTTAATGGTTGGTATTATTTATTCATTCATTCAGTTTCTAAAAAGTTTAAACTTAATTGGGGTCATTGGGAGGTTTGCACCATTCTCATCTGAAACTGGGCAAAGGCAGGGTACAAATTGTGCAGCTTGCCAGACCATTGTAGGGCAACCCAAACACAACCGTTCACTCGCACTCTAACACCCATCTAGTTAGCTTAACTAGTATGTCTTTGGACTGTGAGAGGAATCCATAGTACTCAGAGAAAAACCACGCAAGGTGCAATAGAACATGCAAACTCTTCACAGAGACCCTTGAGCCCGGGACTCAAACCTAAGACCGTATGGCTATGAGTATTATCGACTACGTCACTGTGTGGGTGCAACATCACAATTTCTGTTTATAAAATGTATTAACGTGTTCTAATAAGATTGTTATATATCTACTAGACACTATAACTTTCCAAGATCAAATTTACTCAGACTGCATTTTCTTATCACCTCTAGCAGAGACACACACATGACAATAAATTTGTACGTCATGTCCTTGATGCCTTGAGCTCAGCTTATCTTAAGCGCATCAGTAGGTGTTAATGAGTGTCAAGCATTGCCATAGCATAGCATTGTTCTGCTGAGGTGTTCAGGGTTTACCCTGCCTCACCCAGAGCAGGTTGGATTGGGCTCCAGTTTAGAGATTTCCTTTGTTTGGTAATAATGATAACTGAATATTCCATGTGTTCCAGTTTTAATGTAAAAAAAAAAAAAAAAGATTTTCACTATTTTGTGTATATGTTTATAATTTTATAATGACAAAGAACTCCTTTTCTCCCCTTTACAGATGACAGTTCAGTTTAAATTAAACTAAATCAATTACAAAGACTGCAATTTGTAAACATAGTTTTAGTTACTAACAATATAAATCTCTCTTGGCGGCATGGTGGCGTAGTGGTTAGCACGACTGCCTCACCGCAAGAAGGTCCTGGGTTTGATTCCCAGATCAGGCATTTCTGTGCGGCGTTTATATGTTCTTCCTGTGCTTGCATGGGTTTCCTCCAGGTACTCCGGTTTCCTCCCACAGACCAAAAACATGCACAGTAGGTTAATTGGTCCAAAGTCTAACGTTCCTTGTCCAAAGCCCCACCTTTGGTATCAGTTGAAATAAAAATCATCATCATTTTCTGTAACCGCTTCATCCTAATTAGGGTCGGGGGGAGGCTGGTGCCCATCCCAACCAACTCAGGGCGAGGGCAGAGTACACCCTGGACAGCTCACCAGGCCATCGCAGGGCGGAAACACGCTGACGGCTTTGCAGCCTACTCTTGTCGAAAGTCAGCAATGGTTCTTTTACATGCCTCACACCATAGACAGTGAGAGACATGGCCGGCCTTTGATAACCCAGTTAGCTGCACTGGGGGGGAACAGTGACAACCTTGTGGAGAGTGGGACTCAAACCCCCAACCTTTGGATCAGCGATTCGGCGCCTTATACCTCTAGACCACCACTGTCCCTTGAAATAAAAATGAAAGTCCATATAGTACTTTTTTCATGCTCCTGCTAACAAACATACAAACAAACCAAGAGGAAAACATGCCTTCCTTGGTGGAGGTGATTATTTACATAACCTTAATATTTAAGTCAACTATAATAGGGTTGTGTTTACATTTATGGTATCTCGTAGACACCCTTATCCAGAGCAATTTACATTTATCATGGTACTAAGTGGTACTTGGGTTTGACCCCTGAGCCACCACTGCCCTTAATTTATTGGAACTGGGAAGCAGTCATAGCCTAATGGTTAGAGAAGTGGCTTTGGGACCAAAAGGTTGCTGGTTCGATACCCGTACCAGCCGGAAACTGTGAACTGCACCACCCCTTCCTCCACCTTCATGGCAGCTTTATGACTGCTCACCAGGTGCCACAATGTGTGGCAACCCACTGCTCCGAGTGTGTGCTCGCTGTATATGTATATGTGCTCACTTTGGAGGGGTTAAATGTACATGCAATAATTTCCCTTACAGTATCGGGGAAAAGTGTAGAATTTATTTATATTGTAAAAATATTTTAATAACATATTTATTATGTGTACAATCGGCCCTCTACTTACGAAATTAATCCATTCCAGCGCCTTTTTCATAACGAGGAGGTTTCGTAAGTAGAGGCGCATTTTACATGTAAAACGCCTGATTCGTTCCAAGGCTCCTAAGACTACCCCATAAACCCTTTAAAAATGATAAAAAATACACCAATTTTGGATGAAATATGTGTTAAAAGTAAAAGAAAATTATTTATTAAACCATTTAAACATTTTATCAACATATTAAACCATTTTATTCACATATTTATTAATTAAACCATTGTTAAACATTTTTTTATTAACGCACACACACACACACACACACACACACACACACACACACACACAACACTGTCTCTCTCTAGCTCTCTCCCTCTGTCTCTCTCGCTCGCACACACAATACACATGTGCTCCACTGAATGCGGGCTCTGCCCACACGCAGGACACATTTTAAGACGGGGAATTCAAAGCGCATTCCCTACTTGACAGGTCAGAGGTCCAAACTCAACTTTAACTTGTATCCTTGAGAGATCGGAGGTTCGGATGAGCCGAGTTTTGCTCACATTCCGCAGCGTGCGCCATATTTATTAAACATTTAGAATTAAACAACTTAAAATGCAAAAAATAAGCTGCAATGTGCTCTCTCGAAAGAGAGTAAAGAACGCCTCCTTTCATCTCTGACTGACTCTGTACGCAGTCATTCTCACACACACACACACACACACACACACACACACACACACACACACACAGTCTCTTTCTCTATCTCTCTCTCCCTCTCTCTCTCTCTGTCGCTCTCTCTCTGTCACACTCACTCACACACACACACACACACACACACACACACACACACACACACACACAAACACAAACTGTCCGGTGTGTTTTGCCGAATGCGGGCTCCACCACATGCAGCCGGAGCTGATGGAGAAATTGTATTTAAATGTTTAAATGGAAGGGATGTTGTATTTAAAGCGGAAGTACAGTACCTGTTTGAAAGATCAGAGGTCCTGCTTCAATATTAACTTGCTTCCTTGCAAGATCGGAGGTCTTGTCCCATGGAGCACTCTGTTTCCATGCTCCTTCTGCTTCAATATCGTGCCGAAATAATCACCTCCGTCACTGTATTTCCGCTTTTCAGTATTTTCCGGGTCCATGATGGATAACGAAATGTAACACTGCAATGATCTCTCAAAAAGAACTCACGAGCCAACATTCCTGTTCAACTCTCCTCTCTCACACGTGTGACAAACAGGAAGTATGGGTACAGGAAGTATGGGTACAGTTCAGCTGCCTCCTGACCAATGGGAGGCCAGCAGGGCGGGATGTTGGGAGACAGCCAATCAGAGAGCAACTCGTGCATGGTTTAAATTTTGAATGGCGCGTTTGGCACTTTTCGTAAAAAGAGGGTGTTTTCGTGAAAAGAGGACACAAATTTAGGAAAATGTCTTTTTCGTAACCTGGAGTTTTTGTACCCAGAGGGTTTCATAAGTAGAGGGCTGACTGTATTGCTATATGTAAGCAAAATTCACATTATTTTAATTGCAATTAATTGTGTATTACATAGACTAGCTTTGTTTACAGTCTATACACTTTCAGCGAACACTACAAAGGCTCATGTAGCTATGATTTTTGTTCACGTTTCAATTTTTTAATAATATAATACAACCATTTTTATTCCTCCTCCATGACAGGTGAAGTGTTCGACTACCTCGTGTCCCATGGGAGAATGAAAGAAAAGGAGGCGCGGGCTAAATTCCGACAGGTAAATTAGATTGCCATCTAATCTACATGACTTTATTAAAAAGAGATTATGTTTTACTTGTTCAGCATTTTGTAAAAAGATGTCAGATGTTTTATTTATATTCCAAGAGACAGATGGATGTTATAGTTAATAGAAATTTAAAAACTGCCTCTGTTTCAGATTGTGTCTGCAGTTCACTACTGTCATCAGAAGAAAATTGTTCATAGAGATCTAAAGGTTTGTATTGTTTCTACTGCTGCCTAATTCTTTGAAATTGGCTTGCATTTGTCTTTGAGGTTTTGCATCAGACATTATTTCTGACATTTTACCTATTCTCTCTCTCTCTCTCTCTCTCTCTCTCTCTCTCTCTCTCTCTCTCTATCTCTCTCTCTCTCTCGCTTGTCTCTCTCTAGGCGGAAAACCTTTTGCTCGATGCAGATTCCAACATTAAAATTGCAGATTTTGGCTTCAGTAATGAGTTCACACTGGGCAGTAAGCTTGACACATTCTGTGGAAGTCCCCCTTATGCCGCCCCTGAGCTTTTTCAGGGTAAGAAATATGATGGGCCTGAGGTGGATATCTGGAGCCTGGGTGTCATTCTCTACACGCTGGTCAGCGGATCACTGCCATTTGATGGTCAAAATCTCAAGGTGAACAAATTCTCTATGACCTTTGACCATGTTGCAGATCTACCTTTATTGGGGCATGAATCTGATCACTTGACTGCGTTTTTGTTTTTGTGAAATTCTAAGCTAAGATGGCTCTGTGATTAAAAAAGTATTTGGAGAACACTGTATTTTTTTTCTTTCCCAGGCATGTCAAAATACTTATTATGATACTCTTTAAAGAACTGATTTTGTGTGTTGAATTGTTTGTTATGTAGGTCAAGTATGCTTATTTTCTTCTTTTTTTTTTTTTACTGCCCCTGAGGGCACACAACAGCAGCAGGTTTGGTCAGGTGATATGTTGAATAAAAGACTGGACTCTGTTCTCTTCCATTAGGAGTTGCGTGAACGGGTGCTGAGGGGAAAGTATCGAGTGCCGTTCTACATGTCCACTGACTGTGAGGGCATTCTACGCAAACTTTTGGTGCTCAACCCCGCCAAGCGTTGTACCCTAGAGGTAAGGATGATTACAGTTTATTAAACTCACTGGGAATTTTGTACTGTTGAGACTCAACCAGAGGATTCATTTCCTGCTTATATAGCATTTTACAGATGATACAGTACACAACGGCTTACAATACAAGCTCTTGAGTAGAATATAGCATGAATAGAAATGTTAGTCACTAATAATTGCAAATTACATGCTTAATAATGTAATGTTATATAACTCAATAAGTGCAATATTGTGGATATCCTGTTCCTGTGGTATTTGGCTTTTGATTTTGGTGGTATTTGTTTTTTTTATTTTTGTTGTATCATAATGTACTCTTTAAATAAAAGTACAAAAGGAAGTAAACTACTTCATTGAGTACAGAGTCCTACTGAATTAGTGTTTACCAATAGTGGGCCATCAGGGCCAGAAAAGCCTTCTCTGCTGGCATAAACACTATCAAATCTTCCATTTACAACTTAAATTCTGGTATTTGTTCCATGTAATTGTGTAAATTTATTCCCAACAGTCTATTCTCTTCATTTCATAGCCTGTCTCTTGGCTGCACTACTTCAAGTGTGCACTTGGATGTTAGATTTTTGATTTATTTATTTATTTTTTGCCCAATCAGATTTCAGCTTCTATGTGCTGCCATGTCAATATAATCTGCCAATGTCACTTAAACTATATTACCAGTGGGGCTTTTTCTTTAACTAATCAGATTTCACATTCAGCTCACAAGGCCAGCTGGCGAGCTTACAATAACCTCAGCATTTTTTTCAGTCCTCTGATTGGTCGGTCAAAGCAAAACTATGTGAATGGTCTGTAGTGATCTGCACACAATATATTTAAGTTAGAATTTTTATGCTCAAGGACAGTGGTGGCCCAGGGGCAGGGTGCTGGGTTACTGATCCCAAGGTCAGGGGTTCAAGTATCAACACGTTGTCACTGTTGTCCCCCCAGTGCAGCTAACTGGGTTATCAAAAGCCGACCATGTCTCTCACTGTCTATGGTGAAAGGTATGTAAAGGAACCATTGCTGACTTTTATCAATAGAGGGCTGCTTACCCATCAGTGTGTTTCTGCTGCGATGACCTGGCCAGCTGTCCAGGGTGTACCCTCCCTTGACCCAAGTCGGCTGAAATGGGTGCCAAGCTTTCCGTGACCCTAATTAGGATTAAGGGGTTCAGAGAATTAATAAACACCCACAATGGCTGATGGAGGAGGAATTGAGTTGGCGTTAGACATTCTTAAAAATTTTCAAGGCAAACCTTTCTAGAAAAGCTAGACATCATAACGAGAGGTCAAGCAAGCAGAGGTAAGGTTTAGGTGGATTAAGTCCGTTAAGTCACACTGAAGGCCCAGGTACCAGATGAACGGCCCGCCAGTGACACACACACACACACACACACACACACACACACACACACACATATATATATATATATATATATATATATATATATATATATATATATATATATATATATATATATATATATATATCATAAGCCCTTATGATAAAAGAATGTAGGTGGATAAAGTTCTAGTATTTACTCTATTGGCAAGTAACAAGCACTCGAACATTATATGGTCAGCATAAGACTTCATAATTGAGTCAGTTTTAACTGATTCTAGGTGCCACATTCATGACAACATATACAGTGGTACCTCACTTTACGAAATTAATCCGTTCCAGCGCCTTTTTTCGTAACCTGCATTTTTCGTAAATTGAACAGCATTTACATGTAAAACGTGTGACTCGTTCCAAGGCTCCCAATACTACCCCATAAACCCTTTAAAAATTATAAAGCATACCTTTTAAGACCTCCTTCTGCTTCAGTAGCGTACCGATGGTAGACAGGTTTGGCCATATTCCTTTGCGATATCACTTGAGCCAGTTTCTTCTCACTCGCACTGGAAACCACATGTGTGTGTGTGTGTGTGTGTGTGTGTGTGTGTGTGTGTGTGTGTGTGTGTGCACGCGAGCACGTGTTGACCATGTCTTCTTCAGAGTTATAATCTTACAAATGTTTATGGAAGGTTAAAAGCCTGAGTCAAGAAATAAAGCATGAAACAACAGTAACTCTGTCCTTTACAGGAAAAGCATTATGGTAGATGCAGCTCCATAATAGCCAATGGAATGGAGCTGCGTCATCCCTCCTAGCCAATGGGATGTCTGAACGTCATTGATGGGAGAGCAGCTCGTGCATTGTTTGAATGGCGCCTTTGAAAGTTTGAATCCACATTTGAATTTTTAAGATGGCGATTTCGTAACATGAACTTGTTTCGTATACAGAGACAAAAATTTTAGGAAAATGCGTTTCGTAACCTGCGTTTTTCATTTGGTGAGACTTCCGTAAAGTGAGGTACCGCGGTATAACCCTGTAATTACTAAACCAGTATTTAGTCGGTCTCAGACTGGTGGGTACACATGTTTGTAACTTATTGTTGTCTGCTTCTCTCTTAGCAAATCATGAAAGATAAATGGATGAATGTTGGTTATGAAGCAGATGAATTGAAGCCACATGTGGAGCCTGCAGAGGACTACAATGACCCAGAAAGGATAGGTAGGTGTTCACCACATCGCTGTCTTCGCCAGTACAGAAGAAACTCAGCGTGCTTCTGCTGACCCCACACCTTATTTCACTCTCCAATCTTTAAATAGTGTGGGATGAGTTAAGGGTGTTCAAGGTTTTTTTGTTGATTTCCTTCCTCATTGTTGAATACAAAGAATTTCTCACAATATATTCTGTGCCAGGTTAAAGGGTTAAAGAAAAATTCTGTCATAAAGTTTTTTAAATGGTGAGCTGAGCCATTTTCTGAATGGGCAACGAGCCCGGATTTCCCCTCTTTTTACATGTGTAGGGTAGATCTCTGGGCGAGTTGGTTTATGTTTACTACTTAACTCTGTGTATTTTGTCATTTCCTTTTCTAATCTTTCTATTCTGTCCTTCTCAGATGTAATGATAGGGATGGGTTTTTCCCGTGAGGAGATCAGGGAAGCACTGAGCACTCAGAAGTACAATGAGGTCACTGCTACATACCTGCTGCTGAGCCGTAAAAGTGAGGTGAGAATCCCGCGATTACACTGTGGTTGTGTCTGTGGGTGTGAATGTGTGTGTGTGTGTGTGTGTGTGTGTGTGTGAGTGTGTGTGAGTGTGTGTGAGTGTGTGTGAGTGTGTGTGAGTGTGTGTGAGTGTGTGTGTGTGTGTGTGTGTATGTGTGTGCACTCACTCCCCACTCCTCCTACCTGTTTTCCTCTACAGGAAGGAAGTGAGTCCAGATCAAGTAGTACTTTGTCTCTCGCACGAGTTCGACCCAGTCCAGTAACCAATGGTACCAGTAAACACTCTTCCACCTCCTCATCCAGCTCAGCCTCTACTGCCCACACAAAATCCCAGCGTAATGCCTCCACCTACCACCGTCAAAGGCGGCACAGTGACTTCTGTAGGTGTAACTTCACCCTGTTCCAGTGTAACAGTAATAACGTAAATGTAATAATAATAGCCAAGATAGTGTTGAGGTTTAAGACAGGGTTGAAAACCTTGAATATTTTCATTTATTTTATCCAAACTCCTGTAATTGTTATTTACAGTATCATAGAGGAAAGTCCCCTTGTCTCTGTGTTAATTTCAGTTTTCTGTTTTTTCAGGCGGTCCTGCAGTGACTACCGCTCAGCCTAAACGTAGCCCCACCAGCACAGGAGAGTCGAATTCGAAGCAGGAACGTTTGGCCACGAGAAAGGCGGGCTGCAGTGTAGTGGGCAGTCGTACCATCCCACCCTCCAGCCCCATGGTCAGCACAGCTAACAACCCGAACAAAGCAGAGATCCCTGACCGCCGTAAAGAAGCCGCAGTCACCTCAGTAATGCGAAACGCTTTAATCACATTTGCGAGTGATTGTATTAATGAAAAAGAATGCAGAGTACTGAAATTTAGCGTTAAGGAAGACAATAAATGTTATAATCCCAAACCAGTCCTGTATATGCCGCTGAAAGAGCTCATGAAGTGTTATAAGACTTATATGATTATTATTAATAGTTTCGAACAGATAAAACTGACATGTGGTGTAGGGCTGAGATAGAGAATCAGTATAGTACAGCAGGCATGTGTGTCCTTCTCACCAGTTTACATTCTTATTTTCTTTTTACCTTCTAGAACAACGTTTCCGCAAGTGCCATGACCCGCAGAAACACCTATGTCTGTACAGATCGCTCCAGCACTGATAAACACTCTTTACTGCAGAACGGCAAGGAGAACAGGTAAAATGTGTGTGTGGGGGTGGGGGGTGGGAGTGGGTGTGTGTGTGGGTGGGTGGGTGCTTGCATTTCTCTTTTATTCAATTAAAGGCAAGGTGATACCTAAACAAAGTCCTCCTAGAATATAGAGATCCTTTTATGTTTAAATATGATATTGTTTTTAAAGGCGTAACTTGCCTTTGGTTTGAAAAGCTTCCAGCCTGTTTTCCACATGACGTTTGTATTTTGCTGTGACGTCTGTATTCCCTTAATTTGGCTTACTGTCTCAACGCCTTCTTTTTTCTTGTTTCTTGGTCTCTTCCTCTCTCACTCTCTCTCTCTCTCTCTCTCTCTCTCTCTCTCTCTCTCTCTGGGGCATAGCAGCAGGCCCTGGTCATATGACCTTCAAATCTAGAAAGAGGAGGATGTAGCCTGGTTGCGAACTTGAGAATATCTATGCTGATATAGCACTTCCTGTACAGCACTGTAGGCCACACGAAAGCACACATGATGCTTGCATAAGCACCAGAAACACTTTTCACATTCTTGATTTAGTTTCTTCTAAACTGCACGTCTGTAGGTCATATATTTACTTAAAAGATGAGTAATGTTTTGTTAATGTTGTCTAATTTTCATTTAAGAATTCACGTAATGTCCATTATTTGAATAAATACTTGCATGATGGCATTCAGCTCTTCAGCTCACAAAAGTTATATCTGCGTTTCCATTAGGTCAGATGTGATGTTTTGCGTGTGGGTCGAGGCAGCTCTATTTAGTGCAATGTTATTTAGAGCATTAAGTGAAATGGCCCAAGGCCAGTAGTGAGGCAGAGGCACTATGTGAGATCTATTAGTGCCATGTTAAGAGTGCAAAGTGGGCAGCACTGGGGGTGGGGAGTGGCTGTTATCCATATTTACTTTTACTCGGCTTCTCCATTCCTTCATCTTTTTTATTTCAGCTCACATAATGAAGGTCTATATGTCCTGGTCCATGCAGAACCCTTCACACTACGTACTCGTTATTGCTACTTGCACTCTTATGATCAGATAAGCAACCTTATGTGTTTTCTCTTCATGAGAACTGTTTTTTTTTTTCTGTTTTAGAGAATAAATAAGAACAAGAGAGAGAGAGAGAGAGAGCGAGAGAGAGAGAGAGAGAGAGAGAACTCATAGCTTAGTGACTCAGCACATTCACTCTTGATTGACTTCAGTGATGCTGCCTTACTTTTAAAGGCTCCATCTGATAATTTATCACTCCAGCCTTCTTACTGCACTTAAATGGTCATGTTATCATGTCACCAATAACTGAATGTTTGTTTTTATTTGTTTTCTCTCCCCAGCTCACATTCTCACCGTTTACCTCCTGCCTCTCCTTCCACACATAGCATATCTGGCGCAGGGGTGGCTTCATCCTCGCCAGCCGAACGTTCGCGCCTGAGCCGAGGCTCAACTGTCCGCAGCACTTTTCATGGTGGGCAACTCCGGGAGCGCAGAGTGCCCACACATGGCCCACCAGCCTCTCCCACTTTGTCCCGCGCTGCCAGCCCTCTGCCCCACGCCCGTACCCGTACCACCTCAAATCTCTTTAGCAAACTCACCTCCAAGCTTACACGCAGGTAAGGCGAGATAACAGACTGCAATCCGAGAATTGGTTTTGTCCCGAATAAGTGTTATCTTCGAAGCACTCTATTCTCGCAGCCTTTCTTCAAGCAGACATGATCATGAGTTATCAACTTTTTGTGTACATTATATGTTGAGTGAAATTTTAAATTAGCAGTGTTAAAATGTTAATTCTCTGTTGGGCTGATGAGCTCACTCATGTACACAAACTTCTATAATAAGGAAGCTGTGGTTGTATGTACAGTGGTACCTCACTTTACGAAATTAATCCGTTCCAGAGCCTTTTTCGTAAACTGCATTTATCACAAATTGACAGCATTTTACATGTAAAATGTGTGATTCGTTCCAAGGCTCCCAATACTACCCCATAAACCCTTTAAAAATTATAAAAGCATACCTTTTAAGACCTCCTTCTGCTTCGATCTCGTACCGATGGTAGACGGGTTTGGCCGTATTCCTTTGTGATATCACTCGAGCCCGTTTCTTCTTCTCATTTGCACCGGAAATCACATGTGTGTGTGTGTGTGTGTGTGTGTGTGTGTGTTGACCATGTCTTTTTAGAAAAGTTATAATCTTGCAAATGTTTATAGAAGGTTAAAAGCCTGAGTCAAGAAAAAAACCATGAAAGAACAGTAACTCTGTCCTTTACACACAAAGTATTATGGCTGTTGCAGCGCCATAATAGCCAATGGGA
Source organism: Plotosus lineatus (assembly GCA_024760905.1). Lineage (NCBI taxonomy): Eukaryota > Metazoa > Chordata > Actinopteri > Siluriformes > Plotosidae > Plotosus > Plotosus lineatus. Next base: position 25,406,865 of record CM045747.1, on the reverse strand, counting down.
GGGAGCTGCATCATCCCTCTTAGCCAATGGGAGGCCAGCGGGGCGGGATGTTGGGCGATAGGCAATGGGAGGTAGGAGCGTCATCCCTCCTAGCCAATGGGAGGCCAGTGGGGCGGGATGTTTAAACGTCATTGATGGGAGAGCAGCTTGTGCATTGTTTGAATGGCGCGTTTGAATTTTTAAGATGGCGCTTTCGTAATGTGAACTTATTTCGTATCCAGAGACAAAGATTTTAGAAAAAGGCGTTCTGTAACCTGCATTTTTGTTTGGTGAGACTTTCGTAAAGTGAGGTACCGCTGTATTGTAAACCTTATTTTCTGAGCACATTTTTAGTGCATTTTTCGTAATCAGCTGACAGTCTTCACATGAGACAGCATTATCAGAATAAATGTGCATACACTGCATTAACTCTCCCTTGGTATCCTCTATTAACCAAGTGCTTCTAACTCTCTGTCCTGGCTGAGTTCAGGTGCTCTGTCTTTTTTGCTTTTTCTCCTTTGCAGTTAGTGTGAGTCTTATTTCTCTATCAACCTTTTCTGCTTTGCTGTATCTCTTTCTCTTGCTTTCTTTTCCCTCTCTCTCTCGCTCTCTCTCTCTCTCTCTCTCTATTTCAATTTTACTACCATCTTTCCTTCTTCCCCCCTTCCTATCTCCTAGGGTCAGTCTTGACCCTTCTAAACGCCAGAGCTCAAACAAGTCCGTCTCGGGCTGCCCTCTGCCACATGGATCGAAAACAGTTAGTAAGTCTTCCCACCTTTCCACCTTTCCATCCTTATTCCTTTCCTGCACACCACACCCATGTTCAGTGCCCCTTCTGTGGAATTGTGGGCTAGAGCTCCCCCTACAGACACCTTTGTATACAGCAAGAAATGTTGAAGCGCTTGTTCAAATATAGACATTGAAGAAAATGAATAATATTCATGTGGTCATGTAATGTTCTGAGGTAACAAGGGGCACTGGAACAGGGAGCTGTATTTCTCAGCTGTCTTTGGTTCACCACTTTTTGTTGTCCTTGTCCGTTTTCAACCGGTGCAGTTGGCATGCTTAAACTAGTTCATGTCATTATTCATTTTGTGTCTCCTTTGTGAAAAGATCTCTTGAATCATGAAATCATCATTATTAGCTGCCTATTTGAGCTCATTTTATTCATCTCAAAATAGCAACTGCACTATATATTATTAAGTCTGGCAAAGTTTAGTAAAAGCATAGACCGTTAACTCTGCAGGCTAAATCTTAATTAGTTGTATAAACATATTCATGGGAATTCTTGTAGCTAATCGTGCCTCTCAGGCAGAAAGGCGTACCACGGTTCTCAGAAGTGGGAAGACTCTTTAACAACATGTTATGACGTATTTCTGCTTTACTGATTTTTTTGACAATGCAAATTAATGCTGCTTCGAGACCCACATCTGTAGGATCTCAAACAATTTCTCAAATAAAAAAACTGTTTTGTTAGGATATTGAGCATAATATGGACATATTGTATTGTATTGTATTAAATTTATATAGCGCTCCATCCACACTGAATAGCATGCTCAAAGCGTTCCCCGGCACCCCCTGCAATCCGGGCACCCGTCGCCACCGTGCGGTGCCAGTTATTGCGTTGTTCTATCCTTTTTCTAACTAGTTCTTTACTAACCAATGTTCTCCAAAATGCAGGGCAGAGGTGGTTTAGTGGATACGGCAAGAGGTTGCCAATCCAAAGGTCAGCAGTTCAATCCCCACTGTTGGGCCTTTGAGCAAGACCCTTAACCCCCTAATTGCTCAATCATATGGAAAAAAAAATTGTAAATTGCTCTGGATAAGAGCATCTGCCAAATGATGTAAATGTAATGTAAAATACAAACCAAACAAGAGTAAACTGGTACAAGCAAAAAAATTGCATGTTTTACGATTAATAATCATATTACATCTGTTATTATATTATTCTATAGTTTATATAGTACAGTCGGCCCTCTACTTATGCAATTAATCCGTTCCAGTGCCTTTTTCGTAAACTGGGGCTTTCGTAAGTAGAGGTACATTTTAGATGTAAAACGAGTGATTCGTTCCAAGGCTCCCAAGACTCCCAATAAACCCTTTAAAAATTCTAAAAGTACAATTTTGGAGGAAATATGCATGAAACGTGTTAAAAGTAAGAGAAAATTACAGACGCTCCCTGACTTACTTTTTTAATTGGTTCCAGACGGCCGAACGCAAGTTGAAAGTGAATGTAAGTTGTTACAGTGACGTATGACGCTCATACTGTACTATACATCCATAAATACCATTGCCGTATCTCATAAAACACCCCTAAATCAATTGTTATAAACATAACATTGTAAAATAATATCAAATATATCAAATAATATCAACATGAATTTCTAAGAAATTAAATTCAAGCAAAATAATTTCAAATTGATAAATTTTAATCAAATTCACTCATCAAATATCAAATACAGTGTCAAATATAAGCTTTAACCTTCTCTATGATGCAATCTTTCTGCTTGTAAATGGTTCCAATGATCGACTGATGGTCACATGACATGACTTCCGGTTTAACTCGTTTAGTACTCAGCCTGCACTGATGTGAATCACCAGCAGAGCAGAGAGTTCTCTTTCTTTTCTGGATTCAGGTTTTCATTCATTTTACAACTCTCTTTGCTTACCTGAGTATGCATGGTAGATTGTGTCGATCTGAGCAGAAAGTTAATTCATCTCTGTGTATGAGACTTGCACCCATGCTAGTAGGCTTACGCTTCTGACCAACCATATTTGCTTAGGGTTACAAAAGTCCGCAAAGCAGTGTAAACACAAAACTCACAGAGACGACGTCTTAACACAAGGGTAATATGCTATAGCTATATAACTAATAACGATATATATATGTAAAACTGAACTGGGAAGAAGGAGGGGCACGTTCAGTCTGTCGTTTGTCAAAAATGGACGCAGCGTCCTTACGTCATTGCATTATTATGTCAGTGTACTATGTAGGTACGTCTAAACTCAAAATTTGACTTTGTATTTACCTTTCTTTAAATCTCTTGAACCATCCATGCAACGCTTTGAAGTCCGGAGGTTGCTGGTCTGAAGAAACCCCACCCCCACCACACACTCACGAGGTCCTAAAATATGGCGGTTGCTTTTTCCAAAATAATTGCCTTCGTCACTGTAACTCCGCTTTTACTGCCTCCTTCTGCTTCAATATCGTTCCGAAATAATCGCCTCTGTCACTGTATCTCCGCTTTTAAGGTCTCCTCCTGCTTCAATATCGTTCCGATTGTAGAGGGGTTTCGGCCATACTCCTTTGCGATTTCGCTCAACTGCATCCCACTTTCGTATTTTTTTATCTCCTGCTTCACTTCGATTGATAATGGAGTCCGCTTCTTTTTTTCGGTGTCACCAGGAATCATTTTCTTGGGGTCCACGATGGATAACGAAATATAACACTGCAATCTCATAAAACTCACGAGCCAACAGTCCTGTTCAACTCTCCTTCATGCATGTGACAAACAGGAATTATGGATACAGGAAGTATGAGTACAGTTCAGCTCCCTCCTGGCCAATGGGAGGCCAGGGGGGCAGGATGTTGGGAGACAGCCAATGAGAGAGTAACTCACGCATTGTTTGAATGCTGTGTTTGAATTTTTGAATGCCGTGTTTGGCGCTTTTCGTAAAAGAGGTTGTTTTCATAAAAAGAGGGCGAAAATTTAGGAAAATGTTTTTTGTAACCTGGATTTTTCGTATTCAGAGGTTTTCGTAAGTAGAGGGCCGACTGTACATGTTTCAGATTATTATTCTGGTACACATGCTCATTAAATGTACAGTACACATTGTTTATGTTTATAGGTTTCTGGCATTGGTGTATATTATTGGTTTCTTCACTTTTGGCAAGTGATTAATGGGTTTAATGACGAGGCTGAGTGGAGTGATGGTATAGTTTAATAAGAGCAATGGTGATGAGGCTGAGTGGAGTGATCGTCTCTTTCAGCTTATTCCTAATTCAAATCTTTGTCTTCTTCTTGAGGGTCACAGACGAACCTGAGAGAGTCTGCAGATCTCCGGTCACAAGGTAAGAGTGCATACAAATCATTTCTTATAGGACAGTGGTGACTTATTGGATAAGGCGATGAGTTACTGATCTGAAGGTCAGCAGTTCTATCACCACTGTTGGGTCTTTGAGCAAGGCCCTTAACCCTCATGTGCTCAATTGTATAAAAAAATTATAATTGTAAGTTGATCTTCATAAGAGCGTCTGCCGAATGTATTGAAACGCTTTTTTTTATCATTCCAAGCCAAAATAGTGGTCATGTTTACTTAAAGCTGGGGCTGGTAAATTTTTGGCTGTATGCTCAAATTGTTATACAGACGCTCCCTGACTCACGTTTTTAATTGGTTCTGGACAGCGAAACGTGAAAGTGAACGTAAGTTGTTACAGTGATGTGTGACGTATGACGCTCATACTGTATTATACATCCATAAATACCATTACCGTATCTCATAAAACATCCCTAAAACAATTATTATAAACATAACATTGTAAAATCATATCATATATATCAAATAATATCAACATTAATTTCAAATAAATTAAATTCAATCAAAATAATTTCAAATTGATAAATTTTAATCAAATTCACTCATCAAATATCAAATTCAGTATCAAATATAACTTTTAACATTCTCTATGATGCGATCTTTCTGCTTGTAAATGGTTCTAATGGTCGACAAATGGTCACATGACATGAAGCTGCGCCGACTCACTTTACATGAACCTTAAAACAGCCAATCAACGCTTACAATATGTGAGGCGCTCAATACCAAAAGTAGTGCACTTGCTGAAAGTAGTTTACTTGCTTGAAACAAAGTGCAAGTTATGCGGACTTCCGGCTTTCAAGTGAGCAAGGGCTTCGTTGAACTCGTTTAGTATTCAGCCTGCACTGTGAATCACCAGCAGAGCAGAGCGTTTTCTCTTTCTTGGATTTGGGTTTTCATATTTTACAACTCTCTTTTCTTAACTGAGTATACATGGTAGATTGCGCCGATCCGAGCAGATGGTTAATTCATCTGTGTGTATGAGACTTGCACCCAGGCTCGTCGGCTTACGCTTCTGACCAACCATATTTTCTTCGGGTTACAAAAGTCCGCAGAACATTGTAAACACAAAGATCACAGAGACGACATCTTATACGCTATATAACTAAGATATATATATATATATATATATATATATATATATATATATATATATATATATATATATATATATATATATCTTCTTTTCCTTTTGGCTTTTTTCCCTTTCTCGGGAGTCCACAAAGCGAATCACCTGATTCACACATTTGATTTGGCATAGGTTTTTACGTTGGATGCCCTTCCTGTCACAACTCTTTAACAAGGGACAAAAATATGCTGATGGCTTTGCAGCCTACTCTTTACCAAAGTCAGCAATGGTTCTTTTACATGCCTTTCACCATAGACAGTGAGAGACATGACCGTCCTTTGATAACCCATATATATAACGATATATATACAACTGAACTGGGAAGAAGGAGGGGCACGTTCAGTCTGTTGTTTGTAAACAATGGACGCAGCGTCATTATGTCATTGCATCATTACGTCAGCGTACTACGTAGGTACGTCTAAACTTAAAAAAAAAAAAAAAAACGTAAAACGGAGGAACGTAAGTCGGGGAGCGTCTGTACTGGTAGAGATATTTTTATCTTTTTTTTATCCTGCCAGCAATCAATAACTTATGAGATCTGAAAAAGGTCTGAAAATTTGATTATTTGCTGTGACCCTGTAAAAAGTTGACCAATCACTGTCTCACGGTCTGCTGAGGGATATCCAATCAAATACTCCCATGTCTTCCTACTCATGTGTGACCCCAGTGTGCATGAACCGGCAGTCACAGTGGAGCTCATGTGTGGGTAGAAGGAGGGTGGCTTTGTAAGATTTTACAAGGTCAGAGTTAGGATTTTGCTAGCTTTTCAGATTACCAACCCCAGCTTTAATCCAGAATAGATATCATAAATCTATATTACAGATGCTGTCAGAGATTATAATCCATTCTTCGCAAATCAAAAATATATATTTTTATTTCATCTGTGCATCTTTAATTAAAACATGGACGCTTTCAAAACTAGCTTAAAGTGAATTTAGGAGCAGTTTTCTGAACACAGATTAAATGTAGAAAGTCTCATTTTATTTGCATAGTTTATTTCTCAAGTCTGAGATCTGTGTTCAAAAAACCGGCTCTAACCATTAAAACTGATTCTCTCTCCTCCCCTCAAACGCCCCAGAAGCAAACTGTCAGGTTAAGAACACCAGGTAATTTTTTAAATATGTGACTTGTGCAGACACCGAGAGCATCTTCTCTATGCACTTTGTGTGATGTGCACCAGTTGTTAAATATCAAGCCTTTTAGCTTAGTCCCCCGACCTCCATCTGTCTCCTTTGACCTGTTTGCATTTGCTAACAGCAGATGTTGCTTGAAATGAAATCCCTTAAATTGGATATTAACTGAAAGGCTATTAAGAAACTCATTCCTCTCAACTTTTTATGGTTTGACGGTCCTGCTATGTGCTTGAATTTAAGGTGCTCATTTGTTGGCCTTTGCTACATGCCTGTTGGTTTTGTGTGTTGCGATGGGTGACTGAGCGCAAACCCAGCTGCGTTCATCTACAGAGTTGATGCTGTGGGTGAATGCAGTTATGTATCAATGCTTGATATTGAGCATGTCTTAAGTGTAAGTTTAGAGACCTTGATAAAAATGTCACTTTTGTGTTATATATTTTTAATACATGAGTAAATACTGTATGACAATAAGGGACTAGTTGTAAGTACAGTAGTACCTCACTTTACGAAAGTCTCACCAAACGAAAAATGCAGGTTAAGAAATGCATTTTCCTAAAATGTTGTCTCTGTATACGAAACAAGTTCACCTTAGGAAAGCACCATCTTAAAAATTCAAACGCGCCATTCAAACAATGCACGAGCTGCTCTCCCATCAATGACGTTCAAACATCCCGCCCTGCTGGCCTCCCATTGGCTAACAACTGAGCTGTTGCTCATGTTGCCTTCACTCGAGCGCCATCTTAGACAGGTCCACCTGACGCCATCTTGGACAGGGATCCCATTGGCAAGCAGGGATGACGCAGCTACCTCCCATTGCCTATTATGGAGCTGAATCTACCATGATGCTTTTCGTGTAAAGGACAGAGTTACTGTTTTTCATGCTTTATTTCTTGATTATAACTCTGCTAAGAAGACATGGTCAACACACGCGCGCGCACAAACACACATACACACACACACGCGCGCGTGTGATTTCCGGTGTGAGTGAGATGAAACGGGCTCGAGTGATATCACAAAGGAATATGGCCAAACCCGTCTACCATCGGTACGATATTGAAGCAGATGGAGGTCTTAAAAGGTATACTTTTATCATTTTTAAAGGGTTTAGGGTGTAGTATTGGGCGCCTTGGAAACGAATCACACGTTTTACATGTAAAATGCTGTTCAATTTACGAAAAATGCAGGTTACGGAAAAGGCTCTGGAACAAATTAATTTCGTAAAGCGAGGTACCACTGTATTTCAGGTTTTAATGAATATAAAGACATGGTTCACCCTTCCCAGAAGCCTCTGTGCTAGCCACCATTCTATGCCCTCGATATACCACTATGTTGCATTTGGAGAAAGTAGTAATGTTTGTAATTCTTTCAACTGATCTCTTCTGTTTTCATATGGTTATCCTTTTTAATGAACCAGAACAGCCCTTCACCACCTTTTTTGGCGGCCATGAAGGAAAGAAAATATCAGGCATATTAAGTACATTTTTTTTACATATGACATGTGGATGAATAAAAAATTTAAGATGGGTTTCAAAAGGATCAGTAACAGTGGCCATGGTTTTACTGCACCACACAATAAGCTAGCCAGCGGTTTATTGGTCATGTGCTTTCAAAACGCATAGGCCTGTATATAAGCAAAAACAGTGTATTGGATTCTGGGAGGGATGTGCTGGCCCCGTTTGTACACTTTGTAATAGGAATAAAAAATATATGCAGTGTTTTAATCCATTGGTGTTTTAATTTTCCAAATGAGAAATATTAATAAATATCTGAATGTTTGGTAAGAATATGCATAATTTTTAAGTAAAGGATAATACACAGATAACTGGTCATTATAGCAAAATAAACCCAGATGGTGATTGCGATCTTGAGGTGTTCTGAAGAGGACATGGATCACTGTGAAGGGATTTATTTCCCAATAATGACTTGCACACTCAATATTATCCTACTTATTACATGGCTAATGAAAAATATTCTGCAAAATGTATAATTTTACAGAAAATATTGCTTTAAAAAATATTTTATTGATTTTTAAATGATTAAATTGATTCCACTAATGACTTCACAGCAGCATTCTGTTCTACTTAACAAGTGTGTGTTATAAAGAAATAACCAATCGCTAACCAAATAACCAATCAGAATTGAGTATGTAAATAAGCCGTGTAATAAACATTTTATATTATATTCCTGATTGATTAAACATTTAAACAAAACTCATTGTTTATGATATATAAACTTGCTCTGAATAACCTGCAGATAAAACAACGAGTTTTTCAAATTGTCTGCTTCAGAACAAATCTTTATTCTCTTTATTTCTAACATTACCCCCACCCCCACCCCCACCACTGCCCACCCATTTGTCTTGTATTCCCCTGTCGGTGCCATTTTTTTTTTCCCCTCTCACGTTTCATTTCAACCCTCAACCTCCCCAAACATATTCCCTTCCTTTTTCTCTCTCTTAGTCGCCATCTATCTGGGTATCAAAAAGCGGCAGAGCCCCGGCCCCCCCGAAGCGGATGGGATGTGAAGATACAGAGCGCGCGGGACCCAGCTGAGGTGGTGCTTGCAGTTCGTGAGGCAGCACAGGGCTGCGGTTGCCTGGTGCACCAGGCTGGTCCGTTCCTTCTATCCTGCACACACGGCGCTGCCGGCTCCCGGGTGGCGTTTGAAGCGGAAGTAGGCCACCTGCCTACAGAGGTCAGCGGGGTCCGCTTTAAACGCCTATGGGGGGCGCCACTTGCTTTCCGGGACATTGCTACCAAAGTGTCCAAGGAGCTGGAACTCTAAACGGCAACAGGGGTAGAGGGGTATGGGAGAAAAGCAGGGGGACAAAATAATGGGAACCTCTCTATGTTTGTTTTGCACTTATCGTGGGATCGTAGAGACTCTAAAACAAAAATGGAAAGTGTCATGGTTGCCACATACAGGCCCTGCTCAAAGAAGTCTCCTCCCCATTGATTCCAACTCTGTGTCTTAGCCAAGCCATTTGCTATTCCAGTTTTTTCCTGATCAATCAGGCTCTATAATTCCAGATCTGCCATCACCACAGCATCTCAGCCCTTCATGTCATTTCCATTTAACAGCTGCTATTTAATACATTTAGAACATTTAGTTTATTCTTTTGAAACTTGCACCATTCTGATCACTTATCAAACATGTCAGACCAGTTCTTTTGTGTGTATTTTATATTAACATTTTCTGTGGATGAAAAACAGCCTGAACCCAGGTTTATGAGCTGCATAATAGCAGTAACTAGCTGTGTAAACCTGTATGATTTGAGGACAGGTAATGGCTGCGCTTCTGAGCCACTAACATTGTAGCCTTAACGGCTTTTTTTTTTTTTTTTTTTTTTTTGTCTGCGTTTCAGCAGTTGTTCTCAATAATGCAACTTCTGATGTTGTACAGTAGCACTTTAGGCTTGAGTGAGCATCACGTTTTTGAATCCTGTTTCCCTGTTTCAATGGTACACACACACACACCCGTCAAGCCAAATCAAAACAACACCACTTGTGGTGGAAGTATTATGCTGGTGAGAAGCCTCTGTTATACGGCCAAAAGAGGATCCTGCTTAATGAACACCAGACTACAGCTTTTCATTGTTTTGTTAGAACCAGTCACCACCTTAAACAAGGAACTATGTACATGACACTGTGCACATTTTTTTTTTCAGCATTTGTATGAAAACCTGGAGTGTGTAAGTTTAACTGTAGCCTTGGAGTCATCTAAAAGTAGTAGATGTACTAATATTTTTGATAATGTGACAAGTGTTGGGGTGCTAAAACATCTGCCAAATTATCCTGTGATATAATTTCACTACTTTTCGACATAAATTACTTTGTATTTGTAGCTCAGAAAAGCGTCTTTCGATCAATTTCATTATTACTGTTTGCTGTTACGGGCTGATGTGGGGGTGTGAAGATGTGTTCTGATCGTACGGTCCCAGCTAACCTTCAAGAAATTTTAGTTGTACGACTCCTGTAAACAATTCCACTGATCTAAAATGTTTTGCTAAGGCACAAGGGCTATATGATAGAGAACGCTCCAAAATTTCACTGAAAAGTTTGGCATGCAGAAAGGTGGTGGAAAGACTATAAGTTAGGGGTCACCAACCTTTTTGAAACTGAGAGCTACTTCTTGGGTACCAATTAATGCAAAGGGATACCAGGTCGATACACACCTCTGAAATTACAAATCTGCTCAATTTACATTTAATTATATGTTGTTATTATTAATAATTAATTATATTCATCTATGTGAAGATATTGATTTGATTTTAAAAATAATATTCAAAAAAATTAGATGCAGCTCAATAGAGAGTGGCGCTATGGAGCCGTGGGCCTGTCCTAAAAAGAGCAGTGAACAGGTCCGCGGGCAACCTTTATTGTCCTTGCGGGCTACCTGGTACCCACGGGCACCACGTTGGTGATCCTGATATAAGTGTTTTAATAATGAATCTATTGAAACTTCAAAACTTTTAGGGTATTAAATACTGTATACTCAAATGAATTTCATATTTCTTAATACGAGATTATTTTAATAGTTAATCCAAAATAGTCTTATTCTGTGGAAAATAATTTTTCTTTTATAAATGAATGCTTGAAATTGTCTTCTAATAGAATGATGCCTAAAAGTTGACGTTTATAAATTCTAATATTCTCATAATAAGAAATATTTGATGCATTTGTTTATCATTTTTGTTCTTAGTTAAACGCAATGTCTTCTTGATATTGTCTTTGGAGTAAAACCTCATGGGTTTCTGAGGCTTGCTGTTTATTGGTTCCCTGTACTGGTGGAGTTTATTCATAGGTTATGCTTTGTAACCTGTGGTCAGCATGGATACCAGAATGTGCCAGTTCATGTTTACAGTCAAGGAGTATTCAAAATTCACAGTTCACTCCGCCTCGTTAATGACTTGGTGCCTTGCCAATTTGATTAGTATACACCAAAATTCTGGGATTACCTAGAAGCAATTGTTCGCCTATTTAAAACCATGGTTCTGTTCTGAAGCAAATTCAGTCAATTTCAAAGCCTTAAAGTTTTAATTGTTCTCAAGAAATAATTCAGATGTATAGCGCAAACACTCAAGTCTTAGAAAAATCTCCCGATTCTAGCAGCATGTGTGCGTGGCAATTTGTGTGTGTGTGTGTGAGATTGTGTGTAGTGAGGATTGAATTTTCAATTGAAAATAAAAACACTGTGTAGCTTTTGGTCTTAAGTTAATAAGCATACGTAGTCTTAACCCCTTACACTAGCAGGACCCCAATACCCATTCCAACCTTCTGTACATACATTGATTTTCTTTTGGTGTCACTTGTAATTGCAAAAACCTCATTTTAGTTACAAAATAAAAGCACGCTTAAGGGGATAAGTACTTACAATACTGTTACATTAAGTCGCTGTTTTACAAATCAGTCTTCAGGAAGTCCTGATGCTCTACATTTTTGCTGTCACATTTCACAATAGACCTGACCATTGGAGAGCACCGAAAACCTGGTGCGAATGTGTTAAGAAGAATGTGTTAACAGACTGGTTTGGTAAACACTACAATAAGTGCTGTTTTTAACTATGTACTTCAGTGATATAATAAAAAATAATAGCCTCTGCTGGTCACATGGCTTGTCATGACATCAAAATAAGAAGTACCTAGCCTTAGTTACCTTGAGTGAAAATGCCTTTTTTTTCCTGTATGCATTACTTCCAATACATACTACATCAAAAACATGATGTCTTTTTTATGCTCAATTCTCAAGCAGGTTGAGTGTCTGGTAAAGTTAAAACTACCTGCTGGGTTTGCACTGAGCATTTCCCTTGAGGTAAATCATTAGCTACTGTCTTTTCCGCAAGGCTAACAGACTGTATAAATATGTAAAATTGTGTAGGTAAATTATGATTTTAATTGTTCTTTTAAAAGTTTTACATTATTTTTTTCCTGCCTGTATGTGTAAAGAAAGGAGAACAGTTGAGGTGACCGAGGAATAAATTCATTGACCTGATCAAATCTGTCTGTTCTTTGTGTGTTGATTAACAGTAGAAGTGTGTCCATGCCAATGTTGTAAGCACAAAAAGTACAGTATTAAAAAAAAAAAATTAAAATAACTGCAAAAAAGGGAAGTAAGTAATGAAAAAAAAGCAGGGATCCAGAAATCAGAAGCTCTTTAGAAGAATTGGTCCATATAATCCTGTCTTCTTCTTCTTTTCCTTTCGGCTGTTCCCTTCAGGGGTCGCCACAGCGAATCATCTGCCTCCATCTCACTCTATCCTCTGCATCTTCTTCTCTTACACCATCTGCCTTCATGTCCTCTTTCACCACATCCATGAATCGCCTCTTTGGTCTTCCTCTAGGCCTTCTGCCTGGTAGTTCCAACCTCAGCATCCTACTACCAATATACTCACTATCCCTCCTCTATAGATGTCCAAACCATCTCAATCTAGCCTCTCTGACTTTGTCTCCAAAATGTCTTACATGTGCTGTCCCTCTGATGTGCTCATTCCTGATCCTATCCATCCTCGTTACTCCCAAAGAGACCCTCAACATTTTCATCTCTGCTACCTCCAGCTTTGCCTCCTTTCTTTTCCCCAGGGCCACTGTTTCTAAACCATACAACATCGCTGGCCTCAACACTGTCTTGTACACTTTTCCTTTCATTCTTGCCGAGACCTTCCTATCACACATCACACCGGACACTTTTCTCCAACCATTCCAACCTGCCTGCACATGCTTCTTCACCTCTTTTCCACACTCTCCATTGCTCTGGATTGTTGAGCCTAAGTACTTAAAATCCTCCACCTTCCTTATCTCTGCTCCCTGTAACCTCACCATTCCTCTTGGGTCCTTGTCATTTATACACATACACATGTATTCTGTCTTCCTGAGGCTAACTTTCATTCCCCTCCTTTCCAGGGCATACCTCCACCTCTAGATTTTCCTGCACTTGTTCTCTGCTCTCACTACAGATCACAATGTCATCTGCAAACATCATAGTCCATGGGGAATCTTGTCTAGCCTCGTCTGTCAGCCTGTCCATCACCATAGCAAACAAGAAAGGGCTCAGAGCTGACCCTTGATGCAGGCCTACCTCCACCTTGAACTCTTCTGTCACACCGACAGCACACCTCACCACTGTCTTACATCTCTCATACATGTCCTGCACCACTCAAACATACTTCTCTGCCACTCCAGACTTCCTCATGCAATACCACAGTTCCTCTCTCAGCACCCTGTCATATGCTTTCTCCAGATCTACAAAGGCACAATGCCGCTCCTTCTGACCTTCTCTGTACTTCTCTATTAACATCCTCAAGGCAAATACTGCATCTGTGGTACTCTTTCTTGGCATGAAACCAAGCTGTTGTTCACAAATGCTGACCTCTGCCCTTAGTCTAGCTTCCACTATTCTTTCCCATAACTTCATCGTATGGCTCATCAACTTTATCCCTCTGTAGTTGCCACAACTCTGCACGTCTCCCTTGTTCTTAAAAATGGGACCAACACACTTCTCCTCCATTCCTCTGGCATCCTCTCACTCTCTAAGACCTTGTTGAATGTTCTTGTCAGAAAATCTACTGCTACCTCTCCTAGACACTTCCATACCTCCACCGGTATGTCATCAGGACCAACTGCCTTTCCATTCTTCATCCTCTTCAATGCCCTCCTCACTTCACCCTTACTAATCTTTGCTACTTCCTGGTCCTCAACAGTCACCTCTTCTACTCTTTTTTCTCTCTCATTTTCCTCATTCATCAGCTCTTCAAAGTACTCTTTCCATCTTCCCAGCACACTTCTGTCATCAGTCAATGGATTTCCCTCTTTGTCCTTAATCACTCTTAACTCGCTGCACGTCCTTCCCATCTCTATTTCTCTGCTGTGCCAACCTGTATAAATCATTTTCTCCCTCTTTACTTTCCAACCAAGCATACAAGTCATCATACACCCTCTGTTTGGCCTTTGACACTGCTACCTTCGCCTTACGCTGTGTTTTCCTGTACTCCTGTTTACTCTCTTCAGTCCTCTCTATGTCTCACTTCTTCTTAGCTAACCTCTTCCTTTGTACACACTCCTGCACTTCCTCATTCCACCACCACGTCTCCTTATCTCCTCTCCTTCCAGATGACACACCAAGTATTTTCCTACCTGTCTCCCTGATCACATTAGCTGTAGTTGTCCAGTCATCTGGAAGCACTTCCTGACCACCCAAAGCCTGTTTCAACTCCTTCTTGAAGAGAACACGACACTCTTCCTTTTTCAGCTTCCACCACTTTCTCTTCTGCTCTGCCTTTGCCTTCTTCACCTTCCTCACCATCAGCATCATCCTGCACACCACCATCCTATGCTGTTTGGCAATACTTTCACCCGCTACTACTTTGCAGTCACTGACTTCCTTCAAATTACATCGCTTACACAAGATGTAGTCTACCTGTGTACTTCTACCTCCTCTTTTATAAGTCACCCTATGCTCCTGTCTCTTCTGGAAGAAAGTATTCACCACAGCCATTTCCATCCTTTTTGCAAAATCTACCAACGTCTGTCCTTCTGCGTTCCTGTCCTGGATACCAAACCTGCCCATCACGTCCTCGTCCCCTCTGTTTCCTGCACCAACATGTCCATTGAAGTCTGCACCAATGACCACTCTTTCACCTCTGGGGGTATTCTGCATCACTTCATCTAACTCATTCCAGAGTCTCTCCTTCTCTTCTTGCTCACATCCTGCCTGTGGGGCATAAGCACTAACAACATTGAACATCACGCCTTCAATTTCTAACTTAAGACTCATCATTCTGTCTGACACTCTTTTCACTTTTAGAACATTCCTGACAAACTCCTCCTTCAAGATGACTCCTACTCCATTTCTCTTCCCATCCACACCATGAAAAAACAGCTTAAACCCTGCTCCTAAGCTTCTAGCCTTGCTACCTTCCCACCTGGTCTCCTGAACACACAGTATGTCCACCTTCCTCCTCTGCATCATGTCAGCCAGCTCTCTACCTTTTCCTGTCATAGTTTCAACATTAAAAGTCCCTACTTTCACTCCTAGACTCATGCCTTTCCTCTTCTCTCTCTGCCTACGGACACGCCTCCTGTTATAAACTTACAAATGTTTGATGAGATTTCCTTTCGACTTTTCCCTTTTTCAGAGGTTGCCACAGCGAATGATTCGCACGTTTGATTTGGCATAGGTTTTTACGTCGGATTCCCTTCCTGACACAACCCTTTTAGCAAGGGACAATGGAAGGTTAAAAGCCTGTGTCAAGAAATAAACCATGAAACAACAGTAACTCTGTCCTTTAAACGAAAAGCATCATGGTAGATTCAGCTCCATAATAGGCAATGGGAGGTAGCTGCGTCATCCCTCCTAGGCAATGGGATCCCTGTCCAAGATGGCGTCAGGTGGACCTGTCCAAGAGGGGGCTCGAGTGAAGGCGACATGAACGACAGCTCAGTTGTTCGCCAATAGGAGGCCAGCGGGGCGAGAGAGCAGCTCGTGCATTGTTTGAATGTTTGAATGGCGCGTTTGAATTTTTAAGATGGCGCTTTCGTAACGTGAACTTGTTTCATATCCAGAGACAAACATTTTAGGAAATGTGCGTTTCGTAACCTGCATTTTTCATTTGGTAAGACTTTCATATTGAAAGGTATCACTATATTTTAATCGTTTATTTCCTGCATATTGCAACCATTACAGAAAAAGCTCAGGGGAGCTCCATGTGTTCCAAGCAAAGCCAAGCAAGATAGTGGATCTTATATATACTACTCTGTGTGCCACATTAAACTCTGTATATACTACTCTGTGTGCCACATTAAAACAATACTGATGATTTCGGCATACAGCTCATGAAAACCCAAAATTCCTATCTAAAAAAATTAGCATATCATGAAAAGGTACTTTAAATGAGCTATTAACCTGAATCAACGAATTAACTTTAAACACCTGCAAAAGATTCCTGGGCTTTTAAAAACTCCCAGCCTGGTTCATTACTCAAAACCGCAATCATGGGTATGCCGACCTGACTGCTGTCCAGAAGGCCATCATTGACACCCTCAAGCAAGAGTGTAAGACACAGAAAGAAATCTTTGAGCGAATTGGCTGTTCCCAGTGTGCTCTATCAAGGCACCTCAGTGGGACATCTGTGGGAAGGAAAAAGTGGCAGAAAACGCTGCATAACAAGAAGAGGTGACCGGACCCTGAGGACGATTGTGGAGAAGGGCCAATTCCAGACCTTGGGGGACCTGTGAAAGCAGTGGACTGGGCTACAGGTGCCGCATTCCCCAGGTCAAGCCACTTTTGAACCAGAAACGGCGGCAGAAGCGCCTGATCTGGGCTACAGAGAAGCAGCACTGGACTGTTGCTCAGTGGTCCAAAGTACTTTTTTCGGATGAAAGCAAATTTTGCATGTCATTCGGAAATCAAGGTGCCAGAGTCTGGAGGAAGACTGGGGAGAAGGAAATGCCAAAATGCCTGAAGTCCAGTGTCAAGTTCCCACAGTCAGTGATGGTCTGGGGTGCCATATCAGCTGCTGGTGTTGGTCCACTGTGTTTTATCAAGGGCAGGGTCAATGCAGCTAGCTATCAGGAGATTTTGGAGCACTTCATGCTTCCATCTGCTGAAAAGCTTTATGGAGATGGAGATTTCATTTTTCAGCACGACCTGGCACCTGCTCACAGTGCCAAAACCACTGCTAAATGGTTTACTGACCATGGTATTACTGTGCTCAATTGGCCTGCCAACTCTCCTGACCTGAACCCCATAGAGAATCTGTGGGATATTGTGAAGAGAAAGTTGAGAAACACCAGACCCAACACTGTGGATGAACTTAAGGCCGCTATCGAAGCATCCTGGGCCTCCGTAACACCTCAGCAGTGCCACAGGCTGATTGCCTCCATGCCACGCCGCATTGAAGCAGTCATTTCTGCAGAAGGATTCCCGACCAAGTATTGAGTGCATAACTGAACATAATTATTTGAAGGTTGACTTTTTTTGTATTAAAAACACTTTTTTTTATTGGTCGGATGAAATATGCTAATTTTTTGAGATGGGGATTTTTGCTTTTTCTTTACTTTTTTGCCAAAATTATCAATATTAAAACAATAAAAGGCTTGAACTACTTCAGTTGTGTGTAATGAATCTAAAATATATGAAAGTCTAATGTTTATCAGTACATTACAGAAAATAATGAACTTTATCACAATATGCTAATTTTTTGAGAAGGACCTGTATTATCTCATCAGTTGTGGGGGCCGCAGCCTAAGCAGAGAGGTCCACATATCCCCCTCCGCAGCCACTTCCTCCAGCTCTTCTGGGGATGCCAAGGCATTCACAGGCCATAATGTTTTTAAATCTCACAATCGTGGCCCAAACAGATTGCACCAATCCTTGTGTAACTAGTAACAAAACATACCTGCAAGTTTCCAACTCCAATCAAGAATAGACTCTCCTCGGGATTAAAATGTTGTGTTATGAAATAAGGGTGATCATCTGGAATAACTTTGAATTTACTTTTGCGGTAATTTTGTTTCTTCAAGTACACAAATAACTAAAACCCATGTCCAATATTGTGGCATTGATTTTGTCTGACCTTCCAAGGTATTCTGAATCATTGATTGGTTACACCAAATTGCTCCTCAATATGATTTAGAGTGTGGATAATGAGACTAAATGTTTCAACTTAATCTAGAATGGAAATAATCCAAGTTTGATATTATGGTTATATCTATATTAATATGCTTATATTTTTAAATTCTGTTTAGGCACACATGAGTTAGAATTAGGGGCAGTGGGGGCCTAGTGGTATAGGTGCTAGATCACTGATCCTAAGGTTGGGGGTTCAAGCCCCACTCACCACAGGTTGTCACTTCCCCACCGGCAGTGCAGCTGACTGGGTTAACAAAGGCCAGCCATGTCTTTCACTGTCTATGGTGCGAGGCATGTTACACAACCATTGCTGACTTTTGACACGAGTCGCTGCAAAGCCGTCAGCGTGTTTCTGCCCTGCGATGGCCTGGCGAGCTGTCCAGGCTGTACTCTGCCCTCGCCCAGAGTCGGCTGAGATGGGTGCCAGCCTCCCCGCAACCCTAATTAGGATTAAGTGGTTACAGAAAATGAACTGATGATGATGAGTTAGAATTATGAGCCATAACAGGTAAATTGTTTCATGGGGCTTTTAATTACTTTGTACAACCAAAACAAAGGTGAATACAGCACAGTCAGTTTCCTGATCTGTGCGGCAATTTGATCCCAAGATGTTACAGGAAGAACAGAAAAGATGGCAGGGTGACAGTAAAAAGGAAGGAAAAGAAAATGGTTAATGGGGAAAAGAGAAAGTATGTAAAGTAAGAAAGAGAGAGCATGATGGAGTGTCTCTTGGAAAATGTCAATCAGGAGCACTTCTCCTGCTTGCTTGCTCCTTAGATGGTAAGGATACCCATAAGAACAATACAAAAGGAAACTCTACTTCCACTTTACTTCTGGGCAGGGATCATGTTATCAATGGACTCTCCCTTCTCCAGCTTTTTCTCCATCTCAATCATGAGCTTCACACCATCAACCACCAGCTGTACCTGCTGCACTTCGGATGAACCCAGGCGGTCAGCATTGGAGATATCAAACACACCACCAACAGAAGCAGTATCCACACCACCTGGACAAGTGAGAGAACGTAGGTCAAGCATTTTGAGGTATTCAGTCAGGATGCCTTGGCTGATTACGCTAATCACCACTTATACCTGTGCCACGCTTCTGCAGACGGAGTCTGGTCAGGATCTCATCAAATTTGGCATGTGTGCTGAGCTTGGGCAGCTTAACGTGCACACCACCACGCAGGCCAGTACCCAGGTTAGAGGGGCAGGTCAGGATGAAACCGAGATGCTCATTCCACATGAATCCGTGGTTGTGCTTCTTGAAGATATCCTCAATCTGTGTAAGTGCAGAACAACAATGTCAATTTATTCAGTTCTATGCAAAGGGAGGAAACTTTTTGAAACATTGGACATCGGGTTAACTTACTTTCTGCAGACCAACACAGAACCTCCTGAAGACTTCCTTCATGTTTCCACCTTGCTGCATGGAAATGACACGAAGATGGTCCTCTTCATTCACCCAGACCAGGAAGGTCTTGTTGTCATTGTGCCAGATGCCTCTTGCATCGGGCCAGTCACGAGCCATGCCAGCAGCAAGGAGCAGTGGGGAGACAGGCTTGTCAAACAGGAAATGGTCAGCGATCAGCTGTTCCTGCTCTTTATCAGTCATGTCCTTCAGGGGGTAGTACTTGCCCTTGAACTCACCATCCAGGCTGGTCAAAGCTGTGAAAAGAAGCAGTCCGAAGACCTCCTTTTTTACCTGTGGGAATTACTTGTAACGAGCCAATGATAGAGTGATGTTCAGTACTCACCCTCAATGGACAGTTTCTCCACAGCTCTACGCTCACCACGGCTGTTGTGGGGGGGCAAGGTGTATCCTTTGATGCTGCGGCCAGTACGTACACGGCTGCTCAGAACATAGTTGGAGTCAAGATCATCACCACCCTACGCAAAGAATGATCTCTGTCATGAAATAAGTATTCCTATACAAAATCATTTTTTATTTTAATATTTTGAACTTTTTCCCCACCTTCAGGTTCTCAAAGTTCAGGTCAGTCAGGTGTTTGTCAGTAGGCTTGTAGCCACCATGACGGTCAGAAATGACGGGGTCGAAGAGATCCTTAAAGACCTCATAAGACTCCTCATCACCAGCAACGCAACCAACAGTCATAATAAAAGGATGACCTGGAGACAGAATGAAGAACCTGCATAACTAATGAAACACTAATATAACTGCAATACTATTAATACTATCATTAACCCTGGAAATAGTTTTAAAAGCCTAAACAACTGTGGGTATGTTGAGTATATTGTTAACTTTAAAAAATTTTTAAGATTAAATGGTATATTGCCAAGGAAACCCTCTTACCTGGGTTGTCCACGCCAGTCTGGATGCAGTCATCAAGAGTGAAGCCACTTGGGGTAGACTTTGATCTCAGCTTGTTGTAAATATCCTTGCTCAGTACCTTGGACATATGGTTGTTGTGCTGGGAGAGATCAGGATATTCCTCCTCCATAGCAAACTTCATCTTAAGGTCGTTGCTGCAATTCTTAGTCATGATTGCACTTTTTAGATGATCTGGGAAAAATGCATGGGAATCAAATAATGTGAAGGTTACTCTTTTTTATATATGTCTATATATATATATTTAGGGGCAGTGGTGGTCTAGTGGTATAGGGCGCTGGATCGCTGATCCAAAGGTTGGAGGTTCGAGTCCCACTCTCCACAAGGTTGTTACTGTCCCCCCCAGTGAAGCTAACTGGGTTATCAAAGGCAGGCCATGTCTCTCACTGTCTATGGTGAGAGGCATGTAAAAGAACCATTTCTGACTTTCATAAAGAGTAGCTGCAAAGTCGTCAGCGTGTTTCTGTCCCTTGCTAAAGGGATTGTGGTTAGGGTTAGGGTTGTGACAGGAAGGGCATCCGACGTAAAAACCTCTGCCAAATCAAACGTGCGAATCAAATGATTCCCGAGTAAAAGGGAAAAAGCCGAAAGGAAGACAGACATATATATATATATATATATATATATATATATATAGAGGATTTTCTGAGTAGAGAGTGCTCAATACTTTTTGGTAGAGCAAATAACAAAAGGACAGGACAAAGACTTTCTATTGAAACTCCATTTATCACTACAGATCTGTTTCGAGGGGTGGTGAAACCATCCTCTCTCTTCAGGTGATTATAGAAGAATATATAGAATTATAGAAATATAGAATTCTTCTATAATCACCTGAAGAGAGAGGATGGTTTCACCACCCCTCGAAACAGATCTGTAGTGATAAATGGAGTTTCAATAGAAAGTCTTTGTCCTGTCCTTTTGTTTTATATATATATATATATATATATATATATATATATATATATATATATATATATATATAAAACAGAGACATATAAGTATTCTTAGCAGTCAAATATAACTTATTTCAATCTTGTGTAAGCTTGGGCCTAACAGAAACTATTTGTCTGGCTAACTGAAGCTAATGTTTTAATTACTACATGAAATGTTGGAGGCATGGTCCACATGTTACATGTATCAGACCACAGGTGATATTTTTAGCATGCCTCCAAACTCTATCCAGCTAGCATATGCACCTCTCTGATTTCTGTGGGGGTTGGTGTTCATAAATATTTGTACCAAACTTAGAACTCTCTCCATGTTAGAATTTAAGACTATCCCCTCTCCGACTCCCATTATTAATGAAAAAAATAACTACATATGTCGAACTAATGTTCAATGATGTTGTGTAAATTGTGGGTGAGAGCACAATTATATTAAATGTATTTTTAAGCAAGATAACATTAAAAAATACACGTTGGGTCTGTTTTGCACCTTCTGTTTCAAAAGGACAATAGATATTAAAAAGAAAATTAAAAACATTCAATCATATCTGAAGTCATATTGCCCTTCTACCACAGCAGTTGACCTTGCACAATAGATTCTAACACGCAGCTAATTCTAGCTTTACATGGCAAGCGCACGTCAGATGTTCTCAAAATATATTTTGATGAATATTACAACTTTGTCTAAGATTTAGACAATTTTAGTGCCCTTACCCCATTGACTTTGAACCATATCATTCGGTTATGGAATTGAAAGAGTAATATTCATCACTGCCTGTTGAATATTTATTAATTAAACTTGAAAAATTAATAGGAAAGGTCTTATGGTTGCAGAAGTGAAATTCTAAACAGTTCTTGGTTGTTTAAGTGCTTAAATGTGTGGGCCATTTCATATTTCATTCAATGTGATTTAATTGGTCTAACACTGGTTTCAATATACAGTACAAAATATTTTTTCTGCGTTAACAGGCCATCTGAAAAAGAAAGAAAAAAATACTCAAATGCTCAAAATAATAACAGCCAGGATCCCATAGACAGTGATTAATTTTATGCAACTTACCTAGAAACCCTTTTGATATCACCATTTAACTATTTTTTTTTAATGCACCAACTGTGCTTTCAGCACAAACGTTCCCCATTTCCCCACATGCTTCAATCTGTAGAGTCACCATTGCTTTACCTGCACGAGAGAACAAGGTAACAGTCCTTGGGATCAGATCCTGTTCACCAAAGCCAATGTAGGGGATGCCCAGCTCCTCAAAATGTCAGACCTTGGTTTATATACGGCAATGCTTAATGTCTATTGGCTGCACAATTCGTGCATGCTCTCAGTCTATTGGAGATTAGCCTTCTCTGTTCAGGGTCTTGGATTGTAAAAGGAAAAAACCTACATCACAACACAAGAGACAACTGTGACAGCTGTTCCCGCCCATGTAACCCTCCACCCCCATCTCCTGCTCTGGCCCTTCTTGTCAGTAGCTGAGGGAGCTGTGAGAGGAGTTCCCAGAGAAATCCTAAACCAATAGTTCCTGTCTTAAAGGTTTTGTTAACGGATGTACTGAAGCACAATTTATCAATAATTTGCTTTGAATTTATTAAGTTAATTTAAAGAAGTAACGAGGATAATTTTGTAAAGACATATGCTTACATTTTCTTTCATACACCAAAGCTTATTTATAGCATTTTCTCATTTGACACTTGCCTCTGACTGAAACCAGATGTGGTTCAATCATGTAGCTTAGCATTTGAAGGCTGTGCTTAAAGGCCCAACATTGATCTTTCAAATTAATTACTCAACCTTAAGGCTACAACATTGTTTTCATAGATGGGCTCAATTCTTGGAACATTAACTGGCCATAGCTATGCTGTATAAGTTTACACACACACACACACACACACACACACACATGTATATATCTTCTTCTTCTTCTTCTTTTCCTTTCTGCTTTTCCCTTCAGCGGTCACCACAGCGAATCATATGCCTCCATCTATATATATATATATATATATATATATATATAGTTACGAAACGTATTTACCTAAAATTTCCGTCTCTGGATACGAAAAAAGTTCACATTACAAAATGCGCCATCTCAAAAATTCAAAGAATGTGCGAGTTTTTCTCCCATTGGCTATCTCCCAACACCCCGCCCCGCTGGCCTCCCATTGACTAGGAGGGAGCTGTATCTCCATAATACCCATGATGCTTTTCGTGTGCCTTCGACCCATTGTTTATCATGGAGATGCAGCTTCCTCCCATTGGCTATTCTGAAGCTGTATCTCCATAATACCCATGATGCTTTTCGTGTGCCTTCAACCCATTGTTCATCATGGAGATGCAGTTCCCTCTCATTAACTATTATAGAGCTGCATCTCCATAATACCCATGATGCTTTTCGTGTGCCTTCGACCCATTGTTCGTCATGGAGATGCAGCTTCCTCCCATTGGCTATTATGAAGCTGTATCTCCATAATACTCATGATGCTTTTCGTGTGCCTTTGACCCAGTGTTCGTCATGGAGTTCTAACACGCATAAAGGACAGAGTTACTGGTGTTTCGTGAGTTTTTCGAGTGTGCTCATTGCAACTTTATTTTTTGGCTCAGTGTATTGAGGCACAGTGACAACCCTGTGGAGAGTGGGACTCGAACCCTCAACCTTAGGATCAGAAATCCAGCGCCCTTTACCACCAGGCCACCACTGCCCCAAGAACACAAGCTCTATATAATGTGTGTAAATCAGTGTAAAACGTGTTTATTTTGGGGTTTTTTATCCCTGGGTCTTTATTTGTTGTGATTCATGACTTGTGGGAAATGAGACTGCATTCAACAAGAACCCATGCATTGTGCATTACCTGCCTTATGCTTAGTGTTTACAGGGTCAGATTCATTGTATTACAGATAAAGCAATTCCTGAAAGTGAATAAAGAATTTTAATATTTGTAATCTTTATCATGAATATATGATTAATTGTTGTACATCTGTGGTTTATATGCATTATTGTAATATTTTGTAGAATCTCGCAATATTTTCTAAGAGAAGCAGTCTTTCAGAGTTTAGTGTTATGCATGCATGTCCTTAAGATTGCAAAATCAAAACATATTGACAAATCATATTCCATTTTACAGAAGATTTTAGATAAACATAAATGAAAATATAAAGTTCCTAACATTCCTGTAATAATATTAAGTTTTATTAATATTGAGTTTTATTATTTATTTCTTTAAAACAGTGTATGATTCTTAAAACCTCTGTATATCTTGAAATTTTCAAGGCAACATGATTTTTCAGAAAATTTAAATACATTTGCCCAGGATAAAGAAAAGAATTACCGCTTAAAAATATTCACATTTTGTTTCTTTGCAGACTCACAAAATATTTTTTCAAGTTGTATTTATTCAATGTAACAACTGAGTAAAATATCTAATAGTAAATGTTTACTTAATAATAATAATAATAATAATAATAATAATAATAATAACAAAACAGAATTACTGAGACAGGGCTGGTGGTATAGTGGTTAGGCTGCTGGGCTCATGATCAGGAGGTCATAATTTCAAATCCCAGTTAAAACCCCACTCTGCTAAGACCCCTGGGCTAGGTCTTAACCACAAGTGAGTCTCTGTCTACCCAGCAGTATAAATGGACTCACATCTCATCCTGGAGGAGTTGAACTCCTGGTAGGTTCACGCTATGGAAACTGTAAGCACCGGCCTGATAAGCCGCTAGGCTTGTGTGTAAAAAGCACAACAGATTTACTTTACCTTACCTTATCTATTGACATGGTTAAATGAATACCTGTTACTAAAAAGTATTTATAAACTTTCTTCTTCTTTTACTTTCGGCTGCTCCCTTCAGGGGTCGCCACAGCAAATCATCCGCCTCCACCTCACCCTGTCCTCCGCATCTTCTTTTCTGACTCCAACGACCTTCATGTCTTCCTTCACCACATCCATAAATCTCTTCTTTGGTCTTCCTCGAGGCCTTCTGCCTGGTAGTTCCAACCTCAGCATCCTACTGCCAATATACTCACTATCCCTCCTCTGTACATGTCCAAACCATCTCAATCTAGCCTCTCTGGCTTTGTCTCCAAAACATCTTACGTGGGCTGTCCCTCTGATATACTCATTTCTGATCCTATCCATCCTCATTACTCCCAGAGAGAACCTCAACATTTTCATCTCCGCTACCTCCAGCTCTGCCTCCTGCCTTTTCTTCAGCGCCACTGTTTCTAATCCATACAACATCGCTGGCCTCACCACCGTCTTGTACACTTTTCCCTTCATTCTTGCTGACACTCTCCTATCGCACATCACACGGACACTTTTCTCCAACCATTCCAGCCTGCCTGCACACGTTTCTTCACCTCTTTTCCACACTCTCCATTGCTCTGGATTGTTGAGCCTAAGTACTTAAAATCCTCCACCTTCGTTATCTCTGCTCCCTGTAACATCACCGTTCCTCCTGGGTCCTTCTCATTCACACACATGTATTCTGATTTTCTGAGGCTAACCTTCATTCCTCTCCTTTCCAGGGCATACCTCCACCTCTCTAGATTTTCCTGCACTTGTTCTCTGCTCTCACTACAGATCACGATGTCATCTGCAAACATCATAGTCCATGGAGATTCTTGTCTCACCTCGTCTGTCAGCCTGTCCATCACCATAGCAAACAAGAAGGGGCTCAGAGCTGACCCTTGATGCAGTCCCACCTCCAACCTTGAATTCGTCGGTCACACCGACAGCACACCTCACCGCTGTCTTACATCTCTCATACATGTCCTGCACCACTCTAACATACTTCTCTGCCACTCCAGACTTCCTCATGCAATACCACAGTTCTTCTCTTGGCACCCTGTCATATGCTTTTTCCAGATCCACAAAGGCACAATGTAGCTCCCTCTGACCTTCTCTGTACTTCTCTATTACCATCCTCAAAGCAAACATTGCATCTGTGGTGCTCTTTCTTGGCATGAAACCAAACTGTTGTTCATAAATGCTGACCTCTGCCCTTAGTCTAGCTTCCACTATTCTTTCCCATAACTTCATCGTATGGCTCATCAACTTTATCCCTCTGTAGTTGCTGCAACTCTGCACGTCTCCCTTGTTCTTAAAAATGGGCACCAGCATACTTCTCCTCCACTCCTCCGGCATCTGCTCACTCTCTAAGACCTTGTTGAATGTTCTTGTCAGAAAATCTACTGCTACCTCTCCTAGACACTTCCATACCTCCACAGGTATATCATCAGGACCAACTGCCTTTCCATTCTTCATCCTTTTCAATGCCCTTCTCACTTCACCCTTACTGATCTTTGCTACATCCTGCTCCTCAATGGTCACCTCTTCTACTCTTTTTTCTCTCTCATTTTCCTCATTCATCAGCTCTTCAAAGTACTCTTTCCATCTTCCCAGAACACTTCTGTCATCAGTCAATACAGTTCCCTCTCTGTCCTTTATCAATCTAACTTGCTGCACGTCCTTCCCATCTCTATTTCTCTGCTGTGCCAACCTGTATAGATCATTTTCTCCCTCTTTACTATCCAACCTATCATACAAGTCATCATACGCCCTCTGTTTGGCCTTAGCCACTGCTACTTTCGCCTTACGCTGTGTCTCCCTGTACTCCTGTTTACTCTCTTCGGTCCTCTCAATGTCCCACTTCTTCTTAGCTAACCTCTTCCTTTGTACACACTCCTGCACTTCCTCATTCCACCACCAAGTCTCCTTATCTACTTTCCTTCCAGAGAACACACCAAGTACTCTCCTACCTGTATCCCTGATCACATTTGCTGTGGTTGTCCAGTCATTTGGAAGCACTTCCTGGCCACCCAACTTTATTAGGTGTAACTAATTGCCTTCGCCATTTCACACCAAGCTAACTGGCTTCCACCTGTGATTAGTTGTCATGATTCTCATTAGTTCTACTAATGCAGCCATGAGGTGGGGGGGCACTAACCAGTGTCTCTCCCCCTCATGCCGGTCCCAAGCCCGGAGAAATGCAGAGGGTTGTGTCAGGAAGGGCATCCGACGTAAAACCAATGCCAATTATTGATTATGCAAATCAAAAGTATTCCCTCCATACCGGATCGGTCGAGGCCCGGGTTAACAACGACCGCCATCAGTGCTGTCAATCAACAGGGTGCTGATGGAAATTGGACTACTGTTGGTCGAAGACGTCGAAGAAGGAGAGGTGGGAGGCGTGTCCGTAGGCAGAGAGAGAAGAGGAAAGGCATGAGTCTAGGACTGAGAGTGGGGACTTTGAATGTTGGAACTATGCACAGAAAAGGTAGAGAGCTGGTTGACATGATGCAGAGGAGGAAGGTGGACATACTGTGTGTTCAGGAGACCAGGTGGAAAGGTAGCAAAGCTAAAAGCTTAGGAGCAGGGTTTAAGCTATTTTATCACGGTGTGGATGGGAAGAGAAATGGAGTCGGAGTCATCTTGAAGGAGGAGTTTGTCAGGAATGTTCTAAAAGTGAAAAGAGTGTCAGACAGAGTGATGAATCTCAAGTTAGAAATTGAAGGTGTAATGCTCAATGTTGTTAGTGCTTATGCCCCACAGGCAGGATGTGAGCTAGAAGAGAAGGAGAGATTCTGGAGTGACTTAGATGAAGTGATGCAGAGTACCCCCAGAGGTGAAAGAGTGGTCATAGGTGCAGACTTCAATGGACATGTTGGGGCAGGCAACAGAGGGGACGAGGAAGTGATGGGCAGGTTTGGTATCCAGGACAGGAGCATGAAGGACAGATGTTGATAGATTTTGCAAAAAGGATGGAAATGGCTGTGGTGAATACTTTCTTTGAGAAGAAACAGGAGCATAGGGTGACTTATGAAAGCGGAGGTAGGCGCACACAGGTAGACTACATCTTGTGTAGGCGATGTAATTTGAAGGAAGTCAGTGACTGCAAAGTCATCGTGGGTGAGAGTGTTGCCAAACAGCATAGGATGGTGGTGTGCAGGATGACTCTGATGGTGAGAAAGGTGAAAAAGGCAAAGGCAGAGCAGAAGACAAAGTGGTGGAAGCTGAAAAAGGAAGAGTGTCGTGTTGTCTTCAAGGAGGAGTTGAAACAGGCTTTGGGTGGCAGGAAGTGCTTCCAAATGACTGGACAACCACAGCAAATGTGATCAGGGACACAGGTAGGAGAGTACTTGGTGTGTCCTCTGGAAGGAAAGTAGATAAGGAGACTTGGTGGTGGAATGAGGAAGTGCAGGAGTGTGTACAAAGGAAAAGGTTAGCCAAGAAGAAGTGGGACATTGAGAGGACCGAAGAGAGTAAACAGGAGTACAGGGAGACACAGCGTAAGGCGAAAGTAGCAGTGGCTAAGGCCAAACAGAGGGTGTATGATGACTTGTATGATAGGTTGGATAGTAAAGAGGGAGAAAATGATTTATACAGGTTGGCACAGCAGAGAAATAGAGATGGGAAGGACGTGCAGCAAGTTAGATTGATAAAGGACAGAGAGGGAACTGTATTGACTAATGACAGAAGTGTGCTGGGAAGATGGAAAGAGTACTTTGAAGAGCTGATGAATGAGGAAAATGAGAGAGAAAAAAGAGTAGAAGAGGTAACCATTGAGGAGCAGGATGTAGCAAAGATCAGTAAGGGTGAAGTGAGAAGGGTATTGAAGAGGATGAAGAATGGAAAGGCAGTTGGTCCTGATGATATACCTGTGGAGGTATGGAAGTGTCTAGGAGAGGTAGCAGTAGATTTTCTGACAAGAACATTCAACAAGGTACTAGAGAGTGAGCAGATGCCGGAGGAGTGGAGGAGAAGTGTGCTGGTGCCCATTTTTAAGAACAAGGGAGACGTGCAGAGTTGCAGCAACTACAGAGGGATAAAGTTGATGAGCCATACGATGAAGTTATGGGAAAGAATAGTGGAAGGTAGACTAAGGGCAGAGGTGAGCATTTGTGAACAACAGTTTGGTTTCATGCCAAGAAAGAGCACCACAGATGCAATGTTTGCCTTGAGGATGTTAATAGAGAAGTACAGAGAAGGTCAGAGGGAGCTACATTGTGCCTTTGTGGATCTGGAAAAAGCATATGACAGGGTGCCAAGAGAAGAATTGTGGTATTGCATGAGGAAGTCTGGAGTGGCAGAGAAGTATGTTAGAGTGGTGCAGGACATGTATGAGAGATGTAAGACAGTGGTGAGGTGTGCTGTCGGTGTGACCGGCTAATTCAAGGTGGAGGTGGGACTGCATCAAGGGTCAGCTCTGAGCCCCTTCTTGTTTGCTATGGTGATGGACAGGCTGACAGACGAGGTGAGACAAGAATCTCCATGGACTATGATGTTTGCAGATGACATCGTGATCTGTAGTGAGAGCAGAGAACAAGTGCAGGAAAATCTAGAGAGGTGGAGGTATGCCCTGGAAAGGAGAGGAATGAAGGTTAGCCTCAGAAAATCAGAATACATGTGTGTGAATGAGAAGGACCCAGGAGGAACGGTGATGTTACAGGGAGCAGAGATAACGAAGGTGGAGGATTTTAAGTACTTAGGCTCAACAATCCAGAGCAATGGAGAGTGTGGAAAAGAGGTGAAGAAGCGTGTGCAGGCAGGCTGGAATGGTTGGAGAAAAGTATCCGGTGTGATGTGCGATAGGAGAGTGTCAGCAAGAATGAAGGGAAAAGTGTACAAGATGGTGGTGAGGCCAGCGATGTTGTTTGGCCTAGAAACAGTGGCGCTGAGGAAAAGGCAGGAGGCAGAGCTGGAGGTAGCGGAGATGAAAATGTTGAGGTTCTCCCTGGGAGTAACGAGGATGGATAGGATCAGAAATGAGTATATCAGAGGGACAGCCCACGTAAGATGTTTTGGAGACAAAGTCAGAGAGGCTAGATTGAGATGGTTTGGACATGTACAGAGGAGGGATAGTGAGTATATTGGCAGTAGGATGCTGAGGTTGGAACTACCAGGCAGAAGGCCTCGAGGAAGACCGAAGAAGAGATTTATGGATGTGGTGAAGGAAGACATGAAGGTCGTTGGAGTCAGAGAAGAAGATGCGGAGGACAGGGTGAGGTGGAGGCGGATGATTTGCTGTGGCGACCCCTGAAGGGAGCAGCCGAAAGTAAAAGAAGAAGAAGAAGAAGAAGATTCTCATTAGTTCTACTGTACATAAAACCAGTTATTCCTAGATCAGTTGAGTGCTTGGAGGTGTCAAAGCTTTGTCAAAATATCTCAGATATAAAGTTGTGGACAGGAACAAGTCAGAAGAAGTAAAAAAAAACAAAGTAAAAAAAATGTATAGCAATACTTCAGACAACCATAATACCATATTTGATGTGATAAGTGGCCAGGGCGCTTAAAAAATTGGAGTGGGTGGGCACTTATTAAAATATTACCAGCGGCGTGGAACAAGTGCTTATTACCATCGAGGTGGAAAACATGAATAATAACAAAACAATAAAAGAGTTTTACTGGTATTTGTGTTATTCATTTTGAGTTATCAACCAAAGTACTTACATGAAAGCTGAAAATAAACAGAAACAGCATAAATTTTTAATAAAAGACCCCTTACTTTGGTGCTGTTCCTTTAAACATTTTCCAGGAAGTAAAATCGAGCCAATGGAATGTCAACTTTAGCACATGGCACTTTGAACCAATCAACACGAACATGTCTTTAAATTTATGAAGTTAGTGAGCAGGAGAATCTGGTGAAAAACTCATCACTTTCTGATAGGTCCATATCTGGCTCATCGCTCCATTCATTCAGTGCATCCCATAGTTTTGCTGTAGCAGTTTCTAATGGTTCATCGGTTGTTGGACATTTACCAACAGAATACAGCAAAATATTTTCCTGTTTTTTAAAGCATGGTGGAACAATCAAATGTGTTGTTACTGGTGAACATTTTGACATTCCCTAGTGGCAGGGGATCTTGAAATACCGTGTAAACTCATGTTTACAGGAAGTGAACGCTTCATTTTACTGTTACAGAGACTGATAGAATAAAATTGGTAAGTTTGATGTACGATTTTTCTCCCAGTACACATGGGTGGTTATTAGACGTAAGATCCAAAACAGTGGCTTACTAGCTTATTGTAGTATACAGTAAATTAATTTTTTGAACAACAATTGAACAATTGAACAACCATAATGAAGAAGTGGAAAGTGTTTGGTCTTCACAGATCAGGCCATCCCTTCAAACTGAAAGGAGAAGTGAGATAAGTGGTCAAAGGTAACTGGTCAAATATGCTACCAAGAGCCCTATAGCTACTTCTGGCAAAGACTGGTTATTGGTAGTCACAACAATATCACAAATGCTCTATCACTGTGGATTATATGGGAGGGTTGCAAAAAAAAAAAAAAAAAAAAAAAACACTCCATTTTTTACTTTGTCAAAATGTAGAAACTGTAAAACCAGAAGTGTGTTTAAAAAATTTATATCATTCCACCATGGCAACCTTTTTTTTCTGTCATCCTTGTTGCACTACTAGATCCTCACAATATGTCCAGTCCAGCTGACTGCAGACTGCGGGATATATTTATCCCATTGTCTTTGAAGGGTTCTGTAATATAATGTCTCATTGCAGGTGATTTTCTAAACTGTGTGTGAGGCAAACACATGCTTGACTTATATACATGCAGGGTGTTCATGCCTGTTCACTTGTCAGAACGTTAAAAGCTATGTTGCCAAAACAGCATCCGTTATCGTACTGATAAAAGTCTCTCTCTCTCTCTCTCTCTCTCTCTCTCTCTCTCCTCCTGTGCACCAGGTAACATGATACATGGCCTTTAGGTCACATCTTCTTTATTTAACTCTGTCTTGCATAAGAGTGTTTGAGTTATGTGAGCACGAAATATAACATAATACATTAGCGTGATATTGCACTACGACAATAATGCATTGTTTTTTTGTTTACTTCTAATAATAAATGATACAGTTGCTATAGTTCCAAGCTATTATATGTGTTCTTATCTAAACAGGCCAAACATGTATTTGACACAGCATTGCATTTGGTATGGAATCCTCTTCCATTGAAATCCGAGACTGTCCAGTGCCTTGTCGTGTTACCAGTGCTATATTTAGTGCTGGGTCACAAAGTTGTTCATTTTCCTGTGACAGACCTCCTGATTGAATTGCATTGACTCAGCGTTGGTTTAGTACATGCACCTATCCACAGAACCTTCCAGTCACCCCCTGTTCTTGCAGACCAGAGTAACTAGCAATTTATATAGCTAGTGCAAAGAAAGTACCTGTATAAGTTACCTGAGGAGCCGGTTCACACATTTGTGGTTCTGAATTGATGCTACAGAATTACTATATTTGAAAAGGTTGTGCAAGTACTAAGTTGCCGAACACTATGTGTCAGTATAAAATCCTTGCATATTTGTTGTGCGGGACAAATTAAAACCTATGCTTATTCTTTTTGTTTGTAAATTCTTTCCAAAGACTGTTCTCTGCAATGCTGCCCAGCACACACACTATCAGCTATGCAGGGGATTTGGGATGGGGTGGGGTGGGGTGGGGTGGGATGGGGTGGGGTGGGGTGGGATGGGGGGTGACTTGCCTCATATGCATTAAAAACATTCCCCATGCTGAACACCTCTCTGTCATGTCTTCGAATACATGTGCTATGGAAAATAATGGTTCTTTCTCCAGATCGCTCTCGCTCATCACTTAATTGTAAGGAAACACTTCAAGGTGTTTGTAGGTAAATAAAGTCCCTCTGGTAACAACACCTAAAATAGAACTGTTTCTGAACAGAATTAAAATGTACTTAAAATACAACAAGTAAATATTAATAAATAAAATAACAAATCAAGTTTAAAAAATAGATTCAGCTATCACTATCTACATTTTAAATTTACTTGATTTCTACTCACCAAAACTGATTATTTGTCAGTTTATGTATCAACCCTTGACTGTGCCTATTTAATAATACATTTTATTGTCATCCTGCTGAGAGATTATATATGTTGTCTATTTGCAATGCAACAATGTAGGTACGATATGAGGAAAAAGTGAAAGTCATGCGTGGCTTTTTTAACCCAGCCTGCCCTTGGTAGCTGTATTGCTTCTTCCCACTCCCAGACTATCCATATATGGCATGAGATGCCCGACAATCCCTGTGCCAAGCAGCTGAACCATCAATCAGCCGTGCCTCATATATCTGCCTGGCCACACCTGCTCTAATACCATAATAGGCCCACTCTGTTTTGGCACGTACGCCTTGCCAAAGGTGTCTACTGTCTTTTTCCAGCAGAGGCAATGCAGCAGAGCCCTTGATTAATACTGTTTAATTTCTAGTCCTCAGAAAACTTTACATGTTCAATTTTGTCCTTTTACCTGTTGTCAGGTTGTTCAAAAGTTCAGACTAGGATTTTGACCTGTGTGCACACTAATACCTAAGGGCCAGTTACATATTCACACTTTCAGAACTGCAAATCTGTCTACTCGTGCTGATACCACCAAGTGTTTCCTGACCCGTGCGATGGGGGCTCGTCATAGTAAGTAAGTCTGACAGGGACAGGCTAATGCAATTTATTTCACTTGTCCAGCCCTCTTTAAGCTGCTTTGTTGAGTGCTGTTGGTTAGACGTCATTAAACCACTCCGCCCCCTGACATATGGAACACCTCCTATCATTTTGACTGTACTGTACTAAAAAAAAAACAACTGGAACCAGTCTTACTGGTCTGTGTTATATAATAGCCAAACTTACTTGGGTATTCATCAAAAGATTTTCCACCAGCCCAACAACACATCTCATAATATTAATTTAAAAATACTCTACAATTTTATACTATCAGATAGGCAGTGTTTCTTCAAGTGGGGTCAAAGGACTACAAGAGGTCCATGAATCACAGTTACAGGCACAAGCCTTGTGGTTTCACTCACTCATCTGCTAAACTGCTTAATCCTGAGTGCCTAGCTCAACCAACACTGGGCAAGGGTGGAATACACTCTGAACAGCTCACCAGACCATTGCAGCAGAACCGACTCTTAAACCTCTGGTTAATTTGGACAGCTAATCGGCCTAATGTGCCTGTCTTTGGACTGTGAGAAAACCGGAGTACTTAGATGACACTTAAATCATCACATGGAGAACACGCAACTCCACAGCCCAGAACTCAAATCCAGGTTAATTTTGCCATGAATTGGATATTAATCACTATGCTACCATCACTCACTTTGTGGTCTGTAATTTTATTTTATTTTATATTTTATTTCAGTCATGTTCTGTAACCGATTCATCCTAATTAGGGTCACGGGGAGGCTGGCGCCCATCCCAGCCGACTCTGGGCGAGGGCAGAGTACACCCTGGACAGCTCGCCAGGCCATCGCAGGGCGGAAACATGCCGACGGCTTTGCCGCCTACTCTAGTCAAAAGTCAGCAATGGTTCTTTTACATGAACCTCTCACCATAGACAGTGACAACCTTGTGAAGGGTGGGACTCGAACCCCCAACCTTTGGATCAGCGATCCAGCGCCCTATACCACTAGACCACCACTGCCCCTTATTTTATTTCATATTACGGTTTATATTTAAATAACTTATGTATGGACAGTCATTACTGTTGGGCTAAGCTGAATTTGTTTTATAATTCAAGGTAAAAATAAATAAATAAATAAATAAATGAAAGCTTCAAAGCATGCTAGTAGTAGTGAGGCAGCAGCTCTGAGGTGCTTGTTGGGTTGCAGGTGTGGAGTGGGCGGGGCCAGCAGCTTGTTGCTCTGTTGGGAGAATGGTGCACATCACTGCCGCTGTGCATGCTGGGAAGTAATAGACCAGGTAAAGCTCAGGTTATTCAGAGTCACCGGTGAATAATTACCAAACGCTCTCACTGCTTATGTGAGGTTTTATGACCAGTTTTAGATGGGGATGTTGCTCTGTTTTTGGATTATTTGAGTTGTAGTCACCTTTTCAACGCTGAATTATCAGATTTCTCTTCTCAGACTCGACGCCGTGGTGGTGTTTGTGTCAGGTAAACAGATCCATCTAACTTGACACCACACACGAATGCTTAACATTGCTTTGTGTACTTCTTCTTTTTTCGATGCTGAACTCTAAAAGTGTGTCACGCTTGGTTTAATCCACATGAAAGAAAGGAAGATTTAACAAACAGCAACGTTACAGGCTGATATTAATATTATTTCACACAGTACAGGCTAATTAATGTTGAGCATAGTTTATTCAAAATCAAGTAAATGCTAGTAATTACTGTATTATCTTTTATTAATTACTGAATGGTGTCGTCTATAAAACATAATATACTGTATTTAAAAATAGGTGTTAAAGTTGTGTGAGGCTCACGTGGAGTTCAATAAATAGGCTTGAAATTTATATTTTATTCACCTTTTTTTGTCACAATTTTCCTGAACCACCTAGATGTGATATCGTGCCTGTAGAGGGCGCTCATCAGTCTTTTTTTTTTTTTTTTTTTTTTTTTAAATTCACTCTGTGCAGTATTGGATCAGCATTAAGCAACTTTTATATGTTTATTTGACAGTGAAAGATGTTATGTTGCTGTGTAATATATTTGTTATGCAATACAAAGGAGTTAAATTAGGCTGAAATGTTTTTTTTTTTCTTCTTCAGTATTCCACACTCTTTAATAAAATTCCCTTTTTTTATGAGTTCATCTTCCGAACACTGCTGTTGAAGGGTTGACATATCTCTAAATGCTGTATACAAAAGACATTTTTGTAAATTGGTATAACATATAGTAATGTGATCTCATTGTAATATATTATTTTTAAAAAGGGCTCAACTGTTCAGTCTTCTTCTTTTTCCTTTCGGCTTTTCCCTTCAGGGGTCGCCACAGCAAACCATCCGCCTCCATCTCACCCTATCCTCTGTATCTTCTACTCTTACTCCAACTACCTTCATGTTCTTCTTCACCACATCCATAAATCTTCTCTTTGGTCTTCCTTTAAGCCTGCTGCCTGGTAGTTCCAACCTCAGCATCTTACTACCAATATACTCACTAGCCCTCCTCTGTACATGTCCAAACCATCTCAATCTAGCCTCTCTGACTGTCTCCAAAACATCTTACATGTGCTGTCCCTCTGATGTACTCATTCCTGATCCGATCCATCCTCGTTACTCCCAAAGAGAACCGCAACATTTTCATCTCTGCTACCTCCAGCTCTGCCTCCTGTCTTTTTCTCAGCGCCACTGTTTCTAAACCAGACTCAACTGTTCAGTGACTTATAAAACATGTATTACAGCATGTGATATTTATTATAATCATCACTGCTACCTGTGGTGTAGTGATTAGGGTGCTCGGCCCATAATCGAGTGGTTGTGGCAAACAGCAGTATAAGTGCGTACCAATAAAAATGGTGGGAAGGTAACCTTTTAATAGAAGAGCATCCCATCCAGGGGAAGCTGAGTGCCAGTTGCTACATGCCATGAAAACCGGGGATAATTTCCAGCCTTATTACCCAGGAGGTTCGGGTGTCAAAAGACAGAACCTCATCAAAATCTAGAAGCAGTGGACTACCTTAAATTTATGAATAATTTAAACTGAGAAGATCTGCCCAAATATTGTCATCCTTATTGTAATAACATATATTTATTCATTCGTCTTCTGTAACTGCTTTAACCTGGTGAGGGTTGCGATGTTTCCTGAGATCAGAATATAATACCCGAGGTGGGAATCGAACCCAGGACCATCTTGCTATTACATATCAGATATCATAAATATATGTACAAATTCTGCAGGGTGTTCTGGAGCACAAGCCACCCTGTCTGACTCAGGCATAAGTTCTGGAGGATAGACTGTAATGTCTGCCTCTGGTGTGAGTTCTGGCGGGTAGGCCACCTTGATGGCCTTGGGTGTGACCTCTGGTGGGTATGCCAGCCTGTCACATGAGATCAGAAGGGTAAGCTGGCCCACCAGCCTCAGGTGTGAACTCTTGAAGGACCAGCTACTGTGCTGGCCTATGGTATGAGTGACGGACGATAGGCTGTTTATATGTGTATGTCCTGCTGGCTGTGCAGTAAATTGCCCTTGGGGCATAATAAAGAATATTAGTAGTCGAAATTGTGTAAAGTTTCCCATCAGACTTCTGTCTGTATTCAAAGTAAAATGTGGTTCCACAAGGTACTGACTTGGGTGATCCTTTAATCATCTCAGTGGTTCTGGGCTTGTTTGTTTTCTGAAGTGTTGCTGTTATAATTTTCACTTGATTGTTATACTGTACTGTTATGGGTTGCATTAAGTAAATACAGCTGGAAAAATATTTTGTGTCTTTAGTTGAACTATTAATTCTGGAATTAAAACATTAATTTTCCAAGTCTTTGAAATTTCAGGACTATTATATAGCCATGTTGCTCCCTCAGAGGAGCTCCTCTGGTGCATGCTTTCTCTAAATTATACTTTTTTTGTGTGTGTTCTTGTTCAAAATGTCTTGCTGAAGACACATTTATGTTGCTTCCCCTTTTTAGGACTGCATTAAGCTGAAGCCATGTTGTCAGCAGAGGACATCTTGAGCAGCACACGGCAGGTTATTGCAGGACTTGAGGCTCTGCGTGGCGAGAACCGCACTCTGCTGGACAACTTGCAGGAGACGCTGCTGAGCCAGACAACCAGCGACAGCAACAGCGTGGAGGAGGAGAAGAGTAGCATCATTTTGAAGTCCCTGGACAGAATCGAACTGGGATTAGGGGAGGCACAGGTGTGTTTCAGAAATGGGCATTTACTGTGCACAATATGTAATACTTCAGTTTATTCAAAAGCCGAAAACTTCTTACGTATTAACGTAACGTTCCCCGAGCTCTCACAGGAAGGAGGGATGGCATATGCTCACTTCCCGATCACTCAAAGCGATGACCAGCCAATCATAGGTGTCTGTGAGCTCATTCGTATAAGGGGTGGGGACAGTGCTTTCCCTCAGAGTGTTAGACCGTTCCCAGATACGCATGCGCCACAGTTACATGTGACTGAGGGGGGTGTGTGCATGCTTTAACCTCTGTTTGGTCAGTGATGGGGTAGGTAATACCTGATGGGTGGGAATTGGGTATGACCAAATTAGGGAGAAAAATGGGACGACAACAACAATAAAGATATCCTTTGTTAAGGAAACCACTCGCTGTCATTTGCTGAACCACTTAATCCTAACCGGTCTCAGCTGAGAGTGGGTGAAGGTGGGGTACAGCCTGAGCAGTTAGCCAAACCATCGCAGGGCCAACACACAAGCATTCACACTTCGGAGTAATTTGAAACAGCCAGTTAGCTTAATATGCATTTCTTTGCACCGTGGGAGGAAACTGGTGTATCCGAAGGAAACCTACACAGGCACGGGAAGAAGATGAAAATGCTACACAGAAATGCTGTTGTCAAACCTGGAATTTAAACCCAGGACCTTCTTGCTGTGAGGTAAATGTAGCATCATGCCACAAATCATTCATTCATTTTCTGAAATGTTTAATCCCAATTTGGGTCGCGGAGATTCTGGCACCCATCTCAACCGACTCGGGCGAGGGCAGGGTACACCCTGGACAGCTTGCCAGACCATCGAAAGGCCGACACTCGCACAACCATTCATACTCACACTCACACCTAGGGGAGATTTGGAACTGCCAATTAACCTACTGCATGTTTTTGGACAGTGGAAGGAAACCAGAGTACCCAGAGAGAACCCAAGCAAGCACAGGGTGAACATGCAAAGTCCACAGAGAAACACCCAGACTGGGAATTGAACCCAGGCCTTCTTGCTCTGAGGCGGACATGCTAACTAGCCCACTAAAAATCAGTAAAAGTTTGTCTGATGCAATCCTTAATCCAAAACACAAATAAATAAATGTGGTAGTTAATAACTATCACAAGATGCCTATAAAACAATTTTAAATTGGGTTTCTAAGTTGAAACTGCTCCAGACAATAAGGCCTGTCAAGCCATTCAGGGTGTACCCCATCTTTGCCCAGAATCGACTGAAATATACTAAGATATGAGGATCTTGTATCCTCGCAACCCAAATAAAGGATTAAGCGGTTTGGCTGATGAGTGAGAGCCAACCTTATTTTGCTATTGCAGTTGCTGTTTGTGTGGGAGGTTGCACAGAGGCTGGAGCTTTCTCTTAGTCTTAGAGGGCGTTTTGTCTTTTTTGTTCCATTAACTCATTACCATAGATGATGATGTCCCTATCGGCACACCTGGGTTCTCTGGAGGCAGAGAAGCAGAAATTACGCGCTCAGGTGAGAAGGCTGTGCCAAGAGAACCAGTGGCTGCGAGATGAGCTGGCTGGAGCTCAGCAGAAGTTGCAGGAGCGCGAACAGGAAGTAGTGACACTGGAGGAACAGAACAAACACCTGCAGTTCATGAGTAGCATTCGCAAGTACGACCAGGACGAACCAGCACTGGTGAGAATAAAATCTCTACAGAAACCCAAAGAATTTTCATTCACTCATTCATTTGCTGAACCATTTAATCTTAATAGGGTAGAAGGCGACTCTGGGCGAAGGCAGAGTACACCATGGACAGCTCACCAGTCCATCACAGGTCAACATACAACATTCACGCTCTCACCCAGCTACAATGTGAAGCAATCAGTTAGCTGAATCGTGTATGTCTTTGGATTATGGGAGCAAATTTGATTGACCGCCTGAGCAGGTGTTATTATAACTTTTTAAGTTGAGCTATAAAAAGCCACCTAAAGCACGATTTTCTATAGTTTATGTTTAGATATTTTAGCAGTGATATTGAGGAAGGACAGGTGAGCTCGGAATGCAATGATCATGGCGGAAAGGCGCAGAATGCACTCTACGGAGGAGCATCAGCATTTTTACACGGAAAATGGGTCAAAAACCTACGGAAAATTGTACCTATGGAATGTGCGGGAAAGACCGCAGTACAATGTAGGAATACATGCGGAAAACCGCTCAGGTTACCCTTTTTAAAATACCGGATGCAGGTGTATTTGAGCTAATGTGAAAGCAGGTCTCTTCTCATTGTTTCATAGCTCTGGTTTGTGTTTAAGTTGCCTTAATATGTGAAATAACTAAAATGAGATTTCTGGTTTATATTCGCGTATTTTAACTATAACCTGAGTCAGGTGA
Source organism: Plotosus lineatus (assembly GCA_024760905.1). Classification (NCBI taxonomy): domain Eukaryota; kingdom Metazoa; phylum Chordata; class Actinopteri; order Siluriformes; family Plotosidae; genus Plotosus; species Plotosus lineatus. Next base: position 25,366,615 of record CM045747.1, on the reverse strand, counting down.
GTTAAGCTTCGAGTTGAGCTAAAGCTGTAGCAACCACCAAGGTTTTTTAGTATGTCGTCTTTCATTTTCTCATTCATTCATTTTGTAAGCTGCTCAATCCTAATATGGGTCACGGAGAGGCTGGCTCTGGGCGAGGGTAGGGTACACCGTGGACAGATGTCCAGGCCATCACAGGGCCAACGCTCACACAACCATTCACACTCGCACCCATGGGTGATTTTGAAACAGCCAGTTAACCTACTTTGTGTGTTTTTGGACTGTTGGAAGAAACTGGAGTACCTCAAGGAAACACACACGGGGAGAACATCCAGACTCTATGCAGAAACAAACAAGCAGGGAATCGAACCCAGGTCTATTTGCTGTGAGGCGGACATTTCTGTGCCATCCATATTTTGGTATATACCAGGGAAAGCAAAAAGAAAAACTACAGTAACTGAAACGGTGATGACGCCACATGCTCCAAACGTTATAAAAAAATAATGTTTCTTAATCCTGAGATTGTGGGCCAGTTCCACTATGCCATTCATATTCAATATATATTTTGATGTATTATGTAGAATGTAAAATCCATTTTGCTAGATCATGGTTTATTCGTGTGCAGTGGTGGACCGGTGGTGGAGTGCTGAATTACCAATCCCAAGATTGGGGGTTCAAGCCCCACTATCACCGGGTTGTCAATGCTATGGCCCTGGTACAGCTATCTGGGTTATCAAAGACCAGCCATGTCTTTTACTGTCTATGGAGCGAAGCATGTAAAAGAACCATTTGCTGACTTTTGTCAAGAGTAGGCTGCATAGCCGTCAGCATGTTTCTGCCCTGTGATGGTCTAGCGAACTGTCCAGGATGTACTCTGCCCTTACCCAGAGTTGGCGCCAGCCTCCCCACGAGCTTAAATAGAATTCAATGGTTTGGAAAAGGGATATATGAATAGTTTATCTATGTCAAAGCTTGCATCCTTGTTGGTCTGCAGATTTGTTTGAGAACCTATGATTGAACCTTTTTAACAGGAGGATAAAGACAGTTCCTCAGTTAAGGAGTCCCTTGATGATCTCTTTCCCACTGATGAAGAAGACCAAACACAAAGTAAGTCTTCTTTAGACCAGCCAGGTTGTCTTTGTGCCTGTTAACACTTTTTCCCGGCAGGTTTATTGTCATGAGTAAGCATTTACGTACTCGTATATTACAGTGATTTTTGCACAGGCGAGCATTGAAATACAGTCATAGTTTTGTGCCACAGCAATATAATTCTCCAAAAGAACACAGATGTCAACAAATGTTGTTTTTTCAATAATTATGGAGAGTGCCACCCAATCCAAAAACCTCTCATAGGTGGGTTGAGGTTGATGATTTATATACTTGTAGTTGTTTTGTGGAAATGGATATGGTTGACCTGGGCCAGTCCCATCAGACTAGAGAGGTTTCATCATAGGATAAAAGTCAACAGTCTTTCTGAACCGCTTAATCCTAATCAGGGTCGCGTGGAGGCTGGTGCCCATCTCAGCCGACTCTGAGCGAGGGCGGGATATACCTCGCAGCTCGCCAGGACATTGCAGGGCAAGTCAATAGTCATAAAAGACTTTATTACAAACAATGTAGCGTAAGACATAATAGAAACCTTAATTATTTTGTTTCACCCATTCATTTCAGTTTGGGTTTACAAACTTCTTTTATCACAGGTAGGGTGCTTCAAAGCCCCCCAAGTAAAATATATTGCCATGGCTATATAACAAACGTTCTACCCCTAATAAAAACACACTGTTTAAAATATTTTGAAATTTGGATAAATTCTATTGGGTCCACATTGACCATAAAATTTTGAACTAATGGCAATATTCGAATAAATGGTTATATTACTATGGCAAGCAATGCCAAGCATGAATGTTTGCATATTCTCAGAATTATAAGTGGTTAATATCACTCTCCTGCACTTTCACTTTCGGTTTCTTAGAAACATATGGTTTCTAATCTAGAAGCACAGACGCTCCCTGACTTGCGTTCATTCGTTTTACGTTGTTTTAAAAAAAATTTGTCAAATTTTGAGTTTAGCATGCTCTCTGTAGTATGAGACGTACCTATGTAGTATGCTGACGTAATGATGCAATGACAATGCATCCATTATTTACAAACGACAGACTGAACGTGCCCCTCCTTCTTCCCAGTTCACTGCGTGTTACCCTTGTGTTAAGACGTCATCTCTGTGATCTTTGTGTTTACACTGTTTTGCGGACTTTTGTAACCTTAAGCAAGTATGGTTGGTCAGAAGCGTAAGCCTACTAGCATGGGTGCAAGTTTTCTGGTTTTCCCAGGACTGAATTAACTATCTGCTTGGATCGGCGCAATCTACCATGTATACTCCGTTAAGCAAAGAGAGTTGTAAAATGAATAAAAACCCGAATCCAGAAAAGAAAGAGAACTCTCTGCTCTGCGAGTGATTCACATCAGTGCAGGCTGAGTACTAAACGAGTATTCAATGGCGCCCTAGCTCACTTGAAACACCGGAAGTCCGGATAACCCGCGCTTTGTCTCAAGCACAAGCAAGTGAACTACTTTCGGTGAAGTGCCTCACATATTGTAAGTGTTGATTGGCTGTTTTAAGCTTCATGTAAAGTGACCATCCGTCGACTATCAGAACCATTTACAAGCAGAAAGATCGCATCATAGAGAATGTTAAAGGTTGTATTTCAGTGAATTTGATTAAAATGTATCTATTTGAAATTATTTTGCTTGAAATTAATGTTGTTATTTGATATTTTACAATGTTATGTTTATAATTGATTTATGGGTGTTTTATTAGATACGGTAATGGTATTTATGGCTGTATAGTCCAGTATGCACGTCATACGTCACTAGAACATACAGTAACAACTTTTTTTTTTTTTTTCAACTTGCGTTCGGCCATTCGGAACGAAACAAAAACGTAAGTTGGGGACCGTCTGTATTGCTCTAATGCAGCATGTAGTCATACACTCATTGTCCACTGACAAAGCATGACAAAATGGCAAAAGCAGTTAAAAAAAGTAAGGAATATTTGTGAATCTGCTGCTATATTTGGTCTGGGAGTGGGCATAACAGCAATGGATAAAGAAATTACAGGTTGCCAACCAATGAGCAGGTGATAAGAAGTTACATGTTCCATCAACGTGAAGGATCAGCGCAGGGCTCAGCATCCAATAGAACACAAAGGGACAATGCAAAGATTGTTTTGGACAAGATAATTCCATTTTATCAGAAAGGAAACATCCCTATGACTTCAGAGAAAAGAGCTTGTGAGAAATTTGTAGAACTAGTTGGGAAGAATTCTAAAATTCAAGAAATACCAGTAGACCGCTGTTCATCTCCAAGTGTACTGGCGAAACTGAAAGTTTGGAAATTGATCTGCAGAAGACTTTTCCTGTATGGACTAGAGATGCAGAGAAAGTTATGAAAAACCAAGAAGATATCAAATTCCTTCAGTCAATGAAAACTGACAGAATTGCCTCATTTGGTGTTCATGATCAGGCACTGGCATCCCAGATCCAGCGTAATGAATCCTGAGAGCTAAAACAAAAGGAATTTCAAGAGAAGGCTGAGAAAGAAAGAGAAACGGCTAGTAAAACTGTTCAGCTGACTGACAGTGAAAGCAGTCAAGATGAAGATAACAGTGGTGAAGATTTGGTCACTCCTGGTTCATCTGTAGACTGCTGTGTTTGGACACTGATTTCCTGACCAAAGAAGTTACTGAGTGGATGAATTTGCCATCTTATCTGTCTTCAAAAACAAAGATCAATGCCATTAACGTCATTAGTGACTGTGCAGAAAGGCGTGAAGCTGAGTGCAGACTTTTACTGGTGCTGCTAAGTCAGAAGAACACTTTCAGAATGTTCTACAAGTAGTGGAAACGGATAGGAAGGAGAGGCCAAACCTCCAAGAGGAAGCTAATGGAATAGAGTAGCTGTGAAGGTTACGACTTTATAGATTATGTACTTAGCTTTGATTGGTTTATTTCGGACATAGGCCATTAGATACAAACTCTAGTAACTTTTCATGAAAGTTGCTGTTTAAATACTAGCACTATTTAATGTCATATGTATTGTTCAAGCAAGTTTAAATGACTTTTGTCTCTTTTAACCCTTGATGTGGACCCAGGAAATGTTAATCAAAATTCATGAAATTTTTACTAATAATATTTTTATTATACCGACATAACAAAATAAAAACATTTTAAAAATCATGGGGGTCTGATGCACCCTAATCACCAGGTCCGTTTGAAAGCAGCTTTTTTTTGTTTTTTGTTTTTTTTTCCCCCTCTCCCCCCAGTTTTTCACTGTTATGCTAATCCTGTGCTTTCAGTATCTCGCGTACACCGGAGTGCTGTAACAGCTGCCCACCAGTCAGGTTATGAGATCCCTGCCAGACTTAGAACCCTACACAACCTGGTGATTCAGTATGCCTCACAGGGCCGTTATGAAGTAGCTGTGCCTCTTTGCAAACAGGCTCTGGAGGACCTGGAGAAAACCTCTGGGCACAGTCATCCAGATGTAGCCACTATGCTAAACATTTTGGCACTTGTGTACAGGTGACTGATAGATCAGCATGTCATCAGTATCTATTGTTCATTCTTATCTCTTCTTGAGAGCCTGTCGTCTTATGGAATAATGGGTGTGTGATTTATCTGCACAGGGACCAGAATAAATATAAAGAAGCTGCCACTCTGCTGAATGATGCATTGGCCATACGTGAAGAGACACTTGGCATGGACCACCCCGCAGTATGATTCTGTTTTCCCCATTATTAAATTGTTGTCCGATGTTATTGCATCTGCATTATTACACCCCTGTATAGCCCTGTATTTTGAAGTATTATCAGTCTCGCTTTACTTTATCACTTGTATATTATATGCTATGTGTTATGTATTATTTCACAAAGGGGTTTCTTGCTATAAACGTGTACAGGTTGCAGCTACTCTTAATAACCTGGCTGTTCTGTATGGTAAAAGAGGGAAGTATAAAGAAGCAGAGCCTCTGTGCAAGCGAGCACTGGAAATCAGAGAAAAGGTATGGACTCGGTTAAAACAGAAGAAAAACTGGTTTGGTTAAAAACAGTGAGTAATGAAAAATCACTATTTTTAAAATATTCACATTTTATTTCCTTCCAGTATGCAATGAAAATACAACATTTCTCCAAATATATTTACATAGAGTCAACCGAAGGATTGAATAGCAACCTTTCAGAACTAAAAAAAAAAGAAAATCACTGAGATGGCCAAATATTCATGCCGTGTCAACACTTAAAACAATCGTTTGCTCTGATGACAACCAGGAGTCTGTTGGGATGGTTCTTTACCAAGTTTGCACATCTAGATTGTGCAATATTTTCTCTCTCTTTACAGAGATCTCCAAGTGTAATCAAAATGTATTGGACTGTTGGTGGCCACCAATCTTTTAAGTTACGGACACTCCTCCACTTACGTTTTAGTTACGTTCCGAACAGCCGAACGTAAGATGAAAAAAAAACAAAACAAAAAAAACCCGTAAGTTGTTATTGTACGTTCCAGTGATGTATGACTGTTCATACTGTACTTTAAATCCATAAATACTATTACCATATCTCATAAAACACCCCTAAATCAATTATTATGAACATAACATTGTAAAATAATACCAAATATCAACATTAATTTCAAATAAATTAAATTCACACAAAATAATCTCAAATAAATAAATTTTAATCATTCACTTATTACCACTATCACTAGTAGGCTTACGCTTCTGAACAACCATATTTGCTTAGGGTTACAAATACGCAAAACAGTGTAAACACAAAGATCACAGAGACGAAGTCTTAACACAAGGGTAACAAGCAGTGAACTGGGAATAAGCAGGGCACGTTCAGTCTGTTGTTTGTAAACAATGAACAAGGCAGCACGGTGTAAACAATGGACGCAGCGTCATGTGTAAGTAGCGTACTATGTCTACGTACTACGGAGAGCACGCTAAACTCAATGACTTAGAAAATGTTTGTTTTTTTTTAACAAAAAAACGTAAAATCGAAAAAAAACGTAAGGCGAGGAGCGTCTGTATTCCTGTGATTTTCCCCCCCCACTGACACTGGGCTAATTAGGATGTTCCCACCTTCATGCTGTACTGTAGCTTTGTTGTTTGCATGATATGCTGTTTTACCTTTACATCAGATATACCACTTTGCTTTGAGGCCAAATAGTTCAATTTTGATCTCATCTGTCCATACTACTTTTCTCCATTTGGCCTGGCGCAAAACTCAATCAAGACTTGGCTTCTTTCTTGTAAACCCTGTACATGAGCCACCTTTGAAGCAGTGAGAATAATTCTTTTGGAAAGGAATAATCGTCGTGTTTCATAAATACTATTCAAAGTTGACGCAGATTTCATCGTAGCCTCACTGACCAGTTCCGTGGTAGTATCAGACAATTTCCACTTCTTGATGAGGGATTTCTGCTTCTATGCCTTTTTGTGAAGCCTTTTTAGTTTTATTTTTTTGTATCTATCTGTTTACCTGTGATATTACTGTTCACTGATAAACTGAACAGTATGTTTGCAGTTGATCACAGGTGGAAGCCAGTTGAGTTGGTGTGCGATGGAAAAGATCATTAGTTAGTCTTGATTGAAATTACAATTATTTTTTTTCACGAGAGTAATAATTTAACCATCTTAGTGATTGGGTTCTTTTGTTGTTGTTTGTTTATTGTTCTTTTTTCTGGATTTTTTCTATTATATTGTTCATTTAGATGTTATAAGATGCAGTTAGTACATAGTTGGAAAAATATTTTTGTCGTCTTTTCAGGCTGCATGGCAAGAAAATGGGAATACATGGATACCTCACTGCTTCGCGTTTCAATTCATGCGGCTTCAGTGTATCGCGGTTTTTTTTGTTGGTTTTTAAATATTCATCAAATTAAAAATAAGGAAATTAAGGAAGAATAGGGGAGAAAGTTAAGGAAAATGCCTCAAAAACAACCCAAAACCTCCCACTAAAACTAGTTACATTTTTGAGGCGTGCATCTGTGTGCAATTTATTTTATTTGCATCTTATGCATTTTTTAAATGTTTAATTGGTATAGGCATTTATTGATATTATATACATGTACGTATATGTCAGTGGAGGGGTGATCCTACTTCGTGGAATTCGGTGGTCGTGTGGGGATCTCGGTCCCAATTAACTGCGGAACCTGAGGGATCCCTGTATTTCAAAAGTGACTCCTTTTTATACCCTTTTGAAGGTGTATATACAGGGATCCCTCACTTGCTGCAGTTATTGGGGAACGAGACCCCCAGCCCTTCTTTAAGTGAGTTATATACTAAAACTCTGAAAGAGGTTTAAAGAGTCATTACATAGATCTTGCAGTCCTGCGCACCTGTTTGTGATTTTTCAAAAATAAACGGTGAAAGACCCAGTTAAGTTTGTTACAGTATATACAACATTATCAAAAGCAATTATGTTCTCAGGATTGGTAGGTCCATAATAGTCTAGCCCAGATTCAATCTTGGGGCCTGTTCAACATCCGCCTGACCTTCAGCACATAAATGTTCATGGACCATCAGTGGCCATTTCTACTTTTTTTTTTTTTTTTTTTTTTTGGCAGCTTAGAATTTTGTGCTGTACCTGACTTCCAACAACAAAAATACTCGTGTTTTTGTAGGTGCTGGGGAAGGACCACCCTGATGTAGCAAAGCAACTTAATAATCTGGCTCTGCTATGCCAGAACCAAGGCAAGTACCAGGAGGTGGAAGACTACTATGAGAGAGCCCTGCAAATTTACCAGAATCGGCTGGGCCCAGATGATGCCAATGTGGCCAAAACCAAAAATAACCTGGTAAGTACGAGTGATTTTTACCTTGCATTTAAATTTACAGGATTTATCAAACGTTCTTATCCAGAGAGAATCTTACAGAAGACCTTAGACTTTGATTGTACCTCAGGCTTCAGAATCTTGTACTGAGATTTTCCTGAGAGTAGAAATTTCTTTATTGGCTAAAAAATATGAATATATTTCTTTAACAGGCATCATGCTACCTCAAGCAGGGGAAATACAGACAAGCTGAAGCTCTGTATAAAGAGATCCTGACACGTGCTCATGAGAAAGAGTTTGGATCAGTGGAGGGTAAAGTCCAACCATTTCTCAACTTGTGTCTATTAATAGAAAGCTTCCCATTTAAAGACCTTTAAAAACTGAATCGAAACAATGAATGAAATACTGTAATATGGTAAAGTTATCTGATCTGTGTTCCAGACATTTTGTGCAAAACTATATTTCAGTAATTGGCACCAACAGTAACGTGACACACGTTGTTGGTGTTCCTGAAACCCAACTTTATTTTATATTAAGTCAGTGAAGTGAACATTGCATGGTATTGTTCACCGCCATGCAAGTGTAGTTCAGTGTTAGGACTTCATTCTACCTACCAACATTCATTTATTTTCTGAACCACTTGATCCTAAACGGGGTCGCGGGGAGGCTGAGGCCCATCTCAGCCGACTCTAGGCAAGGGAGGGGTACACCCCAGACAGCTCGCCAGGCCATCGTAGGGCCAAAACTCGCACAACCATTCACAATCGCACTTAGTGGTGATTTTGGAATGAGCCGACTGTCCATGTTTGTGAACTGTGAGAGAAAACCGGAGCACCTGGAGGAAACACACAAGCGCGGGGAGAACATGCAAACCCCATACAAACGCCTGAACCGGGAATAAAACCCAGGACCTTCTTGCTGTGAGGCAGACATGCTAAGCACTACACCACCATGCCACCCTGCCTACCAACAACTGACTACAATATACCCACTGATAGTTCAAACTTGTGTGTCTGTGTATTTATCAAGCTAATTTAAAAACTATGAAAAGAAGGTTCTGTGTATATTTAGAACGGGTAGTACAAGTCATTTTAGCCAAACCAAAATTTTAAATATTTTACTAAATAAAAAAATGTATCTCTTAATTTGACTATCATACCTGTGTCACTGCTTACCTATAACTGTTGGAGGAAGCTATTATAATGGATTTCCCTTCAGTTGTCTGTGATAATGTCTTCTCTCAGAGGCTAAGCAGGGATAAGCCTGGTTTGTACTTGTATGGGAGGCTGCCAAAGGAACACCCAGTTCTGTAGATGTAGAAAAAGGCCTGACAACCTACTCAGTAAAGCAGCTAAAAGAAATCAGAGAGTAAAGCTGCTGACCCTCAACCATGAGGATAGAAATCTATCAACCAATATCATGTATTATCATATCACGGGTAAATTAAAATCAACCCGCCCTTTGCCTGTCTAAGCCTTACTGTTTTAGAGAAATTAACATCTCCTGACCAATCAGAGCCGTATTCAATCCAGCTTCATCAGTATGTGTTATATTTCTGTGCCAAAGCACAACAGAAAAATCCATCCTACTCATATAAATTTAGCACTTATTAATGATTCTTTCTAATCTTCAGGAGATGGAAGACCTCCTTGGGTACACTCTACAGAGGGAAGCTCTAGACAGGTATGCTCAGTATTTTGTTATCTCTTCTCTTTAACTTCTCCAAACCACATTCCTATGAACATGTCTTTCTGGATGTAGGAGAGTTTAAAGCGCAGTGGTTCCTTTACAAAGCTTCGAGAATCTCTGAGGCGGAGCAGTGAAAAGCTGGTTAAAAAACTAAAAGGGGCTGGAACACAAGAGACGATGCCTCGCAATCCTGGGTATGTGTATACTGTATCCTATTAGTTCAGAATGCAAATTTTATCGGTGCATGTGTCGTATCTAATACACTCACTGAGCAATTTATTAAGAACACTGGTACATGTCCTGATCCATTATCGAATCAATCATAGGGCAGCATTACAAGTTCATAAAATGATGCAGATATGGGCCAGCAGCCTATGGTAATATTCACATGAACCATCAGAATAGGGAGAAGTGATCAGTGATCTTGCCTGTGGATAATTATTGGTGCAAGACAGGCTGGTTTAATTATCTTGACATTAAATGCAAATAATACTGAGACTTTCTCAAAAATCAAAATGGTGGGTGGCCGTGGTGGCATAAGCATGTATGCCTCACACCAAAAAGGTCCTGGCGTCTAATCCCTGGCCACGGAGGTTATGTGCCGAGTTTACATGTTCTCCTCGTGCTTGCATGACAAGAGTTTTCTCCAGGTGGTCCAGTAAATCATTTTCTGAAGTGATTAATCATAATCAGGGTCACGGAGAGGCTGGCACCCATCTCGGCCGACTCTGGGCGAGGGCAAAGTACACCCTGGACAGCTCGCCAGGCCATTGCAGGACAGAAACACAGTGACTGCTATGCAGCCTACTCATGACGAAACTCTGCAATGGTTCTTTTACATGCTTTTACATGCCATAGACAGTGAGAGACATGGCCGGGGGGGGGTCCAGTTCAATTCAGTTCAGTTTTATTTATTTGTCACGCTTTTTACAATTGACCTTGTCACAAAGCAGCTTTATGCAGGAATACAGTAAAAGTATGAGTTTGCAAAGTATAAAAGAGTTTAAACAGTTTCTACAACCCCAACATATCCCGAATAAGCGTCGCCGCCGGGGACAATGGCAAAGAAACTATCTCAGTAGATGCAAGGAAGAAAAGCCCAAAAGGGAAACCCATCCTCATTTAGGTGAAACCATAAAGGTACAAACTATGTACAAGAAACTAATTACGGTACAAATGTAGTCTGTCTGGTTAAACAACTGGTAGTCCTAAATAATTGTGGGGAAGAGAAAAGTCATCTTCACAATCTGTAAGTGCACATCTGGGTCCATTTCGATCTTCAGTTGCCTCCCACAATCCAAAGACGCACAAAATCAGCTAATTGGCTGTCCCGATTTGGCATGAGGTGTGCGTATGGTCCCCTCCGATGATCTGCCAGGCTGCTCATGGTGGACCTTGTCTTCGCCCAGTGCCTACAGAGGTAGACTCTAGCCTCCCCTGTGACCTTAATAGTAGTAATAAATAGTTTAGCAAATAAGTGAAATGAATGAAATCTGAATGGTGCAGTAAAAAAAAAAAAATTCCAATGAACAATGCAGACAGAAATACTTGTTGAGAGAGGTGGGTAGAGCATAACCAGATTGGTTAAAGCTAACAGTAAGTCGCAGTAAGTAAGATTTTTATTTGCCATTTGTGCTTTTACACACAGGAATTCTGGTGCAGTTGTGCAAAGAGACAGGACATTGAGGATGCTTTCAATCAGCCCTTTGTAGACCTGGGTGAGAGGGCGACAGTGCAGGCCAGCTTTCCTGAGCATCCTGATAAAATACAGTGGTACCTCACCTTACGATAGTCCCAGAATACAAAAAAAAAAATCCAGTTCCATTCCAAAAAATCCATTGGCTATCTCCCATTGGCTAGGAGGGATGACGCAGTTCCCTCCCATTGGCTATCTCCCAACATCCCACCCCGCTGGCCTCCCATTGGCTCAGAGGGATGACACAGTTCCCTCCCATTGGCTATCTCCCAACATCCCACCCCGCTGGCCTCCCATTGGCTCGGAGGGATGACGCAGCTCCCTTGAGCAGCAGCTTGTTTTATGAGTTGAAGTGTGCTCATTGCAACTTTGTTTTTTTGGCTCAGGCTTTTAACCTTGCATAAACATTTGTAAGATTATAACTCTGCTAAGACATAGTCAACACGAAGTAAGTACCTTAAAAGGTATGCTTTTATAATTTTTCAAGGGTAGTATTGGGGGCCTTGGAACGAATCACGTGTTTTGCATGTAAAATGTGGTTCTACTTACGAAAAATCCAGGTTACGAAAAAGTCTCTGGAACGGATTAATTTTGTAAGGTGGGGTACTACTGTAGTCTCTACTGGGCTTTTTTCACTATGGCTGTAGTGTTCAAAGTCCAGCTCAGATCCGATGCAAGTTGGAGTCCCTAGAACCTACAGCTGTTAGCCCTCTCGACCTCAGTCCTATTGATGGAGTGGTTGGGGATATTTTCTAAAGTGCATTATTATTTCTTTTGTCTTACCTATGTTTACACGGAGGTTATTATCCTCTCCATAGACAAGAATGTCGTTCACCAGACTCCTGTAGCCTGATTCGTCTCCACCCTTAATAAGGCCCAGGATGTTGATGTCGTCAGCATACTTTATGACGGTGGTATTTTCCTGGGTGGAGACACAGTCGTGTGCGTACAAGGTGAGGAGTTTAGGACTGAGGCAGGAGCCCTGTGGTGATCCTGTGCTGACTGTGAGCTTCGCTGACGCCCTCCTTCCCATTCTCACCACCTGTGGTCTGTCGGTCAGGAAATCCAGTTGCAGGTGGGGGTCGGGACACTGAGGTCTGTCACCTTTCCAGTCAGCCTGCCCGGTAGGAAGGAATTGAAAGCAGAGCTATAGTCCAGGAAAAGTGTCCTGCCATATGCTCCTCTGCTGTCCAGATGTTGTAGGATATGATGCAATGGCAACTGCATCATCCACTGAGCGGTTGGGGCGGTAGGCAAACTGAAAGGGGTCAGTCGCATCTGGTACTGTGTGGTTGATGTGTGTGAGAACCAGTCTTTCGAAGCATTTCATGGCAACTGACGTAAGTGCCACTGGCCTGAAGTCATTCAGGATAGATGGGTTCCACTTCTTTGGAATTGGTACAATAATAGAGGACTTAAAGACACGGGGAACTATGGCTTGGCGTAGAGACAGATTGAAGATGTCTGCATACACACCAATAAGCTGTTCTGCACAGGCCTTCAGAACTCTGGGAAGTACATAGTCTGGTCCTCCAGCCTTGTGGGGGTTAACTCGCCTCAGAGCCTTCAGGACCTGTGCAAGTGTCACCTGAAAGATATTGTCTGTAGAGTTGCAGGGGGCTTTTGAGGGAGTGTCTGTATTCAGTCTGTCGAACCTGGCGTAGAAGGTGTTTAGGCTGTCAGGGAGGGAGACATCCTGAGGGTCGTCTGTAGTTGGTGCTGTCGTCTTGTAATTTGTGACTGCTTGGATTCCCTGCCACATACTGCATGTGATATTCCCAAAAACTTGAAAGCTATTACTTCAGTAATAAGTCCTCTTTGCAGTTCTGATGGACTTCTGCAACTCGTACCAGGCTTTCTTCTATTCCCCTTGATCTCCAGACTTAAAAGCTTCTCGTAGTTTCCTGATTTTCTTCTTAATGTCTCCATTGTACCAAGGTTTCTGGTTTGGAAACACACGCACAGTTCTGGGGGAGCACATATAGATGTGCACCAGCTGATATAGTCACTCGCAACTTCTGTGTACTCATGCATATTGTTCGTGATATAATAAGAACAATAAATGCAGCGCCAGGATGTTTTTCATACTCAAAAAACTTTGAGCCCTATACAATTGTGGTGAGCAGAAAAGCATCTCCGATCACATAACATGCTAGACTTTGAGGCGAGTGGTGTGCTACAGCAGAAGGCAATGTTAGATTCTGCTTCTTCTAGTAAAAGCTGGCATGATGAAGCTCGAGTGGCTACAGAAAAACTAGAATTTTTGAATCACACTTGTGATCAATCTTGATTTCCACTGAGGCACAAAGATAATGTCAGCTCAGTTTGGTTTGGGGACAAAGCAGTGTCTCTCCCTCACGCCGGTCCCAAGCCTGGATAAATGCAGAGGGTTGTGTCAGGAAGGGCATCCGACGTAAAACCAATGCCAAACTTTATCATGCAAATCACAGATGTTACCTCCATATTGGATCGGTCGAGGCCCGGGTTAACAACGACTGTCATCAGTTAACCACAGGGTGCTGGTGGAAATTGGACTACTGTTGGTCGAAGAAGGAGAGGTGGGAGGTGTGTCCGTGGGCGGAGAGAGAAGAGGAAAAGCATGAGTCTAGGACTGAGAGTAGGGACTTTGAATGTTGGAACTATGAAAGGAAAATATAGAGAGCTGGCAGACATGATGCAGAGGAGGATGGTGGACATCCTGTGTTCCGGAGACCAGGTGGAAAGGTAGCAAGGCTAGAAGCTCAGGAGCAGGGTTTAAGCTGTTTTATCATGGTGTGGATGGGAAGAGAAATGGAGTCGGAGTCATCTTGAAGGAGGAGTTTGTCAGGAATGTTCTAGAAGTGAAAAGAGTGAAGGTGTGATGTTAAATGTTAGTGCTTATGCCCCACAGGCAGGATGTGAGCTAGAAGAGAAGGAGAGATTCTAGAGTGAGTTAGATGAAGAGATGCAGAGTACCCAGAGAGGTGAAAAGAGTGGTCATTGGTGCAGACTTCAATGGACATGCTGGTGCAGGCAACAGAGGGGAAGAGAAAGTGATGGGCAGGTTTGGTATCCAGGACAGGAACACAAAAGGACAGATGTTGAGAGATTTTGCAAAAAGGATGGAAATGGCTGTGGTGAATACTTTTCTTCCAGAAGAAACAGGAGCATAGGGTGACTTGTAGGAGCACACAGGTAGACCACATCTTGTGTAGACGATGCAGTTTGAAGGAAGTCCGTGACTACAAAGTAGTAGTGGGTGAGAGTGTTACCAAACAGCATAGGATGGTGGTGTGCAGGATGACGCTGATGGTGAGGAAGGTGAAGAAGGCAAAGGCAGAGCAGAAGACAAAGTGGTGGAAGCTGAAAAAGGAAGAGTGTTGTGTTGTCTTCAAGGAGGTGTTGAAACAGGCTTTGGGTGGTCAGGAAGTGCTTCCAGATGACTGGACAACTACAGCTAATGTGATCAGGGAGACAGGTAGGAAAGTAATTGGTGTGTCATCTAGAAAGAGAGTAGATAAGGAGACGTGGTGGTGGAATGAGGAAGTGCAGGAGTGTGTACAAGGAAGAGGTTAGCTAAGAAGAAGTGGGACATTGAGAGGACCGAAGAGAGTAAACAGGAGTACAGGGAGACACAGCGTAAGGCGAAGGTAGCGGTGTCAAAGGCCAAACAGAGAGCGTATGATGACTTGTATGATAGGTTGGACAGTAAGGAGGGAGAAAATGATTTATACAGGTTGGCACAGCAGAGAGATCGAGATGGGAAGGACGTGCAGCAAGTTAGAGTGATTAAGGACAGAGTGGGAAACGTATTGACTGATGACAAGTGTGCTGGGAAGATGGAAAGAGTACTTTGAAGAGCTGGTGAGGAGGGCATTGAAGAGGATGAAGAGTGGAAAGGCAGTTGGTCCTGATGATATACCTGTGGCGGTATGGAAGTGTCTAGGCGAGGTAGCAGTAGATTTTCTGACAAGAACATTCAACAATGTCTTAGAACGTGAGCAGATGCTGGAGGAATGGAGAAGTGTGCTGGTGCCCGTTTTTAAGAACAAGGGAGACATGCAGAGTTGTGGCAACTACAGAGGGATAAAGTTGATGAGCGATACGATGAAGTTATGGGAAAGAATAGTGAAACCTAGACTAAGGGCAGAGGTCAGCATTGATGAACAACAGTCTGGTTTCATGCCAAGAAAGAGCACCACAGATGCAGTGTTTGCTTTGAGGATGTTAATATAGAATTACAGAGAAGTCAGAGGGAGCTGCATTGTGCCTTTGTGGATCTGGAGAAAGCATATGATAGGGTACCAATAGAGGAAGTGTGGTATTGCATGAGGAAGTCTGGAGTGGCAGAGAAGTATGTTAGAGGGGTGCAGGACATGTATGAGAGATGTAAGACAGTGGTGAGGTGTGCTGTCGGCGTGACCGACGAATTCAAGGTGGGACTGCATCAAGGATCAGCTCTGAGCCCCTTCTTATTTGCGATGGTGATGGACAGGCTGACAGACAAGGTTAGGCAAGAATCTCCATGGACTATGATGTTTGCAGATGACATTGTGATCTGTAGTGAGAGCAGAGAACAAGTGGAGGAAAATCTAGAGAGGTGGCGGTATGCCCTGGAAAGGAGAGGAATGAAGGTTAGCCTCAGAAAATCAGAATACATGTGTGTGAATAAGGACTCGGGAGGAATGGTGATGTTACAGGGAGCAGAGATAAAGAAGATGGAGGATTTTAAGTAGTTGGGCTCAACAATCCAGAGCAATGGAAAGTGTGGAAAAGAGGTGAAGAAGCGTATGCATGCAGGCTGAAATGGTTGAAGAAAAGTGTCTGGTGTGATGTGCGATAGGAGAGTATCAGCAAGAATGAAAGGAAAAGACGGTGATGAGCCCAGTGATGTATGGCTTAGAAACAGTGGCGCTGAGGAGGCAGAGCTGGAGGTAGCAGAGATGAAAATGTTGAGGTTCTCTTTGGGAGTAACGAGGATGGATAGGATCAGGAATGAGTACATCAGAGGGACAGCACATGTAAGATGTTTTGAAGACAAAGTCAGAGAGGCTAGCTTGAGATGGTTTGGACACGTACAGAGGAGGGATAGTGAATATATTGGCAGTAGAATGCTGAGGTTGGAACTACCAGGCAGAAGGCCTAGAGGAAGACCAAAGAGAAGATTTATGGATGTGGTGAAGGAAGACATCAGGGTCGTTGGAGTAAGAGAAGATGCAGAGGACAGGGTGAGATGGAGGCAGATGATTTGCTGTGGCGACCCCTGAAGGGAACAGCCGAAAGGAAAAGAAGAAGAAAATGGTTTCATATGGTAATAAAATGTTTAAATGGTTTAATAAATAATTTTCTTTTAACACATTAAAAATGATAAAAGTACACCAATTTTGTAAGGGTTTATCCAGTCCAAAGACCGGAGCCTTGGAACGAATCAGGCGTTTAACATGTAAGATGCAACCCCTACTTACGATATCCCTACATTGCGAAGCGGGCTCTGGAACGGATTAATTTTCTAAAATGGGGGCCGACTGTGTATGTGTGTGTATGTATGTATGTGTGTATGTATATATATATATATAAAATATTTTTTTTCCCCTGAAATTCATGAGTGAAATCTGTTTATGGTGAATATAGCTACTGCTGTAATATCTTAAGTGTATGGTTCTGAATAAATTGGCCAGTAACTGTGTTCTTGTAACATGCTCTCATCTGAGTTAATCTTTGTCTGAATTTTGGATTATTTTGTGGTAACAGGATGAAAAGGGCAAATTCCCTCAATGTGCTGAATGTAGGAACAAGAGAGACTCAGGACACTGCAAGGGTAACACCTTACAAATATACATACATCTGATTTTAAAAAAAAAAGTAAATTTATTTATATATATATATTATATTCTTGATATGTCATTTTTTTTCTACCAGAATCTCCAGAGGCTGACTGATAGCCGTACTCTCAGCTCCAGCACTCAAAGTTTAGCCCGCCGGAGCTCTTTAAGTGGAGAAGGTTAATCTTTCCTCTTTCAAGGAAATCCAGGGAAAGACCAGATTTTCGGATCCTATTTTTCCTGCTCCCATCTCCACATGGCTGCATGAAGTATATTTAGAATCCGTAAAGTATTTATCTCAGATGAAGTTTTAACTAAAGGTTCCTCAGAGGAAGTAGACAAGAAGAGTGACAAACTATATAACAGTAATTTATTACTTTTAGTTATATCCAAAATGTCTATTCCAATTGATTATTGCAGGTACATGGTAGATGTATTTATTTATATTGCATATTTTAGGGCCTATATTCCAAAATAAAAATGCTCATGCTAAACCTAATATTTAGCACACAGATTGTCAAAACAAAATAAATCAGTTATAAATACATTTCAAAAAGGTTTGGGTGCATAAACCAAAATGCAACGCTGATTACACAGAGATTGTGTTTGTTGTTCATGGTTCAAAAATTGTATATAAAGTATAAATTGTTTTTACATTTATTTCAGTATTTGAATACATTTACTTGTGATGTAGATTATTATAGTAAGGTTGTAGAACAAAAAGTTTTCATGTCATATACAGTGCTATCAAATGGATTTTATGCTATGGTACCCCAGAACATGGCCGGTTACAAGGCAATGAAGGGGTGCATTGAAGTCTTCGTTTATACTTCTATGGTAAGATCAAGGGAAAAAATTCTTGTTACTCACCTTAGCTCATCACAAATTTAGAATAAAGTGATTTGGGAATGGGCGGCACAGTGGCGTAGTGGTTAGCAAATCTGCCTCACAGCAAGAAAGTTCTGGGTTCGATTCCCAGCTCAGGCCTTTCTTGTGTAGAGTTTGCATGTTCTCCCCGTGCTTGCATGGGTTTCCCCCGGGTACTCCGGTTTCCTTCCACAGTCCAAAAACATGCACAGTAGGTTAATTGGCTGTTACAAATTGCCCCTAGGTGTGAGTGTTGGCACTGCAATGGCCTGGTGAGCTGTCCAAAGTTTACCACACCCTTGCCCGGAGTTGGCTGAGATGGGCACCAGCCTCCCCATGACCCTAATAGGGATTAAGCAGTTAAGAAAATGAATGAGTGATACAGCCAGGAGTTCAAGAAAGAAAACTTGGTTTTAAGCAATTGTAGGCAGCAGTATGCAGTGTGAGCGTGACCGAGCATGATCAAGGAGTTAATATCTTGCAAGTGACAACAAGCCCGTGTTTGAATTGGCCAAACTTAAGTAAAATATTGTGGCACTGGGTTTGTAAATAATCAGTATTTATTTATTTTTGATGGAAAAAAAAAATATATATATATACACATGTACAGATGTCAGGCCATTCATTTCCCCTACCAATGATAAACATTAGGCCTGTTGAGCAATCTGAGAGATCTTTTGGAGCATTTCCTCTGATTGCAGCTGTTCCAGGGTCAGGAGAGACAGCCCCAACTGATCCTCCTGTAAAACAAATTTACACATAACCAATAAACAACTGATTTAGAGAAGAAATTCCATAGAAAGTATGTTTTAACAGAGTACATGAAGGTGATCTTTCACCACTTTTGTTTTTGGGTGTTTTGGAGAGAGATGTGTACCTTACCCGTCTAAACGGCTGTGCCATCTGCCGCAGAAAATGCTTGGAAAGCTGCACCGTCTCATCGATGGTCAGGTTTAGACTGCCATCTGTGATGTGTTCCTGAATCCAGCGCGGAAGTTTACCTCTTTTGTCAGCTCTGGCATACCGCTGAGGGTTTGAACAAGAGGCTTTAAAGTAAATAAAGGGGTCTTTATTCAAACGGACATCACACAGAACAGACGAAGAACATGTTCACCTTATCAGCAAAGATCATAAGGCCATAGTCGGTCTTGCCTCGGATGGCTCTGCCGACACACTGTGCTGCATGTCGCATGGCATCGAATGTCAGGAAGTCGTTCTCACGGATTTGAAACTGGTCTCGCAGATACTCCAGACGAGCCTAAGAGAGACAGAACCGGGGGGAAATAGTACAGTGCAAATTATTGCAAGCAAACATCAACAGAAACTGGGACGTGATGGCAGTAACTAGATCAGATAGAATTAAAAACCTTAAGTTTTCGACTCTGGGTGTAGACATAAGGCACTCCAAACATGATCACAGCTCGCCCAAAATGATGAACTGTGGGTCAGTCAGAGGTGACGTTAATTCAAAATCACTGCGTAAAAATATTCTATTGCTGAATGTGTTTTAGTGGAATACTTACCAAAGTCTATCCCTTCAGACACTTTTCCTCTGGCCACTGACAGCAGAATGGCCCCTCTGCCATTTTCACAAGCCTAAGACACCAGATAAGAGCACCAAAGAATTATACATTTTATATGTAATATACAGAGACATGTCACAAATAAATCGAGACCATCATGGTTTTTCATGTAGTTTTCCCCTCGAGCTGCTCTGCCATAGTAGCTGACTTGATAGAGATCCCTCACAATAGTCCCCGACTCACTCGGAGTTTCTCTGTAACATCAGTTGCCTAACACCGGAGATTATTTTCAATAGTCCACTTGACAGTCTGAAGACACCAGTCAGAGGGTCCAGGTCGACCTGAGAAAGATGCGGTTTATTCCTTGCCTCTTCTGTGATCACTCTTTTGACTGTGTCAAGAGGAATCCCAAGGTTTTGTGCAATCTGACAGGCTAAATCCACCCTCATCCTCGCACACAATACACCCAAAGTCAAATAGCTCTTTTGCTCCTGGTGTTCATGGCATAACTCTCTCCGATAAAGAATTTATACAAGTACTCAGTTTTTAAACATTTACGTAAAAATGGTGTCGACTCTATTTTGATATGTCTGTGTTCATAGAGAAAGAGAGAGAGAGCAAACATTTCCAACTGATAAATCTTCTTTTCCTTTCGGCTGCTCCCTTCAGGGGTTGCCACAGCCAATCATCTGCCTCCATCTCACCCTATCCTCTGCATCATCATCTTTTACATCAACTACCTTCATGTCCTCCTTCACCACATCCATAAATCTTCTTTTTGGTCTTCCTCTAGTCCTTCTACCTGGCAGTTCCAACCTCTGCATCTTAATATCAATATGCTCACTATCCCTCCTCTGTACATGTCCAAACCATCTTGATCTAGCCTCCCTGACATTTGCCTCCAAAATCTCTTACATGTGCTGTCCCTCTGATGTCCTCATTCCTGATCCTATCCATCCTTGTGACTTCCAAATAGAACCTCAACATTTTCATCTCTGCTGCCTCCTGTCTTTTCCTCAGCGCCACTGTTTCTAAACAATACAACATTGCTGGCCTCATCACCGTCTTGTACACTTTCCCTTTCATTCTTGCCTATACCCTCCCATCACACCGGACACTTTTCTCCTACCTGCCTGCACACGCTTCTTCACCTCTTTTCCACACTCTCCATTGCTCCGGATTGTTGAGCCTAAGTACTTAAAATTATCTCTGCTCCCTGTAACCTCACCGTTCCTCTTGGGTCCTTCTCGTTCACACACATGTATTCTGTCTTAGTGAGGCTAGCCTTCAATTCCTGTTCTTCCCAGGGCATACTTCCACCTCTCTAGATTTTCCTGCACTTGTTCTCTGCTCTCACAACATCGTAGTCCATGGAAATTCTTGTCTAACCTTGTCTGTCTGCCTGTCCATCACCATAGCAAACAAGGGGCTCAGAGCTCACCCTTGATACAGTCCCACCTCCACCTTGAACTTGTCTGTCACACCAACAGCACACCTCACCACTGTCTCACATCTCTCATACATGTCCTGTACCACTCGAACATACTTCTCTGCCACTTCAGACTTCCTCATGCAATATCACAGTTCCTCTCTGGGCACCCTATCATATGCTTTCTCCAGATCCACAAAGGCACAATGCAGCTCCTTCTGACCTTCTCTGTACTTCTCTATTAATATCCTCAAAGCAAACACTGCATCTGTGGTGCTCTTTCTTGGCATGAAACCAGACTGTTGTTCATCAATGCTGACCTCTGCTTTTAGTCTTGCTTCCATTATTCTTTCCCATAACTTCATCGTATGGCTCATCAACTTTATCCCTCTGTAGTTGCCACAACTTTGCATGTCTCCCTTGTTCTTAAAAATGGGCACCATCACACTTCTCCATTCCTCTGGCACCCTCTCATTCTCTAAGACCTTGTTTAAGTTCCTGTCAGAAAATCTACTGCTACCTCTCCTAGACACTTCCATACCTCCACGGGTATGTCATCAGGACCAACTGCCTTTCCACTCTTCATCCTCTTCAATGCCCTCCTCACTTCTCCCTTACTAATCTTTGCTACTTCCTGCTCCTCAACGGTCACCCCTTTTACTCTTTTTTCTCTCTCATTTTCCTCATTCATCAGCTCTTCAAAGTACTCTTTCCATCTTCCCAGCACACTTCTGTCATCAGTCAATACATTTCCCTCTCTTTCCTTTATCACTCTAACTTCCATCTCTATTTCTCTGCTGTGCTAACCTGTATAGATCATTTTCTCCCTCTTTACTATCCAACCTATCATACAAGTCATCATACAATCAAAGTATTCACCACAGCCATTTCCATCCTTTTTGCAAAATCTCTCAACATCTGTCCTTCTGTGTTCATGTCCTGGATACCAACCCTGCCCATCACTTCCTCATCCCCTCTGTTGCCTGTACCAACATGTCCACTGAAGTCTGTATCACTTCATCTAACTCACTCCAGAATCTCTCTCTCTCTTTTCACTTCTAGAACATTCCTGACAAACCCCTCCTTCAAGATGATTTCTACTTCATTTCTCTTCCCATCCACACCAAGAAAAAACAGCTTAAACCCCGCTCCTAAGCTTTTGGCCTTGCTACCTTTCCACCTGGTTTGCTGAACACACAGTATGTCCACCCTCCTCTGCATCATGTCAGCCAGCTCTCTAGCTTTTCCTGTCATAGTTCCAACATTCAAAGTCTCTACTCTTGTCTTTCCTCTTCTCTCTCCACCTACAGACACACCTCGTTCTCTCTCCTCAACCAACAGTAGTCCAGTTTCCACCAGCACCCTGTTGGCACTTATGGCAGTCGTTGTTAACTCGGGCCTCGACCGATCCGGTATGACATTCGTATTGATGATCCGCATAACAAATTCGGCAAATGTTTTATGTCAGATGCCCTTCCTGACATAACTGAGTGCCAATTTACTTTTGAGATAAAATTTCACCTCTTGGTATTTTTCTAGCGCCATGCTGGTCTCTGCTGCATCCTGGGTCTCTATGAAAATAAGCTTGTTCCTCTGGATGTTTTCTAGAATTCCCTACAGTTGAAAAATGATATGAACAAATACGATGTTTTACTATTTTTCAAAATGCATACAGTACTTATCTACCGATTACAGAATTTATATCAGTATTAGTTTCTTTGCGTACCTGTTCATACCATGAAGCTACAATGTTTTCCATGTAAACATAGCTTGTAAAAAATGCTACAATCCCATCTGGTACAATAGCAGACATTTCCAGGAGCAGGTTGCCGTAGTTCCGGATCACAGCTATGGGACACAGTGCATTCATCTTCACATCACTACAGCTTTTGAAAAGCAATAAAATATAAAAACTTAAATGATAGCACTCACCAAAATCTTCTCTGGTCTCAAATTTGGAACTCATAGCTACTTGGTCATTTCCACGGCCAACAATCTGAGAAAATTTTTTTAGAATTTTCAGGTGTAAGATTTGAAATATCCTTCAATTAACCAAATTCGATATGAATGTGTTTTCCCACTCACAAGAGGGCAAAGGCAGGTGCGTGCCAGGGTCATGGTAAAGGATGCCATGGTAACGGGGTGGAAGTCCAAGATTCGGGGATAGATTTCCAGTGGAGAAAGAGTCTTGTGAGAGAAAAATTGAGAAACTATTATATCAAGTTCGACTAAACAAAACAGGTACTCAACTCTCATGCACAGATTTGACAAAGTTGTACAAGTCATGTGAAGACCGCTAATTATTCAAAACAAAGAATTTTTGATACCGAGTTGAACGGATATATTCGTGTGGGCTGAAAAGTTCATAGACTGAAAACATTGATTATTAATACAGTCGGCCCCCTACTTATGAAAACAACCCCCTATTACGAAAAGAAATTCAAATGTGCCAATCAAAATTTCACACGACGCGCGAGTTGCTCTCTCATTGGCTGTCTCTCAACATCCCGCCCCGCTGGCCTCCCAGATAGAGACAGAAGGAAGCTTCACTCTTTAGTTTTTAGTTTATTTTAAGTTGTTTAATTCAGTAAATGTTTAATAAATGTGAGCGCATTTGGACTCGTATGGAATTCCGATCCCTCAAGGAATCAAGTTAAAGTTGAGTTTGTCAAGCAGGGAATGCACTTTGAATTCCAGGTCTTGTGGATGTGGCCCAGAGAGAGAGAGAGAGAGAGAGAGGGTGTGTCTGTGTTAATAAAACGGTTTAATATGTTAATAAAATGTTTAAATGGTTTCATAAATAATTTTCTTTTACTTTTAACACATTTCATACAAAATTGGTGTACTTTTATCATTTTTAAAGGGTTTATGGGGTTTATCCAGTCCAAAGACTGGAGCCTTGGAATGAATTAGGTGTTATAACATGTAAAATGCGACCCCTACTGACAAAATCCCCGCATTACGAAAAAGGCTCTGGAACGGATTAATTTCATAGGTAGGGGGCCAACTGTATAATCTCAAATCTAAAATACAATGATGGAAGAAGTGTGTGCACCAGAGGGGAGACTGTTAAAATGTACTACATTGAGTCAAATTCAACCATTGCATTATGGTCAGTTTATGAACTTTTTAACTCATCTTTATGTACAGAGAATAAGGTGTGAACTAATAACTAACTGTCCACCAACTCAAACATAACACAGTTCTTGGCAAAACCGCAACCGACTCAAGAACATTATAACCGAACAACTGCAAATACCAAATAAGAAATTAAGACAAAATGCAACCGTATGATGTTTACACTGGGACACGATATCAGTGATCTCCATAATTTGACAGAATTGTGAGTCGCAAGCAGGGGGTTGTATTGTGATGATCTTTAGGGAACTTTGTTGGATTTGTGATGGTCTTGAGGAAACCTTGTGGATCCGGGATGATTGCGGCAAAATCTTTTGACAATCAACAATTACTTATGACTCTGATTTGGTGCTAATCCTGATGGAATGTGGGAATTGCAAAAGAGCTTAATGGACCTTAACAGACCTTGATGTGTCATTGTGGGGTATCTTGACGAACTTGGAAACATGATCCCTTCAAATGTCATTTGTTGGATATATCCTGCCTTCCTTTGATACCAGAATCGTGCTCATAAATCTGGAGCGCCACTTTTTTTTTTTTTTTTTTTAAATTACAGGGAGCACTGATATCATGCCCCAGCGTAAACCTGGGATTATCAAGTTGTTCATCAACAAATTCACAAAGGTTAGGCAGATAGGTCTCTTGCCTTTTTAGCATCTCAGGCTAAGTCATGTCAAAAAAGGTCTCTTAAATCTCTCAGTGAAGGGTTTCCCATGCACACATCGCAAAATATAACGTATAAATAAGAACACAAGGTCGGGGTTTTCAGATACACTTGTGAAGATAGGTTATGTATGGCTGATTTAAACAAATAAAAGTTGCAAAGATTGGTAAAAGGCTATGTAACATGTCTGAGCTATGGATGAGTCCCCGATGTAGGATAACATGGTTTTAAGCAGATGAACTGGGAGAGTAGCCACCAAACCTTGAGATTAGAAAGCACAACAGGGTTCTGCTTAATAAACTTAATACCACTTGAATAATCTCAATTTAAGGGTATACAGTACATAGAACATTTGTGGCGCTCTGAATTGAAAAACATTTCTTCGGCTGAAACAGCACAGTCCTCAGTTAGCTTGTCTAAGGACCCAGTTCCACAGATGGGCTGGCGCAGGCTAATTTGTGCTTTTATTGTAACCAACAAGCTGTTCAAACTGACAGGCTTAAGCTAGATTCAACTTTGAGCCCGGATCCAAATCTGCCAGGATTCTGTAGCATGGTTATTAGTGGCTATCCACCTCACTATAACATGGAACATGAAGGCACTCCAACCCACGTCTAGAAAAATGGATGTTTATGCAGCGGTAATATCCGCTGCAAGACAAACGCTGCAAACTAAAAATATCACACTTACCAGTGTTTGGAAAGAAAGTACCCATTTTATGATCTTTGCAGCAGGTCAACCACAAGCCCCAGTGGCAGCTTATTGGTAGGAAATGTTTTCAAATACATAAACATAAGCAGAATGCCTGCACAAGAAAAATGAGTGGTATGTGCCCATCACTATTATGGTACATAGAATTTACTTTGCTTAGGAAAAGCCACAAACACCAATGAGCAGCAAACTCTTTGGATTAAGATCTCTGAAAAAGGCCAACAGCTTTCTACGAATAATGCTCAGACTATCAAATGAAAAGGATGCTCATCCTAAGTAGAATTGACGAGGCTGATATGATCCTCATCTTTGAAACACACGATAGCTTTGAGTTGGACTGTCATCAAACGCTGTTATCACCAAATGTTTATATTCATGCAGCCCAACTTCCACAAGCGAGGGAGAAATATAACATTGGTATTTCTAGCCTATACTCCACCGTATCCGTTATGATCCTTGTAGGAAAAACTTGTAAACACATAAGCAAACAGGGTATATTAATGGTTTAGGTGTGGCAGTGTAGACAAAATCATTCAACAATTTTCTCTCCAAAACCAGCACAGCAAATCTTTGCTCGCAGCTACTGACAGCTAGAACATCTTCAGGATTTAAGATTTTGTTCATCTCTCACTCATGCTACGGCGAACACTTTAATAGAAAGGATATGAGAGAAGAGAGTATACAGAGGACGGCAGTTTACCCCTGAAGTGATGATGACTGACTGGAACCGCTCAAACACAGGTTTTATAGCGATGGAGGGGTCCATGCAGCTGTTAAAAACACACATCATATCAGTAAATATCTATTAACACAAACCCAAATGTAATGAGTTAATTAGTTGGAGGACTGTGGGAGTTGTGGGATGCCCCATGTAATGATGCCCTGCCCAAAGGCAAGATTCTGTGACCTTCTGTCTCTTTGTTACAATGTTCTCCCACAGTGAGTCAAATGATATTCTGTGATGATGTCACAGAGAGGAGTTTATCCACCCTGGGACTTTCCAATTGCAAAGCTTTATGTACTACTTCTAGTTACATTTTAAATTTAATTCATTTTTACTGAACACAGACTTTTAAATTTAAAAATGACCAAAAATCTTTCAGCACTTGTTTATGAGGGTAAGTTGAGGAAATATAACCTACCTGAAATGCAGCACAGGATTAGCGATCGTGGGCGTTTTGTCTTCGAATGGTTCAATAATAATCGTGAAACCTGAAAAAAGAAAAAAAAAAAAAATTAAGGTATATGTATTTCATTAGCCCTGCAGTCGAGGTTACAGATTCACAAAACAGTTTTTTGTTTGGTAACCTTTGCTATAAGTGCTAACAAGAGTAGCAAAGTGAGAGATGAGGGTAATGGCAGAGAAGTCAGCGATATCCGTAATCTCCAGTGTTCGCAATAACGAGCGCAGTCTCTCTGCACAAAATCTATAAGAGGGAAACAAACAGCTTAGACCATCAAGTAATGTAAAAGGGTCATTTACACACATCCACAGTATCTAATATAAACTTTTTTTTACATATTTTCATGAAAGTAAGTTTTCTGCTAGTTTCAGGACTTTTTTAATACAAGGCTTATAGGAACACCCACTCGCTAAATACAGCATGCAGCATAGACATGCCTTACCTGAGGGGCTTGCGGTCAATGCACACTTTTTCATAGATGTCTTTAAGGAACTGAGGAGAACTCTCCTGCACAACGTGATGGATGCGCAACCGAGACTTCAGGTACTCAAGGAAACGCTTCATGAAGCCTATGAAGTGCTCCGCTGTTCGAATATTACCGGGAACAGCCTCTGCAGAAAAAGAACACAACACAAAACAAAGGGCTTTTCTTATCGAGGTATATTACTACATTCAACATTCATTATACAAAGACAAATAGGCTTAATTCGGATAAAGTCAGTTAATTTTCTGTAACCGCTTAATCCTAATTAGGGTCACGGGGAGGCTGGCGCCCATCCCAGCCGACTCCGGGCGAGGGCAGAGTACACTCTGGACACCTCGCCAGGCCATCGCAGGGCAGAAACACGCTTTACAGCTACTCTTGTTGAAAGTCAGCAATGGTTCTTTTATATGAACCTTACACCATAGACAATGAGAGACATGTTCGACCTTTGATAACCCAGTAAGCTGCACTGGGGGGGAAAGTGACAACCTGTGGTGAGTGGGGCTTGAACCCCCAACCTTAGGATCAGTGATCCAGCAACTTTACCGCCTAGTCCGTTCCAGACGGCTGTTCGGATTCCGAATCCGCTTTTCCCATTACAAATAATGTAAATGGGCTTAATCCGTTCTGTTGTATTTTGAACAGAAGTTTACAGTACCATAACTCATACCATAATCTCCAAATTAAGTGAAAAAGTTTTTGAATACAGTCCACTATGTTATGGTCTGTGTTGTGAGAGACTAACTGCACTGTGGATTTTTAGTGTGTTATGGTCTCTCGCAAAAGAGTTGTGCATTGAAATGCACGTTGGACAGGGTTGTGGCTGCCACATGCGAGGTGGAGTGCTAAACAAACACACCTTATTCCATTTAATCACGGGTTATAAAGACTAGCAGTTCTCTTCCCGGTGTTAAAATACTGTCCCTCTTCCCCATGATTTGTCTGGCTCAGCTCCGTGCTCCACCAGTTCACGCTTTAGTTTGATTTCCGTGTTTCTCCGCATCTCTATTACACTGACTATGATTTCCCCGTTTCATCTATGAAAAGGGGTGCACTTTATTGTTCACAGGGAAGGCACTAGAAACAAATAAAGAACAATAAAAATAAGAATTTTAACCTTTGTGGTGGTGAGCAGTTGGCATACGTAAATGTTGTAAAGGTAGAGAAATGGAGGATTCCCCTCCATAACAGCTTCAGGTAAAATCAGCCAAAGGTGTTTTTTTTTTCTCTTGCTACCGCTTTGCATGGATAACTCTTCTTCAGGATGTTTCTTTCTTTTCTTGAAGAACATTTCTAACGTGGCTTGTTTCTGCCTTCTTTTCAAAACCTTACGAAAATAGCTCATGACCATCATTAAAGGTGTTCATCGCGCTGCTAGCGCTTTAGCTTAGCTTAGCTTACATACATACATGCATACATCCTCTTCAACTTCATTTAGGCGGTTATGCCTATAAGCCGATCTATGGGTTTTCTGTTCGGGACTCTAAATTGTATTTGTCGCTGGAGGTGGTATATGGTGTCAGTGATTAGATAGCGTTAGTGCTTTAGCACTAGCTTTAGATTTATGAGGGTGATACATAGTATTGTATCAACAACTTCCGGACTTCCCCAGGACAGCTTTATTACGGTGATACATAGTATCAACAACTTCAGGAAATCGCGCACTTTTCCTCCCTCTCGGTCTCGTTTTTTCTCGTGCATTTCTCGAGTTGGACTTCTGGTTTTTGTTCTGTTTCTGTGCGAAAAAAAATCACGGATTTTTTTGTTTGGATTCCGATTTGTTTGAACTCTACAGCATTCGGATTCTGAGGCTCCACTGTATATCAATGGCCATGACTATCACACTCACACTTGCTATTTGAACACTCATTGCTAACATTTTATTCCCTGATTGCACTTCAAGTATATTTTTTCATCTCTTCTGGGAAGGGTTTCCCATCAATTCTGGAGCATGGATGAAAAGATTTGATGCTCCTTCAGCTAAAATAATATTAGTGACACTGAGCACTGATGTGAGGAGAGGAGACTACAGGTTCCCTTTGTGTTCCAGCTCATCCCAAAGTTGTGTTCAGTGGGATTTCGACAAGCACTCAGAACATCCCTGTTAAACCCCCACCATGACCCCTGAGTGAGGTCTAAACCATAAGTGTGGTTATAGTCACCTGACAATAAAAATTTGTACCGGTAAAACTAAGAGTGGGGCTCAGTGGTTAAGGTAATGGTTAATGGGTTACTGATCCAAAGTTTAGGGTTTCAATCCCCAGTACCACCACTTGTGCCCCTGAGTAAAACCCTTATCTATAAAATACTCGGTTGCATATAAATGGCAATTGTAACTCACTCTGCTAAATCCCATAAATATAAATGGACCGATGAACTGGCATCCCAATGGATTTGCACTCAGTCACTTCATGCTTCAGAAACCGGGATAAACTTTTTCTGTGATGATCCATTCCTGTAGGATCTGATGTAAAATACCCATCATTGACCTTACTTAGAACATGACCACTCAAGTTCATCCACATCAACCTGGACAAATCATGTCTTTATACACTTCACTTTGTGAAAAGGGGCAGGTGCAGGGTCATACTGGAACAAATTTGGCCTCCTACTTCCGATGAGGAAAATGAGTAATAATGTATAATACTACAGAATACGAAGCAGTTCTATATGTCCGATACCCAAGTGTGCCTCCATCCTCACGGTTCAGGACGGATTGAGGAAGAGCCACATATAGCATTATGATCAGATGTCTTCAAACTTATGGCTATATTGTATAATGTACATGTTATTTTTAGTCTTATGAA
Source organism: Plotosus lineatus (assembly GCA_024760905.1). Classification (NCBI taxonomy): domain Eukaryota; kingdom Metazoa; phylum Chordata; class Actinopteri; order Siluriformes; family Plotosidae; genus Plotosus; species Plotosus lineatus. Next base: position 25,336,818 of record CM045747.1, on the reverse strand, counting down.
TCAGCAGGCAGACCAGACGTTTGAACTCGGAAACCACAAATCATAATCGGCCCATTGTACGACTCTATTCAACGTCTTCAGACAGCGGCTCTTTTGAGTTCCACCAAAGGGACTGCATAAGTGTCTTCTCTTCTTCTTCTTCTTGGTTGTCAAGACGATTTGTTGTGCTATCATCGGTGAGTACACATGGATTCGGAGTCCAAAGGCCAATGCGCGCACACTGTTGCAGGTTGGGCAGGGCACGCTTGTTCTAGAGATGACAGTGGACGACATTTGGTGTCTCCGTTGGCTGGCTGCTTCAAGGTGCGAGCGGCGGTCATCCTCAAAGGCTCAAAGGCGTTGGGTCTAAGAGTGCCAGAGCTGTCCGTCATTAGCTGTCAGCTCGAGTTGGCCAGGCTTGATATCTGCCCATTTGAGTTTTGCCTTGAGGTTGTCCTTTAACCAGTTCTCCATAGAAGTGCTGGCATGGGATTCTGGACTTCTCCATCCTGGTGACATGTCCTGTCCACTGAAGTTGGTCTTTGATGAGCTTGGCTTCGATGCTAGTGGTGTTGGCTCTGTCTAACACCTCCTGGTTTGTGACATGGTCCTGCCACCGTTATCTTCATGATGGTGCGGAAGGAACGTTGTTGAATCCGCTCAAGCTTTTTGACATGTCTTCGGTACACAGTCCATGTCTCGCAACCATACAACAAGGACGTTATGGCCACAGCATTGTCGACCTTGAGTTTTGTGGTGCGACGAATGCATTTGTGCTTCAAAACTTTGGTGTGAAATCTGCCTAGTTTCTGACTAGCTTTCTGGATCCTGTCTGAAATTTCTCCATCAAGAGAACTATCACTGGAGATAGTGTTGCTCAAGTACTTGAATGTTTGGACATTTTTCAACTGTGTGCCATAGATAGTGATCCATGGTGGCTGGATTGTCCTATTTTGTGCTGGCTGTACGAGTACTACAGTTTTTCCAAGACTAATTGTGAGTCCGAATAGCTTGGTCACTTCAGAGAATTTGCCAATTATGGTTTGAAGGTGGTTCTCTTCATGGGCCATGAGAGCACAGTCATCAGCAAACAGGGCCTCCAGTACTAACCAGTGAAGTGTCTTTGTTTTTGCATTTAGGCACCTCAGGTTGAAGACTGACCCATCAAACCGATATTTGATGTATACTCCAAGGTCAAGGTCACTGAGAGCATGGTTGATGACTTGACTAAAAAAAGAGGTTCAACAGCACAGGAGCCAATACACAACCTTGCTTTACCACACTGGAGATTTTGAAGCAGTCTGATGGTTCGCCACTTGAGAGTATTTCTCCCATCATATCCTGGTGGAACAGTTTGACTCACACATGGTGAATTCTGGAGGGGAACCAAGCTTTCTGAAAATAGTCCAGAGAGCTTCTCTGTTGACCGTGCCAAATGCCTTGGTGAGGCCTATAAATACAGAGTACAGGTTCATGTTCTGTTCCATACACTTTTCCTGGACCTGTCTTAAGGCAAAGACCATGTCTACAGTGCTACGGTTTGGGAGAAAGCCACACTGTGATTCCAAGAGATTTCTCTTAGCCACGGTTGGGATGAGTTACATGTGTATGAATGCCAAGGACCCAACTACATGTGTGTGAACGAGAAGGACCCAAGAGGAACGGTGAGGTTACAGGGAGCATAGATAAGGAAGGTGGAGGATTTTAAGTACTTAGGCTCAACAATCCAGAGCAATGGAGAGTGTGGAAAACAGGTTAAGAAGCGTGTGCAGGCTGGTTGGAATGGTTGGAGAAAAGTGTCCGGTGTGATGTGTGATAGGAGGGTATAGGCAAGAATGAAAGGAAAAGTGTACAAGACGGTGTTGAGGCCAGCAATGATGTATGGTTTAGAAACAGTGGCCCTGGGGAAAAGACAGGGGGCAGAGCTGGAGGTAGCAGAGATGAAAATGTTGAGGTTCTCTTTGGGAGTAAACGAGGATGGATAGAATCAGGAATGAGCACATCAGAGGGACAGCACATGTAAGACGTTTTGGAGACAAAGTCAGAGAGGCTAGATTGAGATGGTTTGGACATGTACAGAGGAGAGATAGTGAGTGTATTGGTAGTAGGATGCTGAGGTTGGAACTACCAGGCAGAAGGCCTAGAGGAAGACCAGAGACGATTCATGGACGGAAGTTCTGGGAGCTGTTTCAACAGACATGATTTTATGGCTAAGCCGAATCCATGGATCCAGTCTTCGTTTTCTGGTTTGCCTTTCCAGAAGAAAGTGTAGCCATCAGATGGTTCAACAAGAGATCCTTCATCCGCTAGTCTTGTCTCACTAAGAGCAGCTATGTCCATATTATGGCGAGACAATTCCTCGGCAACTAGGGCTGTTCTTCTTTATGGTCTGTCAGCTTTGTCTCTGTCCACAGGGCAGTGGTCTCCAACCTTTTTTGCACCAGGGACCAGTTTTATTTCAGAAAATGTTTCCGCGGACCAGTTAGTCTACTCCGTAGTTTTGCTTTGGTGGGTGTCACCGCAGAAAACCCCACCTCACAAAGATATGTGGTTGGAAACGGAAGAAGGGCTTTCAGGGCTTCTGTGGCAATGTCAAAAACAGTCGTTTTTCAAAATAAGATCCGGAAGCTCTAATAAAAAAAAAACTATAACTTGCACCATGAAAGATTTTGTTTGCGGACCGGGGGTTGGGAGTCCCTGCATTAGGGTACAGACGTTCCATGCCCCTAGTATAAGTGTACAAACTCTAGAATAGAGCATACCAACTCAATCCATATCGCACTGATTTACAGTAGTTTACAAAGTTGATTAGAGTATCTAGGAATTTTGCCACTATGCACAGTGAAGAGGACGGTAAGAGAAATAAGTTCTCCAAAGCTCACTGTTAAAGAATTACAACAAATGGCACCATCTCTGGGTCACAAAGTCTCAAACGACTATTAGGCACAATCTACAAGCCAACAAGCTGTTTTAGAGACATGTATGGGAAAAAAACCTTTTTCACTCACAATCAAAAACACAAACGCCTGGAGTTTGCTCAATGGTACTTGGACTTCAACTGAAACCATGTGCTTTGGTCAGATGAGACCAAGATAGAGCTTTTTGGCAACAAACACTCTAAGTGGGTCTGGTGGAACACAAAAGATGAGTATGCAGAAAAGTGACTCATGCACACTGTGATGTATGGGGGAGGATCGGTGATGCTATGGGCCCGTTTCTCTTCTTGGGAACCATGTTAGGGTGCATCATGAATGATTTGAAATACCAGGACATTTTAAATCAGAACCTGGTGGCCTCTGCTTGAAAGATAAAGGTGCTTATCACTGGGGTCTTTCATCAAAATAATTACCCTAAACACGTGGCCAAATCTACACAGATATGGTTCACCAGATCCAAGCTCCTCCTATGGCCATCTCAGTCCCCTAAACCCAAGCCCAATGAAAACATGTGAAGTGAGCTGAAGAGGAGAGTGCAGACAAGATAACCCAGGTTGCTGGATGCTTTCGAGAGATTATGCAGTGATCCCTCTTTTTACATTCTCCCATCTTGTGAAACATTATAGAAAAAGATCAGGTGTGTTTTGTTGGCAAAAGGGGTTTTGCAAAGTATTAACATCAGGGCTGTTTATAACTGTGGTACACATGATTTGATGTAATACAATTATTTCTTAAGGTGGGATATCCCCCCAGAATAAATGCACTTCAATTAAAGAATTGATTTTCCCTCTTCCCCCATTGTGGTCCTGTGTTTAGAAGGGAAAAAAAAAAAAACACCCCACTGAATTTATTAGAAGCTAAAGAACACATCTTACCTTGGGTTGCTAATAATTATGGAGCGCAATGTACATACTAGTTTCACAAATGTACAGGCATCTATTACACAGTAAAGACTGAAATATTGCATATCTGCTTTGTGTCACACATGTCTAAAACAATTCAGAAATGCATATGGAGTTAACTGGCCTTTGATATATAGAGTGACTATAAATGCCAAAGTAAATCATCTGGCACATCATGCTACAAGAAAGGCTGACAAACACCAAAAACAAGTGGTGAGAGAAAGTATACACATGAATTACAAGACACTGTATTATTTAGTCATTCAGACTGCTACAGTAAAGATAATGTGGGATGAATTAATACTAATTATGATGAAAAAAAATAGTCCCAGTCAGAGCCTGGCTTTGACTCCTCGGCCTCAGAACAGTGGTCCCCAAACTACGGCCCGGCTCCACATTTGGCCCGGCCCCCTGAACAATACCAGAGATGCATTATGATTTTTTTTTGTTTGTTTGTTTTTTAGTCTGGCCATGCAATCAAGACTAATACACACCTAGAACATGACATTCTATTCCACCCTTCTGCCGTCTGTGCCCCTATCTGAAACCCCCCCCCCTCAAACAAAAATCCTAGAATCCTAAAAACCTAAAAATCCTGTCAAATAGAATGGAATCATGTTGAAAGGGTTATGGTTAATTCAGAATGCAGGGTATTTAACCTTCAGTGGACAAATTATTATTTTTTGTTCAAAGCAAAGAAAAAGTTGTTTGTATCATCTGTCAAGAGGCAGTGGCGATATTCAAAGAACACAATCTGCGTCGACACTGAATCCCATCACAAAGACGAGTCTGATTCCTTGCAAGGCCAAATGGGAGTTGACAAACTCTCAAAGCTAAAAAGTGGACCGTTAGCTCAGGAGAATACATTTGTATGCCAGGCTCGGCTGAACCAGTCGTCTGTTTGGGCAGCTTTCGGGTTGCTCAACTGATAACAAACAGCGTTTTTTTTTTTTTTGGTGGTTTTTTTATTTCCTGAAAGGTCCTGGAAAGGGTTACTAATATTTGGTTATGCGTGGCTCACTGGAAAACAAATGTTTACGTTTAGGCAGCCCTGCAATTGTCACACTTTTTCTGTTACAAACTGACCTTGACCCCCATATAAGAGAAGGGAAACGTTATGTGGCCCTCGTAGGAAAAGTTTGGCAACCCCTACCTTCAAAGGTCTGTATGCAAACAGACTAACCTTGGAGTATTTCGGTCGGTAGAACTGGATTAGATAAGTAGATATCGGTTTCTCTGGCAACATTGGCTTCCTTTAGTCCCTCCACTAATCTCCTGTACTCCTCTTGCAGTTTAGCTGCATCAGTTTCTTTAATCCTGCAAAAGAAACAGCACTGAATAGCACCCATTTTCATACAGTACAAATCTCTTAAACACAAAGAATTGCTGTTAAAAAATAATCATAAATGTATTTTTTATTTATCTTTAAGTAATATAAAGTGCACTGAATATTAATAAATTAAACAAGCCAATAATGGGAGTAACAATCCACTGTTTTATAATCATACCTGCAGTTTCAGTTACGCTACATTACCATACATACATACATAACATTACCATACATACAGGGATCCCTCACTTTCCGCAGTTAATTGGGACTGAGATCCACCCATGACCATCGAATTTCGTGAAATAGGATCAAACCCCCCCCCGGTATACGTACATGTATATGTGTATATAATATCAATAAATACATATTCAATGCTATAAATGCCTATAATAACAATTAAACATTAAAAAACAATGCATAAGATGTAAATAAAATATAAATACACACAGATACAGACATGCGTGTACACACTCAGATGTGCACCTCACAAAAATGTAAGTAGTTTTGATGTGAGGTTTTGGGTTGTTTTTTGTTTAGTGTTTGTTTCGGGGTTTTTTTTTTTTGTATAATTGGCCTTGTTTTTGGGGGCATTTTCCTTAACTTTTTCCCCTATTCTTCCTTAATTTCCTTTTTTTTTAAATTCAATGAATATTTAAAAAAAAAAAAAAAATGTGATGCACTGAAGCCGCATGAATTGAAACATGAAGTAGCAAGGGATCCCTGTATATCAGTGCATCTCAATTATTTTCTGTGGCGCCCCCCTCGAGGAAGAAAAAAAACATCACCACCACCACCACTCCACGAGCGGCTATAAATAGTAATATTTGTCTATAAAATTGTTATTAATACACCTCTGCATAACATTGTATCTTTATTAACATTAAAAACAAAAAAAGAAAGAAACTTACAAGAAAGAAAAACTTCATTAACATTTTTTAATTTGTAACAAAAAAATTAAAAAGATTTAAAGTGCACCAATGTGCCTGAAAATTACATTCTTATTTAAACTCATTCAACTTATTTATGTCTTAATATACCCGTCTCTCCACCTTTCTCTTTGTTCCTGTTAGAAAAATTTCCGTGTTGTTTCTTGAGGGGTTGTTTACTGCACCTCATTGTTTGCTTGTGCGAAAAACAGCTACACCATAGCGCGACAATGAGAGCGCCACTGACAACTACTCATATATATATATATATATATATATATATATATATATATATATATATATATATATGTGTGTGTGTGTGTGTGTGTGTGTGTGTATATATATATATATATATATATATATATATATATAATAATTACGATATTTTACTACATTATTACTGTATTAATGAGTAAGACTGTCTATGAAATGTGTTTAAGAAGCATATTTTAGTGTATGTAATATCATACATAGGGTTTTAAAACCACATCAATAATTTGCGCATGTAATATCATACATAGGGTTTTACATCCGCGTAAATAACTCGCAAAATTACGTGATCCGCAGGAAAGGCCAGAACCAAACCCTCACGAAAAACGGGGGCCTACTATACATGCAAAAACTCCTAAGGAGACAGTGTAAATACAGTTAAACACCTAGATGTACATGCACTCGAAGTGGCGGTTCAACATTTTCCCAAGCGTACAGAGAGTACTCTTTTTTGACCCCCCCCCCCCCAGAAAGCGTACAAATAAATGTTGATGATCTCTCGGCAGGATTTTTTAAGAAGTACATAATTAAACAAAACAATGGTCAAACCTCTTTTATTAAATAAATCAACGTATTTCCTTGATCAATACCTCTTTTACACACCCATCAAATAATAATGAAATCAATAAAAAAATTTACTTTTAAAGAATTCTTTTTTTCATGACACCTGCTTTAATATTAATATTAAGACATTTGGTTTTAATAATAAAAATGACATTGTTTTTAATAATAATATTTTATATTAAAATATAATTCAAAATGTCTGCATTTTTTATTGGTCATTGGCTTTTGGACGACCACGCTTCAGTTTGTGATCAGCTGCCTTCTGATGTTTCAGCAGCTGATACCGGGTTGGGTAGTACTGTATTTATAAATAAACCATTGCACACAGCGGTTTTGTTTTATGTGCTTGTCGTATAAGTTATTGACCTGAAAGCCACCATTGCTAAGTGCCCGCCCACACAAAGTTACGTGACGTCACTAAAATATCGTGCATGCATATCACAGCATACTTAGGACATAAACAACATGGAATCTCACGGCAATAACACGCACAGTTTTTCAGCAGAAGACGATTCATCTATTACTCTCAGAAGACGAATCAAATATTATAGTTCAACCAAAAACATTCTCAAATATATTTCAAACTACATCTGCAAGTACATGTGCTAAATACATTTACAACTTGAGCTAAAGTTATTTATCTATTCAAAGGCACAAACAAATAATACATATTTACAGTACAAAGACATACTATTAATTTTATAAAAGTACTGAGCATTAGGCTGCAGATCCAGGCTGGATGGCTTATGGTTATTTTAGCCATTCATTCTCTGTGTGTCAATGTTTGTGTTCTAACACATGTGCAGGAACCGGAGGCGGGACTAACAAACTGTGCTTTATTCTCACACTTGCACTGTGTTTGATTGACAGTGTTCAGCTATTATTGCTTACTGATAATATTACGTTTGTTGATTGGTCAGCTCGGGCGTGCACATGCGCAGTGCCCGTTACACGTTAACTTCCGGTTTACTTCCTGACTCTAGTCATGCGGAACTTATCTCCGACTTTCTCTTCAATAATAGTCATTAAGTTTATTTATAAGATTCTGAATTCACATAATTTCTTGTCCAGCGGAACTCAACTCCTGCTGTGTTTGTGGGGGGGTGGGAGTGCACGTGCACTCTGTGTGTGTGTGTGGGGGGGGGGGGGGGGTGCATGTGCACTCTGTGCATGCCCGCAGCCTACACCCTTGCGTAGCTTTAAACTTTAAAAGCTTTAAGCATTAACACCGGTGTTATGTCAAGCAGAGCAAATCAAAAATCAAACGATGTTGTTGTTTTTGTGCGTGTACTGCTCTTAGGTGGTTGGTGAATCGCGTATTGAGAGTTTTAACCGTACACGCACAACATGCACACACACACACACACACACACACACATATATATATATATATATATATATATATGATTTTCTGAGTAGATCCTTCCGTAGGAGAGTGCTCAATACTTTTTGGTAGAGCAAATAATAACAAAAAAAAAAAATGTCCTGTCCTTTTATTTTTGGTGTGTGTGTATATATATATATATATATATATATATATATATATATATATATATATATATATATATATATATATATATAATGCAGCCATGAGGCGGGGGCACTAACCAGTGTCTCTCCTCTTATGCCGGTCCCAAGCCCGGATAAATGCAGAGGGTTGCGACAGGAAGGGCATCCGGCGTAAAACTTCTGCCACATTTAAAAATGCAAATGATCAAAACAAAATTCATACCGGATCGGTCGAGGCCCGGGTTAACAACGACCGCCATCAGTGCTGTCAACCAACAGGGTGCTGATGGAAATTGGACTACTGTTGGTCGAAGACATCGAAGAAGGAGAGGCGGGAGGCGTGTCCGTAGGCAGAGAGAGAAGAGGAAATGCGTGAGCCTCGGACTGAGAGTAGGGACTTTGAATGTTGGAACTATGCAAGGAAAAGATAGGGAGCTGGCTGACATGATGCAGAGGAGGAAGGTGGACATACTGTGTGTTCAGGAGACAAGGTGGAAAGGTAGAAAGGCTAAAAGCTTAGGAGCAGGGTTTAAACTGTTTTATAATGGTGTGGATGGGAAGAGAAATGGAGTAGGAGTCATCTTGAAGGAGGGGTTTGTCAGGAATGTTCTAGAAGTGAAAAGAGTGTCAGACAGAGTGATGAGTCTCAAGTTAGAAATTGAAGGCGTGATAGTCAATGTTGTTAGTGCTTATGCCCCACAGGCAGGATGTAAGCTAGAAGACAAGGAGAGATTCTGGAGTGAGTTAGATGAAGTGATGCAGAGTTCCCCAGAGGTGAAAGAGTGGTCATTGGAGCAGACTTCAATGGACATGTTGGTGCAGGCAACAGAGGGGACGAGGAAGTGATGGGCAGGTTTGGTATCCAGGACAGGAACACAGAAGGACAGATGTTGATCGATTTTGCAAAAGGATGGAAATGGCTGTGGTGAATACTTTCTTCCAGAAGAAACAGAAGCATAGGGTGACTTATGAAAGCGGAGGTAAGAGCACACAGGTAGACTACATCTTGTGTAGGCGATGTAATTTGAAGGAAGTCAGTGACTGCAAAGTAGTAGTGGGTGAGAGTGTTGCCAAACAGCATAGGATGGTGGTGTGTAGGATGACACTGATGGTGAGAAAGGTGAAAAGGCAAAGGCAGAGCAGAAGACAAAGTGGTGGAAGCTGAAAAGGAAGAGTGTCGTGTTGTCTTCAAGGAGGAGTTGAAACAGGCTTTGGGTAGTCAGGAAGTGCTTCCAGAGGACTGGACAACCACAGCCAATGTGATCAGGGAGACCGGTAGGAGAGTATTTGGTGTGTCCTCTGGAAGGAAAGTAGATAAGGAAACTTGGTGGTGGAATGAGGAAGTGCAGGAGTGTGTACAAAAGAAGAGGTTAGCCAAGAAGAAGTGGGACATTGAGAGGACCGAAGAGAGTAAACAGGAGTACAGGGAGACACAGCGTAAGGCGAAGGTAGCAGTGTCAAAGGCCAAACAGAGGGCGTATGATGACTTGTATGATAGGTTGAACAGTAAGGAGGGAGAAAATGATCTATACAGGTTAGCACAGCAGAGAAATAGAGATGGGAAAGACGTGCAGCAAGTTAGAGTGATAAAGGACAGAGAGGGAAATGTATTGACTGATGACAGAAGTGTGCTGGGAAGATGGAAAGATTACTTTGAAGAGCTGATGAATGAGGAAAATGAGAGAGGAAAAGAGTAGAAGAGGTGACTGTTGAGGAGCAGGAAGTAGCAAAGATTAGTAAGGGAGAAGTGAGGAGGGCATTGAAGAGGATGAAGAGTGGAAAGGCAGTTGGCCCTGATGACATACCAGTTGAGGTATGGAAGTGTCTAGGGAGGTAGCAGTAGATTTTCTGACAAGAATATTCAACAAGGTCTTAGAAAGTGAGCAGATGCCAGAGGAATGGAGGAGAAGTGTGCTTGTGCCCATTTTTAAGAACAAGGGCGATGTACAGAGTTGTGGCAACTACAGAGGGATAAAGTTGATGAGCCATACAATGAAGCTATGGGAAAGAATAGTGGAAGCAAGACTAAGGGCAGAGGTCAGCATTTGTGAACAACAGTTTGGTTTCATGCCAAGAAAGAGCACCACAGATGCAGTGTTTGCTTTGAGGATGTTAATAGAGAAGTACAGAGAAGGTCAGAAGGAGCTGCATTGTGCCTTTGTGGATCTGGAGAAAGCATATGACAGGGTGCCGAGAGAAGAACTGTGGTATTGTATGAGGAAGTCTGGAGTGACAGAGAAGTATGTTAGAGTGGTGCAGGACATGTATGATAGATGTAAGACAGTGGTGAGGTGTGCTGTCGGTGTGACAGAAGAGTTCAAGGTGGAGGTGGGACTACATCAAGGGTCAGCTCTCAGCCCCTTCTTGTTTGCTATGGTGATGGACAGGCTAACAGATGAGGTTAGACAAGAATCTCCATGGACTATGATGTTTGCAGATGACATTGTGATCTGTAGTGAGAGCAGAGACCAAGTGGAGGAAAATCTAGAGAGGTGGAGGTATGCCCTGGAAAGGAGGGGATTGAAGGTTAGTCTTAGTAAGACAGAATACATGTGTGTGAACGACAAGGACCCAAGAGGAACTTTGAGGTTACAGGGGGCAGAGATAAAGAAGGTGGAGGATTTTAAGTACTTAGGCTCAACAATCCAGAGCAATGGAGAGTGTGGAAAAGAGGTGAAGAAGCGCGTGCAGGCAGGTTGGAATGGATGGAGAAAAGTGTCCGTGTGATGTGTGATAGGAGAGTATCGGCAAGAATGAAGGGAAAAGTGTACAAGACGGTGATGAGGCCAGCAATGTTGTATGGTTTAGAGACAGTGGCCCT
>CM045747.1:25188081-25323081 GCA_024760905.1 Plotosus lineatus | reverse complement strand
TGCAGTGTTTATTGTAATAAATACTGTTCTGTCCTGTGATGTGCACGGTTGTCTGTATTTACTGCCCTGTAAACTTATTGGATTCTTTTCACCGAGCTCTCAGTGTTGTGTATCTACACTTTACAGTTTATCTACTGTGCCTTTGTATTGATGCGTAATGAATAATGCAGTGAAGATTGAGAATGACACTCCAGTGCAGGTGTATTAAAGCTATAAACAGGAATGCCAGTATTAAAAAAAAAAAAAAAAAAAAAAAAAAAAAAAAACCTTGATGTGACTTGACTTACCAATGTTGTGCGCCTCATCAAAGACAACAACAGATTTCTTTGCTAGCTCTTTTGAGACCAGGTCTGCGATTTTTGGGTCCAGAAGGTAATGGTAACTGTAAACTACTATATTGGCATGAAGAAGCTGAGGGGGGGAAAAAATCCTTGTCAATGCAATTCCATAAATAATTTAGAAAGACACAATATAAATTAAAGTTCATCAGTTCAGTTCATTTTCAGTAACCGCTTGATCCTAATTAGGGTCACGGGGAGGCTGGCGCTCATCCCAGCCAACTTCGGGCGAGGGCAGAGTACACCCTGGACAGCTCGCCAGGCCATCGCAAGGCGGAAACACGCCGACGGCTTTGCAGCTACTCTTGTCGAAAGTCAGCAATGGTTCTTTTACATGCCTCACACCATAGACAGTGAGAGACATGGCCGGCATTTGATAACCCAGTTAGCTGCACTGGGGAGGACAGTGACAACCTTGTGGCGAGTGGGACTCGAACCCCCCAACCTTTGGATCAGCGATCCAGTGCCCTATACCACTAGACCACCACTGCCCCGTAGATTAAATTTTTTATTCGAAAAATAATCTTTTCTGGCCCATCAGCATCTATAAAGCATTTTATTTTGCAATGCATGTGTGTTTTTTTATTCCTAGTAACATACAATATAAAATCTAAAAACAGATACTGTCCTCTCGAGAAGTCCCGTAGCAGCAAGACCATTGTTTTTGCTAAACACTGGAAACGTTTGCGCCTTAAATACAAATAGATATGAATGAGGAATATATCAGAACTTCAGTCTTAATTTATTAATAGTTATGTCTAGATACGTTTAAAGAATCCACCAAATTTTCAAGTGATTAAAACCTGTTGGAACAGATGTGCCTTTCTGACTGACTGTTTCAACAACTAAGTTTGAATGTCTCCTCTTGGTTTGAGCCCGGTGTCTAATCTAATCTATGAAGATTACTATCTTTTTGTTTATTTTTGTTCAACAGTTTAGAGCAGCATGAAGACCAGAGAGCTGTACAAAGGAGAAAAGCAAAACATTTTGAATCTGAGAAAATAAGGGGAAAAGCCATTAGTCGGTATACTACCACTGGATACGGCAAAAACAATAATCTGGTTCATCTTTAAAAAAAATAATTAAACTATTAATGTGAAAAACAATAGGTCAGCCAAGAAAAACAGAAGCAGTCGATGACAAACATTCCAAGAGCTGTGAAGGAAAAACCACAAAACACAACAACAACAACCACCTCCTCCTCCACAGGGCAGGAGTGAAAATATCTAAAGTTAAAGAAGACTTTAAGAGCAGAAATATAAAGGCAAGATGCAAACCACTTGTCAGCAGTGAAAACAAATTTCAAATTGAATTTCACAGAGAAATATAGAGAAGCCACAAAAATTCTGTCACCAAGATTAACTGCGAGGTACTTCATCATGCGGTGATTCAGTGACCCAAAACACTCTGCCAACACAACAAAGGACTTTATCAGCTGAAAACATGAAAGATACAACACTCACCAAGTCAACCATTAGACCTGAATTCAAATCAGCTTGTATTTCACCTCCAAAACAAATGACTGAAAGAAGCTACACTATAAGCCTAGAAGACCTTCACAAATGAACAGTGCAAAAGTGCCTTTTTCACCCAGTACAGTCGTCATTTGGTCTCAAGCCCAAATATCTTCAGTGAATAGCAGAACCAAAGAATTTACCTCACAATGCTTCCAGAGGGAACGTCTAGACTCCATGCAAAGAAATCCAGTACATGTTAGTTTTAAATTTTGTATTAGTCTGGTTTAAGTACCAAAGCTGTACTTTCTGCTAAATGTGCATCTGTGCATTATGATACATACGGCGTAGCGTGCTATGTAGTATGGACACCAGCCTTTCCTCCGTCCAAAATCTTTAAGGTCATCAAGGTTGTAAATACCAGAAGGAATTGGCACCTGCCTACCCACAGCATCAAACTCCTGCATATATAGAAAAGACATGTGGACAGTGATCAAAAAACTTTCGAATACAAATCCTGATGGCGCAATATAGCAATGATTTCAAGCATAAGGCGGAATGACTTTTATGAACTTCGAATCCCAATGACCTATGTATTAATGTCAACGCGATACCTCATAGAAACGGCATACAGGTTGGCTGGGATTACTGTGACGTTGTGCACGAATGTACGATGCTGTCAGACTGTGACATTTTCCATCCACCTCTTTTCCAAAGCGCAAAGCGCTCACCTGTAAGCACAAGAATTAGGGATCAGTGTTTTGTACACAATCTTAGCTTTAGACCACAAAACATCAGAACTGACTGAAAAGCATCTTTAAACTAGGGTTATTCTCCAATTGTATTAAATGTGCATTTAAAAAAAATCTACATTAATTAGACACTGACTTCAGGATGGATACACAGATTCTTCCTTGAAGACAGAGCTAGAGCAAGGAAGTTATTTTCCCCTCCTACTTCCGTTGCATAGTATTCCATTAGTTTTCTCAGCTCCTCGACTACCTAGAAAATAGATGAGTATTTTTAAAACTTCAAGTCACTGAACACTGAGTGCTTCGTATACCAAGTAGTTACCTACCTTTTCTATCTCAGGAACAGTTCGAGAACAGTAAATCAGTTTGGTGACCTCAAGAGGATAGGCCTGCAGTCAATCACAAACACTTTACAGATCTGACCCTAACTCAACAAAAACAACATTGTTTATGTAAATTCCACAGATGTCTCAAGGTCCTCACCCTCTGATAAGCAACAATTAAAGAGAGAAGTGAAATTGTTTTTCCAGTCCCTGAGGGCATCTCGAGTACACCATGACCCTGAGATGAGACAAGACAGTCAGTAAGGGAGGGGTTGTGTGAACTATTACAAATTGTATTACATGTATTTGACACACCTTAGCATCCAGTGTCCTCTTGAGCTCCAGCATGTAGGAGTACTGTTCTGGGTAAATGTAGTCATATGGGAAATAAACTAGTAACCCTTCGATGTTTAACCTAAAGAGAAGATAAATATTTGCAAACCAAAGTTATGTTTGGCTGAAATTCTTTGTAAGACAGTTCACTATGAGCACTGATGAGGTATTCGTTAACGTTACTCACTTCATGACTGTTTTTGGGAGGACTTTTGCAGAGCTACTTCAGCTTCTGTAGTGTGTTTGTTACACCTTTAGACAAGATACGACATAAAATTCCACAAAACTTATGAGTGTTCTTCGTGCACCATATCTGAATAAGCTGCTCTAAAACATCTACACATTGGCGTCGGTCCTTTCTGTTATTTAAGCGACACAACGTCGCTTAACAAACGCGTCATCTGAGTCTGCAAATATGATTGGCTGAACTACTGTTAAACTCGTCACCGGATTGGATCTTATTTAGCTCTGCCCACAAAGATAAGGATTCAGACCAAATTAATCAACTTGGAAATGAGAAACTAGGCGTGTATGAAGATAAAAATCGTTTTTTCTTTTATTAGTTCTCTTGTGTAATGTAATATTTTAAACTTAATAATAATAATAATAATAATAAGAAGAAGAAGAAGAATAAAGAAAAAAAACTGCAATGTTCTGTCCCCTATAAATGAATATTTTATAGCCAAAACATTACTATAGGGGTTATTTCTTTTTATCTTAATTTTTTTTTTTTTTTTTTTTTTTTTTTTTTAGGAAAATTATATTTTATGTGAACAGTCCTGTCTTTAGAGTTAAGCAGCCTTATTTATAATCTGTTAATATTTAGATTACAATATGCAAAACTTTATAAAGATAAAGTAAACATTAAGCTGTCCATTTTTCCATCAGGGCCACAAGGGAAGCTGGGGCAATCCCAGCTGACTTTTGATGAGATGTTTATTGGGCACGGACCAGGTCAGCAGACCATCCCAGAGTTAGCATGAACACACACAACCATTCACTCATATTTTCCACCAAGAGTATTGAGTTGACCTATAAATGTTCATGTCACTGTTGGAGGAAACCAACATACCCAGAGGAAATCCCACACAAGCAAAGTGAGGTTCAGTGAACGAAT
The DNA here is from genome assembly GCA_024760905.1 of Plotosus lineatus. Lineage (NCBI taxonomy): Eukaryota > Metazoa > Chordata > Actinopteri > Siluriformes > Plotosidae > Plotosus > Plotosus lineatus. Next base: position 25,318,764 of record CM045747.1, on the reverse strand, counting down.
GAATAATAATTAATTGGCAATAAAAACCATGAGAATAATATTTGACATGAATTAATGTAACCACATTGTTAAAAATTTTATTAAAATTTTAAAATGTAATCATGGTGGTACAGTGGTTAACACTGTAACCTCAGAAGATCATTCTGGATTGGAGTTTCAGCTCCACCTGGGGTCTTTCTCTGTGGCATTTGCCTGTTCTTCCTGTGCTTGTAGAGGTTTCTTATGAGTACTCCAGCACTCTCGGTACATGGAATCCAAGTGGGCCATGCGTCATGCTTACATTGTTGAGACTGCAGCCCATAGCTGTGGCCGGAAAGTCATTGGTGCCTGTTGTGTTGGTAACCCCCGAACCCGGTGGTGGATACCTGTGGTGAAGGAGGCTGTCCAGCTGAAAAAGGAAGCCTATCATGTCTTATTGGTCTGTGGGACTCCTGAGGCAGCAGACAGGTACCGGCAGGCCAAACACACTGCAGTCCGAGCTCTTGCCGATGCAAAATCTCTGGCATGGGAGGAGTGCAGTGAGGGTCTGGAAAACAACTACCAGTTGGCCTTGAAAAGGTTGTGGACCACCATCCAACGCCTCAGGAGGGGAAAACAGTTCTCTACAAATACTGTTTACAGTGGAAGTGGGCAGCTGCTCACCTCGACTGGAGATGTTGTCGGGAGGAGAAAGGAATATTCTGAGGGCCTCCTCAATCCCACCAACATGCCCTCCATGGATGAGGAAGACCCTGGGGGGTTCGGGTGGGGGTCCACGCATGACTGGTGTTGAGGACGCCAAGGTAATTAAAAACCTCCTGATGAGATCCGCTCTGAATATCTAAGGGCTCTGGATGATGTAGAACTGTCTTGGTTGACACGTCTCTGCAGCATCACATTGTCATAGGGGGCTGTAATTCTGGATTGGAAAACCGGGGCAGTAGTTCCACTTTTTATGGGGAGGAGGATCCGACCAATGGTTGAACCTCAGATTCAGGAAGAATAATGTGGTTTTCATCCTGGCCACGGCACTCTCAACCAACTCAATACAATCTATGCAATCCTGGAGGGGGTATGATGGGAGTTTTCCCAATCTGTCCACATGTGTTTTGTGGATTTCGAGAAGGGTTTTGACTGTGTTCCTTGGGCTATCTTGTGGGGTGTGCTCCTGGACTATGGTGTACTGGACCATTTGGTCTCTGTATCACCGGAGCCAGAGCTTGGTCCACATTGGTAACAACAGGTTGAATTAGTTTCCGGTGAGAGTTGGAGTCCTTGGTCACTAATTCTGTTCATAATTGTTTTAGACAGAATTTTTAGATGCAGCCGAAGCATTGATTGGTTCTGGTTTGGTGGCCATCGGATCTCGTCTCTGATTTTTGCAGATGTTGTTGTCCTTTTGGCTTCATGAATCGAGGACTCCAGCTCTCTTTGGAGTTATTCACAGTCGAGATGAGAATCAGCACCTCCATGTCCAAGGCCATGGTTCTCAGCCAGAAAAGAAAAGGGTTTAATGCACCCTTCGGGTCTGGAATGAGGTCCTGTTCCAAATGGATGAGTTTAAGTATCTTGAGGTCTTGTCCACGAGTGAGTGAAGGATGGAATGGGAGATTGACAGGCGGATCACTGCAGCCGCTGCTGTAAAGCAGAGCCTGTACAGGTCCATCATGGTGAAGAAGGAGCTAAGCCACAATACAAAACTTTCAATTTACCAGTCGATCTACATTCCAACCCTCACCTATGGTCATAAGCTTTGGGTAGTGACAGAAAGGACAAGATAGCAGATACAAGCGGCTGAAATGAGCTTCCTTCTCAGGGTGGTGTTGCTCTCACTTAGAGATATGGTGAGAAGCTCAGCCATCCAGGAGGAGTTTAGAGTATTACCACTGCTCCTCTGCTGTGAGAGGAGCCAATTGAGGTGGCTCAGGCATCTGGTTAGAACACCTCCCTGGTGTGGTGTTTCAGGGATGTCCAACTGGAAAGAGACCCCAAGGTCGACTCAGAACATGCTGGAGGGATTATGTCTCTCAGCTGATCTGGCAACACTTCAGTGTCCCTCTGGAAGAGCTGGTGGAAGTGGCTAGTCAGATGGATGTCTGGACCTCATTGCTTAGGCTGCTGCCCTCATGACCCAACCCCAGATTAAGCAGAGGAAGATGATGATGATGATGATGACGACGACAATGATGATGATGATGATGATGATGATAGGTATGAAGGAATGCTTGTCTCAATGAGATAACTGGTGTAGAGAATGGAATGCCTTGAGCACCTTAGGCAACCATAACCCTGTTGTCCTTTTTTGACCATTTTTGGTAGGTGCTAAACATGACTGAACAATTACAATTTTTCTGCTTTAGATACATGAGAAGAAGATACACATAATAGGGTGAAATGGAGACAGATGATTCGCTGTGGTGACCCCTGAAAGGAACAGCCGACAGGAAAGAAGAAGAAGAAGACGAAGAAGAAGAAGAAGAAGAAGAAGATAAATCTGCTAACTCAATGGTCACTTGCTGTTATCAGTGTTATTCACATCGGTACTGGTCTGTGTATATTTTCAACACATTATACCTTTTACACTGTATATTGTAAACATAGTTCAATGTATGAAATCACTGTGAGCATGTATCACTGTAGTGAGAGCAGAGAACAAGTGGAGGAAAACCTAGAGAGGTGGAGGTATGTCCTGGAAAGGAGGGGAATGAAGGTTAGCCTCAGTATGACAGAACACATGTGTGTGAACGACACGGACCCAGGAGGAACGGTGAGGTTACAGGGAGCAGAGATAAGGAAGGTGGAGGATTTTAAGTACTTAGGCTCAACAATCCAGAGCAATGAAGAGTGTGGAAAAGAGGTGAAGAAGCGTGTGCAGGCAGGTTGGAATGGTTGGAGAAAAGTTTCCGGTGTGATGTGTGATAGGAAGGTATCGGCAAGAATGAAAGGAAAAGTGTACAAGATGGTGTTGAGGCCAGCGATGCTGTATGGTTTAGAAACAGTGGCGCTGAGGAAAAGACAGGAGGCAGAGCTGGAGGTAGCAGAGATGAAAATGTTGAGGTTCTCTTTGGGAGTAACGAGGATGGATAGGATCAGGAATGAGGACATCAGAGGGACAGCACATGTAAAATGTTTTGGAGACAAAGTCAGAGAGGCTAGATTGAAATGGTTTGGACATGTACAGAGGAGGGATAATGAGTATATTGGTAGTAGGATGCTGAGGTTGGAACTTCCAGGCAGAAGGCTGAGAGGAAGACCAAAGAGAAGATTTATGGATGTGGTGAAGGAGGACATGAAGGTCGTTAGCATAAGAGAAGAAGATGCAGAGGACAGGGTGAGATGGAGGCAGATGATTTGCTGTGGCGACCCCTGAACGGAACAGACGAAAGGAAAAGAAGAAGGAAAAGAAGAAGAAGTTAAATGTATGAAAACAGAAGTGGTGCATTTTGAATTTTTTTTATATATCTTAGTCATTTTTAACTCATTTCACTACACGCTATACAATATGTACATAATGCGGCCTGGTCACACATACATACATCAGGCATAAATAAGAGTCAAATGTTGGTCTTAATTTGGATCATCCTTGGCCAGATAACACAAAAATTGTTAAACTGTGTGATAGGTATACTGTATATATTTTTTTGCATATTCCACATATGTATTTCCATATTAAGAGGAAGTAGATGTCAGTCAACAGTAGGGTCTTTCAACATTCAGTAATAGACTGAAAAAATGTTAATTTCTTCCCCATAGTTTTGTGCTTCGCGAACACAGAACACAACCCTGAACAATCCACATAACCATCCTGTACTGTAGTTAGTATGAGATTTCCTTTCGGCTTTTTCCCTTTTCTCGGGGTCGCCACAGCGAATGATTCGCAAGTTTTTATTTGGCATAGGTTTTTACGTCGGATGCCCTTCCTGACACAACCCTTTAACAAGGGACAGAAACACACTGACGGCTTTGCAGCTACTCTTTACAAAAGTCAGCAATGGTTCTTTTACATGCCTCTCACCGTAGTTAGTATGTGTTTTGCATTCATACTGCACAATTTTTCATGTATTACATAGACAAGTGTTACATAAAATGTATTTTTGTTTGTATGTTTTTCTGTTTTTTTGAGGGCGGTGGTGTCCTAGTGGTAAGGTGCTGGTCACTGATCTTAAGATTGGGGGTTAAAGCCCCAATCTCAACGGGTTGCCAATGTCCTCCCTGTGCAGCAAACTGGTTTATCAAAGGCCGGCCATGTCTCTCACTGTCTATGGTGTGAGGCATGTAAAAGAACCCTTGCTGACTTTCGCCAAGACTCTGCTTAGCCGTCAGCGTGTTTCCACCCTGCGATGGCCTGGCGAGCTGTCCAGGGTGTACTCTGTCCTTACCCGGAGTCGGCTGAGATGGGAGCCAGCCTCCTCGCGACCCTATTTAGGATCAAGTGGTTCCGAAAATGAATAATTACTTTATTGTTACACTGTTTACACCCAGTCAGTTGAAGTTTGTTTGTTTGCGTGTTACTTGATTTCAATGGTCATGTTAAACCCATATCTTATATAATAATACATAATCTTAAGGGTTGTTTTAATCAGTATAATAAAAAATCATAAATATCCAAAGAAAGAAAAAAGGAAATCTTTAAATATGAGCATCAAGATGAACCTGTTTAAATTATAGATCCAGGTTTACCTCGGCTTACAACATTAATTGGTTCCAGGAGCGACGACTTAAGTCAAAAAATGACGTGAATCAAATTAGCTTATCTCCAAATTTACTTGTATATTATATATATATATATATGATATGTGTGTGTGTGTGTGTGTGTATATAAAATATATACACATATATATATATATATATGTATATATATAAATATATATATATATATATATATATATATATATATATATATATATATATATATATGATATGTGTGTGTGTGTGTGTATATAAAATATATACACATATATATATATATATATGTATATATATAAATATAAAATACAGATAAAATACAGTATAGTAAATTACTAAATATATAGAATATTATACATGATTATAATGACATAAACTTTATTTTTATTTTATTTTATTTTTCCAGATATTTTTTGAAAACCGACATATAATCGAGAATGACTTAACTCGAAACGACTTAAGTCGAGGTATACCTATATTGGTTAAAAGTAACAGATAAGTATTTCACATTTGTTATGAGTTTACTAATGTACAAACTGTACATATAAATGCAACTACATACTCTTAATTTTTCACTGGATTTTTTTCCATATTTCAGCACTTACAAATTCAAATGAGAAGGCAGCAAAACAAAGGTTACAATCCATTTACACGGAGTAAATTTTCAATGTAATAATGTAAAATATAATCAATCTATTAAACCAGTTTTCTATTCTACATCTCTATTTCATGTGGACATTTACACAGTAAGAGATGCAGTTCTCAGTATGCTGCCATTTTCTCAAAACTCCTGTATGGAGCAAGTGTGAACTATCCCCTGAGCATGGGAAATACATAATCAAGGAAGGACAAGCATATAACAATGTATAATAGCTTTTTGTCTGCTCATAGCTCACACCTGTTTTTCACACTTTTGTAACGGTCCATTATTCTGAGAACATCTTCCAATATAGATGGTCCCAGATCCAGGTCAAGGCCAGCAAGGGACTCTGAACGTGACATGGCAGGAGAGAAGGTGGAAAACTCATTGTGTTCACTTTGTAGGTCCTCGTTGCTCAGGCAAGCATCAGAGTCCAGGCTCAGGCCTCTCTTAGGGTCAGATGGAACACAGCCCTCATAAACTGAGTCATCTGAGGAGGCCTCAGAGAAAGAGCCAGCAGAGGGCACAAGATGCCTCAAGATGGGGATGGAGGCAGATGGAGTAAAGTCATGGTAGGGTTTGCTGTAGTCTCCAACATCCTCTGTGCAGACAGACATAGAGTGTTGCTGTTTATAAAAGTGATTCTTTTTCTGCTTGGAGCTCTCCTCTAGGTGTAGACGAGGAGGTTTTGGAGGTGGATGTTCAGGAGCACTGAAAGCAGGCATTGAGATTGTGCTTTTAAGACTAGAGTTGCGATGTGGATCATACTGGTGCTGTAAGCCTTGTACCTCAAACATGTTGCCAGCATGCCTGTTAATGCTGTTTGAAGATGGATGTGCTAAGGCAGGTAACATGTCCAATTTTCCTTGTAGGAAGCTAACATCTCCAAACATATCACTTTCTCCCTCTGGTCCAACGTGGCCGCTATGACGAAAGTCCCCTAGAGGAGGGCTGATCATATCACTAGAAAGAACATCCCTTAGTTTTAACTTTTTGCCATTCTTTGGTGTGGGTGTCTTTAAATACATAGGTGTCTTGGCTGGCATTACGCTTCCCAGAATTAACAGTGGTCGTTGTAATGATGCTGCGGGAGCTAGCAAAAGTTGCTCCTAATTTCAGCACTGATTAATTCATAACTGGATAACCTTTACCAAACCAGAAGCTGAAACACCCTATTGATTGAATATCCACACCGTCACAGGTTCTAGAACTTGCAGATGTTTCCTACAATCTTACTCTCCTGGTTGGTTGTGTTACAAGAGCACTTGAGATCAGGAACTCTTTATTATCTTTAGAAATCTGAAGGAAAACAGAAAGAACAACAAGGATTAACCATAAGTTGGGCACAAGTTGAAGAAGCAGTTTGTAATTTTCAGTTTATAGAATTTCAAGTACAAAAAAAAGAACATTGACGATCTCTAGTTCTTTGGTTAAAACGACTTCTTCTTCTTCTTCTTCTTTTCCTTTCGGCTGTTCCCTTCAGGGGTCGCCACAGCAAATGATCCGCCTCCATCTCTCCCTATCCTCCGCATCTTCTACTCTTACTCCAACGACCTTCATGTCCGCCTTCACCACATCCATAAATCTTCTCTTTGGTCTTCCTCTGGGCCTTCTGTCTGGTAGTTCCAACCTCAGCATCCTACTACCAATATACTCACTATCCCTCCTCTGTACATGTCCAAACCATCTCAATCTAGCCTCTCTGACTTTGTCTCCAAAACATTTAGCATGTGCTGTCCCTCTGATGTACTCGTTTCTGATCCTATCCATCCTCGTTACTCCCAAAGAGAACCTCAACATTTTCATCTCTGCTACCTCCAGCTCTGCCTCCTGTCTTTTCCCCAGGGCCACTGTTTCTAAACCATACAACATCGCTGGCCTCAACACCGTCTTGTACACTTTTCCTTTCATTCTTGCCGATACTCTCCTATCACACATCACACCGGACACTTTTCTCCATCCATTCCAACCTGCCTGCACACGCTTCTTCACCTCTTTTCCACACTCTCCATTGCTCTGGATTGTTGAGCCTAAGTACTTAAAATCCTCCACCTTCTTTATCTCTGCCCCCTGTAACCTCACCGTTCCTCTTGGGTCCTTGTCGTTCACACACATGTATTCTGTCTTACTGAGACTAACCTTCATTCCCCTCCTTTCCAGGGCATACCTCCACCTCTCTAGATTTTCCTCCACTTGTTCTCTGCTCTCACTACAGATCACGATATCATCTGCAAACATCATAGTCCATGGAGATTCTTGTCTAACCTCGTCTGTCAGCCTGTCCATCACCATAGCAAACAAGAAGGGGCTGAGAGCTGACCCTTGATGCAGTCCCACCTCCACCTTGAACTCTTCTGTCACACCGACAGCATACCTCACCACTGTCTTACATCTCTCATACATCTTAGGTTAAAACGACTATGCCTGGTGAACTAAATTTTAGGGGGAAAGGGGCAGGGCTAAAGGTTGCAAACAAACAAATACATGAAGATGACACTGGCAACAATGATGATGATGATGATGATGATGATGATGATGATGAAATAAAATTCTTAAAAGAACAATCAGTTTCATGCAAGACTTACAACACTTCAATATAATTTTAATGTATGCTTTGTGCGTAGGTGTAGAACACTTTTAAATTTGACTCACGTAACCTTTAAAATCAGAATATTTTTCCATGCTCTGTAATCAGAGGCCATATTCCAAAAGTTCTTGCTGATACTCTAATACTGTATATCAGTATAACTAAGCAAGCAAGTCTGCTTCATATAAGCGAAAGTGCCTCCCAAACCTGACAAATTTTAATGGTTTTTTTTTTTTTTTTTTTTTTTTTTGTTAATTTGCTTTTTCGTTGTTTGTTTGTTTGTTTGGGGATGTTATTGTTGTCTCTGTAGGGGCAGTGGTGGTCTAGTGGTATAGGGCACTGGATTGCTGATCCAAAGGTTGGGGGTTCGAGTCCCACTCTCCACAAGGTTGTCACTGTCCCCCCAGTGCAGCTAACTGGGTTATCAAAGGCGGGCCATGTCTCTCACTGTCTATGGTGAGAGGCATGTAAAAGAACCATTGCTGACTTTCGTAAAGAGGAGGCTGCAAAGTCGTCAGCGTGTTTCTGTCCCTTGCGAAAAGGGTTGTGACAGGAAGGGGCATCCGACGTAAAAACCCATGCCAAATCAAACGTGCGAATCAGATGATTTGCTGTGGCGACTCCCGAGTAAAAGGGAAAAAGCCGAAAGGAAGACAGACATTGTTGTCTCTGCCTTCCATGGTCTACCGTATATTTCTAATGCCACTAAACATGCTATATGCATCAAGCCATTATAGGCTTAAGATATGCTTGCAGTACAGTTCATATTCCATTGGCATTCACTATTCTGGTCTACATGCGGTTATATTTTGAGTATAAACACAAACGCATTCTCAGGGAACAGCAGACTGGAGTATTTGAGGAAAAGCTTCATAACAACCAGACTGACAAATTGCTTCTGCACCCCATTTGGCTCAAGAAAAGCAGTCTGCTAAAAGAGGCTAGACACACCCCGAAGCTTGTAAATGTACACATTTTCTTCTAATCCTATTATCTCTGGCATAACATGTGTTAAACTGTTCAAAACCACAGTTCCTTTTTTATCTTCTTGTTTCTCTCTGTAGGCCATGTGTTTTCTCCATTATGAGTGTTTACGGTCTCATGTGTGGTTTACTCAAATCTGACAACACACACAAAAAATCCAAGGAGAGGGCATTACATGTGAAATATAACAAGGAGAAATGAACACCAGATCGACCGGATATTTCATTCTTTCTTTCTTCCTTTCGGCTTTTTCCCGTTCTCGGGAGTCACCACAGTGAATCATCTGATTCGCACATTTGATTTAGCATAGGTTTTTTTCTTCGGATGCCCTTCCTGTCACAACCCTTTTAGCAAGGGACAGAAACACACAGAAGGCTATGCAGCCTATTCTTGATGAAAGTCAGCAATGGTTCTTTTACATGCCTCTCACCATAGACAGTGAGAGACATGGCCGGCCTTTGATAACCCAGCTAGCTGCACTGGGGGGGACAGTGACAACCCTGTGGGGACTCAAACCTCCAACCTTAGGATCAGCGATCCTGCGCCCTATCCACTAGACCACCACTGCCCCCGACCGGATGTTTCATTCTAACGTGGGAAAAATGAATCAGGCCATCATAGTATTTGTGATGGTGAAATAAGTGAGGGAGGAAGAAAGTTAAAAAAAATACATTTTCTAATTAGTTAATACAGTATTTAGCTCTGAGGTGAACTGTTCCCTGTTACACCAACACATTCCCATATGTGTTCAGTCCACACTAACTGTAATGACCCCATTCCCAGATTGAACCACTTGATGCGATAGTTTAGCCCTATAAATCCCATATCCTGTGCCTGGATTAATCCAAATATAGATATAGCCAACTAGAGCGTGAACTACAACTCAGAGAAGTATGCAGTGTTTGTATGGAAAGCTTTTTTTTTTAAATAAAGCTGTGCTATAATTTGAAAATCCATAATAGGCTGCAAATCATAACGATAGCATTTTATTATAGTATGTTTAGGTTTAGGGTTAGATATTTTTTCCAAATATATACAGTAATTGGCTGTTCTTCATTCTCCTAAAGAAAGCATTGGCTAAATTGTTAAATAATAACACAATTCAGTTTTACAGTGTTTACAATTCTAGAATTAACACAAGTTTAGGATACCAGGTCTTTAAAAAAAAAATGGAAATAACAAAGTGCACGTAATAATTTTAATTTGTCACCGTTTTATATACATTATAAACTACATTACAGATAGCACTCCACAATAACTTAAGATTTTCAGTCATTCAAAACAGTGATTCTTATTTGTGTCTTTTTGCATGATAACTAGATTTTATTCCTCTGCAAAGATAGTGACAGAGATTTCCATAAAGGTCAAAATCAAGTTAAGATAGAAATGTACTGGTACTTGCCTTTTGATCAGGTGGACATCTGCATGTGCTCCTCTATTTAGCATTACTGTAAACCTCTTAACTATGATGCAACTTAAACCAAGGAAAAGCTAGAGAGAGAGAGAGAGAGAGAGTGAGAGCGGAAGAGAGACAGAAAGAAAGAACGAAAGAGAGTGAGAGTCAGTGATGAATGTCCAGTGTACAAACCCGCCTCATCCTGCCTGGAGTGGCTAATGAGTCACACTTACAGTTATTCAGCCAATCATCACAAAGGGGGCAGATTCTGTTGGGAAGTGGAAATTCATCACTACACAGAGGAAAAAACACTGGAACTAAGATGATCCTTGGCCTACGCAAGGGGACTTGAAGTATTTATACACAATTTAAAGTGCTGTCTCCGGTCCAAATTAACCACAGTGACAGTTTGTCTCCTTTCAGACTAATTCCCATTTTTGCTGTCCTGTTATAAAACCTGGGACTAATGAGTAGAGATTAAAATTTCTATAATTCTAGTATTAAAGGTTACTTGATGGATAGCTAGCTGTATGCGCCCAATAAATTACAGACATAGCGTTTTCAGTTAAAGATAGAATTTTATTTAAAAAAAAAAAACAAAAACAAAACTAAAGAGTCCCAAAAATAATAATAAAAAACCTTTATCATGGGCTTGTGTGAAAAAGCAAAATGACACCAATATTGTAAAATTTGGTCAAGAAATAAGGGACACAGCAGTATAGCACTCATGATGGCTGCCATGCCAACATGCATATGTCATCACTCACCGCCATGAAAATATCAATAGAATTTGATAATAATAATAACATAGTAAAATATGTGTGCATTTGGGGTAATACAAGAATGATATGTGAAGAATATCTAATCCTATATAAATTCATAAGAATGTCCCAGGCTAAAACAGCATTAATGACTAATGTGTAGTCATTTCTGAACTATAGTGTGTTTATTCTCTTCCTGCTCAAAGAGAATGTGTAAGTCCGATTTTACAGTTCAGGCGCTAGCGTGGGTTCTGACATGACGCAACAAGCCAGTGCATTGCACAGACCCTTATTCACTCCTTCGTCAACACCCCTCCCTGTAGAATTTCATCATGCTGTACATCCATCAACAAGATCATTGTAGATCTGTCTGTGTGAATATGCATTGATCACAGAATACACACTTGCAGAAACCATGCACCATAACTGAATGTGACCAGCGAGAGTGACCTTACCAGGAGGAATCACAGGAATGCGAGAGATGTGACCGTGTGGTTTGTATTAAGCCTGGGGTCCTGTATTTGCAAAGCTCCCCAGATACATCATTGTGGGAGGATGTCACACTGACCAGATGTGGAAAATAAAATCTGTATATTCATTTACCCTGTGATGGACGAAATGTAGCCACTATGATTCACATGCTGAAAAAGAGGGGGGGGGGGGGTTTGTGAGGGGATTGCTCATTATGCTTTTCTTTATTTACAGCTTTTTCTTTATTTACCATTAAGTATACTCAGAAAAACTGTATGGTTTAGAGACAGTGGACCTGAGGAAAAGACAGGAGGTAGAGCTGGAGGTAGCAGAGATGAAAATGTTGAGGTTCTCTTTGGGAGTAACGAGGATGGATAGGATCAGGAATGAGTCCATCAGAGGGACAGCACATGTTAGATGGTTTGGAGACAAAGTCAGAGAGGCTACAGAGGAAGGATAGTGAGTATATTGGTAGTAGGATGCTGAGGTTGGAACTACCAGGCAGAAGGCCTAGAGGAAGACCAAAGAGAAGATTTATGGATGTGGTGAAGGCAGACATGAAGGTAGTTGGAGTAAGAGTAGAAGATGCAGAGGATAGGGTGAGATGGAGGCAGATCATTGGCTGTGGCAACCCCTGAAGGGAACAGCCGAAAGGAAAAGAAAAGAAGATACTCAGAAAAACTGTATTGTATTTCATTCATTTGCTTAACCAATTTATCATTATTAGAGTCCCTTTATCAGGTTCCCCCTAATAAGTCACATTTACATGCAAACGCCCTCGCCAAGCCCAGGACTTGAGCCTTTACCTTGTGAACCACTACGCCACCATACTGCCCACATAGCAATTAATTTATCCTACATACAGATCTAAATCAGAAAATAGGGATATACTAGTACACAAAGAATAGATGTGTAAGGTATAAAACGGAATGGGCATGCTGTTATTGGAAAATAATCATTAATGGGGTTGTGTGATGTGTTCATATTATTTAACTGAATTAGTTCAACCAATTATATTAAGTATAGCATGGTTTTTATTTCTCTTGTAATACATCAGTTCACTGACAATTTTTTCCCCCATTTGTTAATGAAATGTTTTGTAAATGGATCTATGTTGTGGACTGTTCATTGAACAGGTTTGCTTTTTATTTGGAATATATGTGAATTATTTACAGCAGTGGTCCCCAAACTACGGCCCGCGGGCCGGATACGGCCCACCTCCACATTTGGCCCGGCCTCCTGAACAATACCAGAGATGCATTATGATTACTTTTTTTTAGTCTGGCCACGCAATCAAGACTAATACACATCTAGAACATGTCATTCTATTCCACCCTTCTTCCGTCTGCGCCCCTATCTGAACCCCCTCCCCCAGAAACAAAAATCCTAGACTCTCCGCTGTCAAATAGAATGGAATAATGGTGAAAAGGTTAGAGAAAAGAAAAATTGATTCAGAATGCAGGGTATTTAACTGGCTCTAGACAAACGGTTATTTATTTATTTTTTGTTCAATGCAAAGAAAATGTTGTTTGTATCACCTGTTAAGAGGCACTGGTGGTATTCAAAGAATACAATCTGCACCGACACTCGGAATCCCGTCATAAAGACGAGTATGATCACTTGCAATGCCAAATGCAAGTAGACAAACTCTCAAAGCTAAAAAGTGGACCGTTAGCTCAGGAGAATACATTTGTACGCCAGGCTCGGCTGAACCAGTCGTCTGTTCGGGCAGCTTTCAGGTTGCTCAACTGATCACCACCAGCGTTTTTTTTGCTTGGTTGGTTTTTTGTTTGGTTGGTTTTTTATTTCCTGACTTTTTTCTGTGAAGGTCCCAGAAAAGGTTACTAATATTTGGTTATGTGTGGTTTACTGGAAAACAGTAAATGTTTACATTTAGGCAGCCCTGCGATCGTCACACTTTTTCTGTTACAAACTGACATCGTCCCCCCATCAGAGAAGGGAAAAGTTATGTGGCCCTCGCAGAAAAAAGTTTGGGGACGCCTGATTTACAGTATAAAAGCAAACGGTCTCTTTTTTCCTTTCAAAGTTCATAGGCTCAAAAAAAAAAGAGACGGTTTTCAAGTTACGAAGAAAGAAGATCATTCTTTGTCCCGAAAGGCATCATATGTTTGAAGATTAACTGTAAGTGCTAATGGGGATGAAAGAAAGAAAAGCAGTCTACTTACAGAAAGTTTAACATATTTTATGGAACATCTGACACATTGCCTATGTAAGTTGTTACTGTAGAAATAATAATATACCAGGACACAAGGGTGAATATAAACCTGTGATTTGCCTTTTAGTTGGGACTATTCTCAGTGAGTCTCTTAGGAAAAATGTATGAAAATCTTGTGGTTAAGAGGGAGAACCCAACAGTGCTGGCATGAGGGCAGGAAAAAGGCCAGCGGATTATTACCTTTCACGTGAGCTACGTGGAGGGTACTGTCATGCGCCAATTTTTGCTTGCACACATTGTGTGTGTGTGTGTGTGTGTGTGTGTGTGTGTGTGTTCGCAGTCCAGTGTCCCTCGGTTCAAGTACTTTATTACCTTTCACGTGAGCTGTATACTGTTAATGTTATTATTATTAAACATTTGAGAGCTTATGGAAATTCTACTAAAGTAAAGTAACATTATGATAGTCATTACATTCGCATAGACAGGAACTTTCCAATGGGTCTAATGTAAGAACCTCATTAGATAATTAGACGTTCAACTTTGTCTTCAAGCTAGACAGAGCATGCATGTGTCCCCGTACTCATAATACAGGAAAGGTCAGGAAAACCATGTGTTCGGTCCACCAGTCATTTCTAAAAGATGAAGGCATGAGTTTTAATGACATTCGCAGCCAGCTATTAAAATTTGCACAAACGCTATCAAAAGTTATTTTCCTGAGTGGTGCATTGAGTGCATGACTATTAACCCGGAGATCACAAGTTTGAATCTGGTTAAATGCACATGGCCATCTGTGGCCAATCTCACTTCCCTGTCACTCATAGTAATTGCCATTGCCAGTCAATCATGGGTGTCTGTGAGCTCATCCTTACAAGGGCGTTGATAGCTCTTTCCCTCTGAGCGTGTTAGACCGTAACCAAATACACATGGTGCCGCAGTTCGAAAAGAGATGGGTGGTAAGCATTGCATGTCACAGAGGGGGGTTTGTGCATGTTTTCTCCCTTCACTGGTTGGTGGTGGTCATGTGAAGGCAATACCCGATGTAGGGGAGTTGGATATGACTAAATGAGGAAGAAACTCGGAAATAAATTCAAAACATTTTCACAAAAGATATTTAAGTGTACAAAAAAGCTAAAATATCTCCAGCTAGAATTACTTCAATCTTCTGGAACAATACAGTAAAATAAATTTGAACTCCCCGAGTGCAGCTAACCGGGTTATCAAAGGCCGGCCATGTTGCTCACTGTCTATGGTGTTAGGCCTGTAAAAGAATCGTTGCTGACTTTTGTCTAGAGTCGGCTGCATAGCCATCAACATGTTTCTGCCCTGCGATGGCCTGGTGAGCTGTCCAGGGTGTATTCTGCACTTGCATAGAGTCGGCTGAGATGGGTGCCAGCCTCCCAGCAACCCTAATTAGGATAAAGCGGTTCAGAAAATGAATGCATGAATGAATTCATACTGAACCATATTCCTCAGATCCATTTCTGCCCAAGCAGGTTGGGTCCACCACAGCAGTGACAACACCTCTCAGCTCTACTTACATGAACTCAAGTAGAAATTTCACCTTCAGTTCTATAGCATTGGACTGAATGGAAGCACATTTTCCATGTCATTGCGCGGTCACTGTGTGAAAAGTTAAATGTGATTCCATTATGTTTGAAAGGATCGACTCTTGACGCACACTCCTTTTGATCCATAAATAGTCAATTATTTCAAAAACAGTATTTCTGGGATTTTTTTACTTTTTCATACAAGCCCATCTTGAATATTTCCTCTCAGTGGTCTGCACACACTCAGTCAGTATGCACCGGATATGTGTACAATAGAAAACATACATAAAAATAGAGCCACATGATGAGAGAAAGTTTATATTATATCCCAAATAGGGTTTCCTGATGGACAACAACTATGTTATGCCAGAGAGAAAGGAACTTGGCGTTAGGGTGTGGGTCAAGTATCACAGCTGTGACATAATGAAAAAAGACTTGAGAAAAGCCACAGCTCACTGGACAGAGAAACAAACAATGTGCATAAACTATTTAACACAGATAACTCCCAGATGAGCGAGGATTGTACACAAATCCATTTTAAAAGAAAAAAGGAATAGGGAGTAAGAAATAGATACTAAAAACATTAAAATCTATCTTTAAACTTTTTTTTTTTCCCACACAGCACACATTTTACTTACCCACAACCATAACATTATATTGCGTAACCACTATCTTTCTCTGTTTATTCACGTCAGTTTGTATCCACAAAGGGAAAAGAACAACTTCAGTGGAAAGGAAGGTTTGATTTTTTTCCAATGGAGGAAGCCACAGTTTTATTTTTTTAGTCTTCTGGACAGACACAGAGTCTGTCACTACTGCAGAATGGAGTCATCAGAGGAAGAAGAAAATGTGCATTGGGTGGAATTCCTCAAAGAGAATTCCTCAGGAAATGGAATGGGGAGGACTGAGGAAAGGTTGGAGTCAAGATAACGTTGGAAATACAGGCAGTACACACAGGTCAGCTTTGCAGGTGCAAATGTTGCCTGGTGTTGGATTTAAGTAGTTGGAGATACTGTACATCTCTAAAAATTATGGGATCTGGTGTAGACGGAGTCCAAAAATCAGCCTTAAATATGTTTATAGTAGGCACAGGATGTTGGTTTTTTTTTTAATGCAGGAAAGGTCTCAGAATAATGCTGAACCTATACAGTGGTAGCTCACCTTACGAAATTAATCCGTTCCAGCGCCTTTTTCGTAACCAGCATTTTTCATAAGTTGAACCGCATTTTACATGTAAAAGGCGTGATTTGTTCCGAGGCTCAAAATACTACCCCATAAACCCTTTAAAAATTATAAAAGTACACCAATTTTGTATGAAATATGTGTTAAAAGTAAACTATTTAGCTTTTTTTTTAAATCTCTCGAACCACCCATGCGACGCTTTAAAGTTGGGGGTTGCTGGTCCGAAGAACCCTCACCCCCACCCTCCTTCACGAGGTCCTTAAATATGGCGGTTGCTTTTTCCGAAATAATCACCTCCATCACTGTATCTCCACTTTTAAGGCCTCCTTCTGCTTCAATATCGTCCCGAGTGTAGAGGGGTTTTGGCATACTTGGGGTGCATGGAGTGTTGAAGCGCAACTTTCGGATTTATCTGCTAGACTTAGAAGGCAGTCGTAATGTAAGCCCTGCTAAATCTAAACGCCTATCACACTCAAGCCAGACTCCACCTCCGTCATTAGGACAGGTGCACCCTGGGTAGCTCGGCCTTGCGGCAGAGTGAGCCAACGGAGTCAGTGGCACCTAGGAAGTGAAGTAACCTCTTTCTCCTAGTGAATTTAAGCGATTTTACAACAGTGCTTTAAAAGGTAATGAAATCGAGTCTTCATAGATGGCGAAGACCGATTTCCTGCGACTGCTGGGTACCCGATTCCAGCAAAAGCGCCCCAAGGTTGTCCACGACGCCACAGAAGAAACATGATGATGATGATGATGATGATCATACTCCTTTGCGATTTCACTCAACCGCATCCCACTTTCATATTTTTTTATCATCTCCTGTTTTACTTTTATTGATAACGGAGCCCGCTTCTTCTTTTCAGTCTCACCGGGAATCACTTTCTTGGGGCTCATGATTAATAACGAAAAATAACGCTGCAATGAAAACACTCAAAAAAACTCACAAAACTCACGAACCAACAGTTCAACTCTCCTTCACGCATGTGTCGAACAATGGGTCGAAGCCACACGAAAAGCATTATGGGTACAGTACTGTATTATAAAGATTCAGCTCCCTCCTAGCCAATGGGAGGCCAGCGGGGCGGGGTGTTGGGAGACAACCAATGGGAAAGCAACTCGCGTATTGTTTGAATGTTTGAATGGCGCGTTTGAATTTTTTGAGATGGTGCTTTCATTACGTGAACTTGTTTCGTATCTAGAGACAAAAATTTTAGGAAAATGTGTTTTGTAACCTGAATTTTTCATTTGGTGAGACTTTCATAAAGTGAGCTACCACTGCACTACCGTTATCATATCAGTATCATAGAGGCTCTCCTTTCTAATTCACACTGCAGCTGATAAAGACTGTATGCACACAAGCTTACACTGTGTGTGCACTGTAAATATTTGGATTTTGTGAGATTGCACTTGACTTTGTGTGCAATCTTTCAATATAAGCATGTAGTGTGTCTAAACAAACTGCATGTTTTTGAAAAGCATTGCAAAATCAAAACTGGAACATTTTTGTTTCTGACCCTGAGTCACATACTGAATATAGGAACCACAGATTTACAAATAAACAATTATAAACCATACAACCCTTTCATATTAGATACAGTACAACACATAAGACGCACATCACTTATAACGTATTGATCAGTGACGACAGTTCTCAGTTGTAGTCAGATTCGCACTGTTGAATGACCCATTTCAACTATAAGAGGATCATGAATGCTATATTTACTCAAGCTTTTCCTCCTTTGATTGTTGTTTTAAGAGGATTACGAGTAAAAAAAAACACACTCTGTCAAATGATACTGTCTTGCATGTTGGGAAACTACACAGCTGAAGTTCAAATAAAAAGACACTAACATGAAAATAGCCCTTAAGCAAATTTATTGGACTGCTAACCAAACTTAGCTGCTATTGAAATCCAAACAAGTTCCTTCTGCTAAAATATGCTGTTCACTTGTTAAAATCTGGTGTGGTGGGAAATTATTTTGTATAAATTACTTTATTTAGAATAGGTCTGACCAAATACTAAGTGGTGAAACATTTTTACTGTATTTATGGAAGAGGTATTTGATTTGTTGGGTAAATTCTTATTAGTTAATTTTATAAAGGTTGAGGTTTTCATAGAGGACAATAGTTGTCTTTGATTTTAATGACCAAGATAAGAAATACGGGAAATGACTCCGAGCCCTCAGAGAAAGAACAGGAGAGAAAGCTTGAGTGAAAAATGACAGCCAAAGATACTCAATTGTTCTTATGCACAGTAAGGAATAAAACATGACCTCACATGCTATAATAGGAAATTTCAAAACAATGGGTGGTATATTACAACACCACCGTTGATTTTCAACAGCACATTCTGAAGTCGATCATTTCTCTTACCTAAGTTTTAATTTATTAATAAATAATGGCTGGATTTTTTTTTCCCTTGGGAATTAACTTTTTTGTAATAAAAATGCTTATGAAAAAAAAAGAGTTGTACTATAGTCTGCGCCACATTGTGCTTCATGCAAGTACATGTTTGTATAGGTAGACCTCACCCAACATCGTTAATTGGTTCCAGGAGAGACACTTAAGTCGAAAAACGACTTAAATTGAATTAGCTTGTCTCTAGGCTAGGCTAGGCTAGGCTAGGCCAAATTTACTTGTCTATGCTAAACCGAAAATAACCATTCCGAGTTCTCTACTTTATTCATGAATGCAATTTTCAATAATATACGGTTTACAAGAATCTATTTTAAGCTTGAATGAGAATGAGAGTAGTCGATAAACAGACGTATACTGTGTATAAACTAATTCATTCAAAACAATAGCAGTTTCGCGGGAATGATGAGTGACGACGTCTAGCCATAGATATTGGAACAACTGTACTTATTTTAATAAGATTTTATGCTTTTATTCTTATTTATTGTACAGTAACATTATTTCATGTGATTTTGAAGGTTTTCTAGTAATATTATGATTCCAACACACGTATTTGGAGCAGACATACGTAAAGTTGATTATAATGACGTAAACTTTATTTTTTCATATTCTTTTGAAAATCCGACGTATAATCAAGAACGACTTAACTTGAAACAGCTTAAGCAGAGGTATACCTGTATTCGTATTTATTAATCCTAATTCCCATACCAGATTCAACAGGTGCTTGTACTGTATGCCCTACCAACTTGTGAAAACATAAGGCAAGGTGGATGTTGATAAATTATTCATGAAACATTGTAGAGAGGAGTATTCAACAATATCTACCGAATCTGATGCAAATAACTGTTTTAGTACGTACCCTATGAGAACACAGGAAAAGTAAATTAAAAGAAGATTGTTATGCTTTGTTTTTACATTTTTAAAGTGTGACACTGAACATGTTTGCTTTATTACACTGTTTTGAAACTCAGTTTAGAAAAAGTGTGTTTTTACTTTAAAAAGTGAACATTGTATAGTTTTTTGATTATTATTTCTATGATTTTGAAATCAGTGAGTTTTAATGTGAAGCATTAACCTGAAGGATATAGGGTAGATAATTAAATATTATGCACTGAGGTAAAGTGGATATCACAAAATAGAAGTTGAATCAACTATTCAATTTAGCGACATCCACCGAGCCCAAGGTGAATAATTTTTTTAGCATACACTACACAAAAAATAAGCAAACCCTCCCCACCCCCACCCACGGAAAAAAAAAATCCTAACCCCACACTAAGTGTAATTTTTCTGGTTTGTCAAATTTTTTTAAATCGTGAGTTAATGAACTCTATGCACATATACAGTAAAGCAACAATGTTGTCTCTTAAACTCTGAGTTCAAGTATATACTACACAGAAACAAAGAAAAGCAAATCAAAATTATATATATTTTTTCAAATATTTTATCCATTGCAGAGGAGGATCAGGTGAGCACTGTCTGCTCCAAGGAAAAGAAAACGGGAACTAATAAGGTCTGTTTAGTCTACTGATTCAGAGTTTAGAACATACTCCACATAAATGTAAGCAAATTGTACTTCATACTTGTAGATGTAATTTTTACTCATTAAAAGTTTTCATACACAAGCTTCTGCATGGTGTAACTGTCATCCTGGAGATCTCCAGTTCAAATCCAGGATGATGTTCTTGGGAGTGAATTGGCCCAGCTGTCACAAAAAGGATGGCAGGATGGCATCCGTTCACTTCCCCGCCTCTTACAGCAATCACAAGCAACTGTGAGCTCATTCATACGAGGAGGCATATAGCACCTTCCCTTTAAGTGTGTTAGGTCGCCTTCAAACACGCATGTGCAACATCATGTCATTAAGGAGCATGTGCTGCCCATCCCTAGTTAGTGGTCATTGCGTGTGAATTGGACACAACAAAATTGGGGAAGAAATGGAAAAAAATAAGTTTACATACAAACATACGTACGTACATACATACACACACACACACACATATATATATATATATATATATATATATATATCTGTATATGTAAGTAGAGGCTCATTTTACATGTAAAACGTGTGATTCGTTCCAAGGCTCCCAAGACTACCCCATAAGCCCTTTAAAAATTATTAAAAGTACACCAATTTTCTATGAAATATGTGTTAAAAGTAAAAGAACATTATTTATTAAACCATTTAAACTATTTTATTAACATATTTATTAATTAAACCATTATTAAACTTTTTTATTAACACACATACACACACACACAACACTGTCTCTCTCTCTCTCTCTCTCTCTCTCTCTCTCTTTCTCTCTCTCACACACACACACACATCCACATACAAAAAACCTCTCTCTCTCTCTCTAGCTCGCTCTCTGAGTGGCGAATGCGGGCTCCGCCCACACACAGCACGCAGCCGACGGAGCTTTTGAGACGGGGTGTTGTATTTAAAATGGAATTACCTGTTTGAAAGATCTGAGGTCCGGATTCAATATTAACTTGCTTCCTTGCGAGATTGGACGTCTTGTCCCACGAAGCATTCTGTGCACGAAACATTTGTGGCACCGCCCACTTGCGTGCACAAAGCTTTTGAGACGGGGCACGGCTCATCCGGATCTCTCCTTTACCCGTATCTTTGCTTTTAATGCCTCCTTCTGCTTCAATATCATTCCAAAATACGTAATCGCCTCCATCACTGTATTTCCACTTTTAAGCTCTCCTTCTGCTTCAATATCATCCCGATTGTAGAGGGGTTTCGGCCTTACTCCTTTGCAATTTCACTCAACCACATCCCACTTTCGTATTTTCTTATTATCTCCTGCTTCACTTCGATTGATAACAGAGCCCGCTTCTTCTTTTCGGTGTCACCGGGAATCACTTTCTTGGGGTCCATGATGGATAACGAAATATAACACTGCAAGATCACTCTCAAAAAACCTCACGAGCCAACTGTCCTGTTCAACTCTCCTTCACGCATGTGACAAACAGGACGCATGGGTACAGGAATGGGTACAGTTCAGCTCCCTCCTGGCCTATGGGATGTTGGGAGACAGCCAATGAGAGAGCAACCCGTGCATTGTTTGAATTTTTGAATGGTGCGTTTGGCACTTTCGTTAGAAGAGGTTGTTTCGCATACAGAGGGAGAAAATTTAGAAAAATGTTTTTCGTAACCTGGATTTTTCGTATTCAGAGGTTTTCGTAAGTAGAGGGCCAACTGTGTATACAAAGCCAAAAGGAAAAGAAGATCTTCTTCTTCTTTTCCTTTCGGCTTTTCCCTTTGGGGTAGCCACAGCAAATCATCTGCCTCCATCTCATCCGATCCACTGTATCTTCTACTCTTACTCCAACTACCTTCCTGTCCTCCTTCAACACATCCATAAATTTTCTCTTTGGTCTTCCTCTAGGCCTTCTGCCTGGTAGTTCCAACCTCAGCATCCTACTACCAATATACTCACTATCCCTCCTCTGTACATGTCCAAACCATCTCAATCTAGCCTCTCTGACTTTGTCTCCAAAACATCTTACATGTGCTGTCCCTCTGGTGTATTCATTCCTAATCCTATCCATCCTCGTTACTCCCAAAGAGAACCTCAACATTTTCATCTCTGCTACCTCCAGCTCTGCTTCCTGTCTTTTCCCCAGTGCCACTGTTTGTAAACCATACAACATCGCTGGCCTCATCACCGTCTTGCACACTTTTCCTTTCATTCTTGCCGATACCCTCCTATCACACATCACACCAGACACTTTTCTCCATCCATTCCAACCTGTACACGCTTCTTCACCTCTTTTCCACACTCTCCATTGCTCTGGATTGTTGAGCCGAAGTACTTAAAATCCTCCACCTTCCTTATCTCTGCTCCCTGTAGCCTCACCGTTCCTCTTCGGTCCTTGTCGTTTACACACGTGTTCTGTCTTACTGAGGCTAACCTTCATTCCCCTCCTTTCCAGGGCATACCTCCACCTCTCTAGATTTTCCTCCACTTGTTCTCTGCTCTCACTACAGATCACAATGTCATCTGCAAACATCATAGTCCATGGAGATTCTTGTCTAACCATAGCAAACAAGAAGGGGCTCAGAGCTGACCCTTGATGCAGTCCCACCTCCACCTTGAACTCTTCTGTCACACCGACAGCACACCTCACCACTGTCTTACATCTCTCATACATGTCCTGCACCACTCTAACATACTTCTCTGCCACTCCAGACTTCCTCATGTAACACCACAGTTCCTCTCTTGGCACCCTGTCAAATGCTTTCTCCAGATCAACAAAGGCACAATGCAGCTCCTTCTGACCCTCTCTACTTCTCTTTTAATATCCTCAAAACAAACACTGCATCTGTGGTGCTCTTTCTTGGCATAAAACCAAACTGTTGTTCACAAATGCTGACCTCTGCCCTTAGTCTAGCTTCCACTATTCTTTCCCGTAACTTCATCGTATGGCTCATCAACTTTATCCCTCTGTAGTTGCCACAACTCTGCATGTCTCTCTTGTTCTTAAAAATGGGCACCAGCACACTTCTCCTCCAGTCCTCTAGCATCCTCTCACTCACCAAGATCCTTGTTGAATGTTCTTGTCAGAAAATCTACTGCTCCCTCTCCTAGACACTTCCATTCTTCCACCGGTATGTCATCAGGACCAACTGCCTTTCCATTCTTCATCCTCTTCAATGCCTTCCTCACTTCACCCTTACTAATCTTTGTTACTTCCTGGTCCTTGACAGTCCCCTCTTCTACTTTTTTCTCTCTCATTTTCCTCATTCATCAGCTCTTCAAAGTACTCTTTCCATCTTCTCAGCACACTTCTGTCATCAGTCCATACATTTCCCACCCTGTCCTTTAATCACTCGAAGTGGCTGTATGTCCTTCCCATCTCTATCTCTCTGCTGTGCCAACCTGTATAAATAATTTTCTCTCTCCTTACTGTTCAACCTATCATATAAGTCATCACTCGCCCTCTGTTTGCCCGTTGCCACCGCTACCTTCGCCTTACGCTGTGTCTTCCTATACTCCTGTTTACTCTCTTCGGTCCTCTCAATGTCCCACTTCTTCTTAGCTAACCTCTTATTTTGTACACACTCCTGCACTTCCTCATTCCACCACCAAGTCTCCTGATCTACTGTCCTCCCAGAGGACGCACCAAGTATTTTCCTACCTGTCTCCCTGATCACATTAGCTGTAGTTAGTTGTCCAGTCATCTGGAAGCACTTTCTGACCACCCAAAGCCTGTTTCAACTCCTCCTTGAAGACAACACGACACTCTTCCTTTTTCAGCTTCCACCACTTTGTCTTCTGCTCTGCCTTTGCCTTCTTCAACTTCCTCACCATCAGCATCATCCTGCACACCACCATCCTATGCTGTTTGGTAACACTCTCACCCACTACTACTTTGCAGTCACTGAATTC
Organism: Plotosus lineatus; assembly: GCA_024760905.1. NCBI lineage: Eukaryota > Metazoa > Chordata > Actinopteri > Siluriformes > Plotosidae > Plotosus > Plotosus lineatus. The sequence goes on along the minus strand of CM045747.1, from coordinate 25,294,541 downwards.
CTTCAAATTACATCGCATGCACAAGATGTAGTGTATCTGTGTGCTCCTACCTCCGCTTTTATAACTCACCCTATGCTTCTGTCTCTTCTGGAAGCAAGTATTCACCACAGTCATTTCCATCCTTTTTGCAAAATCGATCAACATCTGTCCTTCTGTGTTCCTGTCCTGGATACCAAACCTGCCCATCACATCCGCGTCCCCTCTGTTGCCTGCACCAATGACCACTCTTTCACCTCTGGGGGTACTCTGCATCACTTCATCTAACTCACTCCAGAATCTCTCCTTCTGTTCTAGCTCACATCCTGCCTGTGGGGCATAAGCACTAACAACATTGAACATCACGCCTTCAATTTCTAACTTGAGACTCATCACTCTACCAAAGAGACGATTCATGGATGTGGTGAAGGAGGACATGAAGGTCGTTGGTGTAAGAGAAGAAGATGCAAAGGATAGGGTGAGATGGAGGCAGATGATTCGCTGTGGCGACCCCTGAAAGGAAAAGCCGAAAGGAAAAGAAGACTCATCACTCTGTCTGACACTATTTTAATTTCTAGAACATTCCTGACAAACTCCTCCTTCAAGATGACTCCTACTCCATTTCTCTTCCCATCCACACCATGATGAAACAGCTTAAACCCTGCTCCTAAGCTTCTAGCCTTGCTACCTTTCCACCTGGTCTCCTGAACACACAGTAAGTCCACCTTTCTCCTCTGCATCATGTCAGCCCGCTCTCTCCCTTTTCCTGTTTTAGTTCCAACATTCAAAGTCCCTACTTTCAGTCCTAGACTCATGCTTTTCTTCTTCTCTCTCTGCTTATGGACACACCTCCCGCCTCTCCTTCTTCGACCAACAGTAGTCCAATTTCCACCAGCACCCTGTTGGTTAACAGCACTGATGGCGGTCGTTGTTAACCCGGGCCTCGACCGATCCGGTATGAAATTTGTATTTACGGTTTGCATTTTGTATTCTGGCAAAGATATATATGACTACACACACACACACACACACACACACACACACACACACACACACACACCACATAGAACTAAAAAAATTTGTATTATTTTTTCATTCTATAGTGGCAAAATGATTCCACCGCTTGCATGACCACGAGAAACTAAGATTGTCTGTTGTTTTTATTCAAGCGTTATCCAATTGGAATACTGTTTATTTTAAATCCTGAGATGGCGGAACAATCAGATTGCACCGTTTCATTGTAGTACCGTATATATTAAATACACATTCAAATCTGGAGCCTCTATAATGGTAAATTTTGCATTTCCTTTATTAAATATTTCACAACCTTACCTACACTGAATGATTACAAAATGTTACCTGTTTTCAAATATGGACATTTATTAATATACAAAGTCCTTTGCAAGGGCAAAAGGGCAAACCCAAACAAAACACAGAAACGTTGATTCTTTGAAGTAGTTCTTGTGGAAAAAAAATCGTGTTTCAAGGTAAGTTGGAAAGAACAGTTTTGTTTTTTTGTTTTTTTTCTGAGACACAAAGCATCACTTAATTGTTTGTGCCCATTAACTGTTGCACATCACATGTCCATTCACAATAAATGTGGGAAAATATATATTTATGTATATAAATGTACTGTATGCAGTGTATACATTTTATAATCTACTGCCACATGAAAAACAAACAGATTTCTCATAAGTATAAAAAATAAATTAAAACAATTTCACAAACACTATTAACAGATGTCAGGTTCAGTATACAGTTACTCAGAAAGAGAGGTTCATAGTCCCAAGCAGAAGGAACATGCCCATAAACAAATAAAAAAACTGAAGAGAAAAAACAAAACCATTAAATCTGAGTGTGAACAAGGACAGCGCTAAAACAGTTTAAAAGAATTTCAAGCCCCTGCAGGCGACTGGCTGCTATTAAAGCATGGGGTGTGGCAGTGCACTCAGTCACATTGATCCTGTAGTAGATGGTTATTATCTAGAGCTCATTCTACTCACATATCACACCATGTTCTCCAAAGTAAGAACCGGAAATCTACAATGCTGATGAGACGGGGTTGACAGAAGGATCAGACAGTTTATAATGGCGTTTGGGTAAATGGGTCGACCCTCAGCGAAATCAGAGCATTAGCCAAGGAAACTGTCTTTTCAAAAACCTGGTTATAATTACATTCTGATAAGGTTTTAAAACGAATGTGTTTTAAATATTTATTACATTTGGTTTTAAAATAGACATTTATATAGATATTTTTAAATCCTCCCTCACCATATTTATATCCTTGATGTATTTCCTACCAACCATGTCCTCAGCCTATATAGATTCCTGTAAATACTGAGACGTGGTGTTAAACTGCCCCATGCTGGCTTGGCATCAGAGCTGCAGGTTCATGTTCACTGACAGAATGGTGAAGCAGTAGGGTCAAAGCCTTTGAAAACATCCTTTAAGGAGCCATTGTCCTGTTCAGCAGTGTCTGGTTGTGCCGGGCTGTTGCCACCAAACGGGCTTCCTGTGCCGCTGGGCTTGCTTACTTGCTTGACCATGCTAAAAAGAGTAGAGACAGGAAGGTTGTGGACCCCTGCTGGTGCTTCTGTAGCTGTAGCAGTGCCCTGAGGATTCTGAGAGGAACTTCCTGTTGTGGGAGTTCCTCCCACACCTCCTGCATTGGGAGAAGGTGAAGACTTGGGCCGAGGTCGATTGTAGCTGTTGTAACGGTCTGTGGTTTGCTCACTGTTGGTTTTCTCTGGTTCAGGCTGGTCCAGGGCTGATTTTCGGACAAAGAGTGGCTCTTTGGACTTTGGCTTTGCTGCAGAGGCCACGCTGTCACTGCCTTTTGTCTCAGTTGTAGTGGTAGTGCTGACCTCTGAATTCTCAGATTTGTCTGAACTCTGGGCACGTGGATCATACAGACTAATGCTACTGAGCACACTGCTGCCAGACCCTGCAGTCCCCCCTGTACCTGCTCTCCCTGCTCCACCCACTGAGAACAGACGTGGGTCATAGGGCGCAATAGTGTGTGTGGGTGAGGATGAACCGGGAGGTACAGAAGATGTAGACGTTTGTGAGGATGAAGATTCCGATGGCTGCTTGAGAACGGATTTCTGCGGTTGAAGCCGAGGGTCTGTAATCTTGCGGGCCTTGCGAGGATCCATCGGCTTTTCAGCTGGGACGGGTGCGGGGGAAACCCCAGATGACGAGGTTTGAGAAGGACTAGTAGAAGAGGCATTAACAGTCTTAAGTATACGTGAGAGCAGCTCAAAGTCTGGTAAGGAGGAGGAGGAGGAGGATTGGCTGGGTGGTTCAGCAGAGGGTGCTGAGGCAGGCATAGGTGCTGAAATAGCAGTATGGAGCTGTTGCTGGGCACGGGAGATCCTGGGATCTATTGATGCAACAGGAGGGATACCTGGGGGCAGTGGAAGAAAGTCCTGCTTGGGAACTGGGATGGGAATTAGGTCTTCAGGACTCCAAAGCACAGCCTTAGCAAAAGAAGGCTTGTTCAGCACCAGATCTTTCTTGATATGGCTAAACTGCTGGAGCTGTGAGCGGGGATCACGCAAAGCCATGCCCATTAAAGGATCCAGTGGTATAGGGACAGGCTTGTCCCTCAACATCCTCTCCCCCTCCTCTTCCTCGATAGCAGCAGATACAAGGGGTGGCGGTTTATACACTAGTGGGGGCTCAGGTTTGGATGAAGCAGCCTGACGTGCGAGTCGTGGGTCCGAGGGAGCAGAGGAGGATGGAGGAGAGGACAGATTAGTCTCGGAAGCATGGGAGGAGTCTGGGTTACGTGATAAACGAGGATCTCGTGCCAGCCTGGGGTCAGCTGGTCTGCTGGGCATGGGAGAAGACTGAGCCTTCTGCAGTCGGGGGTCACTGGGTGCACTGTCAGGTTTTGAAGGGCCTTGGGCTTGGCTTTGCTGCCGTAAGGTTTTCAGGATTGATGTGACGCTGCCACCACCATCTTCATCTTCACTAGAATACCAATTTGCTGAATCTCCTAAAAGACAAAGGTAATAAAATGGGTGAAAAAAATGTTCTTTGTGGAGTTTTGGCATCAAAATTGGAATCTAATATTTACAATGCAACTAATTGGTGACTTTAAAATCTTATGAATGAATACTGCCATCTAGTGAGAGAACAGAGTTCTTCGATGAGAGTTCCATGTGACTGGGGAAAACCAGAGGATGTTTACAGTATTCGGAGGGCTTGGACAGGGTCATACAGAAAACTGTCCTTGAGATATTTCCTGTGGTGGACTGGCCTCTCGATCATAAAAATAGCACAAGTATTTACATACATAGAAACGATAAATATTTGACCTGGTTGATAAAACTAGTGGGATTCACAGAAATAAAGAAAAAGTTTTGTAATACTTATTTATCGGTCATACTAATTAATATTTACAGGCATAATATAACCTGTAATAAATTTACAGTATATTAACCCTTTCCCTCATAGTCAAGGCAGAAGCATGATGTCTTACACAACTCAATAGGAAAAGATGTCAGCTCAAGAAGAAGAAAAGATGTGTGCTTGAGTTACTATATAACCCACATAATGTACATTTCATTACAGTGGTGGCCTGGCGGTATAGGGTGCTGGATTACTGATCCTAAGGTTGGGAGTTCGAGTCCCACTCTCCACAAGGTTGTCACTGTCCCCACATTGCAGCTAACTGGATTATCAAAGGCCGGCCATGTGTCTCACTGTCTATGGTGAGAGGCATGTAAAAGAACCATTGCTGACTTTCGCAAAGAGTAGGCTGCAAAGCTGTCAGCGTGTTTATGCCCCTTGCTAAAGGGTTGTATCAGGAAGGACATCCGATGTAAAAACCTATGACAAATCAAACATGCAAATCATATGATTCACTGTGGCGACCCCTGAAAAAGGGAAAAAGCCGAAAGAAAAAGAAGAAGGTACATTTCATGTAGCTCGAAATAAATGTATACATGGTATATTGTAGACTGTGTAAAACATCATAGAAGACAGGATGTCAAAACACATTATATGAGGGGAAAGAGTGAACCAAATTAAAAAAAATAAATAAAATAAAACATTTCAGTGTATAGTATCTTAATAACAAATATACAGAGGTCTCTATGTACAACATCTCTATTTCAACAGAGCACAGCTACAGCAAGGGACACCAAGAGCTATTTAAAAAGTACAGGGATCCCTCACTTTTAGGGGCAGTGGTGGTCTAGTGGTATAGGGCGCTGGATCGCTGATCCAAAGGTTGGGGGTTCGAGTCCCACTCTCCACAGGGTTCTCACTGTCCCCCCAGTGCAGCTAATTGGGTTATCAAAGGCGGGCCATGTCTCTCACTGTCTATGGTGAGAGGCATGTAAAAGAATCATTGCTGACTTTCGTAAAGAGTAGCTGCAAAGTCGTCAGCGTGTTTCTGTCCCTTGCTAAAAGGGTTGTGACAGGAAGGGCATCCGACGTAAAAATCTCTGCCAAATCAAACGTGCGAATCAGATGGTTCGCTGTGGCGACTCCCGAGTAAAAGGGAAAAAGCCGAAAGGAAGACAGACAGGGATCCCTCACTTTTCACTGTTAATGTGGACCGAGGCCCGCCAATTTCCACAACGTAGGATCGACCCCCCCCCCCCCCCCCGACTGACGTATACGTACATGTATATGTGTATATAATATCAATAAATACATATTCAACACTATAAATGCTTATAATAACAATTAAACATTACAAAATAATGCATAAGATGTAAATAAAATATAAATAAACACACACACATAGATGCGCACCTCACAAAAACATCAGTAGTTTTGTTGGGGGGGGGGGGGGGTTGGAGTTTTTTTATTTTGTTTGTTGTTTTTTGGCCTAGTTTTGCAGCATTTTCCTTAACTTTTCCCATATTTTTACTTAATTTCCTTTTTTTTTTTTTTTGATGAATATTTTTGAAAAGCCTGTAATGCACTGAAGCCTCAGAAACTGAATCTCAAAGCAGCGAGGGATCACTGTATACTGTAATCTGAATTTGTCATACCATCCAACTTAAAAACTGGGTAAAAGTAAAAACTGCGACACTGCCATACTTGTTGAGATTACCATCATATGTCTGTTGCTTTAACCTTTAAGTCTGTGTTCAAACAGTTACTATGATACAAGATATAATAAAGATATGCCCAACAGTGGAAAAAGAACATGAAGTGATACCTTCATTGTCCCGCTCGGTTCCTCCTTCAGCTAGCCTTCTGGCCCTCTCCTCTTCTTCTTGCTGCTTCTGCTGGATTCTCATAAATAATGCACGCTGTGCTGGAGGCAAAAAGTCTGGAACTGTTATTCCAGACTGATTAACCGAGCATCCATTGGATGAGCCTTCCATATTGCCAGGAATCTGATTCCCTGAGTGCTCACTAAAGTTTCCACCAGATCCTGCCATGTAGCAATCACCTGTATCAGAAGAAAAAAAGGAACCCTGATTTACTCAAAAATCCGAGTAACAACTACACAACACATGTCCCTATTACCACAATTTTGTCTAGTTTTCTTTCTTTTTTTACTTCTGCTCATTTCCCCCCCTAATTTTCTGCAGAAATAGCTCACCCTCTCCTCCTTCATTTCCTGCGCTTTGCTGCTGGTAGAAACTGTCATAAAAATTGCGAGCAGAACCACCTCCAGGTGGCATCATGGCATGGTTTGGAGGGCATTCTGGGCCAAAGTTTTGCATCATTCCTGGGGGGCCTTGGTTCATGTTTGGGGGACCCATGGGTGGCATGTCATGAGGTCCATTTGGTGCCATGTGACCAGGTGGTGGTCCAGCAGGAAACCGAGGTGGAGGTCCACCTGGAGGACATGCAGGTGGTCCTGGATTTCCGCCAGCCCCTGCAGCAGCAGCACCAGGATTTGGCCCTCTAAAGGAATATACATAGACTGGTAAGTATTTTTAAGAACTTATGAAATGCATTGATTGTCCAAGATGTAACAATGTTTTATTGAACTTAAATAAAAACAGCTAATGGACAGTATTAATAAGGAGGAGGTACAACCTGACACCAAGTTTTTGTGCTAGCTGTCCTGTGGGTTTTACAACAATCTCAAACAATGATGGAATCTTCTTCCCTGTGTTACCCGCACAGGGAGGTGGTGGACCAATGGCTGGTGGAGATGGACCATGACTTGGTGAGCCTTGGAAAGATCCTCCTTCAGGGCAGGGAGGAGGTGGTCCATCATGTACTGGTACTGGTGAAGTACCGGGGCATGAGGTACCATCAGAAGGCACACTCCCATGTTGTGGCCCTGGTGCTCCAAAGCCGACAGGAGCTGAAGAATCTGTTGGGCCAGGCCTTGGTGGAGTGGGTAAAAGTCCCACTCCAGGTGGGGGTTTGGGGAGAGGATTAATGCCTTGTTTCTTCAGCTCCTCCACTTCCTTCTCATCCTCAGCACCAGCTTCTGCATCCTCTGCCAATATCTGTAGTAATATTACATTTCAGTTTGAGAAAGCATGTCATGAAAACAAAAGAAAACAAATACACATTGTTTTCCATCAACAACAAGCAAGCTCACCTTATCCAGCAGTTCTTTTGTGTCTTCAGACAGAGGTTCATGAGAGAACATACAGTCATCTCCATTTACACAGTTGCCCGTAGTGTGGAACAGCTTGCAAGGGAAGTCACGTGCTTTTGAGTTAAGGAATAAACAGCCTAAATCAGGGGTCGGCAACCCGCGGCTCTGGAGCCGCATGCCGCTCTTTCACTTCTCTGATGCGATTCTGTGGCTTTTAAAAACAATGAATGTTTACTTTACAAATGTGCTTCATACACAAAAACCACTGCATCACCAAAAACAACTGCAAAAATAAAATGCCGCTTATTTACTCACATCGGAAGCACTCCGGGCTCCCAGGGGTAGAGAATTAAACCAGCTTTCACCTGAATGACGGGAGAATCTGCCTAAGGCAGAGTCCTGCAATGGTCAGGTACCCAATGGGTAACCTTGCAAAAATGCTCTTTTAGAGTTGAAAATTACATAGATGAAAATTAACAGTCACGGGTGCAGGCGAATATTTATTTGGTGTGGGCGGGGTGATTTTGTGTGTGTGTTCCTGTGGACATGGCTATCGTTATATATAGTGTTTTTGATCTGCTATGTTGGTGAATTTCCAAACTTTTGTGCTCATGGCAGCAGTGCAGCGAGTGAGAGGGATTTTTCCGCTGACAGGGTTTGTCATCCAGGAACGGAAATGACAGCTGAAGTAAGAGGGGGTGGATGAGATGTGGTTTATGCACAGCAATCTACGAAATTAAATAACTCTCCTCCCAGTGACAAAATAAAAGACTGGGTCTGGTTCAGTCTCCATTCTGAGAAAGGGTCGGTCAGTGCAGTATTAAGAATTAATATTATTTAAAAGAATGTTGAGCAGGCTCCTTCTTAAAATAAGTCTTCATATACTTTTCTGTGTTGCTGTCGTTTTTGTAAATTAACACTATGACAGAACAACGAATTTAAGTACGAATAAAGAAAAATAAGATCCCATGAAAGGAGTGATGGTGAGGTAGGCTACCCAACCCGTTAACACATCTGGCTGTACCCCGTCCTTCGCTTTGTGGGATAGTATTCTTTTTCTTTATAAAAATACAGGAAGGACTCAAACACATTCATTCATTTTCTGAATCGCTTAATTCTAAGTAGGGTCGCAGGGAGGCTGGTGATTTTTTTTAATCTAAATGTTTTTGTTGCAAGCAGAATTTAATTGTCTCTGCAGTCATTTAAATCAATGCATCACATTTTTTTTTATATTAACATGAAGGAAAAAGAGGAAAAAAACATTATATGCAGTGTTCTTTGATTTTAAATATATAAAAAAATAATTTTCTTTACTGTGGAAAACTTCTTTACTGTGTTTTCTTTACTGTGGAAAACGGGTCTAAATGGCTCTTTGAATGGCAAAGGTTGCCGACGACCCCTGGCCTAAGTATTGTAGGGCCTAAATACTGTACTGCTCCCCGACTTATGTTCATCCGTTTTACGTTTTTTCGATTTTATGTACCCCCCCCCCCCAAAAAAAAGTCACATTTTGAGTTAGACATACCTACACAGTAAGCCGACGTAATGGTAATGACGCAATGATGCTGCGTCCATTGTTTACAAAAGAGCCTGAGTGGCCCTCCTTCCCAGTTCAGATACAGTATATATATATATATATATAAAATATATATATATATATATATATATATATATATATATATATATATATATATATATATATATATATATATATATAGCGTGTTAAACTTGTGTTAAGACGTCGTCTCTGTGATCTGTGTTTACACTCCTTTGTGGACTTTTGTAACCCTAAGCAAATATGGTTGGTCAGAAGCATAAGCCGACTAGCATGGGTGTAAGTCTCATACACAGAGATGAATTAACTATCTGTTCAGATTGGCGCGATCTACCATGCATGCTCAGTTTAAGCAAAGAGTTGTAAAATTAATGAAAATCCGAATCCAGGAAAGAGCTCTCCGCTCTGCTGGCTCCACATCAGTGCAGGCTGTGTTCTAAATGAGTTCAATGACACCCTTGCGTACTTGAAAGACCAGAAGTCCATATAACCCACAGCAAGTGCACTACTTTTGCAAGTACACTACTTTCGGTATTGAGCGCTTCACATATTGTAAGCTTGATTGACTGTTTTCAGCTTATGTAAAGTGATTCGGTGTTAATAAGTGACTTATTTGAAATTAATGTTGATATTATTTGATATATTTAATATTATTTTACAATGTTATGTTTATAATAATTGATTTAGGGTTGTTTTATGAGATACAGTAATGGTATTTATGGATGTATACTACAGTATGAGCGTCATACGTGACACGTCATAAGTCATACAACACTGTAACAACTTACGTTCACTTTCAACTTGCGCCCAGGGCGCTTATTAAAATTTTACCAGCAGAGTGGAACGGTAAGTGCATATTATCATCGAGGTGGAAAACACGAATAATAACAGAACAATAAAATAGTTTTACTGGTATTTGTGTTATTCATTTTGTGGTAACAACCAAACTACTTACATGAAAGCTGAAAGGACAGATGCTCCCTGACTTACATTCATTCGTTTTACGGGTTTTTTTTTCTTTTCAATTTTACAGGGTTTTATTATTTTTTTTAAATTGTCAAATTTTGAGTTTCGCGTGCTCTCTGTCGTACGAGACGTACCTACGTAGTACGCTGACGTAATAACGCAATGATGTAATGACACTGTGTCCATTGTTTACAAACGACAGACTGAACGTACCCCTCCTTCTTCCCAGTTCAGTGCGTGTTACCCTTGTGCTAAGACGTCGTCTCTGTGATCTTTGTGCTTACTCTGTTTTGTGGACTTTTGTAACCCTAAGCAAATATGGTTGGTCAGAAGCGTAAGCCTACTAGCATGGGTGCAAGTTTTTCCGGTTTTCCCAAGACTGAATTAACTATCTGCTCGGATCGGCGCAATCTACGATGCATACTCAGTTCAGCAAAGAGAGTTGCAAAATGAATGAAAACCCGAATCCAGAAAAGAAAGAGAACTCTCCGCTCTGCTGGTGAGTCACATCAGTGCAGGCTGAGTACGAAACAAGTATTCAACAGCACCTTTGCTCACATAAAAGACCGAAAGTCCGGATAACCCGCGCATCGTCTCAAGCACAAGCAAGTGAGCTACTTTCGGTGGAGCGCCTCACATATTGTAAGCGTTGATTGGCTGTTTTAAGTGACTCGGCTCAGCTTCATGTAAAGTGACCATCCGTCGACCATCGGAACCATTTACAAGCAGAAAGATCGCATCACAGAGCATGTTAAAGATTATATTTGATACTGTATTTGATATTTGATGAGTGAATTTGATTAAAATTTATCTATTTGAAATTATTTTGCTTGAATTTAATTTATTTGAAATTAATGTTGATATTATTTGATATATTTGCTATTATTTTACAATGGTATGTTTATAATAATTGATTTAGGGGTGTTTTATGAGATACGGTAATGGTATTTATGGATGTATAGTACAGTATGAACATCATACGTCACTGAAACATACAATAACAACTTACGTTTTTGTTTTTTTTTTCACTTTACGTTCAGCCGTCCGGAACCGAACTAAAAAAAGCGTCTGTAAACAGAAAACAGCATAAATAATATTAAAAAAAAAGACTTTTCCTTCCCTTACTTTTCCCTCCCGGTGCGCTCCCTTTAAGCATTTCCTTGAAGCATTTTCCCAAGTAAAATGAGCCAATCAACAGGAATATCAACTTTAGCACATGGCTAGTTGAACCAATCAACACTAACATAAACAAAAGCACATGTCTTTAAATTTATGAAGTTAGTGAGCAGGCGAATCAGGTGAAAAATATTCATCATCACTTTCTGATAGGTCCATATCTGGCTCATCGCTCCATTCATTCAGAGCATCCCATAGTTTTGCTTTAACAGTTTCTAATGGTTCATCGATTGTTGGACATTTACCAAGAGAACAGCAAAATATTTTCCTGTTTTTTTAAAGCTCTGCGGAACAATCAAATATGTTGTTAGTCATAAACATTATCGACATTTCCCAGTAGCAGGGGGTCTTTAAATACCATGTAAACTCACTTTTACAGGCAGTGAACACCGCATTTTACGGTTACAGAGACTGATCGAATAAAATTGTTAAGTTTGATCTACGATTTTGCTCCCAGTACGTCGGATACGGTATTTCACAATCATGCTTAGCAGTATTATGAATGGCCAACATAGTTGAAAGAGCAATACACATTGTAAATTCTAAACGCGTAAAACTATGTGATGCATAGCAAAATGGGGTTCCCTTTCAGCTTTTTCCCTTTTTCAGGGGTCGCCACAGTGAATGATTCGCACGTTTGATTTGGCATAGGCTTTACGTCGAATGCCCTTCATGACACAACCCTTTTAGCAAAGGACAGAACCACACAGATGGCTTTACAGCGTACTCTTTACGAAAGTCAGCAATGGTTTGTTTGCATGAACCTCTCACCATAGACAGTGAGAGACATGGCTGGCCTTTGATAACCTCAGCTGCACTGTGGGGACTGTGACAACCTTGTGGAGAGTGGGACTCGAACCCCCAACCTTAGGATCAGCGATCCAGCGCCCTATACCACGAGACCACCACTGCCCCATGTGATGCATAGCAAAATATTAAGTCAATATTCTTTAAAGACCTACATCAACTATGTAATATATCCCTAACATAAATATTTTCAAATTTCTTGCAAATAAGAAGGTTGTTGTTGCAAGGATAATTTAATAATATATCTAATATTCTAAAAACCGGGGATTTAGCTAACCAGGGATTTAGCTAACCAGGGATTTAGCTCAGTTGGTAGAGCGTCCGCTTGATCCTCCGGAAGGTCGGAGTTCGAATCCGGCTGCGTCATTCCATAAGACGTTAAAAATTGGCAGTTGTTGCTTCCTGCTTGGCGCTCAGCATCACAGGAGAGAACGCAATAACTGGTGCTGCACAGTGGCGACTGTAATGTACTTTGACAATAAAGAGTTATCATCATTAATATTCATTCTTCTGGAGTCCACTCGTCAATAAGTTTTTTCTTTCAATGATGAATAACTTACCAAACATAAATCATTATATTACTCAGTTTTGAAATGTATGATATTTTAATTTAAGGGTAAAATTCTCTCCTTGGCCATAACACATCTCTCCATGTCAGAAAGTCCAGCAGCGTGGCCACTGTATTGAAAATATTTAGGGGTGTGATGTTTAAACGATAATAATTAAAATCAGCTACATCTACACAAACTCCTGATCAGTCTTACTGTGACTTTTTCACTTACCGTGATTTCATGAATCATACATTAACCATAATGTAGGATGATTTCTGCACGAGTCATTTATGATGATTAAAAAAAAAACAACTGTGAAGGATATCATGCATGTAGGGACAATTTTCAGCCCGAGCACAGAAGCCAGTGATGTAGAATTTGCAGAGTTCTTTTTTCTTGGGCAACTCGATGTCATGACTGAAGTTGCAATGTTCACCCTGTTAATCATATAAATAATAAGCACAGCTGTATCTCACAACTGAAAACAAACATCAATCAAAACATTTTTTTTTAAACACTTGTGCAACACTTCAGTTCCAAGATCAACTACAAATATTCCTTCATAATCTAAATCACACACTACTAAATGTTCTTACCCAGGTACAGCGACCTTCAATGTAGTACTTGCAAATGGCTTTGCCCTTCTTGTCCTGCCCATGCTTATCCTGCTCATGCTTCCTCTGGCCTCCAGATCCATCCTACACAATACACAGCTCATGTCACTCTCAGCTTTTACTGTGCAAATATTATGAGTCGGCGATGGCATCGGATTAGTGCCAATTAGTGACATGTTCAAGTACACTTATTGACTTCAGACTATATACAGAGAGCCACATAAGATGCCTAGATAGACTAGTATGTTATCCCGAGTAGCCAAATTCCTGAGTAGTCCAACACACTGTTGTGCACTGACTGTGGAATTCTATTAGGGGACTGTCTAGGCAAAAGCTGACACAGACCAGAGTATATTTTCCCCTTGAATCAATGCATTTTACTTTAAAAATAAATAAACAATTAAAAATCAATAGCAAACACTCTAACTACATGTAACTGTATAAAGCTAGCTATTTACAATCAAGACATATATAGACAATAAAATAAAGTGGTGGAAATCAACAATAAACAGCTCACAATGTCACACAACAGTGGAGTTGGACATAGTTTATTTTACACTTATTTTTGCATTGCCGGTAGTATAAGGTGTACTTTCTTGTAAACTGTGCTTCATGTAAGCAGGACTGGGCACTGTGTGTTGATATATTTCTTACCCCCATGTCAATATCTCCACTATTGTCATCATCATGACCTTGGTCACCTCCACGACCCCTGCCTCGATTCCTTCCCCGGCCACGGTTCATGCCTCTGCCTCCCTTCCCCCTGCCTCGGCCTCGGCCACCTTTACCACCTAAAAATTATAAGTCAATAGAGTGTTTACCATAATCCAATAACACCAGATAACCTATTCAAGATGGCAATGTACTGTTAACTCACCACGCCCTCTATCTTTTGATTTCCTGTACTGGTTCAACTCTTTTGAGTAGTCATCATAATCATCATCACCCATGTCATAGTCATCATCGCCGTACTGTAAAAAGTAAATGTAGTCAGGTAAAAAGTTAGTATCTGTCAGTTGCTGAACAATTACTGATACATTACACCAACTAATCAAATCATTTAAAAGATCAAACTAACCTCCATCTCATCTCCATACATGCCATCCACATCATCATTCTCGCCTCCCATTTTACTTCGCCCTCTACCTCGCATTCCACCTCTAAATCCACGGCCCCTCATTCCTCCCCTCCCTCTACCTCTCTGGTTCTTCATTCGGCCTTTAAGACCTACAGAAACATTAGATTTATGTTAATATTAAACAAATAGTATGGAGAGATTTTTTTTCTATGCCTTCTATAGAAGTAAGAGGCGTATCTGTATTCTGCTACCAAAGCATTTTGTACCTCTGCCACGCAGGCTGCCTGGTCCACCTCCACCACCTTCTTTGGCCTTGCGGTACTGGTTAAGCTCTTTGGTGAAGTCATCATAATCATCATCACCCATATCCTCATCCTCCTCCCCATCAAAGTTCTCATCATCATACTCATCGTAACCACCATACCCCTGTTTGTCCATTTTCATGTAGCTGCCTTTCTTCGACATAGGTCCACCGTGTCCAGAGGAAGGTGCGGGACCGTAACCTCCATGAGACTTAAACATGAAAAACACATTAAGATAACACTCAAATCAAATTCAAGAAAATTTTAGAATCGATCTGAACACAAAATGTATATATTAATATTCTGTGGGTATGTTTACAAGCAAAGATGAACATCAAGTAAAATATGTGCATTTAGATAAATGAGTAAAACGACTGTGCTGAGCTGATGGTTGCACACCATAGCACTTTAGTACATACAAGCATGTAGCTTTCGAGCTGTACAGTTCCATTTCTAATTATTTAATTTGTGATCCATCCTTTTTATATATGATATGAATAATGCCTTGTCAATACGATCTCATATTGGCTGACGGAAAAAAGTGAACTTTGGTAAAAGTTATTATTTTAAGCAGATGGGCTGCAATTTTTTTATTTACACACAAGCATGTGCGTGTGTTATCCATCAACTCATGACCCTCATTACAACCAACAAAATATTTATTTAAAACTTTAATTTATTTTTATAATTTATTAAATTTAATTAATTTAATTAAATTCTCATGAGATGTTTTAAACATACCTTTTGTCTACATGTAAATGTGTAACCAACTTATACACGCTGATACTCTTTCTGGATGTTTAATTACTTAATTGAATATGATTTGAATAAAATATTATACTCACTGGGGGTGGATACTGAGGGCTATATTCCCGATACTTCCTTTTCTCACTAGGACTGTAGTCAGATTCATCACTGTAGTCTGAGTGGTCATCACTAGACGAAGCATGACGCTAAATAACACAAAACAAACTCAGTGTCAGAATTTTAATGTTAAATGTTTTTGGAGTACAAAATAATCTCTCTCTCACACATACACATACCTTATGTTTTGATCTGCGTCTCTTTCTCGACCTCCGCTTTTCCTTCTCCCTTTCTCTGTCCCTATCCCTATCTTTCTCTTTCTTCCTTTTCTTCTTGCGACGGTGGGCCTTCTCCTCGTCTGACTCACTGCCATGCCGCTCCTTTCCACGGCTGGGTTTCTCCTCAGGTTCCTGTCCCTCAGTGCTAGGCATTTCCACATCACCTCCATCATCCTCCAACTCCCCCTCTTCCAGCTCTTCATCCTCTTGCCTGTGAAATGTTAATTATATAAGACACAAAGCACCTCTGTATTTAATATGAAGTCTTTACATATTCACATATAGTTATGTCCAAAGGTTATGGTGATGAACTGATAAGATGTTTTAACACTTCAACAAGAAGTATGCCCAACGACCAACCAGGTGGAAATGAGACACTGAAAGTTAACTGGGTACTATTCTGAAATATGCTGATATTCTAAACAATAATTCTTCAAACAGCACTTCTGACACTGACTTACAAAAAGTACAAGATTTCCAAATTGCTTTTGTACATGCAAACTTCAATAATAAAACACCAATATGCCCTAATCATTTCCGTCCCTACATGAAAAATACAACTGCCATTGACATATTTTGCTGTGGTGAATACTTTCTTCCAGAAGAGACGGGAGCATAGGGTAACTTATAAAAGCAGAGGTAGGAGCACACAGGTAGACTACATCTTGTGTAGGTGATGTAATTTGAAGGAAGTCAGTGACTGCAAAGTAGTCGTGGGTGAGAGTGTTGCCAAACAGCATAGGATGGTGGTGTGTAGGATGACGCTGATGGTGAGGAAGGTGAAGAAGGCAAAGGCAGAGCAGAAGACAAAGTGGTGGAAGCTGAAAAAGGAAGAGGATCATGTCTTCAAGGAGGAGTTGAAACAGGCTCTGGATGGTCAGGAAATGCTTCCAGATGACTGGACAACTACAGCTAATGTGATCAGGGAGACAGGTAGGAGAATACAGTACTTGGTGTGTCATCTGGAAGGAGAGCAGATAAAGAGACTTGGTGGTGGAATGAGGAAGTGCAGGAGTGTGTATAAAAGAAGAGGTTAGCTAAGAAGAAGTGGGACATTGAGAGGACTGAAGAGAGTAAACAGGAGTACAGGGAGACACAGCGTAAGGTGAAGGTAGCGGTGCCAAAGGCCAAAACGAAGGCATATGATGACTTGTGCACAAGGTTGCACAGTAAAGAGGGAGAAAATTATTTATACAGGTTGGCACAGAGAAATAGGAGCAGGACGTGCAGCAAGTTTGAGTAATTAAGGACAGAGAGTGAAATGTATTGACTGATGACAGAAGTGTGCAGGGAAGATGGAAAAAGTACTTTGAAGAGCTGATGAATGAGGAAAATAAGAGAGAGAAAAATAGTTGACCATTGAGGACCAGGAAGTAGCAAAGATTAGTAAGGGTGAAGTGTGGAGGGCATTGAAGAGGATGAAGAATGGAAAGGCAGTTGGTCCTGATGACATACCGGTGGAGGTATGGAAGTGTCTAGGAGAGATAGCAGTAGATTTTCTAACAAGAACATTCAACAAAGTCTCAGAGAGTAAGAGGATGTTGGAGGAATGGAGAAGTGTGCTTGTGCCCATTTTTAAGAACAAGGGAGACGTGCAGAGTTGTGGCAACTACACAGGGATAAAGTTGATGAGTCATACGATGAAGTTATGTGCATTGGGGTGCATGGAGTGTTGAAGTCACTTGCAGCAGAGTGAGCCAACGAAGTCACTGGCACCTAGTTAATTTAAGCGATTTTATAACAGTGCTTTAAAAGGTAATGAAATTGAGTCTTCATAGATGGCAAAGACTGATTTCTTGCGACTGCTGGGTACCCGATTCCAGCAAAAGCACCCCAAGGTTGTCCACGACGCCACAGGGGAAACATGATGATGATATGTGAAAGAATAGTGGAAGCTAGGCTAAGGGCAGAGGTCAGCATTTTTGAACAACAGTTTGGTTTCATGCCAAGAAAGAGCACCACAGATGCAGCGTTTGCTTTGAGGATGTTAATAGAGAAGGTCAGAAGCTGCATTGTGCCTTTGTTGATCTGGAGAAAGCATATGACAGGGTACCGAGAGAGGAACTGTGGTATTGCATGAGGAAGTCTGGAGTGGCTGAGAAGTATGTTAGAGTGGTGCAGGACATGTATGAGAGATGTAAGACAGTGGTGAGGTGTGCTGCCGGTGTGACAGAAGAGTTCAAGGTGGAGGTGGGACTGCATCAAGGGTCAGCTCTGAGCCCCTTCTTGCTTGCTATGGTGATGGACAAGCTTACAGACGAGATTAGACAAGATTCCCCATGGACTATGATGTTTGCAGTTGACATTGATCTGTAGTGAGAGCAGAGAACAAGTGCAAGAAAATCTAGAGTGGTGGAGGTATGCCCTGGAAAGGAGGAGAATGAAGGTTAGCCTCGGTAAGACAGAATACATGTCTGTGAACGACAAGGACCCAAGAGGAATGGTGAGGTTACAGTGAGTAGAGATAAGGAAGGTGGAGGATTTTTAAATACTTAGGCTCAACAATCCAGAACAATGGAGAGTGTGGAAAAGAGGTGAAGAAGCGTGTGCAGGCAGGTTGGAATGGTTGGAGAAAAGTGTCCGGTGTGATGTGTGATAGGAGGGTATTGGCAAGAATGAAAGGAAACTGTACAAGACGGTGTTGAGGCCAGCAATGTTGTATGGTTTAGAAACAGTGGCCCTGGGGAAAAGACGGGAGGCAGAGCTGGAGGTAGCAGAGATGAAAATGTTGAGGTTCTCTTTGGGAGTAACGAGGATGAATAGGATCAGGAATGAGCACATCAGAGGGACAGCACATGTAAGATGTTTTGGAGACAAAGTCAGAGAGGCTAGATTGAGATGGTTTGGACATGTACAGAGGAGGGATAGTGAGTATATTGGTAGTAGGATGCTGAGGTTGGAACTACCAGGCAGAAGGTCCAGAGGAAGACCAAAGAGACGATTCATGGATGTGGTGAAGGAGGACATGAAGGTAGTTGGTGTAAGAGAAGATGCAGCAGAGGATAGGGTGAGATGGAGGCAGATGATTCGCTGTGGCGACCCCTGAATGGAACAGCCGAAAGGAAAAGAATAAGAATGAAAATACAACTGCCACACAAACTTGTTAATGAGTTGAATAGGCTAGAAAAAAAGAAGCACCATTACCAAACTGACTAGATCTAAGGTTAGGATAATATAGACAATAACATGTAATGTGAATGCTAAATGAGACAAGTTTACACCATGAAAGCTCTCTGTGTCTGTGTGCTTGACTTTGTGGCTAATCATTCCAACACAGCAGCTCCTCTGGGCAATGCTGTTTTATCTGTAGATCACAGCACATTCTTGCTCTTAATAATTATTTGCCAAAATGGGTTACCAAACATACTTTGGCAGTTTTTAATCTCGCCCACACAAGTATATGTATGAGAAAACACTCAATAATGTGACACAACAAAGAGATTTTGTTAACTAGCAGGCATCTGTGTTCATGCCAAAGGCCTTGAGACATAACGTAAAAGCTGCCAGACTGGATATGATGGTGTTCAAAATGTAGACTTTTTTAAATTACAAATCCAAAAAACAGATCTCTTGGTAAGTTGCATAATAATATGAAGTGAACTCCTGACACTGTGGCCACTGTCCACCTACTATAAAGATCAGGGCCTGGTGCTCAGCTGTCAAGTCATGAAATGAACTTAAAATTAGTCAAATGACCTTATCTTCCCTTCATATTAGGAAGCAAAGAAAATCTACATGCATGTAAACCTCCAAAATCATTTTGGAGATGGACATGTCATCTAACATATAGAGATTATGTTCTTGCTGGTCATTCTATTATAATGTAATGCAACATAAAAACCTCTCACTACCATCTAAGCACAAGTAATATGAGGATATATGAGCTTATTCAACCATGCAATGAGTGACAAGACAGCTGAGAAATCAGGTCACCCTCCAGCAAAACCTATAAACAACCCAACCAAAGTGCACTGGTCCACTTTTTAATCAGAATGCAAACTAATGAGGATATAAAAGGCACATCACTACCTACCAACCAAACACTTGCTGAAATGATTCAAGGAAATTAAAATTACACCCTGTACAGATGCCAGGACCTGAAACAGTTCACCAAAAATAATAATGTTGACATTTTTTGTGCTTTGACAGCTAGACAGGGGCTGATCACATTTGCAGGTGAACCTCACTGGATTTGGGAAACAGTGAAACTTGTGTTTTAGCTCACATTAAGGACCTTGAATGCTTTTGAGACATTGGGAAGAAACTCAAAAGGTGTTTTCTGAAGGACAATACAAATATAAATAGGAAATTATAATAAAAGTAACAGCAATTTACTAGGTTAGCAATTCTCCAGTTATTCTCTGGTTGAATAATTAATCTTTTTGAAATTACTGTTTCCTGATTATTTTTCTTGTGTTTATATCTGGTTTAATTATCCTTCTTTGGTTCAATCCCTGTTGTCTGATTAAATTATTCCTCGTATATTTTGTTCAATTAAGCTTATTTGTGCTAATCATCGTCTGACTCCAAAAACCCATCGTTATATCTAACTATACATGCTTTTTATTTCGTTTTGTCCCTTTTAGTGTGAAACAGAAATGCTAATGATCATGTTATAAACATGTATAACCAACTAGCCAGTCACAGAATACTGGTATTTTTAAATTTGAGGATTTCTATGTGCACTGAATTAAGTTTTTTGTTTTTTTTAACAAAATCATTTTTAAATGATAGATATGTGATTGCAGATGTGCGCAACGCTAAATAAGCTAATATGCTAGCGACGGAAGCCTCAAAGTATAATTCATAATAATGTTTGTATTAAATGACCTTTGTCTAATAACCCAGAAAAAAACACACACGCGCCAACACCCGATCATGTTCGCTAATAGTTTTTGCAATTTGTCAGTAGTAAATAAAAGATGAAGTATTTGGGGGAAATGGGCTAAGTTAAATAGAGTAGCAAATGCGCCACTAAACCTAGCATGTTAGCTCCTCTTCGTTTTTGACAAGATTGCACTAGCATTAGCATCTTTCAAGGCCTGGCAACAATATGATAGCATGCGCTAACATACATATAGTTAGCATGGCTAACTATACAACTAATAGCGACAGTCCTTGATTGTTTTTATGATCGGTGAACAGTACACACTAGCTGTTCGTTAAAAAAAATGCGATATATTAAGCACTACAGACATCGAGTAAACAGAGTATTTCTTCAAGATCATCAGTGTTGACTTTAATCCGTATTTCCTTTACTGAGCGGAAGCCTGAAATAAATGGTCGTGGTTCATTGTTTAATGGCCACTTGGGTCCGTCGGTGATGAAAAAGAGCGTCGAAAAAATGTCTGGATTTGTAACTAAATACTGTAGTTGTTTAGAAACAGAATAATGTCCGTGGTGCGGATATATAACCTTCCAGATTTGCGCCGTGTTAACGTTTCAAGATGGCGTTCTTTACCTCTGTACTCGTTTCCCAGAAAAAAATAGTCGACTTTAATCCCTTTGAAAGAAAAAAAAAACAAGTACCCATGCTTTTTGTACTTAAAAAGCAAAGGATAAATAAATAGTTGGAGAGAAATATGACAATTACTCGACCTTTCGTCAGTGAGAAGGCTGTTGTGTTCGTGGTTGGCTGTTGGGGAGTTTGGCTGGACAGTCATGCTTTCCACAGCCATTTCCTCTAACGGACTACAGTTCAGTGCAAAAATCGACTCAGGATTCAACTGGCTTATGCGTTACTTGACTTTGATCTACTTGTTGATTGGTTTTAGGAAGAGTTTCAGTTCATAGCAGTTAAATTCCCATTAACAGTTTGAAAGAGAAACATGCTGAAACGTTCCTGAAGGTCTCTCCGTCCTTACAGTTGCGAAGTGAAATGAAACTCAGTCACTCAAAATGGCGACAGTTCTTCTCCAGCGTGAAGAAGGCGGAGTTACCGGTGGTGACGTTTTGACGACACCGACCGACTTTCTACGAAGTGACTGTGGAGAGGCGGAGTCTTGTTAGGATGCTGATGTATACAGTACTTCTTCTACTTTTTTTTCTTCTTCTCCTTTCGGCTTTTCCCTTCAGGGGTCGCCACAACGAATCATCTGCCTCCATCTCACCCTATCCTTTGCATCTTCTTCTCTGACACCAACTACCTTCATGTCCTCCTTCACCACATTCATGAATCGTCTCTTTGGTCTTCCTCTAAGCCTTCTGCCTGGTAGTTCCAACCTCAGCATCCTACTACCAATATACTCACTATCCCTCCTCTGTACATGTCCAAACCATCTCAATCTAGCCTCTCTGACTTTGTCTCCAAAACATCTTTCATGTGCTGTCCCTCTGATGTGCTCATTCCTGATCCTATCCATCCTCGTTACTCCCAAAGAGAACCTCAACATTTTCATCTCTGCGACCTCCAGCTCTGCCTCCCATCTTTTCCCCAGGGCCACTGTTTCTAAACCATACAACATCGCTGGCCTCAACACCGTACACTTTTCCTTTCATTCTTGCCTATACTCTCCTATCACACATCACATCGGACACTTTTCTCCAACCATTCCAACCTGTCTGCACACACTTCTTCGTCTCTCTTCCACACTCTCAATTGCTCTGGATTGTTGAGCCTAAGTACTTAAAATCCTCCACCTTCCTTATCTCTGCTCACTGTAACCTTACCGTTCCTCTTGGGTCCTTGTCATTCATACACATGTATTGTCTTACTGAAGCTAACCTTCATTCCCCTCCTTTCCAGGACATACCTCCACCTCTCTAGATTTTCCTCCACTTGTTCTCTGCTCTCTCTACAGATCACAATGTTAACTGCAAACATTATAGTCCTTGGGGAATCTTGTTTAACCTCGTCTGTCAGCCTGTCCATCACCATAGCAAACAAGAAGGGGCTCAGAGCTGACCTTTGATGCAGTCCTACCTCCACCTTGAACTTTTCTGTCACACCGACAGCACACCTCACCACAGTCTGACATCTCTCATACATGTCCTGCACCACTCTAACATACTTCTCTGCCACTCCAGACTTCCTCATGAAATACCACAGTTCCTCCCTCGGGACCTTGTCATATGCTTTCTCCAGATCCACAAAGGCACAAAGCAGCTCCGTCTGACCTTCTCTGTACTTCTCTATTAACATCCTCAAGGCAAACACTGCATCTGTGGTGCTCTTTCTTGGCATGAAACCAAACTGTTGTTCACAAATGCTGACCTCTGCCCTTAGTCTAGCTTCCACTATTCTTTCTCATGACTTCATCGTATGCTCATCAACTTTATCCCTCTGTAGTTGCCACAACTCTGCACATCTCCCTTGTTCTTAAAAATGGGCACCATCACACTTCTCCGCCAATCCTCTGGCATCCTCTTACTCTGTATGACCTTGTTGAATGTTCTTGTCAGGAAATCTACTGCTACCTCTCCTAGACACTTTTGTACCTACACAGGTATGTCATCAGGACCAACTGCCTTTCCATTCTTCATCCTCTTCAATGCCCTCCTCACTTCACTCTTACTTATCTTTGCTACTTCCTGGTCCTCAACAGTCAACTCTTCTACTCTTTTTTCTCTCTCTCTCATTTTCCTCATTCATTAGCTCTTCAAAGTACTCTTTTCATCTTCCTAGCATACTTCTGTCATCAGTCAATACATTTCCCTCTCTGTCCTTAATCACTCTAAATTGCCGCACATCCTTCACATCTCTGTTTCTCTTCTATGCCAACCTGTATAAATCATTTTCTCCCTCTTTACTTTCCAACCGAGCATACAAGTGATCATACGCCCTCTGTTTGGCCTTTGACACCGCTACCTTCACCTTACGCTGTGTGTCTCCCTGTATTCCTGTTTACTCTCTTCGGTCCTCTCAGTGTCCCACTTCTTCTTAGCTAACCTCTTCCTTTGTACACACTCCTGCGCTTCCTCATTCTATCACCTAGTCTCCTTATCTACTCTCCTTCCAGATGACACACCAAGTAGTCTCCTACCTGTCTCCCTGATCACATTAGCTGTAGTTGTCTAGTCATCTGGAAGCACTTCCTGACCACCCAAAACCTGTTTCAACTCCTCCTTGAAGACAACATGACACACTTCCTTTTTCAGCTTCCACCACTTTGTCTTCTGCTCTGTCTTTGCCTTCCTCACCTTCCTCACCATCAGCATCATCATGCACACCACCATCCTATGCTGTTTGGCAACACTCTGACCCATGACTACTTTGCAGTCACTGACTTCCTTTAAATTACATCGCCTGCACAAAATGTAGTCTACTTGTGTGCTCCTATCTCCGCTTTTATAAGTCACCCTATGCTCCTGTCTCTTCTGGAAGGAAGTATTTACCACAGCCATTTCCATCCTTTTTGCAAAATCTACAAACATCTGTCCTTCTGTGTTCCTGTCCTGGATACCAAGCCTGCCCATCACTTTCTCGTCCCCTCTGGTTCCTGCACCAACTTGTCCATTGAAGTCTGCCCCAGTGACCACTCTTTCACCTCTGGGGTACTCTGCATAACTTCATCTAACTCACTCCAAAATCTCTCCTTCTCTTCTAGCTCACATCCTGCCTGTGGGGCATAAGCACTAACAACATTGAACATCACACCTTCAATTTCTAACTTGAGACTCATCACTCTGTCTGACACTCTTCATTTCTAGAACATTCCTGACAAACTCCTCCTTCAAGATGACTCCTACTCCATTTCTCTTCCCATCCACACCATGAAAAAACAGTTTAAACCCTGCTCCTAAGCTTCTAGCCTTGCTACCTTTCCACCTGGTCTTCTGCACACAGTATATCCACCTTTTCTCCTCTGCATCATGTCAGCTAGCTCACGAACTATTAAAAAAAGGTAGTGAGCTAGCTGACATGATGCAGAGGAGAGACGCCTCCGGCCTCTCCTTCGACGTCTTCGACCAACAGTCGTCCAATTTCCACCAGCACCCTGTTGGTTAACAGCACTGATGGCGGTCATTGTTAACCCGGGCCTCGACCGATCCGGTATGACATTCTATCCTGTGATTCTCATATTTTATTTGGCATTTTCTTTATGTTGGCATTTTCTTTATGCCGGATGCCCTTCCTGATGCAACCCTCTGCATTTATCCGGGTTTGGGACTGGCATGAGGAAGAGACACTGGTTTGTGCCCTCCCTCATGGCTGCATTGATGTATACAATACTGTATTTTGATATTTGATTTTTACCAACATAGATACATTTAAAACGTTAAAATAAGTGACATCATTGTTACTGTGGAGAGTATTTTTTTTTTTTTTACATTTCAGAATAAGATCTTTTCTGCAATTAAAAAAAAAAAACACGAGTATGTGTGTGATGAAACGTTCTATACTTTGTGTTGATGGACAGATAAAATTACTGTGGCAGTAATATGAACTCTAGAAATACTGGTTACTGGTGTGTTGACATGCTTCCGGCATCACTGGCCCTTGCATGTATCCGCTCTCTCTTAGTAAGGGCAGAATCCCTCCTGGACAGCTCACCGGCCATCATGGGGCAGAAACACACTAGTGGCTATGCAGCCTACACTGGACAAAAGTCAGCAATGGTTCCTTTAGATGCCTCACACTACAGACAGTGAAAGACATGGCCGGCCTTTGACCTTTGATTCCCCAGTTAGCTGCATGTGGGGGTGGGGCAGTGATAACCTGTGGAGAGTGGGGCTTGAACCCCCAACCTTAGGATCAGTGATCCAGCACCTTTTACCATCAGGCCACCACTGCCCCTGAACTCCATAAATACAGTCAGAAAGGGTTGATGTCCCATTGTAATGATGGCAAAATTTCCAGTTCGAAACAAATAAAAGACATGGCATGCTGTGTTTTTATCACTTCAACAGTCTTCTTCTTTTCCGTTTGGTGGTTAACTTTTTCTTAGGTGTCGTCACAGCGAATCTGTGATTCGGATGTTTGATTTGGCATAGGTTTTTACATCAGATGCCCTTCCTGACACAACCCCTTAACAAGGGACAGAAACTCTCTCACGACTATGCAGCCTACTCTTGACGAAAGTCAACAATGGTTCTTTTACATGCCTCTCACCATAGACAGTGAGAGACATGTCCAGCCTTTGATAACCCAGTTAGCTGCACTGGTGGGACAGTGACCACCTTGTGGAGAGTGGGACTTGAACCCCCAACCTTCGGATCAGCGATTCAGCACCTTTTACCACCAGGCCACCACTGCCCCATTATCATTTCGACAGTAAGGCAATAAATTAAATACACCCCTCCTTGAATCGCCACCTTATTGTGGTGGAGGAGTTTGCATGTCCTAATGATCCTAGGATCTATGTTGTTATGGGCATAATGCCCCGGTAGGGTCACCCAAGACAAACAGGTCCTAGGTGAAGGTCCAGGTTAAGCACGGTTCAAAAGACTTCCAGGAAAAAGAAAAAAAAAAACAAAGACACAGTTTCCCTGGCCTGGACACAGGTCACTGGGGTCTCCTCTGGAGCCAGGCTTCTTGGGGGTGAGGCTTGAAGATGAGCACCTGGTGGTTGGGCTTCTGCCCATGAAGCCCAGCCAGGCTCAGCCCTAAAATAAGACATGGGTCCACCCACCTGTAGGAAGCGCTATAGGGGTCGGGTACATTGTGAGTTCTGTGGCAGCCGAAGGCATGGGTTCGGTCAGACCAATCCTCAGTTACTGACTCTGACTCTTGTGACACGGAATGTCAAGGAGCCTGGGCTGTTGCGTAACATGGAGAGATACCAACTAGATATAGTCAGACTCATTTCAACACATAAATTGGCTCTGGAACCACCCATCTCGAGAGGGGCTGGACCTTATTTCATTCTGGAGTTGCTCATGGGGAGAGGTGGCAAGCCAGTGTTGGCATCTTTGTTGCCCCCCCGTCTTGGTGCCGATATGTTGGGGTTCACCCCAGTCGAAGAAAGGGTAGCTTCCCTCCGCCTTCCAGTGGGGGGACGGGTCCTAACTGTTGTTTGTGCTTATGCTCCAAATGACAGTTCAGATTACCCACACTTCTTGGAGTCTTTAGGAGGTGTGTTGGAGAATGTTCCCTGGGAGACTCACTTGTCCTGGGAGACTTCAACGCCCATGTGGGCAATGATCGTGTGACCTGGAAGGGTGAGATCGGTAGGTGCGGCCTCTACAGTCTGAACCCAAATGGTGTTTCGTTGTTGGACTTCTGTGCTTGTTACAGTTTGTCTATCACGAACACCATGTTCGAACATAAGGGTGTCCATAAGTGCACCTGACACCAGGATACAGTAAGCTGCAGTTTGATGTATACATCGACTGTGTAGTCGTGTCACCGGACTTGCAGCCGCATGTTCTGGACACTCAGGTGAAGAGGGGAGCTGAGCTGTCAACCAATCACCACCTGGTGGTGAGTTGGCTCCGATGGCAGGGGAAGCTGCCCTTCAGACCTAGCAGGCCCAAGCATATAGTTAGGAACATTTTAAGAACCTGGGAACGTTTGATGGAGACTCCTGTCAGACGGGCCTTTAATTCCCACATCCAGCAGAGCTACAATTATGTCTGAAGGAGGAGGGGGATGTAGAATCTGAATGGGCTATGTTTCCTGCCTCCATTGCTGAGGCAGAAGCCCATAGCTGTGGCTGAAAGGTCATCTGTGTCTGTCATGGCAATAATTCCCGTACCCCGTGGTGGACACCTGTGCTGAAGGGGGCTGTCCAGCTGAAAAGGGAGCGACTCCCGAGGCAGCAGACAGGTACTGGCAGGCCAAAAGTGCCGCAGCCCGAGCTGTCGTCAAAGCAAAATCTCAGGCATGGAAGGAGTTTGGTGATTTTCGGGTGGCCTCAAAAAGGTTCTGGACAATCATCCGACATCTCAGGAGGGGGAATTAGTTCTCCACAAATACTGTTTACAAT
This sequence comes from Plotosus lineatus, assembly GCA_024760905.1. Lineage (NCBI taxonomy): Eukaryota > Metazoa > Chordata > Actinopteri > Siluriformes > Plotosidae > Plotosus > Plotosus lineatus. The sequence goes on along the minus strand of CM045747.1, from coordinate 25,267,036 downwards.
GGAAGGGGGGGAGCTGCTTACCTCGAATGAAGATGTTGTCAGGAGGTGGAAGTAATACTTTGAGGACCTCCTCAATCCGACCAACATGCCCTCTGTGGAGGAGGAAGACCCTGGGGGTTTGGATAGGGGTCGGCTCATCACTGGAGCTAAGGTCACTGAGGTAGTCAAAAAGCTTCTCGGTGGTCAGGTTCAGGGGGTGGATGAGATCTGCCCTGAATATCTCAGGGCTCTGGAGGGTGTTGACATGTCTCTACAACATCACCTGGTCATCGGGAGCCATACCTCTGGATTGACAAACTGGGAAGTTTGCCCAATCGATCCACATGTGTTTTGTGGATTTGGAGAAGGCTTGCAACAGTGCCCCTTGGGCTATCTTGTGGTGCGTGCTCCGGGAGTATGGAATTCCGGACCCGGGCTGTCCTTTGTCACTGATCTGATTCTGTTCATAGTTTTTATGGAGCGAATTTCTAGGCGCAGCTAAAGTGTTGAGGGGTTCTGGTTTGGTGGCCATCAAACTTGTCTCTGCTTTTTGGGGATGACATTGTCCTTTTGGCTCCATCAATCGGGGACTTCCAGCTCTCATTGCAGTGATTGCGAAGCGGCCAGAATAAGAATCAGCACCTTCAAGTCTGAGGCCATGGTTCTCAGTTGGAAAAGGGTGGAATGCACCTCCCGACCCGGTGGTGAGGGTTCAAGTGGAAGAGTTCAAGTATCTTGGAGTCTTGTTCAAGAGTGAGGGAAGGATGGAACAGGAGATAGACAGGCAGATTGCTGCAGCCTCTTCTGTAAAGTGGAGCCTGTGCTGGTCCATCGTAGTGAAGAGGGAGCTGAGCTGCAAGGCAAAGCTCTCAATTTACCAGTCGATCTATGTTACAACCCTCACCTATGGTCACGAGATTTGGGTAGTGATGGAAAGAACAAGATCATGGATACAAGTGGCTGAAATGAGCTTCCTTCGCTGGGTGGTGGGGCTGTCCCTTAGAGGTAAGGTGAGAAGATCAGCCATCCAGGGAGAGATCGGAGTAGAACTGCTGCGCCAGTTAGCTCAGGCATCTGGTTAGAATGCCTCCCGAACGCCTCTCTGATGTGGTGTTTTGGGCATGTCCAACTGGGAAGAGGCCCTGGGGTCAATCTAGCATACATTGGAGGGATTATGTCTCTCGGCTGGGCCGGAAACACCTTGGTGTCCCCCTGGAATATTTGGGGAAGTAGCTTGGGAGAGGGACTTCTGGACCTCATTGCTTAAGCTACTACTCCTGTGACCCGACCCAGGATTACACGGAAGATGATGATGATGAAATTAAATACAACAAAACAAACAGCTTTATATTAGTGTTTATACATCAATAACAATTATTTAAAGGAGTAGTTCAGTGGAAAAACAAGAAGGTTCTGGGTTTAAATCTAGAATGCGGTGAGTACATTTCTTTGTGGATTTTGCATGCTTTCCTTGTGCTTGTGTGGGTTTCTTCCTGGTTCTCCAATTTCCTCCCACAGTCCTAAAGACTTTACACACATTAGACTTAATTGGCTTTCCAGATTGCCTCCGTGAGTCAATGTGAATGGTTTTATCTGTGTTGGCCTGGCAGTGGGCTGATGAGCTGTTCAGAGTGTACGCAACCTCTACCCAGAGTCAATTGAGACAGGCTCCAGCCTCTCTGCAACGCCAATAGTATTCAAAGGAAAAGTAAAGCTTGAATGCATATGTCTGTTTCTAATAAAACAAGCTGTTTCATGAACCTTATTTCATGTAGAAAGTAAAACACAGCACTTATTCTGCACAAAGTGGGCACCATTGTAATGCGAAAAGTAACATAAAGTCACCTGTGTTTCTGTTTCCATTGTAGAACAGACCTAATTAGCATATGCATGCAAGGTGAGGTGCTTTTGTCTTTCACATGTATGAGCTCCTCTTGTTTGACATATGTGAACAGAAAGCAATCTTCTTCTTTTCCTTTTGGCTTTTTCCCTTTTTCAGGGGTCGGCACAGTGAATTATATGATTCGCATGTTTTTGATTTGGCATAAGTTTTTACGTTGGATGCCCTTCCTGACACAACCCTTTTTTAGCAAGGGACAGAAACACGCTGACGTGCTTGGTGTTAACAAAACATTAGTATGATTATCAACTATGTCGTCATATCAGCATAGCTGTGATCATATGTCTTGGATACTTGAGTAAAGAGTGACAGAGCTGTCAGTTGAGATTACCTGGTGATAAATTGGATCTGGTGATGAAGACGACTGCTGGACAGATTTGGCAAACCCAAACATGTAGCCATGGTGAACTGGAAACTGGAACCTACATCTGTGAGATGTTCAACTCACACCTCCAGGAAAGTTTATCTTGTATTCTGGGGAGGGTGAAGACATGGAATCAGAACGGTCCATGTTTCAAGGAACTGTGCCAAAAGGTCAGCAGTGCCTGTCACAGCAGCAAACAAAGAACTTGCTGGTGGACACTGGTGGCAAAGGAAGCTTTCATGAAGAAGAAAAAAGCCTTTTGGCTTGGTTGTTCCAGAGGTCTCCTGAGGTAGCTGATGGATATTGAGTGGCCAAATGGGCTGTAGCCGCACAGTTCACAGAAGCAAAAGCCTGGGTATGGGAGAGGTTTGGGGAGGCCATGGAGAGGGACCTTTATTTGGCCCCAGGGAAATTCAGCTGCAGGGTCCATATCATGGTGTGCTGGGTCTGGGCGAAGAACTGCTGACTTGGACTAGGGATATAGTTGAGCAGTGGAAAGTGCAGTTTGAGGATCTCCTCAACCTGGCTACCATGTTCTTCACAGACAGAGTTCAGAGTCTCAGGGAAACACAAGATCATCATCTTGGCAAAGATCGCTAGGGGAGATAAAAAGCTCAGCAACAGGGCACTGAGGGTGAATGAGATTCACCCCAAGATACTGAAGGCCCTGGTTGCTGCATTGGCAGTAATGAAGGAGTTGCACTAGTCCATTATGGTAAAAAATGGTGCTGAGTCAATACGCAAAGGTTTTGAATTACAATTGATGTATTGATCTATAACGCTCACCTATATTAATGACAGTTGTGTAGTGACTACAAGCATGACATTGTAGCTATAAGTGGCTGAAATTAGTTTTCTTCATTGAGTGCCTTAGGCTCAGACTTAGAAATAGGGTAAGGCATACAGATTTAGTCTGAGCACAGACATTTGAGAGGAACTCGGGTTAGAGTCGCTGCTCCTTCACATAAACAGTGAGCTGAAGTGGTTATACATCTGATTAAATTGCCTTGGCTTTCAGGCACATCCAACTGGTAGGAGGTTGCAGGATAAACCCAGAAATCACCAGAGAGGACGTCACAGGATCCCCCAGGAGGTGCCGAATTGTGCCACTGAGGCCAGGATGCTTGGGTTTCCACCTAAAACTGATTACCTCTGCAACTCAACCTTGGATAAATGGAGGAAAATGGTTTAATGGATTGATCAGGTCAGCAAGCATAGATTTTGAAACTGGTTAGTGTTGACTGAATACTACTTTTACCAATGCATAACTGAGTATTCTGGTTACCTAGTACATTAGTTGTAAGGCTCTGGATTGTAACAATCTACAGAGGGTGATCAGATCAGCACACTGCATCACCAGGAATTGCTGAACTGCAAACATCCAGGATCACCACACACAGCATTAATCCCAGATCTGCTGATGATGTGGGCAAGCTAGCAGTGCCACAAGTTTACCTCATGAAACATGGGCCCATGAAGGAAGCACCTACATCTCGTCACCACCCAGGATAGTTATTGCAGTGGACTGGACTACAGTCACTGTTAACTTCTGCTACATTTGAGTGATAGTCACAAGTGTAATGTCTATAGCCCTCCTGGACACAGGGCCAAGAGTAACTTTAGTGCAGCCTAATATCATCTCTGGGGAAGCTACTGTGGAAATCAGTGCAGTGTAAGCCTAGTGACTATTGTTGACCTGACCCCAGTAAGGGGTAGGGTGAGTTCCAGTTTTAAGGGGGTTCAACCTCTCAGTGCCTATTGCTGTATAAGTTGCTGGGAAGCAAGGTGCCTGCACACTTGGCTTGGACATTTTACAAACCATTGGTGGTGTACTGGCCCTTTGTAAAGGTTCCCATCATCCCAGAGGGAAACATGTGTGCAGTTAACTTCTCCTATGGCATGCCTGAACCCTTCAGCTATAGAATGTAAAACCACAGCACCTCTGATGCAACAACCAAAAACTGTGAGGGGCAGACTTGATAGAAGCAGGAGTGTGTCTCGCGTAGATAAGAATGTAAGTACAGTACTGTACATTCTTGCCCTTAATGACAGTGAAGTGGGCCTAATGCACCAGGTAGAAAATAGATAATTAGACCCCGTGCTGCTTCTCTATCACTTTGATATTAAACTAATCAAACTAATTCCTCAGTACAGTACAAACACACTTCACGACTTCAACAAGCTGTGAAGCAGAAAAAAAATCAACTGCCATCCATTCATATCAAGTGTCAACTAAACATAGTGTCTCATATAATAGAAATGGGTTTGCATTGCCTCTTGGAGTTTTTGATTGCTGTTAGAGAGAGAGAGAGAGAGAGAGAGAGAGAGAGAGAGAGAGAGATTGACTGACTTCTAGTCTGGGAAGAAAGTGCTGCTCACAACTATAAGGTCCTCCTTTAGGAGAGTTAATCGTATTAGATATTCATCACTGACATATAACTTTTTTCTGGGGTATACTTTTGGGTAAATACCACCCCACCAGTCAATACAATATTCATGAATGCCAGGTGACTTTAAATCCATAGAGATAGATAGATAGATAGATAGATAGACGGATAGATAGATAGATAGATAGATGGATGGATAGATGGATAGATAGATGGGTATATATCGACAGGAAAATGCTATATGGTTTATTTATAGTTAAACTTCTCTTTATTCATGTCCCTGTATGGGATAAACCACTCAACAATACTTTTACAGGGGCTGACCTCTGTGTCTCTCTGTCTGTCTGTATGTCTCTCTGTCACTATGATCTTCCTGTATATCACGTGACCTAAACACTGTCACGTCATCTCCCCTGCCTCACCCATCATCACCTACTTATTCACATACACAGTCTGTGATGATTATGCCCCGGAACAGCCCCAGCACATACAGTTTTACACACTACTACTAAAAATAGTTTTGAGTTGCTTAATTAACTTGTTGTTTGCAGCCTTTTATATGTAACCTTAAGCATGACAAAAACGGTAGAAGTAATGTCTATAACCTCAGATTTAGGTGTCAAACAAACAAAAAAAATTCTTGTTGGTCCGAGGTGTCACGAGAAGTAAAAGCCAGTGGGAATGATCTTTTTTTTGTCATTCCAGTATTTCTTCGATGATAGCTGGAATGGCTTGGGGTAATGTTTATACAGAGGAACGTTTCCTTTAGCCCTGTGATGGCCTGGCAAACTGTTCCACGGCGTATTCTTCCGTTGCTCCGAGTCGGATCAGTGGGATCTTAATTAGGATTAAATGGTTCACAGAATGAATAAACGAATGTTTGCTTTCAAAACCCGTCCTTCGAGAAACTGTGCCTATCTGTGTCAGTACTGAAAAATGTGAAAATATTATAGTCACAGCCAGTGTGTATCAAATCTATGGGTGATATACTAGGGATCTTGGGTTTCAAAATAAAAACAGACAAAATCATAAAACATTTTCTGCAGCTTACATGTAGAAAGGTACATCAGTGTCTCTTGATTGGTGATTTGCACAACTCATTGTGCAGCAGAAGTTGACCATTATGTAACTCTAGTCTACAATGACTCGAGTCTCTCTCCCACTCTTCTGGACTGATTGAAGTTACAGCCTGTTTGCTACAATAGTCTGGGTTTATTTACGTCATTGCGGGGATTCACGTACAAAGCTCCTCTGTTATCATTGGCCTTTTTCAAATTACATTCTATAATAAATTTTTATGTTTCAGGTAAGGTAGTCAGCCAAGGATCGTTCTACAGTGACGTCATAGGCAAGGTGGGAACTTAGTATGAGATCACAATAAAAAAGCACAAAAGATGGTTCCTTTGAGATCATAGTAAAAGCTCTTTATCCTTTATTAAGGACGCGGGGAACGGGGCACACCCTCAATAGTTTGCAGCAAGACTAGTACAGATATATAACCGTTCATACTCAGATTCATATACTGTAATGTATTGGCTATCAGGAATATGCAGTTCGTCTAATGCTCATTCATGTCTTTCGAACTGAAGGAAACGGAACCACCCATAGGAAACACAAGCAATCGTGGGAAGAAAACGCCCTCGAAATTTAAACAGCAGAAACATAGACGTCTAATTAAAATAATGATTTAAACGTATAGGAACATATAGAAAAGGATTAAGTCTCCGACATATTACGGATCAAAGAAATATATATACATACATACATACATATATACACAAGTCTATGACTATAAATTGCTTCAACTGTTTAATGATTGGCTTCTATATTTGTTAGCACATACAGGCCACATGCTGTTTCCAGAATTATTTACGTACGGTCAGTTTTAAAAGGAACTTTAAACAGTTGCAGTAATTCATACTCATAGACTAACGATCAGAATTTGGCAGAGGTGCCTCATTTTTTTTAGAAGGGACATTTAATCGTTTGGGACCATAAAGAACGTATTACTAAACTGATCCACATGATCAACTTTTATGAACACGGTTCTGACATTACAGTCTTAAACGGCAGAGTATATCAGTGGTTCTGTATTATTACTGTATTATGTTTTTGACGCTTGTTGCAGGCAGTACTGCAGATCAACGTCATTGCTGTAGATGCAAGGTAATGTAACGTCATCATTTCGCGACACTTTGAACGCGACCGAGCGGGAGGTTTTTTTTTGTTGTCGCCTTTGAATGGGTAGCAGGAAAATAATAGTACCGACAGTGGTTTTGTTCTGAGTATTTGTGATATTCCGAATCATTTTTCAAATAGATTGAAATGATTGATATGATCGAAAAAGACGATAATATCATCAGCGAGGAAGAAGCAGCTCAGTATGACCGGCAGATTCGACTCTGGGGTCTTGATGCACAAAAGAGGTTTGAGCTGTGCTGGCTAAAGAGTTAGCTTAGCGGCTTAAATAAACAACTGCTAATAAACACGTAAAAGTGTTACATTATGTAAAAGGGATATCTATTGTTAAAACGCCATCAGTGCATGTTAAATTTGTGTTACTTGTGTATTGATGCGAATTAATTTCTAAATAATAGCTATCCTTTTTCATATTCAACCATTATATCATCATAGCAAAAATATTTCTCATTTACAGCATTTGGGAGACACTGTACTTATAGTACATACTATATTATAGTAATACTGTACAGACACCGACTTACAGTTATCATTTTTAATATCCCTGAACAATTGGGGGTTTAAGGGCCTTGCTCAAGGGCCCAACAGTGGTGATGAACCGCTGACCTTCGGATCAGGAACCCAACACTTTATCCACAAAGCCACCACTGCCCGACCTGTCTTTACCTTTAATCAATACATAAAATATACTTATTTTTAATATAGTTTTCATACGAATTCTGAGTCATTATTGGTTGTGCCAGTGGTGAGAGTCCATGCAGTATAGCACATAAGACATGATTTTGTTATGCTTGATGAAAAAAACATGATACGACCCAGGTGACCAGCCAAAATTCAGGTACTGTATTTAACACGTAGGCTCTTTGTGTCAGGCTGAGGGGGTCTCGAGTGCTCCTCGTTGGACTTCGAGGACTTGGTGCTGAAGTGGCGAAGAATCTTATTCTTGCTGGAGTGAAAGCACTCACTCTTCTGGACCATGAACAGGTTTGACACTCTTCATCAATCGCCTCTCACTTATGGGTAGAAACAAATTCTTTAATTAATACTAAATTAAATAATGCAGTGTTTATCTATGTAATATGTACCGCATGTAATATGTAAGCATCATGTATATAATCATGTAATAATCCTCACTAATGTTCATTTTCAGGTTACTGAGGAATCCAGACGAGCTCAGTTTCTTATTCCGGTGGAGGCAGATGGTCAGAATCAAGCTCAGGCTTCCCTAGAACGAGCCCAGTTCCTCAATCCTATGGTAGAAGTAAAGGCAGATACAGATCAAGTAGAAAGCAAACCAGATGACTTCTTTCTTCAATTTGATGCAGTAAGTGGCTATAAGAAACAATAATAAGCACTCCATGAATGTTATTTTAATAAATAAAGTTGGTTGGGAAGTAGAGCTTGAACTTTTCTTAAAAAAAAACAAAAAAAAAACAACACAGATGATGGTGCACCAGCTGGGAGAATGAAAGCTCAGGCTCAGTCTCACCCAAAATCCCCGCTATTGTTTGAAACATGTCCAACACGCTTCTGTTCACGTGCCGTCCCCTTGCCATCACATTGTAGCGCTCAAATAACCGACGTATACCCGAGAGAATCCGGTCATTTTTCAAAATAAAAGACTTTTTCAAAATTAAAGATCCTTCAGACTCAAATAATGAATAAAACAAAAATAATTAATTATTTCTTCTGCGGACCGGTACCAATTAAGCCACGGGCCGGTATCGGTGGTTGGGGACCACTACTTTAAAACATAGTGATGCCTTTGGTGAATTGTACTGAAAGACGTGCATATCTGAGTGTGTATCATGTGTAGTCTGCTTCAGTGATTCATCAGTAAGATTGAACACTGTGCAATACGTATGAAATAAAGCGTGACAGAATACATAGTTATAAGAAAGTAATGAATGACAGAGTGATATGATGCAGAAGCACTGCTAATACGCCAAGGATGATATAACTATAGCTATTACTGTGTGTGTGTATATATATATATATATATATATATATATATATATATATATATATGTGTGTGTGTGTGTGTGTGTGTGTATATATATATATATATATATATATATATATATATATATATACATACATACATACATACATATATGTGTGTGTGTATATATATATATATATATATATATATATATATACACACACACACATACACACTGTTGCTAATGCTGCTCCACAGGCAGTGTAGCACACATGTAGGAAGTTCTTTCTGCCTTCAACTGCAGTTTTCAGCTTACAGACGCCTATAATTGGTTTGTTATACTGTGATTGACTGGAGAGAGTTTTCCCATTTAGTAAACAGGAAATTTGGTTTTCTTGTCTAGTGGCTATGGATAACTTTGGCATTGTCAGGCGATTAGAACTTTAGATAGTGACAGTTCCATGTCTATGTATGGCCTAGGGGCAAATTCAAACTCACAAATTTTCAATGATGCGGGAAAACTTATTTCTGTTGGGCAACTTAAGAGATTTGATTATTTTACTTTTTATACCTTTATAGTTTCGACAAATATTTTGTCCCACTTTCATTATCCTGATTTGTGTTTACTCCATCTGCCTGCCATTTTATGAAGTTGGTAAGACAAAAATAGAAATTCCGGTTAAGTTTCCTGAAAGCAGGAAATCACAAAGTTCACTGTCCTGAAGACTTCACTGTTGAAACTCACTAAGCCTGACATGCTGGCACTGGTGATGGGAGCCCTGCTGTTATTTAGCCACAGTAGTGAGAGAACATTAGGAGTGGAAGCTGAGTATTGGTTTAACCTGATTTTAGTGGTCAAAAATATAATTAGAATAAATAAAATATAGACACTTATATAGACCTTTAAATGATGTTTTATATTTAAAATTTCTTTTTCAAAAGAGTTTATTGGAATTTCACAAGAAAAGAAAAAGACGATTAAAACATTTGTAATAATTTTCTTTTTTATATCATTTTTTTGGACTCAGAAAATTATTTTATTATCTGACTGTTGTTGGAGACAGCTTAGGGTCTGGAGACAATTAAATTAATAACAGTTCTAGAGCACCTTACCCAAACTGTTCTTGAGCAGTAGTACATAACACATTGTTATTTTGTGGTTATTTAAGAATAGGAAAAGTGTACAAGACGGTGTTGAGGCCAGCGATGTTGTATGGCCTAGAAACAGTGGCGCTGAGGAAAAGGCAGGAGGCAGAGATGGAGGTAGCAGAGATGAAAATGCTGAGGTTCTCTCTGGGAGTAACGAGGATGGATAGGATCAGGAATGACTACATCAGCGGGACAGCACATGTAAGATGTTTTGGAGACAAAGTCAGAGAGGCTAGATTGAGATGGTTTGGACATGTACAGAGGAGGGATAGTGAGTATATTGGCAGTAGGATGCTGAGGTTGGAACTACCAGGCAGAAGGCCTAGAAGAAGACCAAAGAAGAGATTTATGGATGTGGTGAAGGAAGACATAAAGGTCGTTGGAGTCAGAGAAGAAGATGGATGATTTTCTGTGGCGACCCCTGAAGGGAACAGCCGAAAGGTAAAGAAGAAGAGGAAGAGATCTGGTGTGTATTGTCTGCTCAAAATGCTGATATTCATTGCATATTAATAAAAACAAAACTTTTCTCAAATGAATATGATTCATTCATATCATTTTCTGAATCGCTTATTCCTAATTAGGGTTGCAGGGAGGCTGATGCCCATCTTGGCTGACTTAGGGGAATGCAGGGTGCACTCTAAACAGCTCAACAGGCCATGATAGGGCTAATAATCTATACACCTATTCGCACTCACCCTTAAGGAGTGATTTGCAAGTTTCTGGACTGTAGGAGGAAACCGGAGAACCCAGAAGAAACCCACACCAGGGATACAAACTCCAATACAATGCAAACTCCAAACAGAAATGCCCGAGAATCGAGCACAGACCTTCTTGTTGTGAGGTGGACATGCTAACCACTATGCCACTGTGCCACCTGGATATGATCCAACACATATTTTTGATTTTAAAAATAAGGAGTTATGACATACTTGCCTTAATTTTTTTTGTTTTATTACAGAAAGTTTTCAGCACACATGCCCCCATAATTAATTTAACACCTTACAGCAGTGCTTCTCAATTATTTTATCCCCCCCAGGAAGAGGAAACCATTTCGCTCCCCCCACTATAAATAGTGTCATTTGTCTATAAAATTGTTATAAGTAATCCTCTGCATAACACTGTATCCTTATTAATATTATGGAATACAAAAAAAAAAAGAAATATAGATCAACTTCCAACAAAGAATAACTTTATTAACAATTTTTTAGTCTTCAAACAAAAAGATTTAAAGTGCATCAATTTGCCTGAAATAAAAAAAAAAGAATTCTTATTTAAACATTTTTGACCAACAATTTGAACCATTTGATACTGAAAAATAAAATGAAATAAATAAATAATAAATTCAAATTGATCAGCAACATTAACTCAGGAGCACAATATATAAAACACTTGAACCTACAAAACAAAAAATGAATAAAACCATTTGAAATTTTTTTTTGTCAAAATGATTAAGTCAGGATTAATGGCTGCAATGAGCACATTTCGCAGTGCACAGCTTTTTGAAGCAGGGTTTAATGCACAATACTGAACTCTCCGCTCCTGCTAAATGCTGAACTGGGACCTGGACTTATTTTCGCAGCAGTGACGTCATCCAGCATGACAGAGACTGTCTGCTGCCGGTAGGATCAATTCCTCTGTGCTGTGCTGGGGTTTTCTGCACTGAGCAGTTTGGTACTCCACCTTATATGATGCTAACAGAGCTCGCTGGTTTGCTGGAGTAGCATTCGCAAAGTGGGATGGTTGTTGGGAATATTCAGCACGTTTTCGCTGAAAAAACTCACCCGGCTCATCGGTGTGATCGGGGTGTGATGGCTTTAAGTGACACCTTAATTTATTCGGCTTCATGCTGTCCGCTGCCAATGTTTTCAGACTCAGTAAACACAGCGGTCTTTCTTCGTTTCTCACCCGAGCACAGTGAAGCCAAGTGCTACATCCGCTTCAGCATATCTCCTCGACTTAGCTTTCAGGAGACCTCAGTTTCTCTCCCCCTCTCTTTTCATACCTGTTAAAATTTCCATGGTGGGTTTATCAACTTCACTTCATATTTTACCATTGAGGAAATTTTCTCTGTGCACTCTGACCGTGAGGAAGCCACTGCCACCTACTGTAGTGGATGTAGAATTACACTTTATCCTAGTGAGGCAAAAAAAAAAAAAAACCATGTTCCCTGGGGTCGCCCCCATCCCGCATCGCGTCCCCCCAGGGGGGGTCGCACCCCACTATTTGAGAACCACTGCCTTATAGTGAAAGTTGTTAGCTGCTTTTCATCAGTAGCAATACATTAAATTGTTTAACTGCTCAAGCACTGAATCTTACCAGGGACACATGGAGGCTGGAGCCTACACCTAGCCAAGGTGGCGTACACACTGAACAGCTTGCCAGTCCATCACCCACAAGACAGCTCCGAGGGAAATTCACTTCTCGGGAAATTTTGGGACATTCAATTAGCCTAATGTGCATTTATTTGGACTATTGGACAGAATCGGAGTACCTGGAGAACCTGGAGAAAACCTACACAAGCTCTGGGAGAACATCAAAACTGAGAGAAACGCCCTCACAAAACCTGGGGCTCAAACCTTGAAAGTCCCACTGCTCACTTTGCTATTGTATTGACACTGGAGAGTCCTTGCACAAATTTGCTGAATTCACCCATGTGATAACGTTATTAATATAGAAATGCTAAATTAAATCAAGCCATTAATATAAGTCTTATAAGTGACTTAAATTACAGCAAATTACCTGTCCGAGACCAGCTGCTGGAAAAATATTTAATTTGCCTTCTGTTCAGTAAGTTTTAAAAATTCAACATTTAGGATTAAAATTTTATAAATAATATTTAGGTCGGGTGCTCTGCAATGCCCTGGTGAGCTGTCCAGGGCGTACTCTGCCCTCGCCCAGAGTCGGTTGAGATAGGGGTCAGCCTGAATTCGACCCTAATTAGGATTAAGCAGTACAGAACTGAACGAGTTTAGGTCTAGTACATAATATTCATGACAATATAAGCAGTCTTTGTGTCCTGTAGCATGGCGTTTTGGCAGATTCTTCCGCTTTAATTTAATGTACGAAGGTTTGAATTCTGCAGGCAAAATTTTATTAAGGGAGGATGGAGTATGGAGGATGTGATAAGAATCAAACAGAAATCTTTTAGTTCCAGTATCCGAGATGGCCTGTAGATGGCGTATTAAAGCCATATTATTGTTTTTGCTTATAGTGAAACGTGCTTGGATATCACATAAAGACAAAAACTGTGTGTGTGTGTGTGTGTGTGTGTGTGTGTGTGTGTTTGTATACACATATGCACACTTCCCTCCATTATTATTGGCAACCCTGGTTAAAATGTGCTAAAAGCCTAATAATAAATTACATTTTTATCGCAGAAGGTACTCTCGCACAGAAAATTGTACAAGCATGTAACCTTCAATTCAATTGAATTTGTGGAAAAAAATCCCTGACTCAGAAATAATTATTTTTCATAAAATCACCCATTCCTCAATTATTGACACCCCTAACAATTCATAGGAAATAAATGTAATTTCTTTTTTTCATTTCATTTTCTGTACCCGCTTAATCCTAATTTGGGTCGCGGGGAGGCTGGTGCCCATCCCAGCCAACTTCGGGCGAGGGCAGAGTACACCCTGGACAGCTCGCCAGGCCATCGCAGGGCGGAAACACGCTGACCGCTTTGCAGCCTACTCTTGTTGAAAGTCAGCAATGGTTCTTTTACATGCCTCTCACCATAGACAGTGAGAGACATGGCGGGACTCGAACCCCCAACCTTTGGATCAGTGATCCAGCGCCCTATACCACTAGACCACCACTGCCCCCTAAATGTAATTGAACATTTGTAATTTCTACAGTAGTTTACAAAGTTAATCAGAGTATCTAAGACTATTTAATTAGTAATTCTTCACTTCTTGATTCCCTGAGGTATAAATATGACCTGACACAGAGGCCATTCTCTTATCCACTCTTCAACATTTGAAAGACAAAGAAACTAAAAAGTTCTCCAAAGCTCACTGTTAAAGAATTGCAACAAATGGTAGAATCTTTGGTTTTACAAAGTATCTTAAACAGCCATCAGGAACAATATAAATGCCAGCAAGCTTTTTGGTAGGCATGCACAGAAAAACCTTTTCTCACTCACAATCATAAACCAAATGCCTGGAGTTTGCTAACCGGTACTGGGACTTCAACTGGGACAATGTGCTTTGGTCAGATGAAACCAAGATAGATCTTTTTGGCAACAAATACCATGTGCCTCTGGTGGAACACAAAACATGAGTATGTAGAAAAGCACCTCATGCGCACTGTGAAGTATGGGGGAAGATTGGTGATGCCGTGGGCGTGTTTCTCTTCCAGAGGCCATGGGAACCTTGTTAGGGTGCATGGCATCATGAACGCTTTGAAATACCAGGACATTTTAAATAAAAATCTGGTGGCCTCTGCCCGAAAGCTGAAGATGGGTCATCACTGGGTCTTTCAGCAAGGGAATGACCCTAAACATGTGGCCAAATCAACAAAATATGGTTCACCAAACACGGAATCTAGCTCCTCCCATGGCCTTCTCAGGCTCTAGACCTGAACCCCATTGAAAACCTCTGGAGTGAACTGCAGAGGAGAGGACCCAGGTCACCAGATGATTTAGAGAGATTTTGCAGAGGAATAATCCAAGATCAATCTTTCTGTACTCTCCCCTCTTGTGAAACATTATACAGTACTCATATAATAGATTATGTGCTATTTTGTTGGCAAAAGGGTTTTTTTAATTTAAAAATTAGCAAAACGGGCTAATAATTGTGGCACACATGATTTGACATAAAAGGATTATTTAATGTTCGATGTTTTTCCCACCGAATAAATGCACTTCAATTACAGGGTGTATTTTCATCTTTTTCCCCCGTTGTGGTCCTATATTATTTAGAATAAAAAGAAAAAAAAATTAGAAGGCAAAGAACACATCTTAACAGTGGTGCCAATAATTATGGAGGGCAGTGTCTGTCTGTCTGTCTATCTATGATTATCTATTATATATGTGAGTGTACAGTATATACAGTGTGTATTGTCTGTCTTCCTTTCGGCTTTTTCCCTTTTACGGGAGTCGCCACATCGTATCATCTGATTTGCACGTTTTGATTTGGCAGAGGTTTTTATGTCGGATGCCCTTCCTGTCACAACCCATTTTAGCAAGGGACAGAAACACGCTGACGACTTTGCAGCCTACTCTTTACGAAAGTCAGCAATGGTTCTTTTACATGCCTCTCACCATAGACAGTGAGAGACATGGCCCGCCTTTGATAACCCAGTTAGCTGCACTGTGGGGACTGTGACAACCTTGTGGAGAGTGGGACTCATATATATATATAATGTGTGTGTGTGTGTGTGTGTGTTCTCTTCCTCTTTTCCTTTCGGCTTTTTTCCAGGGGTCGCCACAGTGAGTTATCTGATTTGCATGTTTTTGATTTTGGCATAGGTTTTTACGTCGGATGCCTTTCCTGACACAACCTCTTAGCAAGTGACAGAAACACACGGAAGGCTATGCAGCCTATTCTTGATGAAAGTCAGCAGTGGTTCTTTTACATGCTTCTCACCATAGACAGTGAGAGACATGGCCGCCCTTTGATTACCCAGTTAGCTGCACTGTGTGTGTGTGTGTGTGTGTGTGTGTGTGTGTGTGTGTGTGTGTGTGTGTGTGTGTGTGTGTGTATCTATTACATTCGCTAAAATATGCTTCTTAAACACATTCCATAGACAGTCTTACTCATTAATACAGTATTAATGTAGTAAAATATAGTAATGATTAAGAATTCTTATTTTTATTGATGATAAAATATAAACATTATACAGCATATACTGTTGTAAAGTATTCGTTTTAAGGTCGTTTTCAATTATTATTCCAGTAAAGTACTTAAGTTAATGTTTGTGCGTGAGATTTTATGTTCTGTAGCATGTTTAACAAACGATACCAAAAGGATAAACTTTATTACACTTCATGTCCTTTTACATTGAACTTGGAGTGACGCCTAGAGGGCAATGTCGTGGAGTTCTCAGAGTCAAATTGTTTCTTTGTTTGTTTTAATTTGTTTTATTTGTTTGTTCATGTTTTGCACTATGCTCGTCTATGATCGGTCGACTCTACTACAGCTATGAGCAGCTTCAGCTTCGGGCAGCCGGAGTTTTCAGAGGCTTGGTTAGCACTTCCGGCCATACTGCTTGAAAATGTTCAGTCTCTGCGAAACAAGATGGACGAGCTTCATGCTCAGATTGCAGCGCAGAGGGATCTACAGGACTGTGTTTCTGTGAAACATGGCTAGAGGCAATTGCACCAGCTGGCTACACAGCCTTCATCCCCTGCAATCTCAAGCGCCGGAGTCGTAGTTCGGCCCCTTCCCGCCTGGGCTTCTTGGTCAGCTGGGGTGCGACTCGCATTGAGCTGCCTACCATAGCATATTAGCTCTCTGGCTAACAAGCTCAGTTGAGCGTGCTTAGTTATACACGCCCGAAGATACTCCGATCTTATAGCTGTAGTAGAGTCGACCAGTCGTAGACGAGCATAGTGCAAAACATGAACAAACAAATAAAACAAATTAAAACGAACAAAGAAACAATTTGACTCCGAGAACTCCGCGACGTCGCCGTCTGGGCAGCGCCATCTTGGAGACGTCACTCCAAGGCGTCACTCCAACTTCCATGTAAAAGGACATGAAGCGTAATAAAGTTTATCTTTTTGGTATCATTTGTTAAACATGCTACAGAACATAAAATCTCACGCATAAACACGAACTTAGGTACTCTACTGGAATAATAATTGAAAAAGATTTTAATACAACAGTTAAGAGAAAACCGTCGTTTCTCAGGGGAAAGTCTTATTTCTTCAGAAGAGACATTCAGCGTTTTCTATCGTTTAGCCAGAGAAGATGCATAGTGTTTGAGTGGTATCATTAGATGGTAATTAAAACACACACAAAAAAAAGAGGCTCATTGACACCTTGTGCGTGAATGAGGATAAAGGGGCGGGACATGAGCTCAACCAATCAGGAGAAAGGAGGACTGGATTGTTGAGCCCAAGTACTTAAAATCCTCCAGCTTCTTTATCTCTGCTCCCTGTAACCTCACTGTTCCTCTTGGGTCCTTGTCGTTCACAGACATGTATTCTGTATTACTGAGGCCAACCTTCATTCCTCTCCTTTCCAGTGCATACCTCCACCTCTAGATTTTCCTGCACTTGTTCTCTGCTCTCACCACAGATCACAATGTCATCTGCAAACACCATAGTCCATGCAGATTCTTGTCTCACCTCATCTGTCAGCCTGTCCATCACCATAGCAAACAAGAAGAGGCTCAGAGCTGACACTTGATGCAGTCCCACCTCCACCTTGAACTCTTCTGTCACTCCGACAGCACACCTGACTGTCTTACATCTCTCATACATGTCCTGCACCACTCTGACATACTTCTCTGCCACTCCAGACTTCCTCATGCAATACCACAGTTCCTCTCTCTGCACCCTGCCATATGCTTTCTCCAGATCCACAAAGGCACAATGCAGCTCCTTCTAACCTTCTCTGTACTTCTCTATTAACATCCTCAAAGCAAACACTGCATCTGTGGTGCTCTTTCTTGGCTTGAAACCAAACTGTTGTTCATAAATGCTGACCTCTGCCCTTAGTCTAGCTTCCACTATTCTTTCCCATAACTTTATCGTATGGCTCATCAACTTTATCCCTCTGTAGTTGCCACAACTCTGCACATCTCCCTTGTTTTTAAAAATGGGCACAAGCACACTTTTCCTCCATTCCTTCGGCATCCTCTCACTCTCTAAGACCTTGTTGAATGTTCTTGTTGAATGTTCCACATTCTGCCTGTGGGGCATAAGCACTAACAACATTGAACATCACACATTCAATTTCTAACTTGAGACTCATCACTCTGTGTGACACACTTTTCACTTCTAGAACATTCCTGACAAACTCCTCCTTCAAGATGACTCCTACTCCATTTCTCTTCCCATCCACACCATGATAAAACAGCTTAAACCCTGCTCCTAAGCTTCACCTGGTCTCCTGAACACACAGTATGTCCACCTTCCTCCTCTGCATCATGTCAGCCAGCTCTCTACTTTTTCCTGTCATCGTTCCAACATTCAAAGTCCCTAATCTCAGTCCTAGACTCATGCTTTTCCTCTTCTCTCTCTGCCTACGGACACGCCTCCTGCCTCTCCTTTTTTGACCTCTCTTTCTGGGCTTCCACCGGGTGCTCCGGTTTCCTTCCACAATCGAAAGACATGCACAGTAGGTTAATTGGCCGTTCTAAATTGCCCGTAGGTTCGCATCGTGCAGAAGGCAATGGCAAACCACTGCACTAATCCTGCCAAGAAAACCTCCATGAAGATGATAACCAGGGCGTTATTCTTCATTGCGGGTCGCCAATGGTCGTCCTACAACTCAGGCACTAATATATATATATATATATATACATACATATATATATATATATATACTAGTCCTTCTCAAAAAATTAGCATATTGTGATAAAGTTAATTATTTTCTGTAATGTACTGATAAAAATTAAACTTTCATATATTTTAGATTCATTGCACACCAACTGAAATATTTCAGGTCTTTTATTGTTTTAATACTAATGATTTTGGCATACAGCTCATGAAAACTCAAAATTCCTATCTCAAAAAATTAGCATATCATGTTCAGGTACTCTAAACAAGCTATTAACCTAATCATCTGAATCAACCAATTAACTCTGAACACCTTCAAAAGATTCCTGAGGCTTTTAAAAACTCCCAGCCTGGTTCATTACTCAAAACCGCAATCATGGGTAAGACTGCCGACCTGACTGCTGTCCAGTAGGCCATCATTGACACTCTCAAGCAAGAGGGTAAGACACAGAAAGAAATCTCTGAGCGAATTGGCTGTTCCCAGAGTGCGGTATCAAGGCTCCTCAGTGGGACGTCTGTGGAAAGGAAAAAGTGTGGCAGAAAACGCTGCACAACCAGAAGAGGTGACCGGACCCTGAGGAAGATTATGGAGAAGGGCCGATTCCAGACCTTGGGAGACCTGTGGAAGCAGTGGACTGGGCTACAGGTGCTGCATTCCCCAGGTCAAGCCACTTTTGAAGCAGAAACAGCGGTAGAAGCGCCTGACCTGGGCTACAGAGGAGCAGCACTGGACTATTGCTCAGTGGTCCAAAGTACTTTTTTTCCGATGAAAGCAAATTTTGCATGTCATTTGGAAATCAAGGTGCCAGAGTCTGGAGGAAGACTGGGGAGAAGGAAATGCCAAAATGCCTGAAGTCCAGTGTCAAGTACCCACAGTCAGTAATGGTCTGGGGTGCCATGTCAGCTGCTGGTGTTGGTCCACTGTGTTTTATCAAGGGCGGGGTCAATGCAGCTAGCTATCAGGAGATTTTGGAGCACTTCATGCTTCCATCTGCTGAAAAGCTTTATGGAGATGAAGATTTCATTTTTCAGCACGACCTGGCACCTGCTCAAAGTGCCAAAACCACTGCTAAATGGTTTACTGACCATGGTATTACTGTGCTCAATTGGCCTGCCAACTCTCCTGACCTGAAGCCCATAGAGAATCTGTGGGATATTGTGAAGAGAAAGTTGAGACACACCAGACCCAACACTGTGGATGAACTTAAGGCCGCTATCGAAGCATCCTGGGCCTCCGTAACACCTCAGCAGTGCCACAGGCTGATTGCCTCCATGCCACACCCCATTGAAGCAGTCATTTCTGGAAAAGGATTCCCAACCAAGTATTGACTGCATAACTGAACATAATTATTTGAAGGTTGACTTTTTTGTATTAAAACCACTTTTTTTATGGGTCGGATGAAATATGCTAATTTTTTGAGATAGGAATTTTTGGTTTTCATGAGCTGTATGCCAAAATCATCAGTATTCAAACAAAAAAAGACATGAAATATTTCAGTTGGTGTGCAATGAATCTAAAATATATGAAAGTTTAATTTTTATTAGTACATTACAGAAAATAATGAACTTTATCACAATATGCTAATATTTTGAGAAGGACCAGTATATATATATATATATATATATATATATATAGAGAGAGAGAGAGAGAGGCTTTGGCTATTGGCATAGTGTAACTAATTAGACAATTATTAGCTACATCGATAATGAGTGAATAGAAGGCTATTCATTTGTAGATACTGAGTTTTTGAGTCCTCCTACTGATAATGTAATTATGCTGTTTCCCAAGAAATATTATGCTGCATCTACCAGGCTTTAATGCATATTGTCTTCATACATAAAAAAATGGGAAAAATACCGTATTTTTTTCTAAATCTGCAGAAAATGTAAAGGGTCAATGTCACACCTTTCAGTCACATTTTCGTGATCGGACCTGTCATCAGGAAAAGTATGTTTGATTTAAGTAAATGTAAAAGGTAAGCATATTATAGTACAATTTCTAACCTCAGGGTTAACCGGAGACCATACTCAATTCCTTTAATATTGTCACAGCATGGAGACATGAAGCTGTCCATTCCTAGAAGATTTGTCATTATTTTGCTTGGAAACTGGACCATGGCCCATTGTTGTTTATCAGCGAATATGAATGTTCAAAGCTCAGATGATCTGCCTCCCAGCAGCCTGTCTGTGTTTGCGAGGCTCTGAATTCTCCCAGTGGGAGTACTAGTAAGAGTTTATAAGGAGGGGAAGGGGAGCGTAATGTGGAGGGTGTTTGTTATCGAGAGTACCACACTTTTATCTACCTCCACTGATATTTCAAAGAGATATGTGAGGGGGAAAGGCTGGCATGCTTGGGAGTATGTTTTGGCTGCATGCTTCTTGTTGGACGTCACTGAACCTGTGATTGACAGCTTTTACTCAAGGGGCACATTGCCTGTGATGAAGAACTCAGTTTGCTCTGTTGATGAGAAAGAATGTTAGTTCATATGCTGTTTCTATATCCTTACAATGACTTGTAGAGTAAATCAGTTTCACTGTCATTGATAACTCAAGATAATGACATCTTTGTTGAATCATATTGTGCATGTGTAGTTGCTTAGGAAAATCCTTCACATTGTCAAATTAAAAACAAAATAATAATTAAAAATAGAAATGAAAGGCTTTCCTAATCTGGTTTACTTTTGTGGGTGTCTTACTTTAATACAGTGGGGCTGGTGGTATAGTGGTTAGGGTGCTGTGCTCATGATCGGGAGGTTGTGTGTTCAAATCCCAGTTAGACCCCCACTGTGCTAACACCTCTGGGCAAGGTCTTAACCACAAGTATGCCTCTGTTCACTCAGCAGTATAAATGGGTACCAGTAAAAATATACTGGGAAAGTAACCTGCGATGGACTAGCGTCCCATCCAGGAGGAGTTGTACTCCTAGTCGCTTCTCGCTATGAAAACCAGGGATAAAGAGTAGGCTGCAAAGCCGTCAACGTGTTTCTGTCCCTTGCTAAAAGGGTTGTGTCAGGAAGGGTATCCGACGTAAAAACCTATGCCAAATCAAACATTGAATCATTTGCTGTGGCGACCCCTGCTGAAAGGGAAAAAGCTGAAAGGAAATCATCATCATCTCGTGACATGTAGTTTGCTAAGTAAAGTTCAAAGTAGATTATTCTATATTACACGGAAATGGCACACTCTAATTTGTCTTGTATCAGGGAATTTGAAGGGAAGCTTTTTTGATATACAGGGATCCCTCGCTACTTCGTGCTTCAATTAAGCCTGCTAAAGTGCATTGCGTTTAAGAAAAAAAAATTCAAAAATATATTCATTGAATTAAAAAAATAAGGAAATTCAGTAAGAATAAGGGGAAAAGTTAAGGAAAATACCAAAAAAAACTAAAAACAACAACAAAAACCCCTAAACCAACACAATACAAAAAACAACCCAAAAACTCCCATCAAAACCATCCGGAGATACGAACTGAGGTCGAAAGTGAAATGAAATTGAAGAACAAATAGAAATAGAAATGGAATAAAATCTATAGAATCTTATTCTTTTCGTTTCAGTTTTTTCCCTTTCTTGGGAGTCGCCACAGCGAATCATCTGATCACACATTTTATTTGGCATAGGTTTTTACATCGGATGACCTTTCTGTCACAACCCTTTAGCAAGGGACAGAAACACGCTGACGACTTTGCAGCCTACTCTTTTCGAAAGTCAGCAATGGTTCTTTTACATGCCTCTCACCATAGACAGTGAGAGACATGGCCAGCCTTTGATAACCCAGTTAGCTCAACTGGGGGGGGGACAGTGACAACCTTGTGGGGACTTGAACCCCCAACTTTGGGATCAGCGATCCTGTGCCCTATCCACTAGACCACCACTGCCCCACAGAAAGATATATCATAAATATAAGTATTCAATATGATTAAACATTAACCTGAGGTACACTTAATACTAGGCTCCAGCAGAGGGGCGTGGCTGACATGTCCAGGAAGAGAAGCAGAATGATACATTTCTGAACTCTGCCAAAACTTTCAAAGAAGAAACAAATTGACTCCAGTATTACAATGAACTGGATAAGAGTGAAGCTCTCTGTAAGTCTGATCAGATATGCTGTGCTGTGCTTGAGAGGAACCAGGAGTTTAAACATGGGACATAATGATATTGATAATGTACGATTATGTAGAGAGAGCGAGAGAGATTGTGTACAGTACAAATGCATATAGGTTACTTATACTGTACAAGGTTTAAACGTACATACCCCTCTATAGAATGCCCTGTAACGACTTCCAAACAAATTCATCTAACCAGTCAGAACCTAACTCATTTGTAAGCTGGGGAGCGTCTGTACTTACATTGTTGCATCTATGTGTGACGCATGTATGTATGTGTGTTGTCTTCTCATGCAGTTCCATCTGTATGTGTGTATTTATATTTTATTTACATCTTATATTATTTTTTTAATGTTTAATTGTTATTATAAGCATTTACAACATTTAGTTGTAATATGTATTTATTGATATTGTATACACATATATACATGTACGTATACGTCAGTGGGGGTTGGGGGTGATCCTACTTCGCGGATTTTGATGGTGGGGGGGGTCTCGGTAGCAATTAAACGCAGAAACTGAGGGATCCCTGTACTGTATTAATTCCGTAATTGAAATTACTTCCTCTGCATTTAACCCATTCAAAATGAAAGCACTCATATAAACTGAGAACATGTACTTTGAAGTACTGGGTTGCCACACACATTGGGGGTGCCCAGAGAGCAGTTTAGGCTTAGGTGCGTTGCTCTAGGGCAGTGGTGGGGTAACCTTTTGACTTGTGGGCCATAGTGGGTTTTAAAATTTGACAGAGGAGCCGGGTCAGGAGCATTTGATAAAGGGCCAGATTTACTAAAGCGTTACATGTAGTTTGAAAACATCATAGCACAGTAATCACACGCAAATAAATGTACAACTCGATTTACGAACAATATGCACTGATGACTGCATCTTTCAAAATGTGCAAAATAGCCCTCATCCATGTTTTTCTCAATGAATATGCAAGATATGGCGTTTACACACTATTTGGCACAATACTGGCAGAAGAAAATGTAAATAGATTAAAGTAGCACACACATTGTGATCTATCAAGCCTGGAGATTGCATCTGTTTTTAATATGTTTCAACCAAAGGCGCAAAGTTAAAGAAATCAACATTTATTGAAAAAAGATGAATGATATCACTTTCAATATTCAAAACATTACTATTATTCAACGAAATACTCAATCGCAGTCATTTCTGCTCTGCTCATTTTCTGTTCCGCTGCTGCGTGTAAATGTGACTTCATTAAAAGACGAACTTTCAAACTTTCCATATGTACTCTGAAAACCTCAACAACTTCTTGGCATATCAGACATACAGCCGTTGATCGGACTTCAGTAAAAACATTGTTGTTGTCCACTCTTTATTAACGACTTGGCACTCACTGTCCACTTTCCTTTTCTTTAGTTCACTCATTTTATGTTTTATGTTTTTATGTCTGCCATTTGGGGCAGTGGTGGTCTAGTGGTATAGGGTGCTGGATCGCTGATCCAAAGGTTGGGGGTTCAAGTCCCACTCTCCACAGGGTTGCCACTGTCCCCCCAGTGCAGCTAACTGGGTTATCAAAGGCGGGCCATGTCTCTCACTGTCTATGGTGAGAGGCATGTAAAAGAGCCATTGCTGACTTTCGTAAAGAGTAGCTGCAAAGTCGTCAGTGTGTTTCTGTCCCTTGCTAAAAAGGATTGTGACAGGAAAGGCATCCGACGTAAAAACCTCTGCCAAATCAAATGTGCAAATCAGTCGATTTTCTGTGGCGACTCCCGAGTAAAAAAAAAAAAGAATGGGAAAAAGCCGAAAGGAAGACAGACAGACATTTTTAAATGCCAGCGAGAAAATGTAACAGAAATAAAGAGTAATACATTACATTCCAACAAAGGTCCACCAAAAAGGTCAGTGCGCTATCTATTGGGAAAACGCGGGCATTGCAGAGACAAGATGAAATGAGTGATTGATGTATGATTTTGCATTTTTTTTTTAATTGGAAAAATTCGACGGGCCGTATTAAAAAGCCTAATGGGCTGTGGTTTGCCCCATGTTTGCTCTAGGGCATTTCAGCCATTTATGTGGAGGAAGGGAAGATGCCAGGAATCGAACCAGCAACCTTTTGGTCTCAAAGCCACTTCTCTAACCTTTACACTACAGCTGCCCCCACAATTTCAATTTCACTATAGAAATGAAAACTGAAGCAATTTCCTTACTGCTGGAGAAATTATTGTCTCATAACTCTTGTGCCCAGGTGTGTCTGACCAGGTGCCCCAGAGATCTCATGGTTCGTGTAGACCAGCTTTGTGCCACCAGAAACATCAAAGTCTTCTGTGGAGATGTTTTTGGTTACCATGGATACATGTTCTCTGACCTGGGTTTCGACCATCAATATGTTGAGTATGTTTTCTTTGCTTTAAAAAAAACCGTGTATGTGTGTATACTGTTGTTTCTTCAGGAGAAAGTCTTATTTCTTCAGAGGAGAGTGGCATCGTAGAGCTTAACGGCATAATATGTTATACATACAAAATGAAAACATACATACTGCATGTATGTATATATGTAGGTGTGTGTGTATATATATATATATATATATAATAAAGTATCCTGTATAATGTTTATGTATTTTATTAATAAATATCACAGTCTTCTTTTCTTTTCGGCTTTTTCCGTTCTCAGGATTCGCCTCAGCGAATCATCTGATTCGCACATTTTGATTTGGCATAGATTTTTTTTTTTTTTACGTCGGATTCCCTTCCTGTCACAATCCTTTAGCAAGGGACAGAAACATGCTGACGGCTTTGCAGCCTATTCTTTACAAAAGTCAGCAATGGTTCTTTTACATGCCTCTCACCATAGACAGTGAGAGACATGGCCCGCCTTTGATAACCCAGATAGCTGCACTGGGGGGACAGTGACAACCCTGTGGGGACTTGAACCCCCAACCCTAGGATCAGCGATCCTGCGCTTTATCCACTAGACCACCACTGCCCCACAATTAATAAATATTGTGGTGTATTAATAAATATCACAATACAAAATTAAAATGTTTTTCTTAACGATTACTACTTTTCACTACATTATTACTGTATTAATGAGTAAGACTGTCTATAGAATGTGTTTAAGAAGCATATTTTAGCGCATGCAATAGATACATAGTATTTTACTTCCGGTTGCTCATTCGTGCACATGACGTGTTACATGGGGTTTTACTTCCGGGTACAGAACTCGCGGATTATCTTCATTCGTGGGAGGGGCCGGAACCGAGCCCCTGCGAATATTGAGGGCCTACTGTATATATTTTGGGCTATATAACCCTTTGGTATATACTGTGTATATATTATTGGTGTCAGTATCTTAAATGATTCAAATGTTTTATAAGGGGATTAAGGTCTTTTTGTTTTCTTCAGAGAGAAACCAAAGGTGGTGAAATCATCAGAAGAGGCTAACGATGGCCCTGAAGTGAAGAAACTTAAAATTGATCCGAATGAGACTACCATGGTGAAAAAGGTGTGTTATTATTGTCTCCTGTTAGTCAACAAAGTTGAAAGTTATGAAAGCAAGCCAATTTTTCTCAAAACTCACCCCCCCTTTTTTTATATATAAAGACAGCCCATTTCTGCTCTCTCAAAGAGTCCCTAGAGGTTGACTGGACGAGTGAGGAGGCCAAACGCAATCTCAAGCGCACACCACTAGATTACTTCTTACTACAAGGTACAAAACAGCTGTTTATCTGCAGTTAGTGACAAAATGAACAGTAGTGTATCTGTTGTAAATATAACGATATAGTTATCAGTCATTTAGAGTTTGTGTTAGTTTTTTGATAAAGGTCAAATCAAACAAAAAAAAAAAATCTGCCAGATTTACAAACGTTTTAGTAATACATTCTCTTTATGTTCACAAGCATGTGTTGATGAATGTCAGTCGTATAAAAATGTTGATGCATTTTTAGTGCTACCTGCAAAAATTCCGTAACCACCAAAGCACACAGAGTAGAAAGTAACAAAATTGTCAAATATCTGGCAA
This sequence comes from Plotosus lineatus, assembly GCA_024760905.1. Taxonomy (NCBI): domain Eukaryota; kingdom Metazoa; phylum Chordata; class Actinopteri; order Siluriformes; family Plotosidae; genus Plotosus; species Plotosus lineatus. The sequence continues at coordinate 25,240,577 of CM045747.1, read as the reverse complement.
TTAAAGAATAGAACAGTACCTCCTAAGATTAATGTGATAAACTGTAATGCAGCTCAGTGACAATACAGGAATCCCTCGCTACTTCGCGCTTCACTTCATGTGGCTTATGTGCATCGCGGTTAAAAAAAAAAATAATAATCAAATTTAAAAAATAAGGAAATTGAAGAAGAATAGTGGGAAAGGTTAAGGAAAATGCTGCAAAACAAGGCCAATTTATGAAGAAAAAAAAAAAACCAACCCAAAACCCCCCATCAAAAATACTTACATTTTTATGTGAGGTGCGCGTCTGAGTGTGTGCACACACATCTGTGTGCGCGCACACACTCAAATGCGCACCTCACATAAAAATGTATGTGTGTGTATTTATATTTTATTTACATCTTATGCATTAATTTTGAATGTTTTAATTGTTACTATAAGCATTTAGTGTTGAATATGTATTTATTGATATTATATACACATATAATATGTATCAGTCCAAGCAGGGCTGAACATCAGGAATACTGTTTTTTTTTTGTTGTTCTCAGTAGTGAGACCAGGCAAATGTGTTATTTGAGTTATCAAGAGTAATACTGTAATTTATGTTAGCTTGTGAGTTTATTTGTCCGATTTGAACCATTTTCATGTTGCATGCTTGCCTTGCTCTTAATGAATTATTTCAAGAAAAAATATTGGAAAAACATATTTGCATAATGTTCAAATTCAACCTAAAGGGGAACACTATGATTCAAGAGTCTGCAGTGCATTCCAGACTTATGGTAGATACTGGCAAGCATTTTTGATCTTTTTGGAGTGGAAAAAAAACCCACCAGAAGTATATACGATGAATATTCAAGAATCTGTTATTTTTTTAATTTAAGAAACAAGTTACTGCTTTGAAAATTAGGCTTAGATTTCCATGCTTAGAAAATCACATTAAGTACAAGGTAAAAAAAACAAAAAAAAACCCAACAACTTAACATGTTCTGTAGGGGTATATTCAGATTTTTTTGTTATTCTTATTCGCTAAAAGGAAGTCAGTAGGAATACAGTGTATATGAATAAAATATTTTTATTTATTCATGACAAGTGACCAGTTTTCCATTCCTCTTGTTTTTTTCCATTATGTGCTTGTGTTTTCAAGGCATAGGCTTCACACACGCACACAAAATGTGCAGTATAGACCAAGCCCATTTCACCTATTTAAATCCAAATACAAAAACAGATACAAATATTTTGAATACTAAATAGAGAATGGCATTGTGTTACAACCTTAGAGTTTACAATATATTAATAAAATATTGACCTCCTCCAAACAGCCTACAAAATCCATCCATGATTTTGCTGTAATGGATTTGGTGAATTTTCTGAAATACCAAGAATGGCTTCAAACAACTTTAATTATAAAATAATTTGAGTTTGTTTTTTTTCCAACCCAGTGGTGCATAATGTTTAGATAAAGATTTTGACTCAAAATTGAATGAAAGCAACTTGTGATAGCATGTTTCTCTGCATGAGTTCATTTTCATCTAATTATAGAAACCGGGAAAGTAATGCTTAATATGTGCTTATGCTGTGCTTGCTCCTTTGACTACACTGTCTGCTCAGAGTCTTTTTTATATAAGCTCACCTGGTATTCTCGTAGAAGATCGCTCATTTTTCACAACAGTTTGTCCATGATCAGTCATGTGCAATGACTTTAAAACTGAAAACACTGTCCGCCTTTCTTTAAAAAAAAACTGCAAAAACACGTCACTAAAAAAAGGCTTGGAACGCTCCAGTGCTTCACATGTAGCCATGAACTAATGGAAACAAAAACAAGCCCTATTTGTGTGTTGAAGCATTTAAAGGTTAGCAAGTACATTAGAGCGCTTATAAATGGCATGTAACGGCTGAGCTGCTTTTGAGGAAGAAATGTTTCCTTCATGTAATCTCACTGATTTATCTGAGGTTATGTCAGCTCACTGATGGGTTCCGAGACAGATGGTGTGCCTCTGTTTTGAATCCTTTCTAGTCCTCAAGCAGAGTCTGATGTAATTCCATAATGCAATGTGGAGCAAAAAGTAAAAAACTGAATTCGTTTCAACCTTAACTATTAATTGTGTTGTTCAATATTAAATATGTACGAGTCTAATTTAGGTATATCACTTTTGATCTGTAACAAAAAAAACTGTTAGGAAATTAAATGGACAGAGCTATAGATGCATGAAAGGCTTTATTTTTATACCGAGTATTTTTATTCTGGTATTAATATATGAATTTATTAAGGGTTGAAAAGAGTGAATAAAGTGCAATTTTATGATCAAATTTGAACTTGGTGTAAGCATTAACCATTTAGCTGTTCAGCTTTGGAAAAAATCTTCTATATTACTTTATAATAGCAACATAGTGGTTTGGTTCGTTTGGCCTTAATTTTGTTGAAGGTTAAAATCTTTGTGTCTAACTGTATGGAATACAGCAGGATAGGAAATTGCATATATCAGAAAGGAATTCAGACAGAGATGTAAGATAAATTCAAATAGACAGAGAAGAAAGCTTTTGGCAAATTTATCTGGAAACATGGTAATACATCTATTTGTTAATATTCCATGGAGATTTGTTTAAAAAAAAAAAAAAGTTTCCTTTCTGCTTGATGGTATTTGTGGTTTACTCTGTGCCTGGTGGAAATTCAGCATGCCCCAGCTGATGGTGTAGTGAGTGGGTGGTCAAGAAATATAGTTTCGGTGTTTGAAAACGTTTTGTGAGGATGAGTGATTACACAACACATGCCAAAGATCCTCATTCATTCAAATTTAATTATTTATATTTATTCTCATTTTCATATTATTAGTATTATTATTATTATTATTGTTGTTGTTGTTGTTGTTCCTTCTTTTTTCTTAAGTATCCTATAAATGAAGTAATGTCTTTCTCAGTCTCTAGCACACCTGCAACCTTCTGCTTTATACCGTAGTTCAAAAATTGCACATCAGTGCTCTTCTCTCAGCTCCCCCTTCTTCTCTCTCCCTCTCTCTCTCCCTCTCTCCTATAGTATTGCTGAAATTCCGCACAGATAAAGGCCGAAACCCGAATCCAGGTAGTTTTAATGAGGACTCTCAGTTGCTCCTGCAGATCAGAGATGATGTCTTAGAGGCTATGGGGGTGAATCCAGAACTGCTTCCTGATCATTTTGTCAGGTCCTCACTAACACTTCACCTGTCGAACAAATATCATGTCTCTTAGCTGTCTAAGCCATGGGAATGACATTAGTATATGCACTCTGTCTTTCAGCTACTGTTTCTCTGAGATGGCACCAGTGTGTGCTGTAGTGGGAGGAGTACTCGCTCAGGAAATAGTCAAGGTAGGACCCTCTGACATGTTTTGGTTATTCATATAAAGTTGTTTATGCTTAGTTTTAATCATAAAGCAAGCATTTGGAAATTCTACCAACAGTATACAGATTAATCAGTTTTATCTTTGTTGTATGTATACACCCATCCTTGCAGCTGACATTGTAGCAGTAGTACTCCATTACTAGTTTCTTCACGTGTCCATCCAATTTATCCTGATATCTTAAGAAAAAGTTGTTGATGGTTTGTAAGGTTTATATGGAATTAGGCCCCCAGTCAGCTAACTGGGTTATCAAAGGCGGGCCATGTCTCTCACTGTCTATGGTGAGAGGCATGTAAAAGAACCATTGCTGACTTTCGTAAAGAGTAGGCTGCAAAGTCGTCAGCGTTTTTCTGTCCCTTGCTAAAAAGGGTTGTGACAGGAAGGGCATCCGACGTAAAAACCTCTGCCAAATCAAACGTGCGAAATCAGATGATTCGCTGTGGCGACTCCCGAGTAAAAGGGAAAAAGCCGAAAAGAAGACAGAAAGTGTATACTACACGGGAACGGTACAGTCTAGTTCCCTATCTGTGGATTGAAAAACATTCCGTGGATAATGCTTGAATCAAACTGATGGAGATTTGCAGTTTGTCATGGTCGTTTGTAGCATGCAGTGACATCATGCTTTAAAATGATGAAATAAACTATAATAGTCCTCTTGTAGTTTTGTTATTCTTGTGTTTCTGTTTAGTGTATACTGTATACAAAAACTCGGTGACTTTAAACACATATTTATGGAGCGTAGTTTACTTATATTTCTGTCCCCCAGTGCGGCTAACTGGGTTATCAAAGGCGGGCCATGTCTCTCACTGTCTATGGTGAGAGGCATGTAAAAGAACCATTGCTGACTTTCGTAAAGAGTAGCTGCAAAGCCGTCAGCGTGTTTCTGTCCCTTGCTAAAAAGGGTTGTGACAGGAAGGGCATCCGACATAAAAGCCTCTGCCAAATCAAACGTCCGAATCAGATGATTCACTATGGCCACTCCCGAGTAAAAGGGAAAAAGCCGAAAGGAAGACAGACAGACAGTTTTCCCTCAGGAAGGTCAAGGTTGGGATTGTGTATAGGTCACCTTACGTTTCTTTAAGGCCACAGTCAAGTGTGTGAAAACTTATTGGTATATTAGCCTAATATTTTGGCTTTTCTGTTAAGCCTGGAGTGTATGCGTTGGACCCAGAGATGCAGGAGACCATAAGATGGTTCAACAATTTATTAAACACTAGGAAATGTAAATCACGGGAATACTAAGTCAATGGAACTGGTCGAGCACGAAGCAAGATACCAGGGGTCAAAGAGAAAGCCGAGGAGCGGAATCACGGGGAAAATAATCTTCTGACAACGGAGGGAAGCGCGCCGCTCCCATTTATAGCTGGCTGCTTGCTGATTGCGGAGTGGGGCCAGGTGCACTCTTCTGGAACTCGCCTACCAGCAACAGCCACGCCCCTCGCCAGCGCCTGCAATGACTAAAGAAAGAATTTATTCCACCAGCCAGCACAGACCATAACAGTAACCCCCCCTTAAGGGACGCCACCTGGTGCCCGACCAGGCTTGTCCGGGAACTGATGATAAAACTCATCTAATAAGTCTGGGTCCAGGATTAGGGAGCGGGGAATCCATGAACACTCTTCGGGACCATACCCCTCTCAGTCCATTAGGTACTGAAACCCTCGACCCCGCCTGCGTACATCAAGGATACGGTTGACTGTGTATGCGGGATGTCCAACAATCAGCCGGGGAGGTGGGGGTTGGTGGGGGGGCTTTCTACCACTGGCTTAATCAGGGAAACATGAAATACTGGGTGTACCTTGAGTGAGGGTGGGAGTCTCAGTCGGATGGCGCTGGGGTTTATAATTTTCTCTATTACATAGGATCCAATGTATCTGAGGGACAGTTTTTTGGAGTCGACTTGCAGGGGCAGGTCCCGGGAGGAGAGCCACACTTGTTGCCCGACCGTGTAGGAAGGTGCCGGGGTTCAGTGACGATTGGCAATCCTCCGGTTTCGGGCCACTGTTCGTTCCAGGGCAACACGTGCTTCTTTCCAGACCCGGCGTGCTGTGTGAAACTGTGCCTGGACAGATGGGACTGCCACTTTGACCACGCAAATACGCACACAATTCTTTGATCTGCGCCGCCAATGGGATGTACCCCTTCATGGTGATTAATGGGTTCCAGCCCCGTTACATCCCGGTGGAGGCACAGATCAAAGAATTGTGTGCGTATTTGACCCATGGGAGGTGTGTGGCCCAAGAGGCTGGGAGGCGAGAGGCAATGCAGAGCAGAGAGGATCTGAGGCTTTGATTCGAGCGTTCCACCTGCCCGTTCGACTGAGGATGGTAGCCAGAGGTTAAGCTGCAGGAGACTCCCAAGGTGTCGCAGAACGCCTTCCAAACTCTGGATGCAAACTGGGGCCTCCGGTCTGAAACGACGTCCTAGAGGATGCCATGGAGGCGAAAGACTTGTTGGACTAGGAGACCAGCTGTTTCCATTGCCGAGGGGAGTTTGGGTAGGGCGACGAAGTGAACCGCCTTGGAGAACCGGTCCACTACTGTCAGGATAACAGTGTTGCCCTCAGATGGGGTAAATCTGTGACAAAATCCACCGCAATGTTCGACCAGGGTCGATGTGGAACGGGTCAGGGCTGGAGGAGCCCCGTGGGTGCACAGGGCTCCTCCAGCCCCGTGCACCCACGGGGCTCCTCCAGCCCTGACCCGTTCCACATCGACCCTGGTCGAACATTGCGGTGGAGGAGCCCCGTGGGTGCACGATGGGAGAACTTGCTCCGAGCACAAGTGGCACAAGCTCCCACAAACTCCCTGGTGTCAGCTGCCATCGTTGGCCACCAGAAGTGTTGTCGGAGAAGGAAGAGAGTTCGGTGGGCTCCGGAGTGGCAGGCTAATTTTGATGAGTGAGCCCACTGGAGTGCTGGGGTTCTGGCCAGCGGGGGAACATATAGTCGACCTTGGGGGCACCTGACAGGCTCCAGTTTCCCCTGATGGGCATCCCGAACTAGCCATTCTACCTCCCATTGGGCTGCTCCAAGTATACAGGAGGAGGGCAGGATGGTCTCCATGGTAGTGTCTTCACCCGAGGAGAACTGCCTGGAGAGAGCGTCTGGCTTCGTATTCCAGGAGCCGGGTCGGTATGTCAGTGGGAAGTTGAACCTTCCCAAGTAGAGTGACCATCATGCCTGACGGGAGTTCAACCTCTTGGCTGTACGGAGGTAGGATAGGTTTTTATGGTTGGTCCAGACCACGAAGGGGTGGACTGCCCCTTCCAGCCAGTGCCTCCACTCCTTGAGCGCCAAGACCACCACCAACAGCTCGCGATTCCCAACATCGTAATTCTGTTCCACCGGGGACAAGCGACGGGAGAGGAAGGCGCATGGGTGTAGCTTCTGGTCTGTGGGAGACTGTTGGGAGAGGACCGCCCCCACCCCCGAGTCCGAGGCCTCGACTTCCACCACAAACTGCAGCAAGGGGTCTGGGTGGATCAGTACGGGCACACTGACGAATTTGGCCTTCAGCCTGTCAAACGCCGCCTGGGCACTTGGGGACCACTGGAATGGTGTCTTGGGTGATGTCAACTGTGTGAGGGGGGGGCTGCTAGGTGGCTGTAGTCACACACAAACCGGCGATAGAAGTTTGCGAACCCCAGGAACCTCTCCTGCTGTTGCTGCGTCCCTGGAGTCGGCCACTCCGCCACTGCCTTCACCTTCGCCGGATCAGGTCTTATCTGCCCCTTCTCCAGGAACCTCTTTAGTACCATTCTAATGTGGCGGAGATGTTAGTCTTGGTCTCTAGAGAAGATCAGGATGTCGTCCAGGTATACGAATACAAAGCGGTTCAGCATGTCCCTAAGCACATCGTTGACCAGAGCTTGGAAAACCGCCGAGGCATTGGTTAGTCCGAACGGCATGACCAAGTATTCGACGTGCCCCAGGGACGTGTTGATCGGCCGTCTTCCACTCGTCCCCCTCCCAAATTCGGACTAAGTGGTAGGCGTTTCTCAGGTCCAGCTTGGAAAAAACGGTAGCATCGTGGAGAGGGGTGAAGGCTGAATTGATTAGAGGGAGAGGATACTTGTTTTTTATAGTGATATGGTTCAGGCCCGTGCAATCAATGCAAGGTCGCAGGGTCTTGTCTTTCTTCTCGATGAAGAAGAATCCAGCACCTACCAGGGAAGATGAGGGCCGAATGAGACCTGCAGCCAGCGACTCGGTAATGTATGCCTCCATGGCGTCTTTCTCCGGCTTCAAGAGGTTGTATAGTTGCTGGGAAGGGAGCGTGGAACCTGGGAGTAGGTCAATGGCGCAGTAGTACGGTCGATGAGGAGGTAATGACTGAGCCCAGTCCTTGCTGAAGACCTCTTTCAGATCGTGATATTCTTTGGCACGCCGGCTAAGTCCAGATCCTCCAGGTCGACCGGGGTTCGTGAAGCTTGGGAGGGTACAGCCGCCATTAGGCAGTGTTGCAGACAGTAGTCACTCCAGCTGCGTATGGTGAGGGTGCGCCAGTCGATGTGGGGATTGTGGGTTTGCAACCATGGCCACCCCCAACACTAGGGGAGAGAGAGAGGCAGGGAGAACAAACAGTTTCAAATATTCCTGGTGGTTACCGGACAAACTGAGCTTAACTGGCTTGGTCTTGTGCGTGACGCGAGCTATGAGTCGGCCAACAACGGCCACTCCCTCCTTGAGGGTCTCGAGTTCATACACGAGCAGGTCGTGGAGCTCAACCATCCCCGGATCGATAAAGTTAGCATCAGCCCCTGAGTCAATGAATACGTCTACAGGATGAGAGTGTTGCGCGGAGTGCATTTTCTTAAAAAAAAAAAATGAAATGGTCATGCTGGTGTTAGCACCTGGACCCCCTGTAGTCTTCTATTTATTTATTATTATTATTATTTTTTTTTTTCTTTTTACATTTTTTCTTAAACCAAATGTTTATGCAGTTTTCAATCATAGTCAGTTAAGATTGTTTTCTTCAGCAATATATTGTCCCACAAGGTCTTAATGTCTTCTATAGTTATTTTAGGAAATTTCAGTGAATTCATTAATCTCATTGGTTGCTTTTTTTATTACTTTAAAACAACAATAATGTAACTGTTGCCTATTTAAATAACTTTGGAGTTTGTGTATGACTATATGTGTAATGGAGATTCAAATGTTGCCTGTAAACAAATGATCTGTAAAAAAAAGTATCAGTGGGTCACGTGCCTGCAGGTGAAGCTTATGTACGTCAATGGAAAGTTTTAAAAAATTAATATGTTAGTAGTTATCAGTAAGTGAAAACATTCAAATATGGTATTAGTAAAGGATTAAAGAAATACAGTACATTCCATTTTAACATGTTTAAAAGGCATTAAAATAATGTGCATCAGTCTCAGTACTTGTCGTTTATAGTTCATATTTTACTGACTCTTTAACATCACACCTAACCTGGTAATAGGTAGTCATCATAAAGTTATCACTGTACCTACAGTGGAACATTCATGAGCCATAAAGGTGGTTTTCCTGACAAGGGTCTGTTTCAGGCATATGGCAGCTGCCTTCCCCATTGGAATCTGGCAGTATATGGAAAACCTTTTAGCTGTCGACACTTTTTAAATGCCAGAATTGAAAAGGTAACATTCCGGTCACTGAAATTCCTGTCAAATGTAGGCATAAAATCCACAGCTTCACTTCAATTTCAGTTGTCCTTTTATAACCTGGCTACTATGGTTTATACAGTTGTGTTCAAAATAATATCAGTGTGTTTAAAAAAGTGATTGAAGCTCAAAATCCTTATAATAGTTTTTATTTCCATACACAGAAATGCATTGGGAACACTACACATTCTATTCCAAATCAAAACATGAAAAAAAATATATCAAATTTGTGTTATTCCTTGAAAAAAATTGAAGTGAATATTAGACTTAAAAAAAGCAGTGTCTGATTTATTCTTTACAAACTCAAACATTCACAGTATAAATTGAAATATGGTTTAAGATTTTGTTTCCTTTGAATCACTGAACTAATATTTAGTTGTATAACCAGTAACCTGCAAACAGAGAACTGCTGCATAATTGTGTTGAATGGAGTCAACCAACTTCAGGCACCTGTGAACAGGTTTTCCAGCCCAGGATGATCGTACTATATTCCACATTTCTTCTGTATTTCTGGGTTTTGCCTCAAACTGCATTTTTTATGTCAGCCCACAAGTTTTCTATTTGATTAAGGTCCGGGGTTGGGTCGCTGCTCCATATCGTCAATCTTGTTGGTCTGGAACCAAGATGTTGCCCGTTTCCTGGGGTGTTTTGGGGTCATTGTCTTGTTGGAACCCATTTCAAGGGAATTTCCTCTTCAGCATAAGGCAGCACGACCTCTTCAAGTATTCTGATGTATTCAAACTGATTCACGATCCCTGGATGCGATAAATAGGCCCAAAACTGTAGTATGAGAAACATCCCCATATCATGATGCTTGCACCACCATGATTCACTGTCTTCACAGTGTACTGTGGCTTGAAATCCATGTTTGGGGGTTGTCTAGGGGGGGCCACTGGACCCAAAACGAACAATCTTACTCTCATCAGTCCACAAAATATTGCACCTTTTCTCTTTAGACTAGTCAATGTGCTCTTTGGCAAATTGTAACCTCTTCAGTACAGTGGTACCTACCTTATGATAGTTCCAGCAAATGAAAAATCCAGGTTACGAAAAACATTTTCCTGAAATTTTGTCTCTGGATACGAAACAAGTTCATGTTACGAAAGCACCATCTCAAAAATTCAAACAATGCACGAGTTGCTCTCCCATTGACTATCTCCCAGCATCCTGCCCCGCTGGCCTCCCATTGGCTATCTCCCAACATCCCACCCCGCTGGCCTCCCATTGGCTAGGAGGGATGACGCAGCTCCCTCCCATTGGCTATTATGGAGCTGTATCTCCATAATACCCATGATGCTTTTCGTGTAATGGACAGAGTTATTGTTGTTTCATGAGTTTTTCGAGTGTGCTCATTGCAACTTTATTTTTTGGCTCAGGTTTTTAACCTTTTATAAACATTTGTAAGATTATAAATAACTCTGCTAAGAAGACATGGTCAACACGAAGTAAGTACCTTAAAAGGTATGCTTTTATAATTTTTAAAGTGTTTAGGGGTAGTATTGAGGGCCTTGGAATGAATCACGTGTTTTACATGTAAAATGTGGTTCTACTTACGAAAAATCCAGGTTACGAAACTGCCTCTGGAACAGATTAATTTCGTAACGTGAGGTGCCACTGTACATATTTTTATTTCAGCAGTGGGACTTTGTGGGGCTTCTTGCCCATAGCTTGGCTTCACATAGGCATCTTCTATTTGTAACAGGACTCACAGGTAACTACGTTCTTTGGTTTTCCTGGAGCTGATTGGTGGCTGAGTCTGCCATTTTGGCTTTTCTTCCATTCATGCGAATGGTAGTTTTTCACTTTCTTCCACGTCTTTCATGTTTTGGTTGCTATTTTAAAGCATTTGGGATCATTTTAGCTGAACAGATTTTCATTTTCTGCACTTCTTTGTATGCTTCCCCTCTCCAATCAACTTTTTAATTAAAGTACACTGTTCTTCTGAACAATGGAACAACCCATTTTCCTCAAAATTTCAAAGATAAATGCTCTATAATCATCATGTAAAACATTTTCTGCCTTCCTTCCTTAAATAAGGACAATAATTGGCACAAATTCAGAAATTGAATGACATCACCAGTTGAACTTTTCATTGCTATTATTTTAAACACACCCCTTTCAATTTGTGATTCAATTGCACAGAATCAGCAGCACGCAGGTCATGATTGTTGGGTCTGATGGATTCTATTACTCTACTACACCTGCGAGTAAATGTTTTGCCATGTAGGAATATCATTTCTCCCAAAAAAGGTGATTGATCAGGTTAGTGATGTCTCACTGCTATTATTTTGAACACAACTGTATGTCTGATTGTGTTCAGTGCGGCTATAGCTCATGTTTGCACAGAAGTCAGACGAAGTACTGAGTCAGTTTAGTGATGTAATATAATGATGCAGGTACGTGATTAATATTGACCTCATATATTCTCTAGTTTGATGAAAGTGGTTAGAGAAGCTTAGTGGAGCATGTTAATATGGTGAATGCAGTGCTGGCTGGGCAAGCCTTCATACCCACATGGTGGTAGTGGAGAGAAGCCAGGCTGTCTCGCCATCTCAGTGCATGATGAAACAGACTGTAACTCACACGTGGTCCTTTGCTGTCCCTCACATGTCAACCACAAGCACCACAGAAAAGAACAACCCTCAAAGCCCAAACTCTGAAAACCTAATAACAGCCATAGTGCACTGGTGCTGATGTACATTTATCACATGTGTGTATATAAACAGGCGCTGTCCCAGAGAGATGCCCCACACAGGAACTTCTTCTTTTTTGATGGTCTGAAGGGCAGTGGTGTGGTGGACTACTTTGGAGCCAAATGATTATGAAGATAACCGAGGACAAAATGTAAGGACTCAAAGCATAATCGAAGGACTTATTCAGTGCTGCAGAAAGCATATGTTTTGAACAATAACAATCCATTTGAGGAGCTCAGGCAGTGTCATTATTTTTTGTGATTTTATATAGTCCTCATATATACACACATGTGTCTGTGTTTATGACATTGTAGTGAAGTTCCAATGGCAAATTTTGTGATTTATTTCCATTTTGTAATGAAAAAAAAAAATTTAATAAAATACATTTGTTTTGGATTCTATGCGAGCGTATGTTTGTTTTTATGGTAAAAATGAAGTACAGTGGTACCTCACCTTACGATAGTCTCAGCAAACGAAAAATCCAAGTTACAAAAAACATTTTCCAAAATTTTTTGTTTCTGTATACGAAACAAGTTCTCCTTACGAAACGCGCCAAACGTGCCATTCAAACATTAAAACGCGCCAATCCGATATTCAAACAATGCACGAGCTGCTCTCCCATTAATGACGTTCAAACATCCTGCCCCGCTGGCCTCCCATTGACTAGGAGGGATGACGCAGCTCCCTCCCATTGCCTATCTCCCAACATCTCGCCCCGCTGGCCTCCCATTTGCTAGGAAGGATGGCGCAGTTCCCTGTTATTGTCTATCTCCCAACATCCTGCCCCGCTGGCTTCCCATTGGCTAGAAGGGATGACGCAGCTCCCTCCCATTGGCTATTATGGAGCTGCATCTCCCATAATGCTTTTCGTGTAAAGGACAGAGTTACTGTTGTTTCATGCTTTATTTCTTGACTGAAGGCTTTTAACCTTCCATAAACATTTGTAAGATTATAACTCCGCTAAGAAGACATGGTCAACACATGTGCGCGTGTGATTTCCGGTGCGAGTGAGAAGAAGAAACGGGCTCGAGTGATATCGCAAAGGAATATGGTCAAACCCGTGTACCATCGGTACGATATTGAAGCAGAAGGTCTTAAAAGGTATGCTTTTATAATTTGTAAAGGGTTTAGGGGGTAGTATTGGGGGCCTTGGAATGAATTACAAGTTTTACATGTAGAGTGCGGTTCAATTTACGAAAAATCCAGGTTAAGAAAAAGTCTCCAGAACAGATTAATTTCGTAAGGTGAGGTACCACTGTATTCTATGCCTATTTCAATGTCAGTGCTTCTTGGGTGTAATGTTTCGGTTGAAAAAATGTACTGTAGCTCGCCTCCATCTTAATATACAGGACTGTGCTTATCTTGAGCCACACTATATGTTTAAGCACGTCTTATTGCGATTCTTTTTATTTAAGCACTTCTACATTATCAAGTCAGTACAAAAACATTTTGGGTTTCCAAACATTAGCTTTCCAGCACATAATTTCATTTTACACACACACACACACACACACACACCAAAAGCTTTTCAGTAAAGAAAACAGCAGATTACATTGAGAAACCACTTTCGAAAGAAAACATAAATGAAGGCTTCTCGGTTTTATGACTATAACAATCAAAATTTTCAGAACTGTGGCTGCTCAGTAAAATTTAAAACTCATTTCCTTATAGCGCTACAAAATTTTGCCTGAGGCTACTTAGTTGAAAAAAAATGCATCATGACCCGAAATATTGACTTTGTTTAATTTTTTTTTTCTGTTTACTGTTCCTGATAGCAAGTGGCTCAAGACTCTAACACAGTACTATATATTAGAGTGTGTCTTTCAACCTGGTCATCGGGTTACATCGAGAAATTGTGTTGGACGCTATGACCAGCCAAACTGGAATTGTAAAAATTTTAGAATGTAAAGTTAAGTTAATACCCTGCGATAGCCTGGTGAGCTGTCCAGGGTGCGCTCTACCTTTGCCCAGAGTCGACTGAGATGGGTGCCAGCCTGCCCTTGATCCAAATTAGAATAAATGGTTCAGAAAATGCATGAAGTTCAGGTAAGTTCATGTTTACGCGTCAAGAAAATCATCTGTCCTTAGATAACTCGTGTATGACCTTGGCTGAGGTATATACTATGACGCTGTTCGACACAACATACTCGGTGACTCAGCAGCATGAGGGAAACAATAAATGTTTTGATCTGGAAAAGTTTCCCTTTGCTTGAGGCTCTGGTCTGTCCAGTCTGGTCTCCTGGTATTTTTAAACAAAGTGGTTAAAAACCAACACAATTTTCAACTGTTAGCAACGAGCGACCGAACTGGAGACGTGCAAAGTAAACGATTTAGGAAATATATTGACCAGAAACTTGTTTTGAACATGAGACGGCAAGCTGTGGTTCACTCTGACTAGCACTGGAACAGGATCCACCGGTTAGACAGGTGCCGAGGAGGAGTGGCACCAAGGTACAAGTCTTGTTTTTTTTTTTTTTATATAAGACGAGCTACTTGAAGAAATTATAGATATCGCTGATAAACTCGTGTGTCAACTTCTCTTATTTTCTCTACTGTGGACTTTGATCTGTTTAGTCTGGAGCAGTGACACGGGGAATAGATATGGCTATGAACTGCTCTTTGTCCTGTCAGTTAGATGCTGATCAGCTGAAAAAAATAAATAAAAGTATTTTCGCTGTTTAGCAACTATCAGTCACAGATAAATAAACAAAATGTTATTCTGTGTGCTGAACGGAAACATAGAAAGGACGCTTGAGGCTTTATGACACTGACTAGGTGATGAAAAGATGTTGCTCTTTCCCCAGATAAAATAAGGCAGGAGTATTTATTAACAGCCCCTCAGTGGCAGTCCTGATTGAAATTCCCGTCCCTTGTGGGACTTTTTACTCCTTGCAGTCTGTTTCCTCTGACTTTTAGCGACGAAGCCGATCATTATCCCGTCACCAGACCAGCATAAGGAATTTTAAACTCTGACTGGTCTGTCTCTTTCTGGGTCCAGGTTCATACTGTTTTCACCTTAATCTACTGTGTGTGGGGCGGCACGGCATGGCGGCGTAGTGGTTAGCACGTCTGCCTCAACAGCAAGAAGGTCCTGGGTTCGATTCTGTGTGGAGTTTTTCATGTTCTCCCCGTGCTTGCGTGGGTTTCCTCCAGGTACTCTGGTTTCCTCCCACAGTCCAAAAACACGCACAGTCGGTTAATTGCCCGTAGGTTCGCATCGTGCAGAAGGCAATGGCAAACCATGGCACTATCCTTGCCAAGAAAACCTCCATGAAGATGATAGGTAAAGCCTGTTGGGTTGTTTTTTTTTTTTTTTTAATTCACACCCGAGCCTAGTGGCTCATCAGGGTTGGTGCTTATTCCCAGTATCTGTAGCGTGAAGCGACCAGGAGTTCAACTCCTCCTGGATGGGACGCTAGTCCATCGCAGATTATCCTCCCAGTATATTTGTACTGGTACCCATTTATACTGCTGGGTGAACAGAGGCACACTTGTGGTTGAGACCTTGCCCAGGGGTCTTAACACAGGGAGGGTCTCAGTGGGATTCGAACTCACAACCTCCCGATCATGCGCGCAGCACCCTAACCACTTAAACCACTGGCCCAAGCTATGAAGATGATAATCAAGGTGTTATCCTTCATGGCAGGTCGCCCAAGAGTCCTACAACGACTCGGAAGGTACCAGACTGGACCAAACTGTGTGTAGGCCCAATTATGATTCAACTAAATTGCACAGAACAAAACAGTTATTATTATTTTTTTTTAGATTGTCCTGAAATGTGCCGAGGATAAACAAAATGCTCATGTGCAAAAAATGTTTGGGTGGAGGAAACTAATACACACACACACACACACACACACACACACAAAAAAAAAAAAAAAAAAACCCAACAACCTAGAATTCTTGATCAGTTAGTCATTTATGCAAAATAAGACCTGTCTTTCATGTTGAAAATAACTGGTCACACTTTCCATATGAGCCTTACATTGTTACATAAGACACACCAAGTAAATTACGAGATTATATAAGAGATAGTGTTGCTTGCTTTAATTGAGCCATCACACCCAGAGGGTGGAATAACTAAATAATTGTGACATGTTTGTGATACTGATCATAAGTGAATGCTAAATTAAGTAAATAATCTTGTCTAACAGTTAGAATCTTTCTATTGTACATGAAAACACACACACACACACACACACACACACAATTACAGTCATACGTTTCTTTATTTCAAAAAGGCAAACAGGGATAAACATACGAAAATTCATATAGAAAATTGATAGAAAAAAGTCCAAACAGGGCTACAAGGCTAGAAAAAATTGAGATTGACATGAGCTTGAGCATAGTATGACGTTCACAGTTCACACTTATAAGGCCTTTCCCTCAGGAAGAGAGTGCATTAGAAAATACACCTATCCACAAGAAGCCACAAACTGTCCACAGGAAGTGGTACACACCACTGCTTTACACAGGAAATCATAAGACACGCAGTCACAAGACAGACCGCTGGTACTCAGTATGCTCAGAAATACAGTACTGTACCCACCAAAAAAAAAAAAAACAAACAAAAAAAACAGTGCCAACAAGGTTTTTACATGGTTTACCCACGGACATCGCATAAGTGGTTTGTAAGGGACATGCCTATGAGCTCCATGTGAGAGAAATGGCAACATGCAAGCAATCGAACTGATGGTCAGGAGGTTTGCCTTCCAAATACAACGAACCAACATATTGAAACGTTTATCTTCAAGTTTTTAAAAAAAAAAGGGTCTGGCTCAGTTTCTTCCATAATCATATTGCAGTAAAATCATGACCGGTAATTGAGTTATAGGAAACATAAATCAGATTTCTTTGTCTCACTTCTCTGTAGTTTTGTTGAGGGGTTTGTAGATTTGATTTCAACAAGACTAGTGATACAGTTTGATTCCCAGAATACTACACTTAATCTTCATGCTCATTCAATCTTTACAAGCCTTGCTTATAGGACCAAAAAAAAAAAAAAAAACCCCATCCTAATAATTCATGAAAATAATTGGAGTTTATAACATTAACTTCTAATTTATAAACTGAACACTTTAGTTACATCCCAACTCCTTCCCCTTAAGGACCAAGCATGGAAACAGACAGAAAAATAAATAATATGAAACTCAAGAGAGATTCTTTATAATGTCTGTACAGGGAACATTCACAAACATTTCCTGTTTTAGAGTCTCGAGAAAATCACAACCCCAAACCAAGATACTTTTGTGAACATTGAAATAGTTGTTGAATTTCGTTTTGTGAACATCGTGGCATTGGTCCATGGAAAAAAAAAAAGTGAATGAAAATGAATCTAACTTACAGTTTTTAATCAAAAAACAAGGAACTGTTACGTACTTTAGGTTTCACCAAAATATACAATATACACCTGGATGAGAATGGCCAGTTCCTTCTATCTCTTGCTTGTTGCCATTTTCTCCCAAAATATTTACATACAAGTTCGTTACAAATATTAACACTGCTACCTAGCCGTTCGGACAGCCTGCGCCTCCATTGGAGGTGATCAATCTTTGAAATAAGTGGTGAATGTTGTGTTACAAAGTGTACATACAGGTGGGGGCACCAAGGCACTGACCCTTAACCCCACCACCCCACCCCGAGCCCAAACACCGTTGACTAACTTCCCCTGCTAAATCAAGCACATGTTGGTTTTTAAAGGGTGATGTAAGGCATATTCACCACACTGGCTTCGATGTAGAGGAAGTGTGTGGAATTGAAAGAACTGTCTGTCACGGTTGCCTGAACGTCTCTTATTCTGATAGTCTTGTTTCGTAGTGCCCTTTTCCCTGTGCTGTCACACAGTATTGCTCTGTAAGGCAACTAAGAGCAGATACAGCATTTCAGTGCCTGAGGTACAACCCATCCTTTCAACTCGTGCTTTCTGAAGACCTGGATAGACTGATTTTTGGCATTTGGCTTCCAATACTTGTCATACTTGGATGTGTCCTGACCCTGTGTTCACACTGAAAAGATTTAATAGTGCAGATGTTGCTTTCAACATTCTACCAGGTTCCAGTAAAGACAGGAACATGTTGCCCTGCTAACTTTGTTTCAAGGATTTTGTTATACTGTACTTAAAACCCAAAAATATCAGACCATACTTTTTAGTGATACTTCTGAGTGGCAAATGTGCATACATGGGGGAACAAAAAGTGACTACAGTATGTATATATATATATATATATATATATATATATATATATATATATGTATATGTGTATATGTGTGTATATATATATATATATATATATATATATATACATACATATACACACACACACATATATATATACATATATATATATATACACACACACACACACACACACATATATATATATATATATATATATATATATATATATATATATATACATATACACACATACACATACATATATACCCCCAGTGGAGCTAACTGGGTTATCAAAGGCCGGCCATGCCTCTCACTGTCTATGGTGTGAGGCATGTAAAAGAACTATCGCTGACTTTCGACAAGAGTAGGCTGCAAAGCCGTCAGCGTGTTTCCGCCCTGCGATGGCCTGGCGAGCTGTCCAGGGTGTACTCTGCCCTCGCCCTGCGTTGGCTGGGATGGGCACCAGCCTCCCCGCGACCCTAATTAGGATGAAGCGGTTACAAAAAATGAACTGAACTGAACATACATATATACATATATATATATATATACACACATATACACACACACACACATATATATATATATATATATATATATATATATATATATACACATACATACATATACACACACACACACACACACACACACACATATATATATATATATATATATATATATATATGATATGAATGAATACGAGATGAGGTCTGTGAGAAGACAGCACATGACAAGACTCCTACAATGGATTTTTGGGTTTGTTATTTTTGAATTTTCCTATTGCTCTGTTTTTTTGCTTGTGTAAACACAGGGTTGAGAGACTGCGAAGAGAATGTGAACACAATGTACATCATAATCTACACTAGTAAACTGACCACTGTCTAAACACGCTATTGGACATAATGTTGAACCGTCACAGATTCTCAGAGTACCCAGGCCTTCAGATTGGTCAAAAAAATAAAAAATAATAAAAATAATAAAACGACCGATTGTGCTTCACAGCTTCACAGATCCAGAGAGGCACAAAAATTTTCCCCCCTTAAAATGCCCCCACTGATACACACTTCAGTCACTTGCTACATGAAACACCTCCCAAATTAGACAGAAAATAACAATATACAACATATACAACTGAAAAACAATGAAAACAAACGAGAGAGAGAGAGAAAAAAAACTCCACAGTGCATTCTGGGCCTGCAGAAATGTCCCCGAGCCAGTGCCGATTATAGGCGGTGTTAGGGAGCGCCGGCGCCCCCTGCAATGCCAAAATACCCGTCTGTTTATCTGAGCTGGTAGAGGGTGCTGATGGTGTCAGCTAGGAAGGCGACCAGGCCGCGGTACAGCCCTCTCCAGTTCTGCCATGGCGCCCCCTCGTTCTGAAACACAAAGAATGTGACAGTGAGTGGCGTTTAGCATCTCACTCTTGTGTGCTGGTTTACGTGTCAAATCCTCAGCATAAATTCAACCGAGAAATCATGCACAAATAAATTTCTAAAAAAGCTGTTGCAGCCAGAACTTTTCTCTATTTGAGTGGCACCAAGACACGACAAACAAGTACTTAACAGTTTCATAAATTTGGATAACAGAACAAAACACTTATGTAGGAAAAAAAACCAAACAAAAACAAAACAAATCTGTAAAGTCCCCATCCCTGTTTGTATATGCACACATGCGAAAGAATGAGACAGAGACAAAGAGAACATGATCGTTTGTGTGTGTGTCAAATGTGTGTGTGTGTGTGTGTGTGTGTTTGCAAAGCAGTCCCCATCAGACAATGTTTGCAATAACAGTCTGGTGAGATATGCTATTCAACAACTGCTGTGAGTCATCATCTATAAATAACTCCCAGAGAGGAGATCAGGAGTCAGACAATTTGTTAATAACGACGAATGACTTCTATAGTCACTGAAAAGTGCTACTGAAACTACTGAAACCACAAGAGCATGTGCGGATAGAGCCAGGACGTGTGCAGAATGTACATGTGAGTGCAAGTAATTATACGGATACCTGCGAGCTCAGGGGTTATGTGGGAGCACAGGAGCGGCACACAGTTAACATGACACAGCAGGTCATGGCCTGCGACTACAGCCCAGATGCCACAACAGAGTCCACCCTATCGTGATGATAATCACTCTGCAGGTAGTGAACAAGCACACACTCTACAACAGCCAACCTCTAATCTCTAGACATTATGAGCAAGCTAAAAGCCTAAGCCAACTTGGTGTGGACTTTCAGTAATAATGACTTGTGCAACTTGAGACTGAAAACTCTGCATAATCCTACGACGTTTCATAATAACAGAATTATTATTATTATTATTATTATTATTATTATTATTATTATTATTGGGGCCAGTTTAGGTGGCTCGGGCATCTGGTCAGAATGCCTCCTGGACGCCTCCCTGGTGTAGTGTTCCGGGCATGTCCAGCCGGGAAGAGACCCCGGGGTCGACCTAAAACACGCCGGAGGGACTATGTCTCTCGGCTTGTCTGGGACCACCTCACTGTACCCCCGGGAGAGTTGGAGGAAGTGGCTGGGAAGAGGGACGTCTGGACCTCTTTGCTTAGGTTGCTGCCCCCGCGACCCGACCCTAGACTTAGCGGAAGATGATGATGATGATGATGATTATTATTATTATTATTATTATTATTATTATTATGTTCCAGGCAGCAGTATTGACTTCAAATCAACTACAACAATTAGTGGTCCAATATTGCAAACACACATTCCTAATCTTTCTTTTAGTGAGATGTGATAACCTTCACGACCCGTGAACAGAGCCGCTTTGCTTCAGTATGCTTTCTCAGTGCTCAGTCCGCATAGCTTTATGTTGGAGTTACAGGAAGCAACAACAACACTATGAAGAAACGACTATTTGGACGCACCAATTCTACCGCCACACAAATATTCATTTGGACAGAACTGTGTAACACTTGAAAACTTTTGAGCATTCTACCCGAGTGCTTTAAAAAAAAAAAAAATCACAATACTGTACACTTTCAGTAATCACTTAAAATCCCCCATTTATCCATGGGAAAATATTTACTCATTTATTTTCCAATCTGCTTAATCCTAATTAGGGTGGTGGGGGAGGCTGGCGCCCATCTCAGCCAACTCTGGGCGAGGGCGGGCTACACTCTGGACAGCTCGCCAGGCCAGAGCAGGACCAAAACTTACACAACCATTCACATTCACACCTAGGAGTGATCTAGAACAGCCGATTAACTGACTGTGCATGTTTTTGGACTGTGGGAGGAAACCGGAGTACCTAGAGGGAACCCGCGCAAACACAGAGAGAACATGCAAACTCCACACAGAAACGCTCGAGTTAGGGATCAATCCCAGGACCTTCTTTGCTGTGAAGCGGACATACTAATCACTCCTTCACCGTGCCACCAGAAAATATTTATATTGAAGGAAATCAGTCAGCTTAATCTTGTACAAGCATTGAGCACATCAAAGTACAGACTTTTAACAGAGTGTAGAATCTGTGTGGATTTTCACAGGTCCTACATATATCGCACATTGCACACGTGTAGTGCCCTGTGTAACCCTACCCATTCATCTGAAGTCAGGCCTATTTCCATATAGGGAACACAATATGCGAATTTTGAGGACTCTAGGAATGCCTGTGTAGGTATTTTGCTCTGGTATGTACGTGCTGCAGTGGACTAAGGTGTGATTTGATGTGTTTGGCACTCATGCAAGGTTAAAGTGACTGATTTTCATTAACTATTTAAATCAGGTCAAGGATCTATTGTAGAATCTATAAACCTGCACTCTGCAGGTCGATTGTGCTTTTGTCGTATATTTCATAGAACACTGTATGTCAGAATAGGAACTATGCCAAAAAAATTTTCTTTATATGTATATACAGTGGTACCTCACCTTACGAAATTAATCCGTTCCAGAAGTGGTTTCATAACCTGAATTTTTCGTAAACTGAATCGCATTTTACATGTAAAAAGCCTGATTTGTTCCAAGGCCCCCAATACTACCCCCTAAACCCTTTAAAAATTATAAAGTATACCTTTTAAGGCCTCCTTCTGCTTCAATATCGTACCGATGGTAGACGGGTTTGGCCATATTCCTTTGCGATATCACTCAACCACATGCCACGAGCCCACTTCTTCTTTTCACTTGCACTGGGAATCACATGCGCGCGTATGTGTGTGTGTGTGTGTGTGTGTGTGTGTGTGTGTGTGTGCGCGTGCGCACGCACGTGTGAGCGTGTGTTGACCATGTCTTCTTAGCAGAGTTATAATCTTACAAATGTTCATGTAAGGTTAAAAGCCTGAGTTAAAAAATAAAGTTGCAATGAGCACACTCAAAAAACTCACGAAACAACAGTAACTGTGTCCTTTACACGAAAAGCATCATGGCTATTATGGCGATGGGAGGCCAGCGGGGCGGGATGTTGGGAGATAGCCAATGGGAGAGCAACTCGTGCATTGTTTGATTTTTTTGAGATGGCGCTTTCGTAACGTGAATTCGAAACCTGGATTTTTCGTTTGTTGGGACTCTCGTAAGGTGAGGTACCACTGTATATTGTATTTCCTTCATATAATATACAGTAACAAGTATTTCTAAGCTGCCTAAGAGTGTTCCCTATACGCTCGCAATATGTGTATGATCAGTTGTAGTGTGATAAACTGATGTGCAAGTGGACGAAAGTAAAAACTGAACATGCTCGAAGCTGTAAAGTACTGAAGAGTCAAACGAAACAAGAACTGTATTCGACATATAGATCGTACCTCTATACATACACACCCACATCTAGCCAAGTTGTTGTTTGACTACTTGAGGAAGTACCTGTAATTTCTTGAGTGATCCTGAGTAAACAACATTTGTGTCGTGAGCCGTACAGGCATCCTGGTACCAGAATTCAGCGAGACAACAAAGTAAGCCATGCATGTGATTTCCAAAACAGCAGGTTCAGCCACGTCACATACCGGTTTTATTGCATATTACATTTGTACAAAGGACTAATTCCCTCATTGATTTGTGCGACAGTGGAAGTGAAAGTGAAAAAAAAAAAAAGCTGTTGTGCCCTGTTTATGTACATGATTGTGAAAATGATCAATGTATCATTGTGCATGTGTTGATGTATGTCTATAATGTATGTTTGTGTATTTATGTGTGTACATACAAGGGTGTGTAGGCTGGAGCACTCGGTAAGTGCTGGAATAGTGCGGTGACATCATCTGTGTTTGTCTCGGTGGCGAGGAGAAGGGAGGAGGGGGAGTCGGTTTGCATGGGGGAGGGAAAGATTAGACTGTGTTTACTGCCTGCCTGCCTGCTCCATGAGCTGACTCCTCACGCGATACGGCCGCGAGAGCAGCAGAAAGACAGAGGCAGGAAGGAAGGAGACAGGGAGGGAGGGAGAGAGGGTAAAAGAGGAGAAAGCAAGAACAGGGTGCATGAAAGAGAGGGAGGGCATCAGGTTCAGCCACTACAGGAAATTTGACTCCAGTCACAGTCATGCTTAGCCATGGTGAAAACCCACATTGATCCAGTTAGTAGAAAAGTCACTTGAGGCTATGCTCTCTCTCATACACACACACACACACACACACACACTTGCACATTTTCACAAACATTGTCACGGACGCGTGCCATACCAATCTCTGAAATACAAAACATTGCCACGGTTCGACAATATAGTGGCACCGCTATATGACCCAAACTTGCTCCTCACCCTTCTCTGAAGGTAAACAGAGTTCATCTCATCTCCTATTGTTCTCAGCTGGATGGCCACTCTGCTCACTACTTGCTCCTCTTCTATGGACTCCTCATCAGCTGCAGATCCTCGACGGCTTGATTGTGCTGAGGAGCTACTGCTCCGAGGAAGGAGATCGGGTAAGGGCTGATGCCTCCTGCTGGGACAGGACCTCTCCTGATCGGTTCCTGAAGGAACGAAAGAAAAAACATGTCACTATTAGAAGGGTGCATCTCATTGCATAACAAGCGTTGAGGTGTTGCAGATATGAAAAGCCTCATTAGTAAACAATAGTAATATATTATCAAATTCTGACGCAAGACAATGAAAATAGTTTATCTCACAGAATAAACACACAAAGCTCTGAGAGTCATGAAGAAGTGCAGCCTGAACGAGCATGCCAGATCCATAAACAACCCAAAATGTAACCATCCAAATCTCCATCAATCTTCTCCTTCATCAAAAAATTTCAACAGGTGCTTCATGTTATCTATTATTATTATTATTATTATTATTATTATTACTACTATTATTATCTCATAATCCGCTTAAATCAAGGCTAATGCCAAGCACGTGAGTCTTTCATTGGTAATAATAATGTTATGAAACAGTAATTACTGATCACAGACTATGGCTTAACTAAACGTTTTTGAGTTCTTTTTTTCTTTAGTAGCATGTACAAATAGCTCCACATTATGAGGAAATGCATGTGTGTGGGGCTGAGCTGTGCTAATCCTTCAAGCAGGTGACTGAACAGAGCGAGTAACACTGGGAGAGCCGAGGTGTTCTGGCTTGTTGCCAGGGTAACTGAAAGCCCATGCAGTCGAAGTTGAAATGCAGTCATTGGTGGACAGGAACAAGGGCCGGATGGTGATTGGATGGACAGTGTGTGTGTGTGTGTGTGTGTGTGTGTGTGTGAGAGTGTGTGTGAGTGTGTGTGAGAGAGAGAGCGAGAGAGAGAGAGAGAGCGAGCGTGCAGTGTGTGTTGGGGACAGGCCAAAAGCCTGTAGCTTTTTTTAAAGGAGGTGCCAAAAGAGCAGCGCAACAAGGGTTCATCTGAGGCTACTATAGCAATGACGATGGAAATTTGGGAAAGATATTGTGAACAGTGACTGCCTGACCAAAACATGGCAAGGGTGCTGCTGTACAGTGCACTGCAGGCATTCTGATCATGGGTGTTGGGTTGTGTTGAGTTGTGATGAGCAGGAAGCTACTTGCTCAGGGCAGGCTGCAACATGTCCTTGTATATAACTCAGGGCCACAGAGGGGTAAAAAGCACTTCCTGGAATCTTGACCATCATGAGACATGGTTAGTGTCACTAGTAATGTTTGTAAAGCATGCTGTAGCCATATATACAGAACACTGGCATGAAGAAGTTACATGAAAAAGTATAAAGATACCCGAGCTATCTCTGTGTGGGCCTTCTTGTTGGGGGGAACTGGCCACAGTGACAGCGTCCTGTGTGAGGATAACGGGTGTTGGTACAGTGCTGGTCTGAGTAGACACAGTTCGACGACGTTGTCTGGATTGCATTATCATCTGCGTGCCTCCACTGGACCAAGCATCCCGGCGCAGCATCTCCATCCTGCAGGTCTGCGGCTGCGCAGGGCTCTGACTGTCCACCTTACTGTCCGGCTGTGGCCGGGCCATGGCAAAAAAAAGGGGGGGGGGCCTGGAGCAAAGGAAACAAAAGAATGATTAGTGAATCATCATGAAGTCAATGTTGTGGACCTTGCACATTTCCTCAGATACCTCCGAGATTAAAACATAAATTTAGGTAATCAGTGGTGTCACCTAAAATATCGTATAAACCCCGTTTTACGTGTATAAAGTGCAAACAGCAATATGTACAACTTGACTGTAAATGTGTTGATTGTGTTGGAAAGTGTATTGATCATTAATAAAAACAGGTTTAAAATGTCCACGTACATAAAATATAGAACATTGCAAAAAGTGATATATCATCACTATCTCTGTGATTATCTAATTTCAAACATTTTATTTGTTTTCAGTGGCGTTGATTTCTCTTTTAAGACATTTTTGGCAAGGCAAATACAATTAAGATACGTCATTTAAAGCCATTACATTACAGTCATGTTCGATATTCTTACGTTTTAACAATAAAAAGCAAAACGGCTTGAATTGAATTTTCTAAAACGTGAACAATGAGCACGTCACCAGTTTAAAATTTAAAACATGGTGTGTGTGTGTGTGTGTGTGTGTGGGTGTGTGTGTTGTGGTCATGCCCCCCTCCACCCCCACTCCCCCACTCCCCCCTACACCTCCCCCCCCCATTTAGCTGCAGGTTAAGCTATTTCAGAGTCGACCGCTAGGCGGCGAGTGCGAGCGGAGCGCCGGCTTGTTTGTAAACAAATCCGTGCAGGTAGCGGTGTTAATCAGAACCGCGCGCGCTTTCTCAAATCCACTACAACACGTTTACACTCACATGAATTTGAAATAAATAAATAAATAAATAAAATTAACAAGACATTTACGACATTGCTTGAGATTTGTATGAGCTTTCCCCCGATATGGAAACTATGAAGCTGTGGAAAAGTACAGCGGGGCTCTTCCACAGAACTGAGGCGACCGAGTCTGAGGTAGTGACGAAACACGCGATAAACTTATTTTACCAATAAATTAGACCCTCGAGGTAATTGTGAAACACGTGAGTTGCGTGAAAAGATTTAACTGAGGGACTGCGAAATGGTCTGACGCGTGAGAGAAAGAGAGAGAGAGAGAGATTTGCAGCAATACTACCACAGACCAACTTCATGCACTGTTTGTTTATATCTGTAAAATATCCAGTTAAACGTGACAAACACGGAATCATTAGTGTGTCTCACACACGCGCGCGCGCGCGCGCACTCACACCACCTCAACATGATGAAACTTACTGACCCTGTGAGCAGCACCCCCACATGTAACACGAGTTCACCACTAAACACATGACCATCAGAAAAAAAATCTGAGAAATAAAGATGCATCGGTCTGACCTGTGAAACTGTGGTGACAGAGAGTGGGTCTGAGTCCGGTGCTCGCTTGTGTTCGGGGCTCGTGATCCTGTCACTACGACCCTTGGTGAGTGTTTTTTTTTTTTTTTGTTCAGTCAGGGGCGTCCCTCGGGTTTCAGGTCCAACATGAACGTTATTCCTGTTGTTTCCCCACGGCTTTTGCTG
The DNA here is from genome assembly GCA_024760905.1 of Plotosus lineatus. Lineage (NCBI taxonomy): Eukaryota > Metazoa > Chordata > Actinopteri > Siluriformes > Plotosidae > Plotosus > Plotosus lineatus. The sequence goes on along the minus strand of CM045747.1, from coordinate 25,213,813 downwards.
GACTTACAGAATAAATCCGTCCATGCCGCTAAGGGAACGTTAATATTCCTCGACGTGCGGTCTTGTTTATCTTGTGGCCGTGTGTCAGTCAGTGCAGATGATGCTTCTGTGCTTCAGTAATGACAGCAAACACACAACACACACTCCCGCAAAAAGTGCCAACTGTCCGTTTTAGTCACGCCCTCTTTTCTATGAGTCCCATAACAAGTCCCGACATGCTCATCAGCCCCGTCAACACAACATGCTGTCAGTTTCCCCGCCCATACGGACAAATCCCGCCTCCTCTACAACCATTGGCCAGAAGTTCATCATGTCTGTGACATGTACCAATCACGAGGCGGAATTTAAGGAGCCAATCCAAACAGAAGAGGCGGGATTAGACTGAGTGGATTAGGAAACAAAACAACGTAGAAAGATACTTTCTTAATTCCAGAGGGAAATTAGCATTTTCCATCAGAATTGCAGTAAAACAGCACATACTTATTCTATATAAAAAAACAAACCTAAATTAAGGCATATATATATATATATATATATATATATATATATATATATATATATATATATATATATATATATATACAGTGTATATATAGCTGCACCAGTCTTTAAGTTATCTATTTATTTTACCTTTAAGAGTGCTGACTTCTTTAAAGCAATTGTTTAGAAGGATATCAAGTAAACATTTTAATGAAGACTTGTGTTTCCTTATAGCTATTCTGTATAATATATACTGTTTGGTAATAATAGAGAATAAACTGTAAATTTAGAAACTTTAAAATGGTCATGTATGTCCATTGTTCATAGTGAATATTTCACATAACATTCAACAAACTAGAAGAAATAAAAAGAAAAAAAAAATGGAGTAACCAAGTTAACACGTGCTGTGTAGCAGTTAGTATTAGTACTGGGGCTTGAACCACCAACCTACAGATCAGTAACCCAAGGCCGCAGCTACCCTTTTCTGACTGTATTTGGTCTTTAGTAGTCCAATAAATGGGTCTAACATTTCATAATTTACTACAATTTTTATCGGCAGCACTTCTCAGTTCACTTTTTTTTTTTTCATATTAGCACAACAAATAGTTTTTGTGTGAAAAAGGAAAAAATGTAGCTCAGGTGAGCAATTTATTGCAGTAACCAATTTGCCCTGGTCAGGGTAACAGAGGAGCCAGAGCCTATCCTAGAACAGTGTGTGTAAGGGAAGAATACATCAGTTCCTCACATGGTACTCATGCAAACTCATTCAAATGTAGGGTCAAGGGTCGAGGCTAATCCCAGGAATGCTAGTTGCTAGGTACAAACCTATAGTCATTTACACTTTACTGTAGCCGTGTCTATGGAAGCTAAAAAATAAAAAACCCTGAAGGAATCCAGTAGAAATATATGAAACTTCACATTTGACTGAGCATGATTCATTAGCCAAATAGCATCTCTTCAATAGAATAAGTTGGAATTTAGAAATTAAATGTAGGTGTATCCTATGCCACTTACTCATTTCCTGAGCAATTTAACCCTACTAGAGCCAGCTGACACTGGGTGAAGGTGGGGTACACCTTGAACAGCTCAGCAGACCATCGCAAGACCAACACACACACACAACCATTTACACTCACATCTGAACTAGCCAATTAGCCTAATGTGAGTGTCTCTGGATTGCAGGAGGAATGTGGAGTACCCAGAATAAAAAAAAAATACAAGTACCCAGAAGAACATGCAAACACCACATAGAGACGCAACACTCAGTAGCTTCTTGCTATGTGGAGCGAACATGTTCACCTTTATACCACTGTGACAGCCCATCTTACATAAGCACAAGAAAAAAAAATGCGAGTTTGTATTGTACAATATCTGTTATATTTGGATAAAAGAATGGGAGGGGGGATGGAAACAATTTCAGATATCTAGAAACAGAAATACAGACGTATTGTCAAAAAAGTCTCTACTAATTTTTTCAGCATTTACACCATGAACATTGTTACTTTTAAAAATAAGGAATGAAAATATACCTGCACATGGTATGTTTCATACCAATGATGTGTTTCAAAGCTTGTCAAAACTCTATTTATTTATATATTCTTCTTCTTTTCCTTTCGGCTTTTCCCTTCAGGGGTCGCCACAGCGAATCATCTGCCTCCATCTCACCCTATCCTTTGCATCTTCTTCTCTTACACCAATGACCTTCATGTCCTCCTTCACCACATCCATGAATCGTCGCTTTGGTCTTCCCCTAGGCCTTCTGCCTGGTAGTTCCAGCCTCAGCATCCTATTACCACCAACATTCAAAGTCCCTACTTTCAGTCCTAGACTCATGCCTTTCCTCTTCTCTCTCTGGCAACGGACACGCCTCCCGCCTCGCCTTCTTCGACGTCTTCGACCAACAGTAGTCTAATTTCCATCAGCACCCTGTTGGTTGACGGCACTGATGGCGGTCGTTGTTAACCCGGGCCTCGACCGATCCGGTATGTCATTCTTTCTTGTGATTCGCATAGTTTATTTGGCATTTGTTTTACACCGGATGCCCTTCCTGACGCAACCCTCTGCATTTATCTGGGCTTGGGACCGGCGTGAGGGAGAGACACTGGTTTGTGCCCCCCCGGCTGCATTTTTACATATTTATTTATATATTATATTTTATAATACGACAGGAGAATATATCTTTGCATTCATTTTAATATTTATTAATTACATTTTTTATCATGCCACACTGTAATTCACTGTTTACAGTCTGAAATATGACAATAAACCTTATTATCAGGATGATGATTATTATTATTATTATTACATTATTATTATTATTATAACTATGTCCGTTGAAAGTACAAACTTTTGTGCTTATGCTAAACAAGGAATTTTGGAGCCAGCTGGAATTTAGCTATAATCACATTTCACATGATCACACTGTAAACATGTTCTTAAATCGTACCAATTTTGATTTATTTATGTCCTAATTAGCTTCACAAATTATAGATGCTATTTCAGATGTATATTTTCTTCCTGGGTTTAAAATATAATTATTATGCCATGGAAAGCCTGGTAATAGAAATTGTAGCTGCCTTGGTCACTTTAAAAAATTCAGGCTGACATCATAGTGGGTTTACCACGAAGATAGTTATGGTTGAAGAATGATGTTATAAATGACTTGAGAACCATCTAAATGACCTTCTTTTTAGACAGCCTTAATGACTGGGTCCTCAGTGCAGTGTTATTATATGAGGACAGGATTTGAGCAGAATAAATGGTGCAATACTATATCCTTCTGGGCCTCGTTTTAAGCAGGCTTTGAATAATACATATTCAGTGTCTTCAGGTTTTATGCTTTGCATGCAAGGAAAATTTTTTACAATCACAACCAAAATTAACTTTTTGCATTTTATTTTGGCTGAGCAGCTGCAACAAGCTAATCGGCACAAATCTAATTAACCAATAAATAGCTTATACAGTATATTCATTGGATTATGATAATGTTTACAAAGGAGGGGAAATTCCCCAATACTGGTGCTTTCACCCTGCAGTGCATGTCCTGCATCAGTGTGGTCATTGTGTGTCTTTAAAATCTAATGAGCTGGAAATGGCAGCTGGGCTACAGAAGAGCTTCACACTCATGCATTAGAATAGAGATGCTTTATGGGGGAATCCCCACACAGGTACATGTCTGGGCAAACAACCGCGCTCGGCCTGTGCAAGGCAGTATGTGGGTATATGTTAATGGTGAACCCTTTTTGATGACGTCAATAAGAATTATATATACATATAGCCAGTAAATTGTTATTTTTATTGCAGGTTGGCAAAAAGATTGTTGACCAAAACCCTGTGAATATATGATATGGAACACTAAACCAATTGCTGCGAGTCTACCACTAGCTTACTGTTCATGTCCTGTGGATTTCTTGGTTTATTCTTTGTGTTTATTATTCTGCACTCATTTTACACTGTTGTGTATTGCTCTTTACATAGCCTTGCATACTGTTAGGTATTATCTGTTATGTGTTGCATCATTGTCTCCTATAAACATTTCATTCCAGTGTAAAGGAATGACAGTACAAACCTAATTGATTTGATTTGGCCTGACATTTTATATCAGGTTAGATGAAAATGTTGAGGTTCTCTTTGGGAGTAACGAGGATGGATAGGATTAGGAATGAGCACGTCAGAGGGACAGCACATGTAAGACGTTTTGGAGACAAAGTCAGAGAGGCTAGATTGAGATGGTTTGGACATGTACAGAGGAGGGATAGTGAGTATATTGGTAATAGGATGCTGAGGCTGGAACTACCAGGCAAAAGGCCTAGAGGAAGACCAAAGAGACGATTCATGGATGTGGTAAAGGAGGACATGAAGGTCGTTGGTGTAAGAGAAGAAGATGCAAAGGATAGGGTGAGATGGAGGCAGATGATTCGCTGTGGCGACCCCTGAAGGGAAAAGCCGAAAGGAAAAGAAGAAGAAGAAGAAGAAGAATTTTATATCAGGTTAATATCTAGAATAAATTCTATAGCCTATATTAGAATATGAGAGTCTGCAACCCTGTGTGCAAGAATCCTCTGCTGTCAGTGCACTGGGGATACACACACCGTAGCAGGATAGCAGACCGAGCCTTAGTTTTATAACAGGCAGTCCCTTAGGTTCCTTTACACAGGTCATAAAAGTGCATTAAAAAAAAAACAATGGATTTTTTTTCGGGCCTGGAAGAAGTGCACAGGAGCAGCTTGTAAACCTCATACACTCTGGACAAACAGTAGACTCTGGAAATTTCATGCAAACAATAAACATTTGTACAAATATACACAGGTATATAACTGTAAGATTGGTATGCGTGCAAGAGGATGGGAGAAATTCAAGCTGAAATGTATGGTTTGAAGTGTTATTTTTTTTATTTCTTGTCTTGTGTTTTATATGTGGGGCCGGTGGTGTAGTGGTGAGAGTGCTGGGCTCATGATCGGGAGGTTATGAGTTCAAATCCCAGTTAGTCCCCCACTGTGCTATGACCCCTGGGCAAGGTCTCAACCACAAGTGTGCCTCTGTTCACCCAGCAGTATAAATGGGTACCAGTAAAATATACTGGGAAGGTAATCTGCGATGGACTAGCATCCCATCCAGGAGGAGTTGAGCTCCTGGTCGCTTCACGCTACGGAAACCGGGGATAAGCACCAGCCTGATGAGCCACGAGGCTCGGGTGTAAAAAAGCCCAACAGACTTTACCTTTACCTGTCTTTTGTACAGTAGTAACAAAACAATAAAAACAACAACAACAATAATAACAATTCATTCATAAATTCAATTCTAAACTGCATATTCCTAATCTACCATGTCTGTCTTCCTTTCGGCTTTTTCCCCTTTTACTCGGGAGTTGCCACAGCGAATCATCTGATTCGCATGTTTGATTTGGCAGAGGTTTTTACGTCGGATGCCCTTCCTGTCACAACCCTTTTTTTTAGCAAGGGACAGAAACACGCTGACGACTTTACAGCTACTCTTTACGAAAGTCAGCAATGGTTCTTTTACATGCCTCTCACCATAGACAGTGAGAGACATGGCCCGCCTTTGATAACCCAGTTAGCTGCACTGGGGTGGGGTGGGGGGTGGACAGTGAAAACCTTGTGGAGAGTGGGACTCGAACCCCCAACCTTTGGATCAGCGATCTGTCACCCTATACCACTAGACCACCACTGCCCCATATTCCTAATCTACCATATATATATATATATATATATATAGGGTTAAGGGCAGTGGGGGTCTAGTGTATAGGGCACAGGATCACAGATCCTAAGGTTGGGGGTTCGAGTCCCCACAGGGTTGTCACTGTCCCCCCAGTGCAGCTAACTGGGTTATCAAAGGCGGGCCATGTCTCTCACTGTCTATGATGAGAGGCATGTAAAAGAACCATTGCTGACTTTCGTAAAGAGTAGCTGCAAAGCCTCAGCGTGTTTCTGTCCCTTGTTAAAAGGGTTGACAGGAAGGGCATCCGACGTAAAAACCCATGCCCAATCAAATGATTCGCTGTGGCGACTTTCGAGAACGTGGAAAAAAAAATGAAAAAAATTAAAAAATAAAATTATTATATATATATATATATATATATATAGGGTTACGGGGAGGAAGGTGGCCATCTCAGCCAACTTGGTGAAGGCAGGGTAAATTCTGGGCATCTCAATAGGCCCTCGCTGGGCCAGCACTCACACAACCATTCACACCTAGGGCTGATTTGGGACAGCCAATTAGGCTGCTGTGCATGTTAATGCACTGTGGGAGGAAACCAGAGTACCCAGAGGAAATTCACACAGACGCAGGGAGAATAAATAAACTCCACACAGAAACACCCAAGCATTAAATCCAGACCTTCTTACTCTGAGATGGATGTGCTAATCACAGCGCCACCATGCCACCTAAAAAAAAAATATATATATAATAATAATAATAATAATAATAATAATGAGGAAGAGAAGAAAGGAGAAAAGTGAATAAGAATCATCGTTATTATTGTTGATGATGATTATATTACATCAGGGCCACGACTGTAATCTAGTACATAATAAAATACAGTGTTCTGGGAAAAGCACCTTGACATGTTTACATTGTGTTCAATACCTTTGCTCAGATATGACATGGTCCTCGTGATAAGAATATAACGATGTCAGCATTGAGTAACAGTCCTTAATGAGGTAAACATGACCAAAATGATTCGATATTCAGGTATATAAAAATTTCTCATGCTCATTCTGGTATTGTTATGGTTCATGTGCTGTGACAGGTGATCATCTCAAACAATTCTTTTCTCAGTAATATCGCACATCACTGCCAAGATCAAATATGCAACTCTGATACTTGTACTGTGTTACTATCTGAACAGACAACAGAACACGGAATAAAAATCACATGCTGTGTTTGTGTACAGTATTTGTGAGGGTTTGTGTATAATTGTAATCAAAGTTGAATGAGTGCATGTGTTTCTCTATGCACTTTTTCTGTTACAATGACATCATCTATTATCTGACCTGGTATCTGGTAAAGTAAACTTCATCTCCAGGACTAAAGCCATCTCCAGTCTACTTTAACAAATTAGCTGTCAATGCTGTCACCATAAGTGGCTGCTAAATAGTATCTGTCAGAGGTGAGTGAGGTGGCACAGGGCAGCAGCTGCCTCTCTCCATAAACTAATGAGATGGTGGTGAAAGACAAACATGTTGAAAATAATTTTGAGTGGAACATGCATCTCATCATGTCGCTGTGGACCGGGTTTTAGCTCACGTTTCCAACAGCATGCAAATTGATCTTACTCCTCAAAATGCGTTGTATTCAGTAAAATATGCAAATACTAATTATTGTATAACAGGTGAGAAAATTGATATTGATTTTTTTTTTTTTTTTTTTTTTAGATTAATAAGTGCCAGTTTAATAAGATAATTTAATAAGAAGCAGTTCACTGATGTGATTTCTTCTTAGTGGCCATATAGCTATGTTTAGTTCATCAGTTCATTTTCTGTAACCGCTTAATCCCAATTAGGGTCACAGGGAGGCTGACGCCCATCCCAGCCAACTCTGGGCGAGGGCAGAGTACACCCTGGACAGCTCGCCAGGCCATCGCAAGGTGGGAACACGTCGACGGCTTTGCAGCTAGTCTTAAGGTCAGTCAAAAGTCAGCAATGGTTCTTTTACATGACCCTCACACCATAGACAGTGAGAGACATGGCCGGCCTTTGATAACCCAGTTAACTGCACTGGGCGGGGGCAGTGACACCCTTGTGGAGAGTGGGACTCACACATAACACACATACTTTACTATTTTTTTCCTGTTCTAACCAAAGTTTGTCTGTATGGGAAATAGAAGTGAGTTTCAGCAAGACTGCAATAAATCTCTTTTGTCTAAAACTAGATATTTAGAGACTTCTACAGGATACTGCATTTTTAATGTTTCCTGTAGTTGCTCAACACAGTTTTTTTTTATTTTTTTCATCCAAACCTTATTTTATGTCCTAAAAAAGATTTTATATAGAAATACATTTAATGTAATGAGATGAGATCAACTGTAAGTCTGTCAAATTTCATGCAAATTCAGCCAACGGACATGAGGGCAACCAGAGGAACCCATGGATGAAAACAACAACAACAATACAAAAGAGGAGCCAAAAAACAAAAAAACAAAACAAAAAAAAACCAACAACAACAATATGTACGATGAATGCTAAGATTAATTTTTAATCAGATTGTGATACTTCACAATGTCAGAAAAACAGATGAGCCTAAATAATGAGCCAGATAATGCTCAAGTATGTAAATATACATTATGGTCAGTACATATTCATGTTTACATTTTGGAAAGTAAAGACTCATAGTGAGGAAAAAAAAAAAAAAAAAAAAAAGTTTGTTAGATATTAATGAAATGTTAACATTTGTTTTAATTGGAAAATGATCTGACTGCATCTCTTTATATGCTAAAATATAGGCACACAGAAATACTTCTTTGGGACTGTATCCAACCATACTTATCAAATATAACAGATGCAGACTAAATTAATAATAATTAAAAAAAAAAAAAAAAAAAAAAAAAGATGTGACAGGATTTGTGCACCTTCCACTCACTGTGATGCCACTCAATCATGCATATGGAAAGAGGTGTTAGGTTACAGATGCACAGGCATGATCTCATCGTTACCAAGTGGGATCATCTCACACATGGCTGCAGTCTGGGGAGAACTATGGAAATGGGGAGGAGCAGCACTGATGGAGTCAAGGGTCGATTGCTATGACAGTGTGTTGTTAAGTCCAGCTGTTGTCTCCATGACCTCATGTGACTTCTACAAACCAACTAACAATGGCTTTTTTTTCTCTCCCTGAGACCATTTTTCACACAATGCACAGGAATGCTACGCTCATGCATGTGGGGGCTTTCTCAGAATAACAGAGTGGTGGCTCAGTGGTTAGAGCTTTGAGGGTTAAGGGTCTAATCAGAAGGTTGGGGGTTTAAGACCCTGTATCACCAATCTGAAACTGCTGGGCCCTTGAGCACGAGCCTTAACCCTGAACTGCATGGTTTTAGAAATAAAATAAAATGTTGGTTGTCCCAAGTAAGGGTGTCTGCCATAGCCATAAATTTGAATGCAACAAGAATCCTTCAAGCTCTTGCTTATTGCAGGATTACCTGCAAGATTTTTAAATTTGAGGTAATTCTTAAATATAGGTAGGTACGGTAAGTCTGTTGGGTTTTTACACCCGACCCATAGTGGCTCATCAGGCGGGTGTTTATCCCTGGCTTCCGTAGCGTGAAGCGACTAGGAAGTTCAACTCCTCCTGTATGGGACGCTAGTCCATCGCAGGTTACCTTCCCAGTATATATTTTTTACTGGTACCCATTTATACTGCTGGGTGAACAGAGGCACACTTGTGGTTGAGACCTTGCCCAGGGGTCTTAGCATAGTGGGGGTCTCAGTGGGATTTGAGCTCACAACCTCCCGATCATGAGCCCAGCACTCTAACCACGACACCACCGGCCCCCAATTCTTAAATATGAATTCACCATAAATACAATTTGACCTATTGGCTTGTTTCAAGCGAATAAACGATAAAACCGACGTGACCGAGTTCAAGTCCTTCAGCCGAAGGAGCATAGCTTGCATGGCTGATGAAGAACTTCTCTGAAACAGTTTCACTGGAACAGTTTCTGTGCTACACTGGACACCATGGCTCAGATTTGCATGACTAAAGTATCACAATGGGTATTTTATCCCTGGGAGTTAAATTTAAAACAAATATGTACTGTATCTGTTTATCTGTCTGAGTTACGACTTTTAATGTTCATAAAGACGAGACATAACTGCTGAACAAAAATAAACAAATCAGCATGTCCGACATACTCGTCCACCTATTCACACTATACAACATGATTTCTATTTCTCTTGCATAATCTCATCCAGCTTTTGATATAATGTTGATGACTCATTGTCTCTTGTGACTGTGGCCTGTACCTTCACTTTATCTCTCCTGAGCTCTCCAGTTGCTAATTGTTAGACTGTCACAACAATTAGGTCACTCTTGAGTGTGTGTTTACACAACGTAGCTCTGCTAAGGCTTGAACCTGATACTTGCTGACTCACTGGTGGGGTAAAATGGGGGCAAACATGGTGGCCTGCCTCACTTATATTTGACATCTATATAAGGTGATATTCCCCTGTATGTATTAATGTTCGTGACAAGTGCTCAACTGTTTTGTCTGGATTTTTGTGCGTGCTGACAGCCATCTATTCAAATGCTTCAGAGCACGTAAATAAATTTTCCTAGCATTGAAAGACACCACTAGACATGACCATGAAAGGACTGAACCCACTGGATTCAGAATGACTTTATTGATGCCAGAACTGTTCTCTATCTCTCTCTTTTTTTTTTTTTTTTTTTTTTGATGCAACAAGTTTTTCAGTTACTGCCACTCTTAATCTAAATTAATCATGATGTGGCCCAACTGCATTAAATCTCTGCAAGAAGAACTTTGTTTAATTTCACATTAGTTTGGACACCAGTGTGAACTGCGCATGCGTGGATCTTTTCAGTAGTTCACGCTCCTCTGCCCGGAAACAGCGTTACCTCGGCAGCTGCACGAGGACAAAACGATTGGTCCATAAGCATTTAGCAGCAAATTCCACATCCTCCACAGTATTATTCCAAACAACTTGGAAAAAACATTTTGCAAAATTAATTGCATGCTATCCTGATGTGCTATTTGGCACAATTTGGTACGTGTTTATATATAGATATATATATGGAGAACTTTCTAAGATAAGTTTATAGCCACCAAATTTCACATAAATTTCTCATTATGGACAAATCACACACACACACATACACACACACACACACACACACACACACGAAGAACATTTATTCTTCAAATGTAAATTAATTGTAATGGTCAGGTGCTGGATCACTGATCACAAGGTTGGGGGTTCAAGTCCCACTCCAACGGGTGTGTCCCCCCAAACTGACTTTGGTAAACATAAGGCTGCATAGTCGTCTGCCTGTTTCTGCCCTGCGATGGCCTGGCAGCTGTCCGGGGTGTACTCTGCCCCCGCCTAGAGTCGGCTGAGATGTTCGTCAGCCTCCCTGCGACCCAAATTAGGATTAAGTGGTTCAGAAAATGAACGGATGTAAATGAATCAACATGTTAAGAATAATAGACTTTAAAAAAGTGAATTATTTATTTATACGGAGCAGTCCTATCTCACTTACCGTTATATCATGCTGTAGCGCCCTCTGCTGGTCACACCGCATTTGTATTAAAGAGCAAGTACTGTACTGTACTTTCAAGGTGTTTTTTTTTTTTTTTTTTTTTTTTTTAAACTTTCATACCTAACTTAGGTAAATTACACTTCTGGATTTTGGGTAAGAAAAAAAATTGTTCACACTGATGTGACCACACCCCAGTTTACATGAGCACAATGTCAGCGGAGCGTGTTTTTGTCCCAGAGTTGGCTGAGATGGGCACCAGCCTCCCCGCGACCATAAGGTTTAGGTGGTTCAGAAAATGGATGAATGAACGAAGGTCGACGGCACAGTGATTAGCATGTTCGCCTGACAGCAAGAAGGGCCCAGGTTCAATTTCTAGGTATGGTGCGTTTCTGTGTGGCAGATCCTCCCTGTGCTTGCGTGGGTTGTACCCCCATTTCACTGGAGCGCCGAATTCAAGGATCATGGCAGAAAGGCGCGGAACGCACTCTACGCAGGCGCTTTGGCATTTTTACATGGAAAATGGGTCAAAAACCTCCGGAAAATTGCACCTTCGGAACGATCACGGAGTGTTCGTAAAGGACACGGAAAGACTGCGGTACAATGTCGGAATACATGCGTAAAAGCGCTCGGATCACCTACAGAACCAGTGTGGACAGCAAAGGAAGACCTTCGGATAATTCGGGGAATGTTCACGGAAAGGATGGAACGTTTGCGTAACGACCGCGGTACTGCTCCATTTTAGAAGCAAGACCAACGGAATGATCTCGGAACAGGTGGAATGAAGGTGGAACAGTCACGTTCAACACATAATGACTGAGGAATAGCCGGCATAACTACGTTTCAATGAGGAAAAATCGGCAAAGATCAAAGGATTTGCTCCTGATTCTGCCTATAAATACGCGGAATGACCAAGGAAGCTGATTCTCTCATTCATACTATATGTTTACAATGTATAATATGCTTATAATGCACAATAAATTTGAAATTTAACAGATGTTTGTAATTTACTACACGTTTCTAATGTGCAATATGTTTATAATTTACAATTCTTTTAAAATTGGACATATGTTAATATGTTTAATATCAATAATGTCAATACATTCCTTTTATGTGCACTGCAATCATTCCAGACTAAAAACCATGCACACAAGTCCAAACCACAGTAGTTATAACTTTAAAACTTTATTACATGAACAGGAAAACAGAAAAAATGAACTGGAGTAATGTAATATTTATAGTGGAAGTGACTTTTCTTGAATGTTCCCAACTGTTCCGTGTTATCCGCAACCATTCCGCAAACGTAATGCTGCGACACTACAGCACTAGCTGTAAAACAAGTTGTGCCGCAAAATCAACAATGTACATGAATTTATAAGAACTCTTAATACAGTCGGCCCCCAACTTACGAAGACCCCTGTGTACGAAATCCCTGGGTTATGAAAAACATTTTCTCGAGTTTCCGTCCCCGAGATACGAAACAACCCCCTCTTACGAAAACAAATTCAAAATTCAAACGTGCCAATCGACGCGCGAGTTGCTCTCTCATTGGCTGTCTCTCAACATCCCGCCCCGCTGGCCTCCCAGATAGAGACAGAAGGAAGCTTCATTCTTTAGTTTTTAGTTTAGTTTTTCCAAGTTGTTTTAATTCAGTAAATGTTTAATAAATGTGGATGCATTTGAGATCATCTGGAATTCCGATCCCTCAAGGAATCAAATTAAAGTTGTTTGTCAAGCAGGGAATGCGCTTTGCATTCACGTCTTGTAGGCGTGGACCGCAGCACACATGCGCGCGCGAGAGAGAGAGAGAGAGAGAGAGAGAGAGAGAGACAGAGAGAGAAAGAATAATGCTTTTGTTTTTAGTTTAGTTTTTTAAGTTGTTTTAATTCAGTAAATGGTCAAGCAAGGAATGCGCTTTGAATTCATGTCTTGTGGGTGTGAGAGAGACAGAGAGAGAGGGGTGTGTGTGTTAATAAAAATGTTTAATAATGGTTTAATTAATAAATGTTAATAAAATGGTTTAATATGTTAATAAAACGTTTAAATTGTTTAATAAATAATTCTTTTACTTTTAATACATATTTCATCATACAAAATTGATATACTTATACCATTCTTAAAGGGCTTATGGGGTTTATCCATTCCAAAGACTGGAGTCTTGGAACAAATTAGGCTTTTAACATGTAAGATGCTATTCCTACTTACGAAATCCCTGCATTACGAAAAGGGCTCTGGAACGGATAAATTTCGAAAATTACTGAAATGAGTTTTACTTTGGTTATTAAAGCTTGTTTTGAGTATTATTGAATCGAAATCAAACAAGTCAAACTCAAGAGCTAATCAATATAAAAGGCTCTCCAGTTTGAAGACACTGTACATATATGGTTTTGTAAATAAACTAAATTTTGTTGTATTAAAAATGTATACATTGTTGTACTTAAATTAAAATTGTTAATTTGCCCCAACACAAAACATGGTATGAGGCTATTACGAATGCATTCATGAATACTCGTAATGTATTTGGATTTGAATACAATCAGGTTTTGTGTATTTGTATTCGTATTCATGACACTACCAAGTATTTGTATTCGAATACATTTTTGCTGTATTCGCCCCATGGCTGCTGTGGTGTGAGGTTCATGTAAAAGAACCATTGCTGACTTTTGACAAAAGTGACTGCATAGATGTCAGTGTGTTTCTGCGATGGCCTGGCAAGCTGTCCAGGGTGTACTCTACCCTCGCCCAGAGTTAGCTGGGATGGGCGCCAGCCTCCCCATGGCCCTAATTAAGGTTAACTGGTTACAGAAAATGAATGAATACCATGTGAATCTACTACTTAAGAGTCTATTACCTAAAAAGTTAACAGCGCGAACAAAGTAAATATCATGAAAATATTTAGCTAATAGATGTATCACATCTCTAAAATTTGTCTGTTTTATTTATTGGAATATATCTACAAAAAAAATCTGAAAAATAAAATAAATTAAAAAATAATAATAATGTGAACCCAAGGTTCCGTTAGGATCCAGATTCGAATTAATAATTATCAATATTTATTTACATCATATTAATTCACACACATATCAAATAAGTTATAACTACAACAAATGTACAACATTGAGTTTTTTTTAATGTACTGTATTAATCCCATTTACACCTCAAAGCAAACAACATTTTAAGATAACAGCCCTAAAAATCAATATAACGAGCAACCCACAGCATCCCAGTTCCACATGTTTAAAATAAACAAGTTAACAAGGTCCACATATGATCCTTAAAATGTTCCTCTATTCATCATCAACCTCTTCATCTGGACAACAATAATACTCAACAAAACAAATCTGTCCATCATCATTCCGTACAAGATACTGTAATGAGAGGAAACCTCGGGTATCTGTTCTCACAGACACCTTGCAGGACAGAGCCAGTGCCTTAGTGGAAGGTTTTAATAATGACATCTTGTACCTGAAAGAGCAGCAAGAAAACGGAAAGAAAAAAAAAAAAACTCAATTGAGGCATTACATTTTTGAAAGTCTAGTAGAACCTTCACTTATTCTGACCCTTGGATATCCACGTTGTTCATGCACAGTTTGTGTGTATGTATAGTGATTACGTTGGGGCCGGTGGCGTAGTGGTTAGGGTGATGCGCTCATGATAGGGAGGTTGTGAGTTCGAATCCCACCGAGACCCCCACTGCGCTAAGACCCCTGAGCAAGGTCTCAACCACAAGTGTGCCTCTGTTCACCCAGCAGTATAAATGGGTACCAGTAAAATATACTTGGAAGGTAACCTGCGATGGACTAGCGTCCCATCCAGGAGTTGAACTCCTGATCACTTCACGCTATGGAAACTGGGGATCAGCACCGGCCTGATTGAGCCACTATGGCTCGGGTGTAAAAACCCCAAAACCCAATTGTGATTGTTACTTTTTTCAGTGCTTTGCAAATAATACCTGCTTTGTAAGCTGCTTGAGATCAACAGAACCCTTGTATTGGTGATTACTATGAGCTAAACCAACTTAATTAAAAAAAAAAAAAAAAAAAAAAACCAAATCACAATTCATAAATTTTCAAGCCTTATTCTAAACTCTATAACAGGGGTCGGGAACCTCTGGCTCCCAAGCCAGATGTGGCTCTTTTGATGACTGCATCTAGTTCTCAGATAAATCAGGTGGCCTTTCTTAACAGAATAACTAATAATAATTTCACTGTCCTTTAAATAAAAATACAGAAAAAGCCACCAAATAAAAAAAAAAATAAATAAATTTCACGCAATTTAATCTATAAATCTATTTTCAATGCCACTTGTCGCTGTGGCACACAGCAGAGAGCCAATCCTTTCTGTGCGCCAGTGTGTGGGTGGGGCCGATACCTTGAAACTCTAATTTTATTGGATTATATGCACAGCCTGCATGATTTATTTTTGGGTTAAGAGGTAAATTTCCCTCATTTTTTATCCTCTCAATTGCATGAAGCCAAGGAGAGCGAGCAAGCAAAAAACAAATGGACAGAATGAAAAACTTCAACCACCAGCTGATTGCCAAAACTTGGAACGCACTTCCTGTCACATACCAAACACTGCAGCGTGTGAGTCGAGCCGTATTGACCATGTTTGGCTCCACATGCACACGCGAGCAGTTCTTCTCACACATGAAAAGCATCAAGACCAACCTGCGGTCAGGTTTAACAGATGGAAGGATAAATGCTTGCATGAAGCTGAACCTCAACACGTATCAACCAGACTACAAAGCCATCAGCAAAACCACGCAGCACCAGAAGTCGCATTAATAGTAAAAATTATTTTTCATATTAATAAATAACTTCATTATAACAATGTTTAAAATAAATTCAGAGTTTTATTATACTCTAAAATTGTTGGTCTTCTTTTTCCATTTAGTTTCATTCAGTATTAAAAAAATTATATATGGCTCTCAGAGGATTAGATTTAAAATGCGTGTTATTTTTGGCTCTCAGTCAAAAAGGTTCTCGACCCCTGCGCTATAAGATCTGTTTTTGTCAATATTTCTCTGTTAAGTGCACCTTCAATTCAGATTTCTCTGATCATATTCATCAAATTTTAACAAACTAACATGTTTTTCAATAAACTTCTTATTAAAAAAAAACAAAAAGTGCCTGCTTGAGTCGGGTACTTCGTCACATTGTACCCTGAAGAAACTAACACCAAAAACAAACAGAGAACAGTCGTATCAAACGTCCTACTGCATGTGAACAATGTGAAACTGAAATCCACCAAACAGCATCAGCAGGTTACAGTTCCATAACTGAGAAACGTACGGGCTGGATGTCTGTGAACAGCCTGCACAACCCAGATCTAAATCTGAAAGTGAGGAAATCGTGAGCTTGTGTCGTAAATCCTTCCTTCACTCGTGTTGGTATACAGAGCTGCAGTAACTGAAGTACAAGAGCTAATTCAGAAAACACTTAAGGTTAAGAGGGCAGTGGTGGCCTAGTGGTAAAGGGCACTGGATCACTGATCCTTAGGTTGGGGGTTCGAGTCCCACTCTCCACAAGGTTGTCACTGCCCCCCCCCCCCAGTGCAACTAACTGGGTTATCAAATGTCTCTCACTGTCTATGGTGTGAGGCTGTAAAAGAACCATTGTTGACTTTCGACAATAGCAGCTGCAAAACTGTCAGCGTGTTTCCGCCCTGTGATGGCCTGGTGAGCTGTCCAGGGTGTACTCTGCCCTCGCCCAGAGTCGGCTGGGATGGGCGCCAGCTTCCCCACGACTCTAATTAGGATGAAGCGGTTACAGAAAAGTGAATTTAAGGTTAAGCTATTTGTACTGGAAACATAATCTGGACCCAGAGTGCATTAAAAATCAATTAATGGACACGTCAAAAGTCAGAAGAATTAGAAACTAATTTCTGTACTCCAGGCGTACCCAACCTTTTTGAAACTGAGAGCTACTTCTTGGGTACCAATTAATGCAAAGAGCTACCAGGTCGATACACACTTGTGACATAACAAATTTGCTCAATTTACCTTTAATTATGTGTTATTATTAATGTCTTCCTTTCGGCTTTTTCCCTTTTACTTGCGTGTCGCCACAGCGAATCATCTGATTCGCATGTTTGATTTGACAGATGTTTTTTTTAATGTCGGATGCCCTTCCTGTCACAACCCTTTTTTTTTAGCAAGGGACAGAAACACGCTGACGGCTTTACAGCTACTCTTTACAAAAGTCAGCAATGGTTCTTTTACATGCCTCTCACCATAGACAGTGAGAGACATGGCCCGCCTTTGATAACCCAGTTAGCTGCACTGGGGGAAGGGGGGGGGGGGCAGTGAGAACCTTGTGGAGAATGGGACTCGAATCCCCAACCTTTGGATCAGCGATCCAGCGCCCTAGACCACTAGACCACCACTGCCCCATATATTATTATTAATAATTAATAATATTCATCTATGTCAGGGGTCAGGAACCTTTTTACTGTGAGCCAAAAAAATAAATAAATAAAAAAATTAATTAAAATCTAATCCTCTGAGAGCCAAATATATTTTTTAATACTGAGACCAACAATTTTAGAGTATAATACGACTCTGATTTTATTTTAAACAACACTGTTACAACAAAGTTATTTATTAATAAGAAAAGTATTTCTTACTATAAATACGACTTCTGGTGCTGCATGGTTTTGCTGATAGCTTTGTAGTCTGGTTGATATGTGCTGAGGTTCAGCTTCACGCAGGCATTTAAGCTTCCATCTATTATTCCATCATAATAGCCAATGGGAGGGAGCTGCGTCATTCCTCCTAGCCAATGGGAGGCCAGCGGGGCGGGATGTTTGAACGTCATTGATGGGAGAGCAGCTCATGCATTGTTTGAATGTTTGAACGGCAAGTTTGGTGCGTTTTGTAAGGAAAACTTGTTCGTATACAGAGACAAAAAATTTTGGAAAATATTTTTCGCAACCTGGATTTTTCGTTTGCTGGGACTATTGTAAGGTGAGGTACCACTGTACAGGGAGGACATTTACTGTCCACTTCTTTTTCTGTTTTTTCACTATTTAAATAGTTTAGGAATTGTCATAGGACAACTTCAATATAAAGCTGTAGTCATGTTTTCCAGTCTGCTATTCCTCGTCGATTCTACAAGTGCTTTTTGTACCATGACTGTATAAGCAAGGCTACGAACTCATTCTTTCATTTTCCTGTAACTCTATACCTCCTTTTCCTGCAAAAAAAAAAAAAAAAAAAAAAAAAAAAAAACTGTCTAAATTCTACATCACATTCTCACATTATCGTTATTCTGGGTAGCCATGGCCTTTGACTTGAACTGGCCTGCATCACACATATCCAGATGGTATATTGTGTGTGTGTGTGTGTCTGTCTGTCTTTCGGCTTTTTCCCCTTTCACTCGGAAGTCGCCACAGCGAATCATCTGATTCGCACATTTGAGTTGGCAGAGGTTTTTACGTCGGATGCCCTTCCTGTCACAACCCTGTGTGTGTGTGTGTGTATATAAAAAAATTTTTATATGCTGTATTAGTCACACAAGGGAAATTGTTTTGTCTGCATTTAACCCATCCAAAATGAGCGCACACACACACACACACAGAGCAGTGGGCTGCCACACACACTGGGGTGCTTGGAGAGCAGATGGAGGTTAGGTGCTCAATTGCACTTCAGCCATGACTATTGAGGAAAGGATGACGCAGGTCAATCCACCACAACACATTTTCCCTGCTGGTTGGAGAATCGAACCAGCAACCTTTCAGTCCCAAAGCCACTTCCCTAACCATTAGGCTACAGGAAGCCCCAGAAATGAGCAGTTTAGTAGGTTTTACTATAGTAATGAGGACAGAACACTCTTCGTAAAACTACATTAATAATGTTGTCTTTGCATTCAGATGCTACAAAACTTTGTCTTATTTCTCAGCTGTATAACAATAACAGTAAATCGCTCTGGATGAGGGTGTTGCTTGCCCATAGCCAAATGCCATAAATATAATGACTGCACCCTTAACAGCACACTACGTATATAGTGAACCAGGAACGATTCTATTACCTGTTAGTCTGTGTCTTAGTGCACTGGAACAGTTCCATCATGTCTGAGTCTTTAGGGTAGTCATAATGGGCATTTCCTGAATTTCCATATGTGGACAGTCTGAGGGGAGGCAGAAGTTAACTTTGAAGGATATCAACATCAAAGTAAGTCACCCAAATGTGACAATTCAGTTCTAATCCCATGCACTTTAATCAACCACATCTACCCCACATCAACCATCTACTCTGCCCTCAGATACATATACACTTGAATATAGGCCAGTCTACAAAAATTGTTCTTTTCTTTTTCTTTTTATTGTATATTACTTGATACTATTTATGTATCTATTTATTTATTTACTTATATAATATATATGTATGTGTGTATGTTTGTATATGTATCTATTTTTGCACCCCCTACTGATGGTACCTCAAGAGCCTGTAACAGTGAATTTCTCCATTGTGAGATTAATAAAGCTGTATCTTATCTTATCTTAATAACCTGCCCACCACAAGAAAAACAAATGGAAGCTATACAATTTCTATTACAACCTCTGGGCAGAGTTTGGACCCTTTCAGTTGTTATTATCCCCAGTCTCTCCAGGAACAAGATTTCATAATAATAAACCTTTTATCATTATCCATATAGAGTCACTTGAGCTTTTATATATTCTAGATATAACCATTCTCTCCCTCTCTGTCCAAAAAAACCCCAAAAACAAACCCTTATCACTATGTACCTGAAGTATGGATGACTTGGTGACATTGTTAGCTGCAGGATCTCGCTGGTCATGTCGAGCTCTGAAAATGCCTCTTTCAGGCTGTCTGATTGAATGATAACCTTGTTGGTAACATTGGTGCTGCAGAAATCAAAATCTAAAGGTTCCTCTGGCTCCTGGGTGTTAATCTTACAAACAGTTACCACTCCTCCCTCCTCCAGGAACAGGGTTAATGGATCGCCATAGCCATTGTAGCACATTCTTAGCGCGGTGCTCACTCCTTAATGGGGAAAGAAGCAATAAAGTGATCTAACCATAGAGATACACCATTTATACATTAGCATCAGATACTATAGATATCGTAATGACAATTAGTTATCTATAATTTCTTCTCGTTTAATCAGTTGCAGAGCTGCTTACACCTATTAAGATCACAGGGAGGCTGGGTACTATCTCAGCCAACAGTGAAAAGGTGTCGTAAGCACCATAAACTGATCAGATCGTCACAGGGTCAACAGTGCACACACAACCAAATTACCTCACCGAGGGGCAATTTGGAACAACCAGTTAGCCTGATGTGCATGTCTGTATGGGGAGAACGCACAACTCCACATCCAGCCTCAGAATCAGGCGGACGCGTTAGATCAGGGGTCGGCAACCAGCGGCTCCAGAGCCGCATGTGGCTCTTTCACCTCTCTGGTGCGGCTCTGTGGATTTTTAAAATAATGTTGTACTTTACGGTGGCCGACGGGTGCACCACAAACATCAACTGCAAAAAGAAACTACTGCTTATTTATTCACATCGGAAGCACTTCAGGCTTCCAGAGAGTTAAACCAGCTTTCACCGGAATGAAGGGAGAATCTGCCAAAGGCAGAGTCCTGTAACGATCGAGTACCCACAGGTTCCCAGTGATTACCCTTTCAAAAATTCTCTTTTAGGGTTGAAAATTACATAGATGAAAATTAACAGTTATGTGTGCGGGCGGATATTTATTTGGTGTGGGCGGGGTGATTTTGTGTGCATCGTTATATTAATCAGCTACATTGAGAGTCTCAGTATTTTTGATCTGCTGTGTTTGTGGATTTCCATATTCTTGTGCTCACGGCAAGGAGTGTTCTCACCATCAGCAGCGCGGTGAAATGGAGAGATTTTTTTCCGCCACCAGGGTTTGTAATCCGGGAACGGAAATCAAGGCTGAAGTAAGAGACGGTGGGTGGATGAGATTTGTTTATACACAGCAATCTCCGAATTAAATAACTCTCCTCCCAGTGACAAAATAAAAGACTGGGTGTGGTTCAGTCTCCACTCTGAGAATGGGGCGGTCAGTACAGCATTAAGCATTAATATTATTGAAAATAATGTTGAGCAGGGGGGCAGTGGTGGTCTAGTGGTATAAGGCGCCGGATCGCTGATCCAAAGGTTGGGGGTTCGAGTCCCACTCTCCACAAGGTTGTCACTGTCCCTCCCCCCAGTACAGCTAACTGAGTTATCGAAGGCCGGCCATGTCTCTCACTGTCTATGGTGTGAGGCATGTAAAAGAACCATTGCTGACTTTCGTAAAGAGTCGGCTGCAAAGCCGTCAGTGTGTTTCCGCCCTGCGATGGCCTGGCGAGCTGTCCAGGGTGTACTCTGCCCTCGCCCTGAGTTGGTTGGGATGGGCACCAGCCTCCCCGTGACCCTAATTAGGATGAAGCGGTTAAAGAAAATGATGATGATGATGTTGAGCAGGCTCCTTCTTAAAATAAGTCTTCATGTACTGTTCTGTGTTGCTGTCATTTTTGTAAATTTAAACTATGAGAAAACAACATTAATATAACGAATAAAGAAAAGACGATCCCACGAAGGGAGCGATGGTGAGGTGGACTACCCAACCCATTAACACATCTGGCTGCACCCCGTCCCTCGCTTCGTGGGACAGATATTCTTTTTCTTTATAAAAATACAAGAAGGACTCAAACACATTAATTCATTTCCTGAACCACTTAATCCTAATTAGGGTCGCAGGGAGGCTGGCGATTTTTTTTTAAAAATCTAAATGTTTTTGTTGCAAGCAGAACTGTAATTGAATTGTTTCTGCAGTCGTTTAAATCAATGCAACACATTGTTGTTTTATATTAACACGAAGGAAAAAGAGGAGAAACATTACATGCAGTGTTATTTGATTTTAAATGTCAAAAAAAGGATTTGTGGCTCCCAGTGTTTTCTTGAATGTGGAAAACGGGTCCAAATGGCTCTTTGAATGGCAAAAAGGTTGCCGACTCCTGTGTTAGATGCTATGCCATCCTATCGAGCTATACATAGTCAACATGTAAATAAATGCAGTGTATTGCTCGAGTCACAGTCCTCACGACATGCCTGGCACGGTGCTTCCTCCAAATATGGTGAGACAATCCAACAACACTGTGAGGTTCACTTGAAACCCAACTACGTCCTCCTTCAGGCTGAATTCTTGAAATATCTCCGCCTATAGAACCACACAATTTCTACTGTAGTAAAACACAACAAATTCACAAGTTGACATTACTGTCAAATTATCTACTAAGAGTCACCAACCTGAATGAAGGCATTTGCTTGAAGACACTTGGACTCTTCTACAGTAACCTTTAGTCCATTCTGGGTTACATTAAATATTGCATGGTCTTTGAATGATATCGCTTTCAGGATATTGGAGAGGTTCCTGACATTGTCCAGACTGGCGACCAGAGCATAGTCATCATGCCCTGATTGGGACTGAGTGGACAGAGGCATACTGATCAGTACATCTGTAAGGAGAACAAAAAGACACTTTACAACTCAAAAGTTACAATGGCCAGCTTCAATTTTTTTTTAACTGGGTGGCACGGTGGTGTAGTGATCAGCACGTCCGCCTCACAGCAAGAAGGTCTTGGGTTCGATTCCCAGCTTGGGGGTTTCTGTGTGGACTTGGCACGTGCTTGTATGGGTTTCCTCCGGGCACTCCGGTTTCCTCCCACAGTCCAAAAACATGCACAGTCGGTTAATTGGCGGTTCCAGGTCTCCAGTCGGTGTCAACGGTTGTGTGAGTGTTGGCCCTGCAACGGCGTGACGAGCTGGCCAGGGTGTACCCCGCCCTCGCCGGGATTTGGCTGAGATGGGTGTCAGCCTTCCCGCGAATTAGGATCAAGCGGTTCAGAAAATGAATGAATGCTTTCGTTTTAGTTGTTGAACTACATCATACGTGTATCGAGTAAGCAAATAAACACTCAGTAATACAACAAGATATTACACTCAGTTACCGGACAAATTTAAATGCGAACCTGATACATAAACCCTATACAATAAAACATTGTGGACATAAATACGGTTTACTTTTTTTCCCTTCTTCTTCGTCACTGCTCTGTCTTCTTCTTTGACATTTTATTCGGTGAAAAACTGCGTTACTCCCACCTACTGGGCAAGCTGTGGTGTTGCACTATTAAAGGTTTTCAAATTAAAGAGACAGTATCATGTTTTTGGGAGCATTCTGGTGTACAGCGCCCCCTGTCACTCTAGTAAGATTTAGCAGTTTGGAAAATGAGAGAGTGAGACCGTCATACTTGTTTGAAGAAAATAGCCATAATATCCTCAAAACATTAATAGGTGGATATTTGGTTTTGTGAAGGAAATTAGACATGAATTGGGTTTATACCAGTGCTTCTCAATCATTTTCTGTGGCGCCCCCTCTAGGAAGAAAAAAAAAAAAACATTTCAAGCCCCGCAAGCGACTATACTGTAAATAGTATGACAGTATTTGTCTATAAAATTGTTATTAATACACCTCTGCATAACCCTTGGCCTTTATTAACATTAAAAGCAAAAAAGAAATAAATATAGTTCAAGTTACAATAAAGGAAAACTTCATTAACATTGCTTTTTAATCAGTAACAGAAAAGATTTAAAGTGTGCCTGAAATAAAAAATACACCCTTATTTAAACTCATTCAACTTATTTATGTCTTAATATTTCCGTTTCTCTCTCCACCTTTCTCTTTGTTCCTGTTGAATTTTTTCCCCGTGTTGTTTCTTGAGGGGTTATTCACTGCATTTCATATTGTTTGCTCTTGTGAAAAACCATTACACCATTACGTGACAATGAGAGCGCCAACTACTGGAGTGGAGGTGCAATTGCACTTAATTCTCTCACATTATTCCAGAGAAGCATGTTCCCCAGGGTCATACCCCAATGGCACCCCCCCCCCCCCACCAACCCCCAGGATCATACCACCCCTGTCCCCTAAGGGATAAAAACATATTTAGAAAAAATAACTAAGTTTGGCAAAAAAAAATCCTTTGTGTAAATGTGAGCAATGTTCTGCAGACTGAATAGTTCCAACTGAAACGGTTGCTGTTCTGCCTCACTATTTGAGAAGCACTGCTCTTGGCAAATGAAAGAGTGAGACTGTCATGCTTGTTTGAGGAAAATAGCCATAATATCATCAGTGGTGTTATTAAACCCAACCAAACATTCATATAGGTGGACATTTGGTATTCTGAAGGAAATTAGACATGACGACTTGGTAAAAAGTCTGTTGGGCTTTTTACACCTGAGCCTAGTGGCTCATCGGACTGGTGCTTATCCCCGGTTTCTGTAGCGTGAAGCAACCAGGAGTTCAACTCCTCCTGGATGGGACACTAAGTCCATCGCAGGTTACCTTCCCAGTATATTTTTACTGGTACCCATTTATACTGCTGGGTGAACAGAGGCACACATGTGGTTAAGACCTTGCCCAGGGGTGTTAGCACAGTGGGGAGGTCTAACTGGGATTCGAACCCACAACCTGCCGATCATGAGCCCAGCACCCTAACCACTACACTACCGGCCCCACGAGACATGAATTGGGTTTATACAGAAAGTTTGTTGGTGTGTAATGATGTAGTGGAGTTTGCATGTTCTTCCCATGATTGTGTGGATTTTTTTCTGGGTATTCCAGTTTCCTCCCACATTTGAGTAAATGTCTGTTTTATATTAGCCTATTTTTTCTGTTTCTAACACATCAAGTCTGAGAACTGGCTCTTTACTTGGTGTCTGCAGGTTCATAGATCCCAGCCTACTGTCATGTAGCACTGTAACAAATTAATGTTACTCACTTCACCTGTCTTGGTTTTAATGTTATGTCTGATTAGTATATTTTATACACCAGCTTTTGTCTGTGTTTAAGTCCGTCTTGACTTAATGCTGTTAAGGGCGGTCAAAAGAATAAACAGACCACTTCTATACCCCACAAAGTTGAAGAACCATGAGATCAATTCTGCTCACTCATTTCACAAACCGATTACTCCTACCCAGATCGCAGGGAGGCTGGAGACAAGCTCAGCCAACACAAGGCCAAAGACGAGGTACAATTTGAACAGTTTGCCAGTAGGCCCGTTGCAGAACACACACACACACACAGGCAATTTTGAGCAGCCAATTACCATGTGCATGTCTTTGGCCTGTGGGAAGAAACCCCAAACAAGCAGGAGGAGAACATACCAACTATAACCCCCTCATCAAACCTGAGACTTGACCCCAAGACCTTCTTACTGGGACTGCTATAAGATAAGATAAGATAGATAAGATACAGCTTTATTAATCTCACAATGGAGAAATTCACTGTTACAGGCTCATAACCACTACACCACTGTGGTACCCACGAAAACAATTGTCATGAAGATCTACAGTATGTCCAGTATGTATGACTACAGTATATGCTTTATTTCAACATTGTCCAAACACAATTTATTTGTTTACAGTGTCGTACGACGTATAAACGACAGGATAACAACGTCATTAAAAGCAATGAACCAATAAGATTGA
>CM045747.1:25178081-25185581 GCA_024760905.1 Plotosus lineatus | reverse complement strand
GAAACTCACCTGTTGTGTTATGTAAAATTCCTGTAGATCCTTGTCGTGGAGTTTTGTATATGACAAAAAAAGTCCCATCTTGTAGATATTTCCAGAGATTGTGTCCATTTCCTGAAGGCTTAACAATACCAACTATTGGTATCATCATTCCCACTGACACCTAGGGGACAACATGCAAACTCCACACAGAAATGCTCAAACCCGAGACCCTCTTGCTGTGAGACGAATGTGCTAGTCACTACACTGCCTGAGTTACAGTAGACATATAAATATCATACGAGTTTCAGCCATCTGCTACATTCAGAATTGTAGAGGTTTCTTATGGTAACCACATGATGAGCTACATTTAACCCCCCCCCCCCAGATGTTTAAGTGTTCAGTTGAACACACTGTATATGTAAAATATGTACAGTGGTCATATATATCACAGAATATATACAAATTTATCTATGGCAAGAATACAGTACAAGGATTTTTTGGGGGGGAAAAAAAAAAAAAAAAAAATCAGACCACTCCTTTAAACAGCATATGAATTGACTTGGGCTGACCTGATCTATTGTCCCTACAACAGACGTATAACACATTTTATGTGAACTATGCTGCTTGGAATTCTACCCAAACTTACTGTGGGTCAGTCTGTTCGGTCATAGCCACGCTAAACTCGTATGGCCAAAAAGAGGTTTGTAAAAAAACGAGCTTTCCTGAAATGTACCACTTATTAGACTTGCAATGAAATTAAGTTCAAGTACATGGTGTTTGAATGTAAATCATCATCAGTGGATCCAGGGCATTTAGCAAATCTACTTTGTTGCTGTGCAGCACATCACGTGCCCACTCAACCCTGACTGTACTGTATTGCCTTCTGAGTGCAGCTCCCGGTCCCTGAGCTACAGAAGGATTCATTTGAGAAAGGTTGACTCAATAACTGTTCGCTCCAAACTTTAACAAGTGTCACTGTTTTTTTTTTTTTTTTTTTTTTTTTTTTTAAAAAAACAGAAATTGGCCAGTTTCAGAAGATAGTGGGTGGACTTATAGAAATGGTGGATGAATTGGCCAAGGAGGCAGAAAAAGAAAAAATGAAGGTACATATGATCATTTTTTTTTTTTTTTAGACGCTGACCTCGATATGCAGTTGATTATACAGTAAACTCTATGAGCTTGACATGTTGTCACTGTGTGTCTTGACGTTTACAGGCGATAGGTGCTAGGAATCTGCTGAAATCAGTTGCAAAGCAACGAGAGGCTCAGCAGCAACAACTACAGGCTCTAATTGCAGAAAAGAAGATGCAGTTAGAAAGGTTTGTTCACATGTTCACTATTCTGTTAATTTTATTTCCTTTTTTTTTTTTTCCCCCTCGTTGTGTGTAGTGGGCAGATGCTCACATCTGTGCACAGAAATGACTCCTTACAATTTTCATTCTATGTGTTGACAGGTACAGAATTGAATATGATGCTCTGTCCAAGGTTGAAGCAGAACAGAATGAGTTTATCGACCAGTTTATGCTGCAGAAATAATCATCTTTTCTTCAGCACTTTGTCAAGAGAACACAAAAGTATGACGCTGCTTGTCGCGGACTCTTCAGCTGGTAAGAAGAGAAGGGTCGTCAATTTGGTCTTTTTTTTTTCAATACTTGGTCAAAACATGACCTCATCATCATGACTAGTTCCTGAGATTACCAAGGTAATGTATCAATTCCACAATAAGGCATTAGAGTATTTATATAAAACAAAATATTTATACTATTTATATAGAATGATTCTGTAAATCTTATTTTAATACCTCTTTTGCTACCAGGTAACAAACACGGTATCTGCATGTTATTCTCTAAAACTTGAATATTTTATCTGTATATTTTGTATCCTTTTTTTTTTTTTTTTTTTTTGACTCTTGAGACCCTCGATTGTACAGGGGACCACAAGAGGAAGTGGATTTTAAAGTTCAGGAAACTTTGTAACCAAACAGTGCATTTATTTACTTTGTTTACAACACACTATTAAAATCCATGCACAAGAATGTTTGTCTTGTCAGACTCTGTAAATATGATGTACTGTACATGTGAATAAAACTATTTTGCTTATGCATGTCTACATCTATTCTTAATCCTTTGTGTTGGTCGCAGTGATGGTTTTTTTTTTTTTTTTTTTTTTACGCCTCTATAATTTTGTTCAAATATTTTTATCTTCAGTATCAGTGATACTCAAAACATAATGTTCTATACAGGATAAACAACCCTCATTTTATTTATACAAAATACAAAATCTAAAAAGAGGAATGTAATCAAAGCCAAAGATTTTATTTCAGCTTTTTGTTCCTGGATGAAGACTTGGGACTAGGAGAACCAGATTTGGGACGAGGAGAACCAGATTTGGGACGAGGAGAACCAGATTTGGGACTAGGAGAACCAGACTTGGAACTAGGAGAACCAGACTTGGAACTAGGAGAAGCAGAACTGTACGTGGAGCTGAAGAGCATGGTGAGAAGCAATATGATGGGAATTATGAGATATGGAGCATATACAGACACCAGTGTCCATCGTTCCTTGGCCGTTTGGGGACCAGGCAGAGGTGTCAAGGGGAATTCATGCAGTAAGATGTGAGCTAGGATGGGAGTTAAAGTGGTGGCCACGTGCACAGAATATATGATTGCTGGAGTCCTGATCCAGTTGCAGTTGCCTGTAAATAAAACACTGTAGTTTTGAACCTTTTTGAGATGCCACCTAGGTGAACAGTGAGTGCATGCTATTCAAAGATTGCAGGTCTATAATAACATGTAGGTAGAGACCAACTTGCTTGGTGATTGACTGACCTTTGAAAAAGGCATATGCTGCAATGGGAAAGAAAGGCAACTGGATCAGTGCTTCACAAAATATAAAGGATGTAAACCACACAGGTGGATCCAGTACCATGGGGTCTCTGAATTCAGACGCATACCAGTGCAGTGCATCCTTCAACTGTAATGTAAAGGAGTATTTACAGATTATAAAACCTCAACATGGATCCTAAGCTGAGTTTTAAAATACAGTACAGTAACTCCAAACTTTTAAACTTACTGGCTGAGGATAAAGTTGTTCTGGTAGCAGTGCTTGAAGATCAATGAAGAGAGTGATGGGAATGTGCGACGCAAAATAAAAGAAAAAAATTATTTCTAAAATACGAAGAAACATTTTTATCAAGTTTTATAGGAACATAAGCCACTGTTCACAACTCAGGTAAAATAGACGACCGAGCTTGATTTGATCCAAGGCGGAGCAAAGATTATACCGAGTTAGCCTCACGCGCCGGTATTCCATCTTCCTATTGGCTGTTTAGCTCGTCAAGGCGGGGTTACATATGTATTACGGTGACGTCAGACAGCAAAGATTTAAAGGTACAGTACAAGTTCACGCAGATGAAAAGTTATCACATAAGCCATAAGCAAACATGTTCAGACATTTTATTTCTTGTTTTCCACTGATAAGGATTCATTACCTTGAGCATGGGCAGGTGTGTCTGTCCATGACCACAATAACTCGAAAAATAAAAGATTTCCACACCGTTGAGCACATGTGGGACCTGGATTCATGAAGAGCTGAAATTTTTGGCCAGAAGGACTTTCTTGTTTGTTTGTTTGTTTGTTAAAAACGTTGCCCGATAGGATGATATGACCCAAATTTCAGATCATGGTAATAATACATTCCACGAATAAGCACATTTTCTGTAAATTCAAAGTATGAATTTAATAAATAAATAAACAAACAAACCATTTTAAATAATAATAATAATTAAAAAAAAAAAACAGGAATCTAGCAGGCAAGTAGGTAGGAAATTTACATTTAATTTTATTCAAGCACTTTTGGCTACTTCAAGGTAAAAGGTATAAAAACCCTTTGAAATATATACAAATAAATATATAAAGGAGATTACACCAAAAAGTTCAACAAGATGCTTTAAGATTCATGTATTAAAAGTTTTAAAATTTACGAGTAGGAATTTAAAACAAACTGTATAAATAATAAGCCTGTACATATGTATATTCTGGTATACATGCTCGCTTTCTTCTGGCTAGCATTAGCTAATTAGCATAAATAAAAACTAGCTGTCAAAGACATGTTTTGAGGTCCTGTGATGGCCTGGCAAGCTGAACAGGATGTACCCCGCCTTCACCCAGAGCCTCCCCGTGACCAGAACTAGGATTAAGCAGCTGAGTAAATGAATGAATGAACATGTTTTGATCCAAACTAATACAATACTGACAACAAGAGTCATTATTTCACATAGTCCTCCCTAAATAATAATTTCCTACACAATGTATTTAACTTTACCTCAGCTGAGGGTAAAAAGAAAACCTTTATCTAAACATCTCACTGCTTGGGGTGGGTGTGTGACCTATGCATGAACACTTCAAATAGGATGGATGCAGAGCCTAATTTTTCCCTCATGGAATTATTAGTGAAGCTCCTTAGTGGAGCCTCAAAGAGATGACTTGGATGATTGATTGTTATGTATCACTGACTTGAAAGTTGATGGCCAAAAACACCCCCAAACAAACAGATGTTTACTTTTTTATTCTTCCCTATTTTCTAACTTAATACAGTCATACCTCATCTTACAAAATTCATTCCAAAGCCCCCAATACTACCCACTAAACCCTTTAAAAATTATAAACGTATGCCTTTTAAGGCCTCCTTCTGCTTCAATATCGTACCGATGGTAGACGGGTTTCGGCCATATTCCTTTGGGATATCACTCAACCGCATACCACGAGCCCACTTCTTCTTTTCACTCGCAACGGGAATCACAAGCACGCGCGTGTGTATGTGTGTGTGTGTGTGTGCACGCGTGCATGTGTTGACCATGTCTTCTTAGCAAAGTTATAATCTTACAAATGTTTATGCAAGGTTAAAAGCCTGAGCCAATAAATCAAGTTCCAATGAGCACACTCAAAAAAACTCACGAAACAACAGTAACTCTGTCCTTTACATGTGTTTGAACTCCGTGACGAACAATGGGTCGAAGGCATATGAAAAGCATCATGGGTATTATGGAGATACAGCTCAATAATAGCCAATGAGAGGCCAGCGGGGTGGGGTGTTGGGAGATAGCCAATGGGAGAGCAATTCACGCATTGTTTGAATTTTTGAGATGGCACGTTTCGTAACATCAATTTTTTTCGTATCAAGAGACGGAAATTTTAGGGAAATGCGTTTCGTAACTTGGATTTTTAGTTTGTTGGGTATTTCATAAGATGAGGTACCACTGTACAGTCATAATCCAAATCCCACCATCAGGTACTGCCTTCCTAATCACACAATCACCACCAACCAGGGAGGGATGAAAACGTGCACACGCCCCCTCCCAGAACGATGCAATGCTAGCCACTCGCCTCTTTTGGGGACAGTGTAATACACTCAGGAAAGCGCGATCCGCCCTCTCGTATGAATGAGCTCACGGACACCCATGATTGGCTGGCAATCGCTGTACGTAACAGAGGTGAGCATATGCCTCCTGTGAAAGCTCAGCTAATTACCTCCCATGGACTCCTGGTCATGGATGGCTGTGGCATTAAACCGGATTTGAACTTGCAATCTCTGAGTTAGTAGTCACGCACCTTGTCAATGCACCACTACAATAATAAAAAGAAATGCCAACTCAGATAGGCAGACAGACATTTGCTGAACAAAAGAATACCAAATGTGAATGGGAACATGGAGCATGAACTTAAGGTGATAATTAAATTAACATAGGCAGTAGAAATAAACATGAAAGGCAGAGGATAAAAACTCATTGTTAACCTTTCCTGCTTTTGCTGCAGATCATAGTCGTGAAACGTGTTACTCTTATAACACCAGCCTTGGGCCCTTATGAATAGAGATAGATACCTATCATGACCTCCTTTTATTGGCAGTCGAAATCTATATATTAAAGCATGATTCATTCTCTGAACCGCTTAATCCTAATTAGGGTCACGGGGTTGGCGCCCGTCTCATCCGACTCTGGGCGAGGGCAGAGTACATCCTAGACAGCTCAGTAGGCCACTGCAGGGCAGAAATGCGCTGACAGCTATGCAGCCTACTCTTGACGAAAGTCAGCAATGGTTTGTTTACATGCCATAGACAGCGAGAGAGAGAGAGAGAGAGAAAGAGAGAGAGAGAGAGAGAGCAGTGACAACCCATTGATTGTGTGGCTTGAACCCCCAATCAGGGGATCGGTAATCCAGCAGCACCTTACCACAAGGCCATAGTAATAATGATAAAACTATAGTACTCCATAAGGATTACAGGGGGGAAACGTGGACAGGCTAGCAGTGGAGAACACCCTGGGCAGGCCAGCAGAGACTAAACTAGCAGCCTGTTATTGAGAAACAGTGCAGTCGCAGATACCCGCGTGCAGTCACAACACTGAATCCCAGATATACACACAAACACACGCACACAGACACACAGTATATCCCATTTCAGGAACGCAGTTTAAAAACCAGAAGACGATAATATAAAAGGCTTTAAATGGACTAAGTGTGTAAACACAAACAGAAGATCACCCCACTGTTAAACTGTGCAGTAAAGCTTCCAACCGCGTGATTCTCCAATGAGAAGTGGTGCTTGACAACCAGCCATTCTGTTATCCTATTTATGTTAACAAAACTCATTAGTACAGTTGGGTGACTCCTGTTCTAGTTCAGAGATGAACTCCAAATTAACTATGAGGTTGAGTATTCAGACTTCTATTACACTCGTAGGGCTTTGGTCAATAACATCCACATAATCCTGAAACACAAAATATCCATGTTTGTTATTTTACTGGTTCAACTGTTTTAAATTGTATGGTTTAAAAACACCTACCGAATCATTTTCAATGATATTCTCCAAGATTCTGACGAGCTCAGAGAAGGACGGTCTGGCTGTGTAAGGCTCCAGCCAGCAATCCTTCATTATTTGCAGGCTGGGGATAAAAAAAAAAAATGTCAGCTCAGTGTCAAAATTTAAATGAAGTGCAACACCGACAGCTTCTGTCAGAGGTACTGTTAATGTACATGAGTTACACAGGTACATAGAGCCTTCTTAGAGCTCAAAAGACAAATAAAGAGTGAATGATGTTGGTGATTACATTTCTGGTCTGCAGCTGTCAGGTCCTACATTTCTAGCTCCAGCACAAATGTGATACACCACCTGATCAGAAGTCTCCAAATTGGGATAGGGCAGACTCCCTGTAAAAAGTAAAATAAAAACATTTTTATTTGTATTCTACTTGTATTGCAATTTTTTTTTAATTTCTTTTTGCAAATGAATGCTCTAATCTGTAGGCCTATTTTGGGATATTATGCTGAGCTCACCAAATGTCTGCAGTTCCCATAACACAATACCAAAAGCCCATACGTCTCCCTTGAAGCTGTAGTAGCTGTTTCGGAAATATTCAGGAGGGTACCAGCGCAAAGGCACTCGTTCCTAAAGACAGCAGCACCATTAAAACCACTGGAATTATGCAATATGAGGATTTACATAATATTTTAAATTCACTCACCCT
>CM045747.1:25168081-25170581 GCA_024760905.1 Plotosus lineatus | reverse complement strand
AAATGGGACATCGAGAGGACTGAAGAGAGTAAACAGGAGTAAAGGGAGACACAGCGTAAGGCGAAGGTAGCGGTGTCAAAGGCCAAACAGAGGGCGTATGATGACTTGTATGATAGGTTGGACAGTAAGGAGGGAGAAAATGAATTATACAGGTTGGTACAGCAACAGCAGAGAAATAGAGATGGGAAAGCTGTGCAGCAAGTTAGAGTGATAAGGGACAGAGAGGGAAATGTATTGACTGATGACAGAAGTGTGCTGGGAAGATGGAAAGAGTACTTTGTACTTTAAAGAGCTGATGAATGAGGAGAATGAGAGAGAGAGAGAGAGAGAGAGAGAGAGAGAGAGAGAGAGAGAAAAAAAGAGTAGAAGGGGTGACTGTTGAGGACCAGGAAGTAGCAAAGATTAGTCAGGGTGAAGTGAAGAGAGCATTGAAGAGGATGAAAAGTGGAAAGGCAGTTGGTCCTGATGACATACCGGTGGAGGTATGGAAGTGACTAGGGGAGGAAGCAGTAGATTTTCTGACAAGAACATTCAACAAGGTCTTAGAGAGTGAGCAGATGCCGGAGGAATGGAGAAGTGTGCTGGTGCCTATTTTTGAGAACAAGGGAGACGTGCAGAGTTGTGGCAACTACAGAGGGATAAAGTGGATGAGCCATACGATGAAGTTATGGGCGAGAATAGTGGAAGCTAGACTAAGGGCAGATGTCAGCAATTGTGAATAACAGTTTGATTTCATGCCAAGAAAGAGCACCACAGATGCAGTGTTTGCCTTGAGGATGTTAATAGAGAAGTACAGAGAAGGTCAGAGGGAGTTGCATTGTGCCTTTGTGGACCTGGAGAAAGCATACGACAGGGTGCCGAGAGAAGAACTGTGGTATTTCATGAGGAAGTCTGGAGTGGCAGAGAAGTATGTTAGAGTGGTGCAGGACATGTATGAGAGATGTAAGACAGTGGTGAGGTGTGCTGTCGGTGTGACAGAAGAGTTCAAGGTGGAGGTGGGACTGCATCAAAGGTCAGCTCTCAGCCCCTTCTTGTTTGCTATGGTGATGGACAAGCTGACAGACGAGGTTAGACAAGAATCTCCATGGACTATGATGTTTGCAAATGACATTGTGACAGAATAAATGTGCGTGAACGAGAAGGACCCAAGAGGAATGGTGAGGTTACAGGGGGCAGATATAAAGAAGTTGGAGGATTTTAAGTACTTACGCTCAACAATTCAGAGCAGTGGAGAGTGTGGAAAAGAGGTGAAGAAGCGTGTGCAGGCAGGTTAGAATGGATGGAGAAAAGTGTCCGGTGTGATAGGAGAGTATCGGTAAGAGTGAAGGGAAAAGTGTACAAGACGGTGATGAGGCCAGCGATATTGTTAGAAACAGTGGCCCTGGGGAAAAGACAGGAGGTATAGCTGGAGGTACCAGAGAGGTAAATGTTAAGGTTCTCTTTGGGAGTAACAAGGATGGATAGGATCAGGAATGAGTACATCAGAGGGACAGCACATGTGAGAGGTTTTAGAGACAAAATCAGAGAGGCTAGATTGAGATGGTTTGGACATGTACAGGGGAGGGATAGTGAGTATATTGGTAGTAGGATGCTGAGGTTGGAACTACCAGGCAGAAGGCCCAGAGGAAGACCAAAGAGAAGATTTATGGATGTGGTGAAGGAGGACATGAAGGTAGTTGGAGTAAGAGTAGAAGATGCAGAGGATAGGGTGAGATGGAGGCAGATCATTTGCTGTGGCAACCCTTGAAGGGAACACAGCCGAAAGGAAAAGAAGAAGAAGATTGTATATATACAGTGTGTGTGTACTGTATGTGTGTGTATATATATATATATATATATATATATATATATATATATATATATATATATATATATATATATATATATATATATATATCTATATATCCCCTCCTTGATTCGCCACCTTATCGTGGTGGAGGGGTTTGCGTGACCTAATGATCCTAGGAGCTATGTTGTCGGGGCAAATGCCCTGGTAGGGTCACCCAAGGCAAACAGGTCCGGGTGAAGGTCCAGACAAAGTGCGATTCAAAACAAACCCGTAAAGACACGAGACAACAAAAGAAGCAGTCTCCCTTGCCCGGACGCTGGTCACCGGGTTCCCTCCTGGAGCCAGGCCCAGGAGGGGCTCGGCGGCGCCTGGTGGTCGGGCTTATGCCCATGGAGCCTGGCCGGGCCCAGCCCGAAGGAGACATGGGTCAGCCCTCCCATGGACCCACCACCCGTGGGAGGAGTTTTAGGGTCGGGTGCAGTGTGAGTTGGGTGGCAGCCAAAGGCATGGGTTCTGTCGGACTGATCCTCGGCTGCTTACTCTGACCTTCGGGACATGGAATGTCACCTCTCTGGCGGGAAAGGAGCCTGATTTGGTGCGTGAGGTGGAGAGATACCGACTAGATATAGTCGGGCTCACCTCAACGCATAGCTTGGGCTCTGGAACCATCCATCTCGAAAGAGGCTGGACCTTCTTCTATTCTGGAGTTGC
>CM045747.1:25125581-25163081 GCA_024760905.1 Plotosus lineatus | reverse complement strand
GGTTGAATAAAATTACTAAGTTTGATCTACGATTTTGTTCCCAGTACGGGACGGGGGCGCAAATACGTCAAATACGGTATATGACTTTTAGACGATCCATCTTATCATATAATTAAAAAAAGTGCACTATCAAAGTAAAGATACTTAATAAGTTTACTTTTTGTATCCCAGAATGCAAAACAAAAGCATGATGAGAATGAGGAAAGCACAGATTCCAATGAGAATGCAATGGGGAATGTCCAGAGTGGCTGGAACAACAAACACAGTGAGAAAGGTTACATGATGAAGCATGACAGGAAATCAAACTAGGCCACATACCAACTTAGTTTCACAAACACGCTTCAATTAACTTTTAACTCACTGTCATATACAAAATATACTGAGTATAAACAGACACAAACACAATGTTCAAAAATATGATAAAATAAATGCATTGTTTCTCTAATTTTTCCTCTTTTCTCTTATAATTTGGACGATAGACAAAAAGACATCAATATGGATGTAATGATGTAAATATAAAGTTATGTGTGACTATTCAATCCTGAGCCCAACTTACTGTTTGCGCGAGTCTCCCCATCACCTCTGAAAAAAACATGAAAACCTGGCCCTAAACATGAATAAGTGGTGGGCAGTGTTGGCTCTGGATTACTCATCTGAAGGTCAAAGGTTCAATTCTTGGTAGCACCAAGTTGCCATTATTGGGCCTTTGAGCACTGCCCCTTACCCTCAGCTGCTGTTGTGTTGAATACTGATGTTAAGGGCATCTGCCAAATGCCATGTAAATAAATGTAAATGTGTAGTGAAGGACTTGTGTCCAGTGATCCACTTTATGAGGATAAAATCCAAATCAGAATAATGTGTTTCCTGAGGTTGAACAAGTGCTATCAGTTTATCTTAAATCCTCGAGACCCACTGATATCCAGTGACATTTTCATGTTCCCTCTTCCAAGTATGGATCATAAATAAATAAATAAATATCCAGACAGCCACAAATTTGCCCACGTATTCAATTCTATAAGATTACTATTACTGGTTTTCATACAATAATACTCAAGAGTCTCTCATTGAATAATGATTGAATTTTTTTTTTGTACAACAGGACGGTTGAGTTACTTACAGCTGTGCCAGATAGTTGAAGAATGACTGCTATAATGTAAAATATCAGAAAGAACCAGAGTATAAAATACCGTCCTTGATTTTTTTTTTCCCCCAATAACAGCATAAAATATGGTTTTGTGCCCTATATAGTTCATAGTTCTTATTAAATATAATTATTGATTGCGATTCCATAAACGGCCTTTAATATAAACCTTTATTACATGCATAATTTATTTATTTGAAATATTATAATAAATACAGTACAGTACTATACTAATGCCTCAGGAACATTTAAAAAGGCTACAATATTTGCCAGGGGAAAAAAAAAGTTTACTTTGCAAACAATTTACTTTCCAAACTCAACACTGATTACAGGTAAAATATTTGGACTTTAAAGAAAGCACAATATTATACAACAAACCATTTTTCAGAAAAAAATGAAGAGTGGGTTTTACATGAATTTGTGTGGGGGGAAACAAACAGACAAGCAAACAAACAAAACTCAGTCAAGAACTATGGCAGGTTCGCCAAGATGTGCAGTAATATTAACCCAATACAATACTAGTACAGTGGTACTTCTCCTTACGATAGTCCCAGAAAATGAAAAATCCAGTTTATGAAAAACATTTTCCTAAATTTTTTGTCTTTGTATACGAAACAAGTTCTCCTTACGAAACGCGCCAAACGCACCATTCAAACGCGCCAGTCAAACATTAAAACAATGCGCGAGTTGCTCTCCCATTGGCTGTCTCCCAACATCCCACCCCGCTTGCCTCCCATTGGCTAGGAGGGATGACGCAGCTCCCTCCCATTGGCTATCTCCCAACATCCCGCCCCGCTGGCTTCCCATTGACTCGGAGGGATCACGCAGCTCCCTTGAGCAGCAGCTTGTTTCATGAATTTTTTGAGTGTGCTCATTTCAACTTTATTTTTTGGCTCAGGCTTTTAACCTTGCATAAACATTTGTAAGATTATAACTCTGCTAAGAAGACATGCTCAGCACGAAGTAAGTACCTTAAAAGGTATGCTTTTATAATGCTTAAAGGGTAGTATTGGGGGATTTGGAACGAATCACACGTTTTGTAAAATGCAGTTCTACTTACGAAAAATCCAGGTTACGAAAAAGGCTCTGGAACGGATTAATTTCGTAAGGTGAGGTACCACTGTAATTCAGTAATACTAACCAGCTAATTTCCCATTTGAAATAACACGAAATATATATATTATTTTAGTGTTATATTCAGTTTTTGAAACACATTTGACTTTAATACCTCATTATTTGCTTTACTCTTTATTCAGGAATTTCCTAAAAAAAAGTAATAATTATATTTAATTTCATTATATCTGCAGCATTTCTTTGTGTGTGCGCTCAGGACAGGACTGTAAGTCACTGTATAAACTGCTGACAGAGGGCAAACAGAGTTAGTGTAGAAATAATTTTAATTTCAGTCAAACCCAAGAGATAAAACATGACCCTCTTTGTGCTCTCTGCATGTAGCAGTTTATTTTAATTTTGTACTGAAGTGGTGTTAGGAGACCTTCCAATCAGAATACCAGCATGCAGGTGTAATAAGCGGAGTGTGACCTGTTATACACTTACTTGTTGGCAAATCACATGATTTTGTTGTATTGGACATGTTGTGATCCCTAAGTGGACATGTATGCCAGCTCCATGCATTCCATGTGTTAGGCTGAATAACAGCAGAACTAAAACAGAAGGAGAATTTGGCATCTCAGTCACAGCACAGTACATTTCTCATTTACACGCATACAAGTAAAGATGCAACTGAACAACAGGACGGGCAACAAAAACTCCTAAAAGTCAGATCAAAGTTACTGGAAATAAAGACGGCAACTTGAGCAGAGCTGATAGTTTCATCTTTTAAAATAAATTAAAAAGAATTGGACAAATTGCTGACTACAGCTTTGAAATTCAAGAAACTGAAAAAAAAAAAAAAGAAACGTTTTTGGCAGAATAAAAATGCAGCCAATGTACGAAAGTTTGGCAGAACAAATTTAAATGTTTTTCATTTGTTGTAAAAATAAGTTAATGTTTCGATAGAAATAATGTTTGTGTGCTTCCAGGTGTACAAGAGGTTTTTTTTTTTTTTTTTTTTTTGTGACACATATATCCATTTCATTTAGTTCAGCTTCATTACATTGAAACTATTTAGAACATGCAGATGTTTCCTGAATGGGATTTGACTCTATTTAATAAAATGTGTAATTATATAAACTATAGAGATATAAGTAAATACTTAACAGCAAGAACAATTTTACCAACTTTGCACCAGACCAGACTCCTGCCCCCACCCACCCCCCAAGTTTTCTTATTACAATTTTTTCCACAGTCGGTGAAGTGTTTGTAAAAGTAAACCTGACTAAAGAAAAAATTATTTGCTCCATAACTATCAACATAAAAGCAAGCATGCCCGTAAGCTGAACCAAGACTGTGACAAAAGACAAATAAGGGCTACATCCAAAGCCATGACATCAGAAATTGAAAGAAGCAGTTTCTAAGGTTCATAGAGTGAATTAATAGTGCCAACGTTGGGGTGGATGAAAAAAAAAAAAAAAAAGGTTCACGCAAATTTATTGAAAAAAAAAAAAAAAATTCTTGTCAGTATATTGGTAAGTCTTGGC
This sequence comes from Plotosus lineatus, assembly GCA_024760905.1. Classification (NCBI taxonomy): domain Eukaryota; kingdom Metazoa; phylum Chordata; class Actinopteri; order Siluriformes; family Plotosidae; genus Plotosus; species Plotosus lineatus. The sequence continues at coordinate 25,159,340 of CM045747.1, read as the reverse complement.
AGGATAGAATTACACTCAAAGAAGTAGTTTGCATGCGTACCTAATTTTTCCCCTATGCTTTCCACATGCTTGCGCACGATAACATTATCTTTCACTATAATCTTCATTATAACCCATTAGTTCACAGTGAAACAATAAATAGTCAAAAAGTGTACACTAAAATGTAAAATAAAAAAAAATAAAAAAAAGACATCGAAAATAACTTAATCTTAGTTATATTGAAAAAACAATGGTTGATTTTTATTACATTCATAGTCCTAAAACCACAAGTAACATCAACATACTAAAAAACAACAACAAACAAACAAACAAAAACCCGCACACTCTTTGTTAACTTTGCTAACAATTGAATGCGGAGACCAAAAAAAAATCTTTTCAAAAATGGAACCACTTACTTACACTTCAATCCGAAGGTGTCAGGGAGCTCACTCGACCTTGTGGTGTGCTGGTAAAACAAGCAAGCACAAAAACCACCTTCAACCAGGTGCTACACAGAGCTTCGGATATGGTTAAGAATGCTTGTGCAGAGTGTCGTCTGATGCACCTCATCACTGCCTTCCTTCCTTCTTCCTCCTTCTGCTTTGCACAGATATCAAGCCCAGGGCTGTAATGCAGCATGAAAATATACACGTAAGAGACCTATTAATATACACAGTGGCTGTATTTGTATAGTTCACTTTAAACTTGATTTCTGGGAAGATGAGCAGCACTCAGAACATGACCACCATTGCGGTTTCCTGTCCTTTCTTCCAACCTCTGCTGCTCTCTGCAAACAAACAAACAACAACAACAAAAAAAAAAGCACCCAACAGTTTGCAAATAATAAAAAGAGGAAGTCATTCTTCAACTGCATTGGCTGAATTTAATCAGTTGCTCAAATAATTGTTACAGATCAACATTATCACTCCATGTACAACCACATTTTTACAGTTAATTTTCAAATACATCTTTTTTTTTTTTATAGGCATATTTACAAAACGTCTGTACATTTGATGTCAGTGCAATGTCATTGTACTTTTTGAACACTGTACAAAATAAAGCTCAACAAATTAATACATCTTTGATTAACAAAATCAAAATATCAGTAGTTGATTGCACTACTTGCCAATCAATCCATCAATCAATCCCGTTTCTTGAGTATTAATAAATTATCCCTGTATCAAAATCCAAAAGTCTTTAAAAGTGAGGTGCGTAATTGTAAATGGCTAAATAAACAACGAGATGTCAGTTTAGACTAAAACGATCAAACCACTAAAGTAAAGGTACATTTGAAATGGAGAGAAATTACTCACAATTGTAAATAAATCAGATTTTTTTTCCTTGGTGGCTGATATTGAAAAAAACCTGCCGTAAAGTTTGAAGTCAGTTCAAAAACTGTTTGAATTAGAAGACCGTTTAGTGACATGATACGACCCGTAAACAGATTACGGACATTACTGACAACCTTTCATTGCTGGCAAAAAGTACATAAATATTCACAATTAAAAAGGGGGGGGGGTAAGAAAGTAGAGCAGCAAAAAACGATACAGAACATGATGTAGTACTTTCTCAATCAAGGATTCAATGCATACCTAATGAGAACGTCGTTAAAGTGTTTGACAAAGTAAAAGAAATTCTGACTGTATCATATCCATTCACAGTGTTCAAATTGCTCTCGAATGAAAGGTTGCTACTATCCTGGATATAAGACACACAACTTGAAGCAGGTCACATGGACGCCACTTGTTTTTCAGCACAGGGCAGTCATGAGGTTGAGGCATTCTTTCAGAGAAGCCACAAAAGGTGTGCATTTTATGCAACATCATCATCCTGTTAAAGGAAACTTTGGCTTGATTATTGTGAACATCTCCTATCCGAGTGTATTGATCAGATATGCATGCATTCGGCTACTGTTTACTCGACAACTAACAAAGATTTATTTGAATTAGAAATAAAAAAAAGATCAACACACACACAAAAAAAAACAACAACAACAACAACAACAAAAAAAAAAAACAAGATTCAAGAATCTGTAGGGGAGACATGAAATGCTTTCCAGTAGGGTAGTGTCAGATCGTGAAAAGAGTCACTGCATTAAAATAAATATCTCAGAAAAATAAAAGTCTCAACTTAAAATTTGCCGAAGCTTTTTTTTTTTTTTTTTTTTTTTTTTTTTTTTAAAAAGACACTGGCACAATAACTGAAAACAAACTTACGATTAAAATATTAATCAAAATATAGCCATGGCACAACTTTTGGGTGCTGAATATAGGAATAGGATTTTGGCAGGATTTTATTTATTTAAATTTGAAATCCAATTTCATTACCATTAATATGAAATTAATTTACTGGCGCTGTTTAATGAGTCGTGTAAAGTCTAATACTGTCTTACAGTCTCACCATTAACAATTAGCCACGAAACCCAAGGAACGGAGGTAGTGTATAACAGAGAGAAACAAAAAGTCTTTTACGACTTGCCGTATAGAACTGAACATTGCACTTACCCAATAGAAGGCTCTATCGCTGAACCAATGTATAATGGATTTGGGTCTAATGGAATATGTTTGGCCAAAACAAAACAAACAAAAAAAAAACCTCTGCTTATGATTCTATCATATATAAAAATACGAAACACATTTATGGAAGATGAGAGAGCTCCTTTTCCTTGAGAAAACCTCACGGAATGGTAAGTAGATAAACATCATTCCCCACAGGCATGAGATGCTGCAGATTTGGATAAAGTTCTGTTAATCAAATTTTTTTTATTTTTTTTTGGTCTAGGACCCATTTTGTTCAGTTGGCAACATTCACAAACCACACAATTCATTCTTATTGATTTATTTTCACTCAATCTCTTTAAGCCATTTGATGGCTAAAACACCAGTAGATGTTTCTGAAACAGGGGGCAGCAGTAGGAGGTTGATATTCCTCAGTCTTCTCGGCGGATCTTTGTGCGTCGGTAAGTGCAGGCTTCTCAAGTTCGCCTGTGCGGCTTCACTCAGCCACTCTGTGGGGCATGATACTGAGAAACTCATTAAGTGCCTTTTGCACACCGGAAGGACATGGGATCATTGAAGCACACAGTACTTCTTGTAGTCTGACTCAAAGTCTTCGTCCATGCTTGTAGTGTCTGCCATTTTTTTGCCATCAGTCATCGGCAGAAATTCAGAGTAGTCCACTCCTTGCTGCTCATAAAACAGGATGTAAGCTGAATCCGCGTCAATCTCTTCGGAGTGAAGCTCCTGGAAAAGTGACCGAGGCAGCACAGATAAGCTACTTATCAGGCACATCAACATTTAAACAACACACCTACAATTCTAACAGTTTGTCATTCATTCATCCATTTTCGGAACCACTTAATCCTAATTAGGGTCGTGGGGAGGCTGGCATACCAGCCGACTCTGGGCGAGGGCGCACCAGACCATCACAGGGCCAACACTCACACAACCATTCATACTCACACCTACAGGCGATTTGGAACAGCCAACTAACCTACTGCATATCTGTGGACTGTGGGAGGAAACTCATGCAAGCGCGGGGAGAACATGCAACCTCTACACAGAAATGCCCGAGCTGGGAATCGACCTTCTTGCTGTGAGGTGGATGTGCTAACAACTATCCCACTGTGCCACCTGTTTGCTAACAGTGTTTTATAGGCTTTATGTCCAAAAAATTTAATGCAGACTATAGATGAAATTGGGGTTCCCATATGATTTCCTTTGCTGAAGAACTCTCAAACTTCACACACGCATCCTACATAAATCAAAATTAATCCATTTTAATAACTTGTTTGTAGAAGGGCATGAAAATGAGAATCAAATTCACAATCTTAGTCTTAGCATGTAAGGTACACCATGTAGAAACCCCAGGTTTACAGAACGTTTCAAGAACACAAGAATAGAATTAGTTGTTTATTTATGTCACATCATAAACAGTGATATCACATCACGTGACCGGAGAACGATCAGCCTCTTGTTCTCTAGCTTGCTCTCTGCCAGATAGAAAAAGAAGAGTGTAACAGGGTTCTCAAGGTGTATGCAAACACCAGAAAGACTCATGGACAGACATGGTCTAGAGGTTTTTCATGATGTTCCAAAAGCAATATGATGGTTAACATGCTTCTTCATCATCATTGGTCCTCTGTTTCCTTGTCCAAATTGCCAGGTCTGGTACACATTTAATTAAATTCGGTCTTCCTTTCGGTTTTTTCCCCTTTTACTCAGGAGTCGCCACAGCGAATCATCTGATTCGCACGTTTGATTTGGCAGAGGTTTTTACGTCGGATGCCCTTCCTGTCACAACCCTCTTTAGCAAGGGACAGAAACACGCTGACGACTTTGCAGCTACTCTTTACGAATATCAGCAATGGTTCTTTTACATGCCTCACACCATAGACAGTGACAGACATGGCCCGCCTTTGATAACCCAGTTAGCTGCACTGGGGGGGGGGTGGGGGGGGGGTGACAACCTTGTGCAGAGTGGGACTCGAACCCCCAACCTTTGGATCAGCGATCCAGCGTCCTTTACCACTAGACCACCACTGCCCCTTACACATTTCATTAAATAAAAAATAAATTAATTAAAAAAAAAACAAACAAAAAAAAACAACAACAACACAAACCGCGCTGGTATCGGTAATTCCACATCCCTATTCCGTCCTATCGGGACTACGTGAGATGCGCATGCGCAGAATATCAGTCCGCGTGAGTAGAATATCAGTGTTCAACAAACTTTATCTCTGCTACGTATTTTGAAATTTCTCTCATTAGAAGTGGAAGTTTGAATAACTTTTTGAGGACTGAGTGTGATTCATTGTTTAAAATCACTTTTGGAGACTTTTAGCTGGTTCGTTTGAACGAAAAACTGTGAATTTGACCAAAACGGCCGTGGGTCATGGTCAGCCAAAAGGGCTAGAACAATGGCGACAAAAGGTGTCCAGCAACAACCCGGAAGGGGTAGAGGCTCGTGAGGGAGCATTTGGCATTGTACAGAGCATGCCGTCAATTTACAAAAGTGGAAAGAGAATGAAATCCTCAAGTGAAAGGAAAGAGCAGCCAAATGTCGAGGACATTGCTGCCTCAGATGGAGAAATTGAATCGGGTGGTGAGACCTCTGATGATCTAGTTTCGGCCAAAGCTCGGGGCGACAAGCCTCTGAGCAGCAAGGAAGGCGTAGTCAGATAACCATCTCATGAAACTGTTAGATTTTATGGTGAAAAATCAAGTGACCCAGACTGCAGCTATGCAGAAAACAGAAAAGACTTTAGAAAATGTTGGAAGAAATTTGCCAACTTTTCACAGTGACGGAAACTCCCGACCGTCTCCCATCCTGACCATTTCCGATTGTGTGCCAGGTGGAAGAAAACAAACAATGGCGGAAGGCGACGCCACTTCCGATGCAGATGAGGAAGAAGGCGATGAATTTGATACGTTAGTGTCTCAGGTTTGTGGGAATGACAGTGAAATCAGTGACCCAGACATAGAAGACTCTGATGCCTTGTTCATATCTTCATTAATGAACGAATTTGTAGATTTCTTTGGTGACGATGAAAAGACTTCAGACTGAATAATTAATTCGGGATGGACTGGCCAAAGCGCCAAATTTCACAAAGTTGAAGGTCCTAATGGACAAATATTTTCATCTCAAGAATTGTGAAGGCTTAGTGGTGCCGAAAGAAAATGAAGAAATCTGGCACGAGACGAAAGCAACCAGCAAATTGCCCGGTCTGGAACACATTTCACAAAAAAACCCCATAAACCGCACTGGTATCGGTAATTATAGCACAGGCAGAGACACCAAGTAAACCTCAATCATTCACATTCACACATGCATTTGCTGAACTGCTTAATTGTACTTGGGTTGCTATTGCCTATCTCAACCGACACTGGGCAAAGAGCAGGGTACACCACAAACAGCTCACCAGACTATTACATGGCAACACACACACACACACACACACACACACACACACACACACACACACACACACTTAACCTAGGCTCAACTTGGAGCAGACAGCAGACAATTAGCTCAATGTCCATGTTTCTGCACTGTGGGGGGGAAACTGGAATCTCTCAGACAATGATATTTGTGTTGTACAGAGAGGCGACAAAACCCAAATCGCTGATTCTAGGGTAGGGGGTCCGAGTCCCACTCTCCACAAGGTTGTCACTGTCCCCCCAGTGCAGCTAATTGGGTTATCAAAGGCCAGCCATGTCTCTCACTGTTTATGGTGAGAGGCATGTAAAAGAACCATTGCTGACTTTCATAAAGAGTAGCTGCATAGCAGTCAGCATGTTTCTGCTCCCTGCTAAGGGTTGTGTCAGGAAGGGCATCCAATGTAAAAACCTATGCCAAATCGAATATGCGAATCATTAATATGACTTCCATGAAGATGGAGGCAGATGATTCGCTGTGGTGACCCCTGAAAAAAGGAAACAGCCGAAAGGAAAAGAAGAATCATGCAAGGGTTGGTTGGATCAGATGACATGTTACTCTTTCTTAGACCTCATTTTGAGCCGTAATCAGACAGTGCACACTCATGCTTTGGAGAAATAGCTTGAGGTGGAGGACTGCAGGGAGGGCATGGAATTCTGTGGTTGGACACTTTCAAAATGTAGATTATTGTAGTTGGTTTCTCCAAACTGATGTAACCTAGCTTTACAAGGAAAATCAGGACAAAAGGTTATAGTATATCAAGTTCATGGTGGGTCAACATGAGCCACCAGATCAGTGTTCATGTGCCGTAGCAGTGTTTCTGGAAAACTGTGGCGCTATGCCAGAGGGGTAAACACCATTCATATAAAATATCCCTCTTCTGTTGGTGTTTAAATAGGTTGGTAAATAATCACCCACAGGTGTCAAACAACGTTCAGATGTTGTGAATGTAAGACATCGTTTCAGATAAACACGTCTGCTGATCATGGCGTACTTTCAGTAAGATTATAACTAGCACAACAAAGAAGCAAAATGTACATTAATCAAAAAAGATTTACTATATTTCCTGGGCCATAAGGTGCATCGGACTATAAGGCGCAACAGCCAACGAACGGCCGGTGTCCACACACAAGGCGCACCGGATTATAAGGCGCATTTAATGAAACAAAGGTCAGATAAGTCAAACTTGATTCAACTTATTCACAACAACTTTGAACATTGTTCAGCTGTAACAATATAAAACAATAAACTCACTTTTTCAGTTCAGTTCTCTTCCACAAATCCATCAAATGCTTCATCTTCAGTGTCTCAGTTTAACAGTTGTGCGAGTTGGACATAAAGCCCGGATCCCTCTACTACTTTTTATTATTATATTTTATTATCTATTATTCCCGCGTACTTGGAGTCAGATCAATAGAGACTGAGATTTGAAGTCTTCCTGGGTCGTGACCTTCTCTCAGCCATCCCTTAAAGAGGCAGCACATTAGTATTGTGTTCATTACAGAATGGAGGTCATTAGTTTTAAGGCGCTGTATCATTGTAACTTTAAATTCAAGAAGGCTAATCCAAGGTCTCAGGAGGACACCTGTAGCAGCAGTACTTTATCCCGGTATTTGGACATAAAGCCCGGATCCCTCGAACTTGCGACCTGTTGACACTAATATCTAGTGGTTGAAAGTCTTTGGTTAATTCACCGGGATGGTGGTAAGCTCTGAATTAGTTTGCTTCACTTGAGTTTTGATGGTGGCAGTGAGATGGAGCCGAGACTGCATCCACACACAAGGCGAACTGGTCTATAAGGCGCACCAGCAGTTTTTTTTTTTTTTTTTTTTTTTTTTTTAGGACTGAAGGCTTTTACGTGCGCCTTATGGTCTGAAAAATTCGGTATATGATCAAGTGATCAGAACAGCTTTTGGGGGGGGGAATCTGTTGAGTGTTTTAAAACCGAATCTACCAGCTCATCAGAGCCAGAGTTTATCCTGATTTCTGTAACACGCAATGACTAGAAACCTTTTTTTTTAAACTGGTATCCATATTTATACTGCTGGGTGGACAGAAGCACACTTGTGATTAAGCAATTTTCCAGGGGTCTTAGCATTGTGGGGGTCTACAAACCCATAACCTCTCAATCAGTAGCCCAGCACCCGAACAATTACACCACAGTTACTTAAAGTTTCGCTTTAAAACAATCACATAGGATACTAGCAGATCCTGTTGGCAACATCAGTCCTTGTGCAAGTGCAGCGACACTGGGCATGCTCAGACATGTTCTCATTGGTTGTTTCAGCCTAGTAGTAAAATGTATGTTGTATGGTTGGGCAAGCTGTTCAGTGTTTGCCCAGTACCAGCCGAGCTTTAGCCTCACTGTGGCCCTACTAGGATGAAGTGGTTTGGGAAATGAGTGAGTGAATGGATTAATCCTCATTTGCAAACATCTCTTTTTAATCTGTGAGTTTTACACTTGCCTGCTCAGAGAGTAAAATCCAAACTCTCCCAACACTTCCTGATAGACAAACTTTTACATTGTCAGTACTTCTCTCTGCATCAAGCTACTATCAGAAGTGGCCTTTCTGTTTTTATATTTTCACATGTGGATGAAGCATTAGTATGAGAATAATGATTTCAGAAATCTAATAACAATTCCTCAAAGGATTGACCAGATAAAAGGGATCAGTCACAATAACTCTGTCAGAACAGGCCAGAATATTGATCTGCAGAGGCACTTTCCTCCACACAATGTTTATTTTCTTTACAACAGAGCCACTGTTTTCCCCTTTCATTTGCTGTCCATCTGCATATTTTTAATACGTAGTAACAATCATCACTCCCCCCAAACTAAGGGTGTCAAAGCCAGTTGTTTGTAGCCAAGGGCCAAAAAATAAAAAATAAAAATCACTGACACTTCAAAAAAGATTAAATTAAATTTACATGGCAAAATGATTAGTTTAGATACGTGTCGTCTTTTCCTGTTTTCACTTTCCTGACTTTTCCACTGCTGATATATGACAGTGATTAGCTAGCTTGCAATCTCTCTTGAGTTATGAATGACTAGCTGTTTATTTGAAAGAGGCTTCAGCCACCTAGTGAAAGGATGGAAATTGGGTTTCATGATAGTTAATACAAAGAATGTAAAAATGCATAATCTCTCTCTCTCTCAGTCATACACACACACACACACACACACACACACACACACACACACACACACAATATTTACTTGATATAGAAGAATGTTTTTACCTTGCAGCTGCTATCGTTGTAGCAGTACCATTTATCATTAGGGTTTTTAGCGTAGGTCACATAGTGGCCTCCTCCCATGATTCCTGAATGGCACTAGAAAGAAAAAGTACATTTAACTGGATCAAGTATCTTCATCCTGTTAGAAAAGTTTTTAAGTCATTTTAGTGGTGGAGTACAAGTTTCTGTTTAAAAATACCTAACTGACTTGCCGTTTTTCAAACATATAGCCTTACCACACACACATATTTTATATATATATATATATATATATGGCGGCACGGTGGTGTAGTGGTTAGCACGTCCGCCTCACAGCAAAAAGGCCTGGGTTCGATTCCCGGCCTGGGCGTTTCTGTGTGGAGTTTGCATGTTCTCCCCGTGCTTGTGCGGGTTTCCTCCGGGTGCTCCGGTTTCCCCCCGCAATCCAAAGACGTGCATTGTAGGTTAATTGGCCGTTCTAAATTGACCGTAGTTTCTCTCCTGCAGCGGCACTGGAACCCAGTCGTATCGGCACTTGCCTTTCCATTGGATCCTTCCGGTGGCGCCGAGACAGGGGGGGACTTGCTGCTTGGGTAACAGCCTGTCCTTCATTACTCCCTACCCAGGCTCTGTGCACTGGGGAGTATCACCAGTCGGGATACTGGCCAGAGCGCAGCCATAGTCCTTCGGGACTGACGGAGGCCTACGCTACGCTATATATATATATATACATACACACACATATAGAGAATTTTCTGAGTAGATCCTTCCGTAAGAGAGTGCTCAATACTTTTTGGTAGAGCAAATTACAATAAAAATAAAAGGACAGGACTAAGACTTTCTATTGAAACTCCATTTATCACTACAGATCTGTTTCGAGGGGTGGTGAAACCATCCTCTCTCTTCAGGTGATTATAGAGTTTATATTTAAAGTTTTTAAGTCATTTTAGTGGTGGAGTACAGGTTTCTGTTTAAAAATACCTAACTGACTTGCCATTTTTCAAACATATAGCCTTACCACACACACATACATACATGCATGCACACACACACATATTTTATATATATATATATATATATATATATATATATATATATATATATATATATATATATATATATATACATATATATACATATACACACACACACGCATACAAGCACACAAAATAAGTGCTGAATATTTTGACTGGGCATGGTAGACCTACCGAGATTGCATATAAATTGTATATTGGCTCAAGACAGACTTCATCTCTTTGGTGAGAGGTGCTATCTGGTTCGGTGTTGGCCTCTGAGTGCCCATTGATTTGGCTGTTGTCCTGGCTCAGTCCGTTCACCATGATAACATCACAGTCAGTACTGGAGGGAATCAATGTCCAGGAAGAGTTGTGTGTGTTGGGCTCTAGAGTAGCTCCTGTCATGGAAAGCTCTGCCTCGTTTACCACATTGGGTTCTGGGCCATTCTCCTTACAGCCACTGCTGCTGCTGTCCAGGTTTTCTTTGCTGTTGGACAGTCTGTGTCTACTACCAAGCTGAGGCAGGCGCAGACGTCCTTGTCTCCGGCCTGCACTCTTCGGGCTGTTACTGGGGCTGTTGCTTCTGCTCAGTGGGCTACCCACCCTCTTAATTGGACTCAGGGTGCCTAAGTGGACCAGAAGCATTTCACATAAGAGGTTCGGTCGAGACCTAGTTTCATATACCTGTTAAGTCAGCTAGAATCAGAGAACTTGGAACTTAGGTTTAAAAAAAAAAAAATAAATAAAAAAAATAAAAATATGTTGTAGCCTGTGAAATGCAGAAATCACACTGTAAAAGACAAACCTCTGCCAGACACAGGAGAACTGACCGCAGTAGGGGTGGAAATGGAAGACACTGAGGAATTGCTATTGTCCAGTTTCTGGTTCTCCTCTACCAAACACTCACTCTGGCTCTGCAAGTTCCACGTGCACTGAGCTTCACGTGGAGCCAAAAAAGCACTAGGGTTAAAACTCTCACATGGGAATTTCACTATCTTCTGGGATTTAATCCAACGACCGTTAACAAACTGGAAGCGTTTCAGATGAACAATCTGGGGGAAAAGCAAAATATCCCTGAATGAACAAGTGAACTATAATTATGTAAAAATTAAGGAAGGAGGAATAGGAGTTTTTTTTATACCAGGATGGGAGGCAACCTCCAGAGGTCCAACTTCTTGGTGGCCAGACGGTGATTTTTGCACTTTGAACAATAATAGAGCTCATCTTCACCCAGCTCCTCTTCACTGGTGAAGGCTTTCAGACAGCTGTCCAGACTTATGGGTTCGGCCTGAGCTCGTCGACTCAGTTCCACACTAGTGTGCTCCTCCACTATCTGCACAAATTTCATGTCTTATCATATCTTTGTAAAAACTGACTGAAAACCTTTTTTTCAGTATCCATGTTTGGTACTTTGGGAAACATCTTTATTGGTTTATACCGAGTGACCTGTTGAAACTATTTCTTTTTTGTAGGATGGTTTATGGCCTTTAACAAATAAAATTTCATTTACATAATTTCTCCTGTTAAAAATCTTCAGTTCATCTGCACTATATGCTAATAATGTATGAAGACAGCAGATTAAATCGGAATTAAACCGAAACTTAACTAGAAATACGTTGTTGTCACGCAACACTGGGTGTATCTCCTGCAAGGTCAATGGAACACTTCATATCATGTAAAAAACTTCTGTGATCTAGTTTTTACAAGGCTAATAGGGATGTCCATATGATTGTCTGGTGTAAATAAGCAGGACTGGGCTAAATTTGGCACAGCTTACTTTTTACATAACTAAGTAAAGGCATATTTCCTGTGACCTTGAAATTAGGTCCAGCTAACCCAATTTGTACAGGTTTAAAGACCCCGACACTAAGTATAACAGGTATGAAGTTGAAATCAAACTGCACCCTCTAGAGCAGGGGTCCCCAACCACCGGTCCACGGACCGATACCGGGCCGCGGCTCAATTGGTACCGGTCCGCAGAAAAAATAATTAATTGTTTCCATTTTATTTATTATCAGAGTCTGAATGATCTTTATTTTTTAAAAATCTTTTATTTTGAAAAATGACCGAATTCTCTCGGTTACATGTCGGTCATTTGAGCACTAAAATGTAACCCACAAGGGGACAGCACATGAACAGATGTGAGTTGGACATGTTTCAAACAATAGTGGGGATTTTGGGTGAGACTGAGCCTGAGCCTTCATTCTCCCAGCTGGTGCACCATCGCCTGTGTTGTTTTTTTTTTTTTTAAAGAAAAGTTCAAGCTCGCCTTCCCAACCAACTTTATTTCAGTTGCTGAAAAATGACATTTATGGAGTGCTTATTATTATTATTAATAATATTTTATATAATCAATTATATTTACAATATAAACAATCTATGATACCTCCCAGGTCCGTGGTAAAATTGTCAAGCGTTGACCAGTCCGCGGTGATAAAAAGGTTGGGGACCCATGCTCTTGAGTGTTCACCGGCATTTTTCATGAATTTTCCCCTATTGCCTTGAAAAAAATAGTTCAAGTTGACCCAGTTCCAATAGGCTGTTTAGAGCAGGGGTCACCAACATGGTTCCTGCGAGCACCAGATCGCCCACAAGGTCAACATGAGGCGCCTGCGGGCCTGTTCACTGCTATTTTTAGAACAGGCCCTTGGCTCCATAGTGCATCGAATTTTTTTTGCTATTTTTTTTTTTTAACCAAATCAATATCTTCACATAGATGAATATTATTACTAATAACATATAATTAAAGGTAAACAGCAAATTTGTTATTTCAGAAGTGTGTATCGACCTGGTAGCCCTTCGCATTAGTTGGTACCCAAGAAGTAGCTCTCAGCTTTAAAAAGGTTGGTGACCCCTGGTTTAGAGCATGCCATAGTGCGCATATGCAGTACATGTCCATCAAAATGCGCTACTGTGCTAACCAAAAAAAAGAATAATAATTCCCCACACAAGGGAACAACACTGCAAAAAAAGTGGGCCGATGTCAAGACAACAGTTCTCGTATTCAGGGATGATAACAACTGCAAAATGAAAACCCTGAAAAACTTGGGATCAACACTCCATACGAGTAGGTGGCGGTAATGCATGAAATAGCTGTTTGCCAACTGCTATAAAGCAACAAGAACAACAGGAACAAGAAGACCCTGGCCAGAAAACAAAAATGAATAAGGTAGCTTTAACATGCTTAAAAACAAAACAAAAAAACTAATCCAACCAGAATTCCAGATTAATCTGAATTTGATCACTTCTGAGTATTATTTACATATATACCCAACATTATTTTATTCAGGGCTCACGAGTAGAGGTGTGTGCCTATTAGCCTGGAGATTCGAATCCGGTTTAATGCCACAGCCATCCATATTTGGGTGTCCATGGGAGATAATAAATCACAGGATGGAGGGAGAGAGGGACAGCATATGCTCGCTTCCCTCTCACTCACAATGATCGCCAGTCAATCATGGGCATCCGTGAGTTCATCCATATGAGGATGTGGATAGCACTTTCCCTGCACGTGTTATACACAGTAATGTTTACTCAGGGATCGGACTATTTAAGTGTCCAAAACTCAGAAGACCCTCTCTAATAATATCTACATACGTACTTTCTTTTATTACATATCTATTAATAGCACTCACCCTCTCTTGGGATGTCTGATAACGTAGGTGTAGGGCTGTGGGGTCCCAGTCCACAGCAATGTAAGCATTGCCTAGGGATGCCCTGTCCTCATTACACTCCACTGTACAACCTCTGCAGAACCTGGAAAGACATGATTACTCAAGAGAGCCCTCCAACTCACATATGCATGCGCACACATACACGCGCATATACTGAGCCACAGACACGGCTTACCTGTACCACGGGCACCAGGCACAAGAATTGCCATCCTTTTGCACTGCACGCAAGGTAAAAGGGTATTGGTATCCAAGGCTGTCGTCACTGCAGTATAGTGGGATCCACACCATAAGAACAAAATTTCAAAAGAAAACAATGCTGTGTAGGTGTTTTAAAACTTCATAAGTGTCCAGAAAATTAAATTATATTGACAATAAATAACATGATCCATTTAGGTGCAGAGTAATGGCCTAAAACCTCCGACCCATCACAATACAAACACCTTGTGTACCATCCAGAATCCTGGATAGACTTGTGAACTAGGCTACTGTGACAGCATTTACAATTTACTTTAGATGGAATGAATATTTTGTATATAATAAAAGAAGAAAACACTGACCAGTCTTGAGCATGGTTACTGGCCTCCTGAGGGGGCAGGGGACTAGCAAGACGAGACACCTGAATCCACACAGCATCATAGAGATCCTTCCTACTGGTGTGCACTGTGCATGGCACAATTAGAGGCATACCAAACAAACTGGGTCGGTTCTTCTGAGACGACAGGAAGTATAGTTCTGTCCGCATCTAAAGGATACAGCATGACAGCATCAGGACAACACAGAAAAAGATTCTGCATCGTATTAGTGGTGGACTGACAGATGAGTCTGCACCAGTTACCATTTTTCTATGCATGGCAATGATATATCCAATGAAAGGGCTGTCCTGAACTGGGGTGACATGACCATTAGGGATGCCATTGGCAAGACACTTTTCGGAGCCAGAGGGCACCAATGTGCTTGGCATGCCATTAACCAGGCTTCTGTCAGATCCACTTCGGACAGGGGTACCAGCTGTGCCATTTGGAACAGGGCTTGGTTTTTCAGCATGGCTGTTTCGCGCAACGCCATTACCCATCAGTGTATTACCTGAATAGAAAATATTTTAGGCAGAAAAAATGAGACAAAAATAGATTGAAAAGAGAATTAAACAGAAATAAATGCTTTTAATAAAGAGAATTTTCTGCCTCACCTACTGGTACCAGAGAAGTGATCGAGGTGGGAGAACCAGGCACTGGAATCTCAAACGCACACAGGAAGCCACTTACAGACAGGCGCACTTTCTGGTTGTCTTGTGGAAAGTTCTAGTGACACAAAAATATTTAATGAAATGCCTGTCAATAGGACCTCTATTAAATAAAATGAAACTAATTACCAGTATGACATTAATTATCATGTAACAATTAATACTTAATGAATGGAATATTTAGGGCTGTGCTGGTATAGCAAGATTATCTCTAGGGAGGGGGTCATGTGAAAGAAGAGGTTTCCTTGAAGATCATGTGGGTTTTATTTCTCTAATAAAACAGTTACAGTTCATGGTTATTAATGATAATGCACCATGAGTAGCATTCAGTAAACATTGTGAAACATCCCTCTGAGCTCAACAGATAATAAAGGCAGTTTGTCTTGTAACCTAGCATATAGCTCACCGAATAAATGCTAATTATGTCCGAATAGAAAACTGCAGCAAGTCAACAATTATAGTACTTTTTCCTGCTTTAAATTTATTTTTAATAATCTACTAAATTTAGCATACCCCAAGAATAAATCTCAATTGATTAAAATGAGCCGATAATGCCACAGTGTAGCGCTGACTGATCGTGTTTAAAACTATCCATAGTTCCTGTTCAGTTCAGGGTTTGTTGTACTTACCTTGATATTAGAGGAATGGACCTCAGCCAGGAGGATCTGCTCCGGCTTTAAACTGCACAGTTCACTCAGTTGCTTCTTCAGGCCTGTATACTTTTCATCCATGTTTAAACGGAGTCCATAGCGTACCGGGGTAGAACCATTCAATTTAATAACTGCAAGACACCCAGGGTCCATAAAGCTTATAAACTTTCAGCTCAAGAGGGTTCAGACAACTATTTTGCATCTGTGAACATCACCTGTGATCTCCAAGTGCATGGAGCTGTCCATTGGTAGGGGCAGAGACAGGAAGTTGAAGGGGTCAAAGCGAGCGCTGATGTGGCCACAAGTTTTGCACTTGACTTGAGACTTCAGCTGGCCATGGAACAAGTCCACTACTATTGAACGATTTCTTCTCAAGTGGTTGTCCCAGGCCTACACACACACACACACACACACACACACGCACACACACACACACACAATGCCATTTCAAGTACTACATGATGCAGCACATCGTACAGGCTTCATGCAGTCTTATTAGTAAGATTACATCAATCGGGTACATCTTCCCTCAAGACATTTGTAACTGAATTAATGATATTTTCACAGATCTTATCCAATTATTCTCACAGAGAGCTCTGCAGAACGGAGACAAGAGACAAGGTAAATGGCAAAGAGTCTAATACTGACCTCGGTGGCTACTTCTGCATCTGGCCGTCCATCGCTGTCCTTTAGCTCCACATAGGGCTTCTCATGGACCCGGTTCAGGTCCTCATGGAGCCCATCCAACAAGAACGCCAGCAGTTCTTGAGAATCTTGCTGCTGGAAGCCATTGAATCTCGGTGCATACTTTGCTATTGTCCACTACATGAAATATGACACAAATTTTAGTCTGGCTACTTTTGAAACCAATCATCAATGACCGAAATACTAAAAGTAAATAAATAAAAGTGCCCACCCTGAGCTTTAGCGGTGCAATGTTTTTTTGTGTTCCACTCCAGAGTTCCTGCACTAAATCTCCATAGCATTTGGCCATATGGCCTCTCATTCCTATGGGATTGGTTCTGTCAAGATAAGAGAAGCAAATAAATGTTATCCTATTTATTGTTTTTTTTTTTTTTTTAAACGAAAAGCTCCCAAATGGAAAACAATTTGAATTTACAACATACTGTATATCATTCTCTCACCTGTTCAGCTCATAGAGGTGTCTCCCTGAGATGAAGTAGTCAGTCAGAGGTTTCGTGTTGCTCACACACTGAATACTAGAATTCATAAAGCATGTATTCCCGAGATTACTCAGACCTGTAGCACCTTTCTCTGTAGGAACTGAAAATAATAACAAGCCATTCTACTTTCAAAATTCGATCGATAATATATTAAGTCCATAATAAAACTATTACGATTGAAATACACAGTGGGAAAGCAGAGGAGATGGGTCATTCCAGTTATGCTTCTTTCTACTTCAATTATTCATGAAGTTACATCTGGTGTTATTTGCAAGAGATCAATATGAAATATCCCGGCAGATACAGAAGTTCTTATCAGCTTCACACCGATCTGGCATGATACAGTGTTCCACAGACTCCAATTAATAATCTATTTAGATAGGGGAATGATTATGTCTGTCTTCCTTTCGGCTTTTTCCCTTTCTCGGGAGTCGCCACAGCGAATCATTTGATTCGCACGTTTGATTTGGCAGGAGGTTTTTACGTCGGATGCCCTTCCTGTCACAACCCTTTTTAGCAAGGGACAGAAACACGCTGACGGCTTTGCAGCTACTCTTTACGAAAGTCAGCAATGGTTCTTTTATATGCCTCTCACCATAGACAGTGAGAGACATGGCCCGCCTTTGATAACCCAGTTAGCTGCACTGGGGGGGACAGTGACAACCTTGTGGAGAGTGGGACTTGAACCCCCAACCTTTGGATCAGCGATCCAGCACCCTATACCACTAGACCACCACTGCCTATAGTGTGAAGAAAAACATCAGACGCGTACACACACACACACACACACACACACACACCTTTGATAAGGTCTTCCAAGATCTCTTAAAGGGTGTGGTGAATTTGTATTAGTGTATCAGTGGTTCTGTCAGGCAACTTTACTCCTTACTTCTAGACAAGTATGTGCGAATTCTGCCACATTACTATCATCAGTACGCATGTGCAGTGACACGTTGACTTTTTTTATTGGCTGTTCCACCGCTGATAGTGTCCCAAATTTGTTGTTTTGTCCTATTGCCTCGTGCAGCAGGCATCAGTCTAATATAACACATTATCATCTAGTGCAGAGCTGGGTTGCCAAGAAAATGGAGAGGTGTAAAGAATGGCCACACAATCAACAAGCGCAGAAATCGAGGAAAACATAACATCAGCACAGGACATACTCTGAAAATGTCTTCTGTCAGAGGAAACTTAATAGTCTGTAAAGAGCACTTTAAGCCAACTGCTATCAGTGTGACCCCCAGGCAGAACAATTCTTGCCATGAAGCCCAAGCGTTTACATCATAACCTTACATCGAGATGCTGTTTCTCCTGAATTATTTATAAAAAAGTCACACCTCACCAAAAGTGCCCAGTAAAATTTAACAGTCTTTAGTCTGTGGGGAGTTTTATCACCTACAATTTCACCCGTTGAATCAATCTGATGTGATTGCTTGCACCGGACAACCTGGTCCAACAAGTACACGGCACATCCGGGGGTGGTGGTGGTGGTGGTGGTGTGTCTTAAGGTCTTAAAGTCTTAAAGCAAGGTGATCTCACCAAGATGGCTCCACTTCGGAATTGAAATAGTAATGCCCAATCTATTTTTTTTTCCTTTATTTTGATGATCAGTGATTGAAACAGGTGAAAGGTGTGGCTACTGTTTGTTTAAAGTGAAAACCTGCACCCACACCGGCCCTTCGTGGATAAGAGTGGAGACCCCTGGTTTACGGGATATAATTGCCCAGTATAGTGCTTTTTACGGCCTTTTACGTTAAAATGTACTCTATCACTCCCTGTATGCTGTAAGGATGACCAATACCTCTACTCCTTAATATTACCTCTGTGTCTGTCTATCTTGCTGCTGTTGGCAATGAAGGACATTTCCTCTGGCCAGCTCATGTCTTTGTTTCGAACTAGAGGTTAAAAAAAAGAAGAAAAAAAAATATATGGCAAATCTTAGTTTGTCAGTGCAGGTAAAAACCTGAATTAGTATGGTGATAAACTCACAGACGTACCCTCAATCACCAAGTGCTGTTCATCCTCTATTTTCAAACTCTCTAAAGTGTGCTCTTCATCATCCAGAAGAATGAGGTCATTCTAAGAAGAGGATTTTTAAGACGCTCAAAAGGTTTACACTTATGCCCGAAACACAAAACCTGCTTGTATACAGTATAATGCTTTCACACGTGTGTCAATTTACATTTCACTTGCTTTCTTCAATGCAATCCAGAAATATATAAAGTATTGCACTAAAGCACAGTGAAACTACTGAGAATTTCACCTCGTTGTTGTAGAGCCAGAGGCGCATGTCTTCATCTTTGATGCGTAACCTCTGTGACAGGTACTCGTGGATGTCCTTAATGGTGCTCATCCTGCTAAAACAACCCGTGTACGCCAGGACACGCTTTAGTGGAGCATTCGGAGATGGCATGTTACCTGTATGAGGGGGGGGGGGAGAAAGCTGCTTTAATATTGACTTCATGCAGAAACCCTGGGTTTACACTGGGGTACAATGTCCACGATCAAAAAACAAACAAAAAAAAAAAAAACGTGCAGTGCCATGATTTATGAGCACACAGCAGATCAGTGTATAAAAAGAAGATGCAGATAGAATGTGAAGGAATCGGTTTGCCAAGTTCATCAACATAACCTAACGATCCCAGAGATCACAAGTTCAAATCCAGGTTAATGCTACAGCCATCCGTGACCAGAAGTCCATGGGAAATAAATGGCTGAACTCTCACAGGAGGGAGGGACGGCATACACTCACGTCAGTCTTACAGCCATCATCAGCCAATCATGGGCATTTGTGAGTGCATTTATATAAGGGGGCGGATAACGCATTCCGTCTGTGCGTGTTAAGACCGCCTCCAACATACGCACAGAATGGGAACGTGCTTGCTTCTGCCCCTCCTTAATTGGTGGTGGTCATGTGATATCGAACGCAATACTTAATGAGTGGGAATTAGATACAACTAAATTAGGCATAAAATGAGGAAAAAAAAGAAAACAAAACAGAAGAACCCATCCCCTGCATCATTCTGTTATGCTCTGATAAGATTGTTAAACTCTACTGCACTTCCAGGTTTCAATCATGAGTGGCATAAAATTGTAATACACCATAACACCTCTGGAAAAATTTTGGACACAATCAGATCGATCATCACGATTTCACCAAGTTCCCACAATTGAATCCCACGACCTTCAACACTCATCATGATTCTCTAAAATTGTGGAGATCAAGTATATCGTGCCCCAGGGTAAAGGATACCCCTACCAGGAAACGTTGAAACACTGTTTAACTGCCATTTACAAAAATGCAAATCACATATTTATGGGACTTTTCCTTTAAGAGAAAGAAGTGACTCAAGACTGTTTTATGATGTCATACGGTCAGCATCAGAACACGCATTAAAGACATTTTTCTGACAAAGACTGTAACAGACAGCAAATTTAAATTAACCAGTGAGCCGGTCAAAGCGTTCTTCGTTTTTCAAGTAAACATTCTGCCTTTTTGCAAAACTCAAAACACTTTTTCCAGCTCATTATTTCACTGAAGCATTTTAAGGATCTCGGTTGCTGAGTTCACAAATTCAAACATATGTTCTCACAAGAGGACAGCTCCCCTTGGTTGTCCCTCCTCGAACAACCTTTGGTAGGTACGTACCACTGCATATCAAGAACAACCCACAATGCACTTAAAGTCCCACAGCTCCTTACGCTTACTAACTTTTCCTACTTTCAACACATCAATTTCAAAACTTGACTGTTCACTTTCTGCCTAATACATCACTGTAATGCAGTGCGTCTCAAATAGTGGGGCGTGCGATATGATGCCGGCGGGAGCGTGTATGACTCTGGGGAACATTCTTTTCTAGCACTGTGTACGAGAATTAAATGTAATTGCACCGCCACTCCAGTGCTGCCAAGGCAACATGGTGGTGTAGTGGTTAGCACGTCCGCCTTACAGCAAGAAGGCATGGGTTCGAATCCAGGGCTGGGTGTTTGTGTGGAGTTTGCATGTTCTCCCCGTGCTTGTGTGGGTTTCCTCCGGGTACTCCGGTTTCCTCCCACAGTCCAAAAACACGCACAGCAGGTTAATTGGCTAAAATAATCTGTGGAGAGGGCTTCACCAAGTTGGATAACTTGTGCCCAATCCCGTTCTTAAATGGATAAAATATGTTTCAATCATTCAATCAAACCACTCCAGTAGTGGCGCTCTCATTGTCACGCTGTGGTGTAACGGTTTTTCGCACGAGCAAACGATCTTCTTCTTTTCCTTTCGGCTTTTCCCTTCAGGGGTCGCCACAGCGAATCATCTGCCTCCATCTCACCCTATCCTTTGCATCTTCTTCTCTTACACCAACGACCTTCATGTCCTCCTTTACCACATCCATGAATCGTCTCTTTGGTCTTCCTCTAGGCCTTTTGCCTGGTAGTTCCAGCCTCAGCATCCTATTACCAATATACTCACTATCCCTCCTCTGTACATGTCCAAACCATCTCAATCTAGCCTCTCTGACTTTGTCTCCAAAACGTCTTACATGTGCTGTCCCTCTGACGTGCTCATTCCTAATCCTATCCATCCTCGTTACTCCCAAAGAGAACCTCAACATTTTCATCTCTGCTACCTCCAACTCTGACTCCTGTCTTTTCCCCAGGGCCACTGTTTCTAACCCATACAGCATCGTTGGCCTCAACACCGTCTTGTACACTTTTCCTTTCATTTTTGCCGATACCCTCCTATCACACATCACACCGGACACTTTTCTCCAACCATTCCAACCTGCCTGCACACGCTTCTTCACCTCTTTTCCACACTCTTCATTGCTCTGGATTGTTGAGCCTAAGTATGATATTATATTGCTCGCACGAGCCAACGATATGAAGTGCAATACACAACCTCTCAAGAAACAACACGGGAAAATTTCTAACTGGAACGAAGAGAAAGGTGGAGAGAGACGGAGATATTAAGATATAAATAAGTAAAACAAGTTTAAATAAGGATGTATTTTTTTATTTCAATCACATTGTTTCACTTTAAATCTTTTCTGTTCCAGATTAAAAAACAACATGAAGGAAGTTTTTTTTATTTTAAGTTGCACTATATTTCTTTCTTTTTTGTTTTTAATGTTAATAAAAATACAATGTTAATGCAGAGGTGTACTAATAATTTTATAGACAAATAATACTACTTATAGTCGCTCGTGGGGCGGTGGGGGTGGCGTGAAATGTTTTTTTCTTCCTAGAGGGGGCGCCACAGAAAATAATTGAGAAGCACTGCTGTAATGAGATAATTAACAATTATCTGGACAAAGGTGAGATGGATGTCACTGAATAGTCAGAGACTAAATTCTCAAACACGAGGCATACAACAGTGTTCCAATGACAGTAGTAACACGAGTCGATGTGATTTGGTTCGTGTGTCAGTGGTTGTAATGTTTTTAAAGTTATGGCTGATTAGTGTATTACACAGCACACAGAGACTTGTTAGGTAACTCTACAAAATCAGAACCTCCCACTTTCTCCAATTAAATACCTAAAAGACTCCCAACATTGCAAAGATAAATCACAGAAAAAGTTTTGTTTAAATATACTGGTCCTTCTCAAAAAATTAGCATATTGTGATAAAGTTCATTATTTTCTGTAATATACTGATAAACATTAGACTTTCATATATTTTAGATTCATTACACACAACTGAAGTAGTTCAAGCCTTTTATTGTTTTAATACTGATGATTTTGGCAAAAAAGTAAAGAAAAACCAAAAATCCCTATTTAAAAAAATTTGCATATTTCATACGACCCAAAAAAAAAAAAAAAAAAAAAAAAAAAAAAAAAGTGTTTTTAATACAAAAAAGTCAACCTTCAAATAATTATGTGCAGTTATGCACTCAATACTTTGTCGGGAATCCTTTTGCAGAAATGACTGCTTCAATGCGGCGTGGCATGGAGGCAATCGGCCTGTGACACTGCTGAGGTGTTACGGAGGCCCAGGATGCTTCGATAGCGGCCTTAAGCTCATCCACAGTGTTGGGTCTGGTGTCTCTCAACTTTCTCTTCACAATATCCTCACAGATTAGCAGTGGTTTTGGCACCGTGAGCAGGTGCCAGGTCATGCTGAGAAATGAAACCTTCATCTCCATAAAGCTTTTCAGCAGATGGAAGCATGAAGTGCTCCAAAATCTCCTGATGGCTAGCTGCATTGACCCTGCCCTTGATCAAACACAGTGGACCAACACCTCTTCTGGTTGTGCAGCGTTTTCTGCCACACTTTTTCCTTCCCACAGACGTCCCACTGCGGTGCCTTGATACAGCACTCTGGGAACAGCCTATTCACTCAGAGATTTCTTTCTATGTCTTACCCTCTTGCTTGAGGGTGTCAATGATGGCCTTCTGGACAACAGTCAGGTCGGCAGTCTTACCCATGATTGCGGTTTTGAGTAATGAACCAGGCTGGGAGTTTTTAAAAGCCTCAGGAATCTTTTGCAGGTGTTTAGAGTTAATTGGTTGATTCAGATGATTAGGTTAATAGCTCGTTTAGACTACCTGAACATGATATGCTAATTTTTTGAGATAGGAATTTTGGGTTTTCATGAGCTGTATGCCAAAATCATTAATATTAAAACAATAAAAGACCTGAAATATTTCAGTTGGTGTGTAATAAATCTAAAATATATGAAAGTTTCATTTTTCTGAGTACATTACAGAAAATAATGAACTTTATCCCAATATGCTAATTTTTTGAGAAGGACCAATATAGCATTAAGCTATAAGTTGGGATGTGTGGAGTTGCTTCCCCATCGCTTCAACCATTGCATTGTAAAGTTACACAATATGGAAAGTACAAGAACAGCAAAATCCTAAACCCAAAAGCCAGGCGTGTAGCTCGGCTGCAGCCGCTATGATGATGAAGCTGTAAGTAGCAGCAAGAAAGGGCAAAGGTAATTTTAAAGGAACTGATTAGTTTTGGGGGAATAAAAGAGATGCAATCAATGTCAAAAGCACCCCACAAACACAGACAAACAATATAAGTAAACACTACAGTACTGATTAATAATTAGTACAACCCAAATAGGCCCTAAGCAAAATCATGAGAAGCAATCAACTGGACAAGAGCAACCATTTCTTCCCAGAATGCACAGCATTCCATTTGACAGGAGGAGCAGTGATGTGACTGAGAGGCCATGTAACATGTACCAAACCCTGCACAGGCAGGCATCAGAGAACTAAAATAAGATTAGTGGAGCACTAATGCTCACCAGCACACTGCCTCAGTGCTGCACAATCAGGTTAGCACACTGCTGTGTGTCCCGTCTTTACTTCGTGTTTTTCAGGAAACCTGATAATGAGTTCTATAACCAAATTGTATCTTATGCCTGCTTAAACAAACATACCGGGCTTCAGACTGATGACTGATGTCAGCAGGTATGTGAAAAAGCAGGCAGAGAGAGAGGTGCAAGGATTGAACAGGATTTGGGATTGTTTTCAGTGCTGCCAGTCAGAATTTGTTGCGCTTGCTGTGCCAAATCCCCCATAGGAGTGTTTTAGGAGATTAGGTTGCCCCAGGACGGTGCATGGAGCCGCTCTCTTGCTGCAGGCTTACGTTACCTCTGGGAATGTGTGGAGGGAACATTCGCAAGCTGCTCATACCCATGTTAACCCAGATGTTGGACTGGGGGGTGCGTGTGGCCGGCTGCTGTCGCAGGAAGAGCAAATAATGGGGGAAGAGCTCCAACTCTGGCTCGTTTGTGATGACTGACCGGATCACCTTGAGACAGACAAACAGAAAGGAAAGTGTTGCAGCCTGGCCAATAAACTGAGCTGAACAAAGCTGAATAAATTTAGTATAATTGTTCTTAATAATTGAATATCCAGGGTGTTTAGTCTTCACATTTGTTGTACGCATGTTAAATTTAAGGTTCTCAAAAGCAGCAAAAAAAAAAAAAAATAGCATGGGCGGACTTGTAACGTCTTACTGATGAAGTCTGGCACACATACCGGTCTGGGCAGGCTGAGGTTGGCACCGTACCAGTGGTAGAGTGCCCGCCACACTGGCTCTGGTACTGTTTCAAAATCCCTGCCAGCCATCAGATTCAAGGGTCTCTTCAAACGCCCACCCTCCATGGTTAATGTAGGTGCCTGCAGGGAGGGGCCACAAAACATTGTCTAATTATCAAAACAGTGATGACAATAAAGTTTGCCCTGATAAATAGTCATTTAAATGTCAACTTTTTTTTTTTTTTTATAAATGAACCATAACCAAAAGCAGCAGACCACCTGTTGAATCATTGCACTGCCAGCAGAGTGAGACAAAGTCTAAGCTTATTTGTTCGAACTCAAGCGAGTTTAGTGGCTTCTAATCACAAAGTTTTTATGCTGCGTAATAACACCTTGTCCTTCAAACTGACTCTCATGCTGCCAAGCCCGATTTAACAATAAAACCGACACCACACTGAGCCTCACACCTTGACTCATTGCAGTCTGACACTCTGCTGCTTTAAAAATATTATGAGTTTCTCACTATTTAATTTGATGTCATAAAAATATCACATATCACCTTGCCTGCAAAATTCCACTGAAATTTGGCAGTAATGAAATGGCAAATTGTCAATCATACACAGCTCTTGCTATAAGAGCCTTGAAAGCATTTGGGTAGGGAGAAAATTGCCAATTTTCCAGCTGTTGACTTTGACAGTTTTTTTTTGACAGGATTTATAGTGAAAAATTCATAATGTAAGATTCCAACATAAGATTCCTATTGTAGCTTCACCGATGCTTGAAGAAGTTTGGGTGCTTTACTTTGTGTGCCGCTCTCAGAAAGAGGTGCTTCCATGTAAATCATCGAAACAATTTGTTGTCGTAGATATCATGTCCCATGGCATAAATGTATGTAGAATAAAATAAGCACAAATATATATCTTTTTTTTTTTTTTTTTTTTTTTTTTTTAATGGCCATAGTTAAAGAGAATGGGTAGGCTAGTCAACAATAGGCCCAATTGAGTTATAATGGATGACCAGGCATATTTTTTGTGTGTGTGCATAAAGTGCACTGCATGTAACACACAGACCTTTATGGGCTCAGTGGTGACTAAGGGCTGGTTGTCGATGGCACCTGGTCTCTGCGCAGCCATCTGGTTGGGTAGGTGGCCATTGGGTGTAGAGAAACACTGGTTATTGCTGTCCAAAACATTGTGCTGCCGAGCAAAGCAGATGTCTGTGGCTGATGAGCTCACATGTGGCAGCTGACCTGAGAAAGGAATAGACAAACTTTTGATCATTAATTTATTGCTTCACAAATAATTACCAATCAAATCAAATTTATTTTTATTAAAAACAATTACAGTTGCAATTATGCAGTAATGCTATGCATTTCTATGGTGCAGAGTTGGGTATCATTTTTGTTTTTCATGCGATACATTCAAAATTGTGCTTATGATCAATTAAATCTATTATATTAAAGAACAGCTTTTTAAACTTTAAGGCAGGGGTGTCAAACTCATGTCCAAAGGGCCATGTGGCTGCAGGTTTTTGTTTCAACCAAGCAGCCGCACGCCTGACTTTGCTCGTTTAAATAAACGATTTGAGTCTTCAGGCAGTTGACTGGTCAATCTGTGTGCTTTGTACAGAGACTGACCAATCAACTGCCTGAAGACTCAAATCAGCTGTTTAAATGAGCAAAATCAGGTGTGCGGCTGCTTGGTTGAAACAAAAGCCTGCAGCCACATGGCCCTTTGTGGCATGAGTTTGACACCCCTGCTTTAAGGCAAATTTGAAGTTCAAATTGCTATCACTGCATATCCTTCCATCCAGTTACTCTCTACATACTGTCAGGGTCATAAAGACAGACGGAGCCAATCCCCACTTCGGGCAAAGAGAAAGGTCTTTCTACAGGTCACAGGAATAGCAAACACTCACACTCATTCACACCCATGGTCAATTTTGTTAACCTAGTGTGTGTCTTTGGACTATTAAAGGAAACCTGAATACCCAGAGGACCCCCCCACACACACACACACACACACAGGGAGGATTATGTAACTTTTCTTGTTTGCCAAAAATAAATAAATAATCCAATAAAAACACTTTCAACTTTATTCAAATACACTATATTTAATTATACTTCAGAATAAGAAAATTGATAAATTCTTGAGATGAACTGTAGTAGAGAAAATCTGAAAATCAAGTGTACAACAAATATGCCAATATAAACCCCACTTATTGCATTAAAGTGGCACTGAAATGAGGCATTGCAATTCTGTGTTTGAGTCTGTACTGCAGATAGTAAAAGGATACAAATAAGTGACACTGAGTTTCAGTAATGAACCGTATTATAGTGATAATGCTCATTATATAAGAAAAGATATGTCTTGTATTAAAACACTGACTGTGCAGATTTTGACACTGATGACAGACGATAAATAATAATAATGACACAGATTACAAAATTGCTAATATAAATAGTATAGTGAATAGTCTCCTGCAGTGTTAATAAGCAACTGAAGTATGATGTGGAGAATCCAAGGCCAGGGTAAATAATACCCTCAAGATTGAATAATGGGAAGGCTGACAGAGCAAAGAGGAAGCAGAGCTGAGGAAATAGTGTTTGCTGTACACACACTGATAAATTTCGGCTCAAATAGTACTGTATACAACATAAGCGCCCAGGGTGCTTTTAAAAAAAAATTGGAGTGGGTGGGCGCTTATTAAAATATTGCCAACTGTAAGTGCTTCTTACCATCAAGGTAGAAAACATGAATAATAACAGAACAATAAATGAGTTTTACTGGTATTTTTGTTATTCATTTTATCGCATCAAGCAAACTATTTACAAGAAAGCTGAAAATAAACAGAAAACAGAATAAACTTAAAAAAAAAAAAAAAAGACTTTTCCTTCCCTTACTTTTCCCTCACGGTGCTGTTCCTTTAAACATTTCCTTTAAACATTTTCCCAAGTAAAATGAGCCAATCAGAATGTCAACTTTAGCACATGGCAAGTTGACCCAATCAGCAGCACATGGCCAGGAACCTCTTTAAATTTATCAAGTTAGTGAGCAGGAGAATCGGGTGAAAACACTCGTTATCACTTTCTGATAGATCCATATCTGGCTCATCGCTCCATTCATTCAGAGCATCCCATAGTTTTGCTGTAGCACTTTCTAATGGTTCATCGGCTGTTGGACATTTACCAAGAGAACACAGCAAAATATTTTCCTGTTTTTTAAAGCACGGCGGAACAATCAAATGTGTTGTTACTGATGAATGTTATAGACATTCCCCAGTGGCAGGGGGTCTTGAAATACCGTGTAAACTCACTTTTGCAGGCAGTGAACGCCTCATTTTACGGTAATAGAGACTGATCGAATAAAATTAGTAAGTTTGATCTACAATTTTGCTCCCAGTACACATGGGCGGTTATTAGACGTTAGATAAAAACATGGGTGGGGGGGTGGGGGGGCCTTATTGGAGCACAGTGCTTATTATGTCGAATACGGTATTAATCATTTTAAAAAGTTAGATATATTTGTAGGTAGTAAATAAAGTGTCTTGAAGTATTTGAGTACGTCCTTTCCTTTACAATGCAACAGCCAGTCACAGTACTATGTTGCTATCTACTTAGTGTCAGTAAGCGCGACAAGATAAGCGTGCTATACAGCGAGCATAAATTACGATTAATCCTTTGTAACAATAAGCAACAGGATAAAGAGCTGAGAACCAGAGGGATGGAACCAACAAACAGCTGTTTTTGGGGGGAAAATGCAAACGATTTTGTAACATAAAATAAATTTATTCATTCATTAAAAAAAAAAAAAAAAAAAAAAAAAAAAAAAAAAAAATCAGGGATAGTGACCAAAACATGATTCAAGGCCATAAAGAACCAGAATGGACCATCCTGCTACACACAGGCCTCATCAACATCTATCAAAATATGACTTTATCCCATGTTTCAGTTTTTTTGGAGTTAGACCACTGTGGCTCTCAGCCCTTCAAATATGGAATTGCATTATTTGAGGGAAATAACCGAATTTTTATATTCAGGAACAACATTTTTCCACCAAACACCACTCTATCTGCTTTTGTGATGAGAATTGGGCAGCTATTTTGTTTGGAATGACAGACAGAGAAGATAGTTAGTCAGATAGTTTTTCAGCATTTCTCCACCATGTCAGAAACACTGCAGCCCTTGGATATAAACTTTATTTTAATTCATTGTTGTAATTTTCACTCGATGTATGCTGTTGTAGTCCTCCATCAATATTGATATGCTTACAACAACAAAAATATTGAGAAAATAAAATTAAGTTTACAGATCAGGGCCACAGTGCTTGGCAGTCTGCCATAGAGTGTAGCCAATCTACCTAACTTACAAACTCTATGAGAAGAATACAGTGGCATGTGTAATAATTGTGCAAATTAAATGATGGCAACAATGCAATATCAATAATGTATGGCTTTCTCTCAGTGATAAGCGAATAGCCCATTGATACAGCAGATTCTAATAGGGTTAGCACTGGGCTCATGTTCAGCATTCATTCATTTTCTGAACTGATTAATCCTAATTAGAGTCGCGAGGATTCTGGCACCCATCTCAGCCGACTCCAGGCAAGGGCAGAGTACACCCTGGAGAGCTCACCAGACCATCTTAGGGCAGAAACAGGCTGATGGCTATGCAGCTACTCTCGAAGAAAGTCAGAAATGGTTCTTTTACATATGCCTCACACCATAGACAGTGAGAAACATGGCCGGCCTTCGATAACCCAGTTAGTTGCACTGGGGGACACATACAACTTGTTGACAGTGGGGCTTGAACTCCCAACCATGGGATCAGTGATCCAGCACCTTACCATCAGACCACCACTGCCTCATGTTCAGCATTTCCTTAATACTCTACAAAAAAAGCTGTATTTACATTTCTAACATTGTGATGTGATGGAAAATTAAACCACAAATGTTACACCAATTCTGAGTAACAGCTTAAAAATGCTTCTTTTTCAGAGCATACACAGTGTTCCAAAAGCGGTCAAGCCATGTGACATTGTTGTGCAATTTTATATGCTATTTGAAAATGTTTGCCAATATAGGCAATCTAAATTGCATTTAACATCAGTAGGTAATCCATAAAAGTCAATCCATAAAAAATGGTCTGATAAAATATAGAGCATGTGTTTTGATGGAAAAAAAAAAAAAAAACCCTATCACAACTTTTGAGTCCTGCGGCAGCCAATTCCACGGGAACAGATGTCACTCTTGTGTGACCCAATTACTGAACTATATTGACTACACTCAAGTTACACCTGAAAAATCTTGCTTTTTTTATTCAAAGTCTACAATTACCTGTACCTAAACAGAGATAGTGAAACTGATGAAACAATAAAAATCCACTCATGTCTGCTCTGATTAGATCAGGTCATATCGCTCTGAATGTTTGCGTCGAATACTACGACTTATAACGACACTCTGTAGTCTACTAATTTACCTTTTTATAGTAAAGAATAACTTCTTTGTTCCTGCAATTCAGTGTTTAATAATTCAAAACATACACTGTAATTGTTGGAACATAATTCATGACTGACGCAACATATGAGAATTAAAATGTTAACATTTTACATAAATAGATCTTTTTTTAACAACAAAAAGGCAATAAAGATTAATTTCCACCCATTGGGTAATATTTTCAGAGAATCAGCCACAAAAACTGAAGACTATTAAAACTTACAGCTTAACTTTGTAAGACAAATAAATTACTAAAAACCTGATATTTTCACAGGCTTTTTCCAAAAAGTGCAGAGTCCGACATTCAAAATGGCTGCCGGTCACATGACATAAGACACGCCTAAAATATTTTATTACAACTTAATTGTTTATCTATCAGTCGTTCATAATCATAGAAAATTTATTTTCGAGTGATAAAAAAAAAAAAAGTGTCCCCTTGGGTAATATTTTTTGTGGAATTGCCCTTGCATGGCACTGCAACGACAAACCAGTAAAACATCAGCGTGATGCCCATGACACAGCAATACAACAGATTGCCAGAGACAGGAGTTATGCCGCATAGGAAAGAAGGGCTGGGCAATCACACACAGATGCAGCTGGATTAAAGAGAAGAGACGAAATGATGATAGTAAACTACATCACACTAAAATAGCAGCATTGCTGAGATTTGCTCAAACAGAACTTGGCTGATATTAAATCAGTGCACTGCAGATCAACAGTTCAGATCACCCACACCAACAGGAAAGTAAAATTAAAAATTGTACCTGTAAAGTTGATGGTACTATAAACAACTAGATAACTAACTCTTGGCTCATGCATGTGGAATGCGAGAGATACGGGTTAGGATAAGAAGTAAGCAGATAGCGTTCGACTTTACCCAGACAACAAAATCAGACTTAATTCCAAATATTACACACAAAAAAAATACAACTTTAAATGTGCTGACGATGTATAATAAGGTAACTGATTAGTACTGTATAATAAAGCCACACACTTACTGTTCGGGGTACTCTCAGAAACCTCCCAGTTGCTTTTTGGAGACTTTTCTCCTGGAGAGCTCAGAGATCTTGCGACTGTTCCAGTCTTGTTCAGACCCGGTTCAGCAGATGGTGTGGACTGAGGAGTCCTCTTGCCATTGACGAGCATCCCTGGTTGCTCCACAACTATGGATTTATTATCCTATGTAAAGAAACATCACATCAGCGTTACCTTTATTCGTGTCATAATGTACATTTCTCATTGCATACTGTCTCAGCAAAATTCCTCATTCTTGTCAATGGCACGCTACTCACATATTTAACATAATCTTTCCAGAGTTTCCACCACTGCATGGAGATGAGGAACCAGTTTTGGCCTGGCTGCAGGCCATGCCTGCTCTCTCGTTCCAGCCATCCTCTGAGAGTATGCACGCATGCGTGCACACACACGTACACACACACACACACACACACACACACACACACACACACACACACTGTTTATATGTAAATCTCACCATAACTTCAGTAACACAAAGAAAACCTTCTGACTCAATTTTTTTTTAAATACACGCTGAGGTCAAATTGGTCAACACTAAAACTTTAAACATAACCTCAATGTATAAAAATCCAAGCTTGTAAACAATGCACATATCAGGATTATAATAATGTGGTAATCTCATAACATAAATGCAAAACAATAATAAGCAATGCAAACCAGTAAGAGAAACGTGTATAAATTGAATGGGCCAAAACTAATTATACAAACTTTGCTATTACTTAATTTATTTTTGACATTTAACATTTACAGAATTTGGCAATTACTCTTATCCAGATTGACTTACAATTATCATTTTAATACAACTGAGCAAGTGAGGGTTAAGGGCCTTGCTCAAGGGCCCAATACTGTAGTGGTGCCAATGGGGATTGAACCGCTGACTTTCGGATTAGTAACCCATTGTCTTAACCATTGCCACTTTATAAAATGTAAATTTATACTTAAATGGTGCACACAGTGAACTTTAATAAAACGATCAGCCAACAAGTCGGTTGCACTTCAATGCTTAAATGTATGAAACTTCTCAAACAAAAGGCAACAACCAAATAATTACAACTGATTTTTTTTAATCTTTACTAAATGCCATTTGTGGCCCATAACTGATGAAAAAAAAATACTAGCAACTGCCTAGCTAGCCAACGTACCACTGCAATCCCTACAAATGACACATTACACTAGACCAGCTTATAAATTATACCCACACCCATGTTTGCTTCACACTCACATAGAACACAGGGAGGAAAGAATTCCAGGAGGACTGTTGTTTTAAAGAACAATGCTCAATTGACTACAGTGTTCTAGAGGAATTAGCAAACATAATGAATGTCTAGACAACATTTCATAATCAAAGTCATTATCATATAATAATAATAATAATAATAATAATAATAATATTCACCAAGAGACAAAGCTCAATACACAACACAAATCTATTAAATCTCTTGTGGTCAGCAATGGGGTTTGGAATAAAGCTAATGAAGGAAACTATGGATAGATTTCAGCTTCCTTTGGACTTTACTCACCTGATGATCTGTCCTTCTTCCTTAGGCGTAGCAGGCCGGAGGCCCAGGACTATGTGACACACCTGATTAAAGTGATAACAGAAGTAGGAAAAAAGTGAAAATGTATGAGGAAATGAAAACTGTAGATACAATACAGTATGTAGAAAAACTCATGATACCTGAAAGAGGAGGTTGAGGAACTCGCTTGCTAGAGCACTCTTTACACTCCATATCTGATAGTCCTCCAGTGTTAGTTGTCCTTGCTGTGTGATTAAAAGGACAGAAACGGTGAAGTTTAGATTGCTGTTCATTAATTTAAAACCAAGCAGATTTTGGAGGAAGAAAAGAAACTACATACTTTTGTAGTGTCATGAATTGTAAGGATTTCTTCAACAATATCAGAAACACTGGATTCCAATTCCTGGAGAGAAAGAAAGTAAAATTGCAGTCTATAAAGGAATTTGAGGCTTAAATCAAAACAACTCTCACAAAAAAACAAAAAAATACATTTAAATGGACACTCGACCCCTGTGCCAACATGCATTTCCCAACCAGATTTAAATCAATCTGGTTGGGAAATGACCAACAGGAAAAGGAAAAACTGAAAGAAAAACAAAACAAAAAAAAAATCTGACAATTTTAAATCGCTTACTAGAAGAGTGTCGGTGCGGTTGTCTTTCCACACTTCCTCTAAGGCCACGACCATCTTGTGCAACTCATCTCGAGACAAAATTCCATCCCGATCTACGTCAAACACTTTGAAACAAACTGGACGAAAAGGAGTGGATTACTGATTAGGAAACATCCACATTAACATTTTAATTAACAACCGCAACTCCAAAGGAAAATA
>CM045747.1:25065581-25123081 GCA_024760905.1 Plotosus lineatus | reverse complement strand
GCAGCTTGTGTCTGCCCACAAGGAGTGTGTTTCATTTCATGCAGGCTAACAGTAATATCAGCTACGATAGTAATGGCTGTCAAGTCTCTCCTTCTGTGTCAGATATTGAACAAAAGGGACACAATTTTATCCTTCTGCCTCAGGTCATAGCCAATTACACTGCTAATGCCCATCTTCTCCAATCGGTCCTGCTACATGTCCAAACATCAATTTTGCCTTCTGTCACATCACAAATAACAGGGTTTGTTCTGAGCTGCATATTTTAGCATTTGACGCTGAAAAGTTTCCTTTCAACAACAAGAGTTAAGTGCAAAGTAACATTTTTATGAGAATAATCATTCAAACAAAAGAAACTACACACAGTTACAAATTATTAAGATCTTAAATGAGATTACTGTATTTGGTGTCTTTGTGTGATTAAATGCAACTATAACTGTTCCGATTAGCCGCACTAAAAAAATGTGCTAATGCTAATGTAATAACAGATGTGACTCTTCTTTTTAATAGTGCTGAAGTATTGGCATGATATGGTCAGAAAGCGAAAGACGGTACCCACCTAGAGGTGAAACCCTGTCAGAATGGCAGCAGAGGACCCACAACATGCCACGGCTCAGGTACAGACCACAGCAAACTCCAAACAGTATGCCATCACATGGGGTGGGGGGGGGGGGGCATACTACCAGAAACATTTTGACCCAGGTTTTTCTCTATATTTGTCACACGACACATTAGAGATAATTCACTCGTTGCTCTGTCCCTCAAGGCCTGCTATTTGTGCAGGGAATTAAAGGTGCATGGAGATAGACACACACTGAGTTCATGGTGGCTTCATGCCACACACACACACACACACACACACACACACACACACACACACACACTTTACCTGATTAAGAGGATAAAAGCAGGCAGGAGATTAGTCTCTGGTTTCCTCTCTGATTGATTTCAGATCTTTTCGGTTCTCTCCTTGATTGACAATCCAAACTCATTCGAAATATTTACATATCAGCATAATCCATCTGATTTTCTCATGTCATTTCATAATATACTATAATCCACTTTCCCCCTCATCTCACATGATGTCTTTTAGCAGTAATCATTCAGATGTCGCTACAGCTGAGAATCCAATCATGTCTTAAAGTGCAGTGTATTGATTCAACCAGCCAGCGGAAGTGTCAGTCACCAGAAAAACGATTTTCTTTCTACCCAAACAATCTATACTATTTTTAATCTGCACACCTGATTAATACACTATAAATTGAAGTTGTTGGTCAATGGACTGATTTACATAGTTTTCCTCCACTGGATTTGTTAAAAGATCAGCAGTGAGCTTCCTAAATCAACAATCTAAATTACAACCCAGTGGATTTAAATAATTTACACTTCATGCATTGCATTCCTGAACATTACCAGCTGGGCAACATGACATTCTATTCATTCATTTTACGAAGCACTTTTTTCCCCTACTAGGGTTGCAAGAAGACCGGAGCCTATAAACAGCTTTCCAGACCACTGTAGAGCCAACACACAGACAACCATTCATACTTACACTCGCACCTAGGGGCTTACTGGAAGATCCAATTAATCTAATGTGTATGTCTTTGGACTGTGGGAGGAAACCCATGCAAGCAGGAGAGAACATGCAAAGTTCTCATAAAAGCACCCACACTAAAACTGGGGCTCAAACCTAGGACTGTAAGGTGGATGTGCTCGCTACTACACCACCGTGCCGTCCTATCTGACATGTGGGCCATTCTGTGTGAGATTTTCCCATTTTCAGAAAATTTACCACCATACAGTCTCAGTGGGTCTCAGAGTTTGATTTATAAATATTTTAATCTGCATTGTTAAAAAGCTTAACTTGAATAGTTATCAACAACTTCCAGACTTCTGGAAAGTGTGGATTTCCCCTCCCTCTTGGTCTCGTTTTTTCACGCGCTTTTTTTTTAGCGTTCGACTTCCGAGACAAAAAATCCTGGATTTTTTTGGTCGAATTTTTATTTGTTTGACCTCTACAGCATTCGAGTACCGAGACACCACTGTAATAGCTTTTATTTCAACACACACAAATTGGGAACATGACACGTTCTATCCCAATTTGGAACATGAAGAAAAAAATATGAAATTTGCATTCGTGGTTACTTGTGTGAACAGGTTTGTGGCCCAGGATGATTGGACTACATTCCACAGTTTTTCTTGGTTTTGAATCAGAAACTGCAACCACCGCTCCATAATGTCAATCTTATTGGTCTGGAACAGTGTACTGTGGCTTGAATTCAGTGTTTGGGGGTCATCTGAGGGGGCCACTAGACCCAAAAAGAACAATCTTCCTTTCATCAGCCCACATAATGTTGTGCCACTTCTTTTTAGACAAGTCGATGTGCTTGTTGGAAAATTGTAACCTCTTCAGCACATGTCTTTTTTCAACAGTGGGACTTAGTGGGGCTTCTTGCCCATAGCTTGGCTTCATGTAAGCGTCTTCTAATTCTACCAGGACTCACAGGTAACTTTATATGTTCTCTGACCTTCCTGGAGCTGATTGTTGGCGGAGTCTTTGCCGTTTTGACTTGTCTTCCATTCGTTCAAATGGTTGTTTGTCACTTTATTCCATGTCCTTCAGGTTTTTGTTGCCATTTTAAAGCATTTGGGACAATTTTAGCTGACCAGATTATCATTTTCTGCACTTGTTTATGTTCTCCCTTCTACAATCAACTTTTTAATCAAAATATACTAGTCTTCCGAACAATGTCAAGAATTACTAATTTTCCTCAGAAATTCAGAGAGAAATACACTACAACCAGCATGTACAACATTAGCGCCCTTCTTTCATTAAATAAGGACAATTACTGTGGTAAGAGGCATGTAAAAGAAACAATTGCTGACTTTTTTGCTTGCGTGTTTCTGTCCCTTGCTAAAAAGGGTTGTGTCAGGAAGGGCATCCGACGTAAAAACCTATGCCAAATCAAACATACGAATCATTCGCTGTGGCGACCCCTGAAAAAAAAAAGGGGAGGGGGGGGAGGCAAAAGGAAAATTAAACTGTATTTGCACCTATTTTTCAAAGAATGAATGACATCACTAACTGAGCTCCACACTGCTAATTATTTTGAACCTTTCAATTTGTGATTCAAATACACAGAATCGACAGCATGCAGGTAATGACTGTTGGAGCCCATTACTCTACTACACCTACTAGTAAATTATTTGCCATGTCGAAATATAATTTCTACCAAAAACAGTGATTGATCAGGTTAGTGATTTCTGACTGATATTATTTTGAACACAATTGTGTGATGACTGTCTGTGAAGTTTTATGTCTATGTAACCAATTCCCCGACAAGATATGGCTCCTTGAAATTTGATGAAAATGTGTAAGAGATACACAGAGAAGTAGAATAAAAGCTAGAAAAAATTGCTTGTATCCGAACCTGTTAATGAGGAATTGGGGGGGGGGGGGGAAATGAACAAACAAACAAACAAACAAACAAACAAACAAAACAAAAAAAAATCACTAGTGGCTTTTTCTGAACTTCCATGCCTATATTTCATGATCTTCAAAAAGGGTTTCAAGTGTAAAAACGAAACTTTAAGAAGCTAAAGATGAATGAAGAAATGGTTTATCTGACACTGAATATGAAATGAACTCGCTGAATGTTTCTTTAATTATCCAGACGCATCCCGATTTACGCTTTTAATTGGTTCCGAATGGCCGAATGTAAGTTGAAAGTGAACGCAAGTTGTTACAGTGACGTATGACACTCATACTGTACTATACATCCATAAATACGGTAATGGTATCTCATAAAACACCCCTAAATGAATTATTATAAACAACAATGTAAAATTATATCAAATAATATCAACATTAAATTTCAAATAAGTCACTTATTTATACCGAGTCACTTCACATGAAGTTTAAAACAGCCAATCAACGCTTACAATATGTGAAGTGCTCAAAACCGAAAGTCGTGTACTTGCGAAAGGGTTTGCTGTGGGTTATACAGACTTCCGGTCTTTCAAGTGTGCAAGGGTGCCGTTGAACTCGTTTAAAACTCAGCCTGCACTGATGTGAATCAACAGCAGAGCGGAGAGTTCTCGTTTCATTTATTTTACAACTCTCTTTTCTTAACTGAGTATGCATGGTAGATTGGGCCGATCCGAGCAGATCGTTAATTCATCTCTGTGTATGAGACTTGCACCCATGCTAGTAGGTTTACGCTTCTGACCAACCATATTTCCTTAGGGTTACAAAAGTCCGCAAAACAGTGTAAACACAAAGATGACAGGGACGACGTCTTAACGTCAGGTAACACCCCATATAACTGAGTTATTTATATATATATAAAATATATTTATGTCGCTTATATATGTATATATACACACACATAAAAAAAACGATATATAAAACTGAACTGGGAAGAAGAAGGAGGGGCATGTTCAGTCTGTCGTTTGTAAACAATGGACGCAGCGTCATTACGTCAGCGTACTACGTAGGTACGTCTAAACTCAAAATTTGACTTTTTTAAAAAAAAAAAAAAAAAAAACAACATAAAATAGAAAAAAAAAAAACCATAAAACGG
Source organism: Plotosus lineatus (assembly GCA_024760905.1). Taxonomy (NCBI): domain Eukaryota; kingdom Metazoa; phylum Chordata; class Actinopteri; order Siluriformes; family Plotosidae; genus Plotosus; species Plotosus lineatus. The sequence goes on along the minus strand of CM045747.1, from coordinate 25,118,501 downwards.
ATGAACGCAAGTTGGGGAGCGTCTGTATGTGAGGTTTCATGATGCTGTGATGAACATTTTAGGACTTAAAAATATTACCCAAAAAACATGATTTCACAACTTGAATTTTGAAAAGTAATCATGTGATCTTGCCAAAATTTTCAGGTTTGCCTTTTTCAAAATATACTAGTCCTTCTCAAAAAATTAGCATATTGTGATGAAGTTCATTATTTTTTTAAACGTACTGATAAAAATTAAACTTTTATATATTTTAGATTCATTGCACACCAAATGAAATATTTCAGGTCTTTTATTGTTTTAATACTGATGATTTTGGCATACAGCTCATGAAAACCCAAAATCCCTATCTCAAAAAATTAGCATATTTCATCCGACCAATAAAAAAGAAAGTGTTTTTTATACAAAAAAAAGTCGACAGTTCAATTCTGTCCTTCAATGAAGTTCAGTTATGCACTCAATACTTGGTCAGGAATCCTTTTGTAGAAATAACTGCTTCAATGCGGCGTGGCATGGAGTCAATCAGCCTGTGGCACTGCTGAGGTGTTACGGAGACCCAGGATGCTTCGATAGCAGCCTTAAGCTCATCCACAGTGTTGGGTCTTGTGTCTCTCAACTTTCTCTTCACAATATCCCACAGATTCTCCATGGGGTTCAGTTCAGGAGAGTTGGCAGGCCAATTGAGCACAGTAATACCATGGTCAGTAAACCATTTAGCAGTGGTTTTGGCACTGTGAGCAGGTGCCAGGTCGTGCTGAAAAATGAAATCTTCATCTCCATAAAGCTTTTCAGCAGATGGAAGCATGAAGTGCTCAAAAATCTCCTGATGGCTAGCTGCATTGACCCTGCCCCTGATAAAACACACTGGACCAACACCAACAGCTGACATGGCACCCCAGACCATCACTGACTGTGGGTACTTGACACTGGACTTCAGGCATTTTGGCATTTCCTTCTCCCCAGTCTTCCTCCAGACTCTGGCACCTTGATTTCCGAATGACATGCAAAATTTGCTTTCATCCGAAAAAAGTACAAAAAAAGTCAAGTGCTGCTTTTCTGTAGCCCAGGTCAGGCGCTTCTGCCGCTGTTTCTGGTTCAAAAGTGGCTTGACCTGGGGGAATGCGGCACCTGTAGCCCAGTCCACTGCTTCCACAGGTCCCCCAAGATCTGGAATCGGCCCTTCTCCACAATCTTCCTCAGGGTCCAGTCACCTCTTCTGGTTGTGCAGCGTTTTCTGCCACACTTTTTCCTTCCCACAGACGTCCCACTGAGGTGCCTTGAGACAGCACTCTGGGAACAGCCTATTCGCTCAGAGATTTCTTTCTGTGTCTTACCCTCTTGCTTGAGGGTGTCAATGATGGCCTTCTGGACAGCAGTCAGGTCTGCACTCTTAACCATGATTGTTGTTTTGAGTAATGAACCAGGCTGAGAGTTTTTAAAAGCCTCAGGAATCTTTTGCAGGTGTTTGGAGTTAATTGGTTGATTCAGATGATTAGGTTAATAGCTCGTTTAGAGTACCTTTTCATCATATGCTAATTTTTTGAGATAGGAATTCTGGGTTTTCATGAGCTGTATGCCAAAATCATCAGTATTAAAACAATAAAAGACCTGAAATATTTCAGTTGGTGTTCGATGAATCTAAAATATATGAAAGTTAAATTTTTTATCAGTACATTACAGAAAATAATGAACTTTATCACAATATGCTAATTTTTTGAGAAGGACTAATAGATTCAAATATACAGTATATGTCTGAGGAAAATCTGAGACTAGATGGTTGATACCATCTGATGCTTTGACATGGAATGTGAAATTATTTGAAGGAAAATAAAAATGTTATTATGGGTACTGCAAAAAAATTTTTTTACAGTACTTATAAAATATCTGAAATGAAAGCAAATTGACCAAAATTAATTAAATTTAGTTTTAACATAAAAAAAATTGTGTTTGAATTTTATTATGTATCCTTTAAAATTTCTTCCAATCGAAAACAAGCCATTAAATTATTTTGTGGATATCCTCTAGTGCCAAATAATGCAGCCGTGGGGGGGCACAAACCAGTGTCTCTCCCTCACACCGGTCCCAAGCCCAGATACATGCAGAGCGTTGCGTCAGGAAGGGCATCCGGCGTAAAACAAATGCCAAATAAACTATGCGAATCACAAGAAAGAATGACATACCAGATTGGTCGAGGCCCGGGTTAACAACGACCGCCATCAGTGCCGTCAACCAACAGGGTGCTGATGGAAATTGGACTACTGTTGGTCGAAGACGTCGAAGAAGGAGAGGCGGGAGGCATGTCTGTTGCCAGAGAGAGAAGAGGAAAGGCATGAGTCTAGGACTGAAAGTAGGGACTTTGAACGTTGGAACTATGGCAGGAAAAGGTAGAGAGCTGGCTGACATGATGCAGAGGAGGAAGGTGGACATACTGTGTGTTCAGGAGACCAGGTGGAAAGGTAACAAGGCTAGAAGCATAGGAGCAGGGTTTAAGCTGTTTTATCATGGTGTGGATGGGAAGAGAAATGGAGTCTGAGTCATCTTGAAGGAGGAGTTTGTCAGGAATGTTCTAAAAGTGAAAAGAGTGTCAGACAGAGTGATGAGTCTCAAGTTAGAAAGTGAAGGTGTGATGGTCAATGTTGTTAGTGCTTATGCCCCACAGACAGGATATGAGCGAGAAGAGAAGGAGAGATTCTGGAGGGAGTTAGATGAAGTGATGCAGAGTACTCCCAGAGGTGAAAGAGTGGTCATTGGGGCAGACTTCAATGGACATGTTGGTGCAGGAAACAGAGGGGACGAGGAAGTGATGGGTAGGTTTGGTATCCAGGACAGGAACGCAGAAGGACAGATGTTGGTAGATTTTGCAAAAAGGATGGAAATGGCTGTGGTGAATACTTTCTTCCAGAAGAGAGAGGAGCATAGGGTGACATAAAAGTGGAGGTAGGAGCACACAGGTAGACTACATCTTGTGCAGGCGATGTAATTTAAAGTAAGTCAGTGACTGCAAAGTAGTAGCGGGTGAGAGTGTTGCCAAACAGCACAGGATGGTGGTGTGCAGGATGATGCTGATGGTGAGGAAGGTGAAGAAGGCAAAAGCAGAGCAGAAGACAAAGTGGTGGAAGTTGAAAAAGGAAGAGTGTCGGGTTGTCTTCAAGAAGGAGTTGAAATAGGCTTTGGGTGGTCAGGAAGTGCTTCCAGATGACTAATGTGATCAGGGAGACAGGTAGGAGAATACTTGGTGTGTCATCTGGAAGGAAAGTAGATAAGGAGAGACTTGGTGGTGGAATGAGGACGTGCAGGAGTGTGTACAAAGGAAGAGGTTAGCTAAGAAGAAGTGGGACATTGAGAAAACCAAAGACAGTAAACAGGAGTACAGGGAGACACAGCGTAAGGCAAAGGTAGCAGTGTCAAAGGCCAAACAGAGCGCGTTTGATGACTTGTATGCTCGGTTGAAAGTAAAGAGGGAGAAAATGATTTATACAGGTTGGCACAGCAGAGAAATAGAGATGGGAAGGATGTGCAGCAAGTTAGATTGATTGAGGACAGAGGGGGAAATATATTGACTGATGACAGAAGTGTGCTGGGAAGATGGAAAGAGTACTTTGAAGAGCTGATGAATGAGGAAAATGAGAGAGAGAGAGAAAAAAAGAGTAGAAGAGGTGACTGTTGAGGACCAGGAAGTAGCAAAGATTAGTAAGGGTGAAGTGAGGAGGGCATTGAAGGGGATGAAGAATGGAAAGGCAGTTGGTCCTGATGACATACCGGTGGAGGTATGGAAGTGTCTAGGAGAGGTAGCAGTAGATTTTCTGACAAGAACATTTAACAGGGTCTTAGAGAGTGAGAGGATGCCAGAGGAATGGAGGAGAAGTGTGCTGGTGCCCATTTTTAAGAACAAGGGAGACGTGCAGAGTTGTGGCAACTACATAGGGATAAAGTTGATGAGCCATACGATGAAGTTATGGGAAAGAATAGTGGAAGCTAGACTAAGGGCAGAGGTCAGCATTTGTGAACAACAGTTTGGTTTCATGCCAAGAAAGAGCACCACAGATGCAGTGTTTGCCTTGAGGATGTTAATGGAGAAGTACAGAGAAGGTCAAAGGGAGCTGCATTGTGCCTTTGTGGATCTGGAGAAAGCATATGACAGGGTACCGAGAGAAGAACTGTGGTATTGCATGAGGAAGTCTGGAGTGGCAGAGAAGTATGTTAGAGTGGTGCAGGACATGTATGAGAGATGTAAGACAGTGGTGAGGTGTGCTGTCGGTGTGGCAGAAGAGTTCAAGGTGGAGGTGGGACTGCATCAAGGGTCAGCTCTCAGCCCCTTCTTGTTTGCTATGGTGATGGACAGGCTGACAGACGAGGTTAGACAAGATTCCCCATGGACTATGATGTTTGCAGATGACATCGTGATCTGTAGTGAGAGCAGAGAACAAATGCAGGAAAATCTAGAGAGGTGGAGGTATGCCCTGGAAAGGAGGGGAATGAAGATTAGCCTCAGTAAGACAGAATACATGTGCATGAATGACAAGGACCCAAGAGGAACGGTGAGATTACAGGGAGCAGAGATAAGAAAGGTGGAGGATTTTAAGTACTTAGGCTCAACAATCCAGAGCAATGGAGAGTGTGGAAAAGAGGTCAAGAAGCGTGTGCAGGCAGGTTGGAATGGTTGGAGAAAAGTGTCCGGTGTGATGTGTGATAGGAGGGTATCGGCAAGAATGAAAGGAAAAGTGTACAAGACGATGTTGAGGCCAACGATGTTGTCTGGGTTAGAAACAGTGGCCCTGGGGAAAAGACAGGAGGCAGAGCTGGAGGTAGCAGAGATGAAACTCTTGAGGTTCTCTTTGGGAGTAACGAGGATGGATAGGATTAGGAATGAGCACATCAGAGGGTGTGATAGCAAAAGGCCTAGAGGAAGACCAAAGAGACGATTCACGGATGTGGTGAAGGAGGACATGAAGGTCGTTGGTGTAAGAGAAGAAGATGCAAAGGATAGGGTGAGATGGAGGCAGATGATTCGCTGTGGCGACCCCTGAAGGGAAAAGCCAAAAGGAAAAGAAGATGATACTATAGTGCCAAATGTTTGTTGATAGCCAACCATCACATTATTAGATGGGTCTTCACAAAATTATAACCACAAAGCTGGATGCACACAATCATAAATCACAATTATTCATATAGACCCTGAATTGGATTGTTTAAAAACAAAAAAAACCCACAACGCCATTATGTCAACCATTTTGTTCTAAGTTTGCTGTCCATCATAGATATTTGTTCAAGTATTGTGAATATTTTAGTGTTATATGCCCCTCCTCTCATTGACATTATTATTTTAGTAAAAGCAGCATTCAAATGTCCCACTAAAGACCGGACCAATAAAATTAAGAGAACTTGGTGTGGTCTGGGATCACAGGCTGGTTGACAGTAAGACAGTTTGAAGAGGCATGAGATGAGAGCGCATGTAGTCATTTTGCCCTGTGTTTCAGACAGTGGGTAATAGCTGGGTGGTGGCGACAGCTGGAGCATTGTGGAGTAATGACCCCGCCTCTCAGCAGGATGGGGCATGTGTTCAGCAAGTGGGAAGTGGAGCCTGTCACTTGATATTATCACACATAGATGCCTGTCTCCCAACAGAAGAGACAGTCACTGATGCCTGATGTATTCCAGGGAATAAAGCCAGGTTTGCGCTTTGTCAGAGGTGCTTTTGAGAATCCATATGGAACACTCAGGCTGTCTATCAAACAAGGAAGGCAGGGTAGTAAACAAAAAGTAATAACTAAGAGCATATGTTTTATTGTTTTTGGCTCAAACAAAATGATGTCACGCTTGAGTTAGGAGGACACCATTTGTTCCTTCACCTCATCTATGGTAGATAAGTCATAAGTGACAACATTTATTTAAAAAAAAAAACAAAAAAACAAAAAAAACAAGCTCTTAAAAAAAACTGCTTGGATGGCAAGAAGATCTTATTAAATCTAGCACAGCATTAAATCATTTTACAAATTGCCTTTACACACTGACGCCATAAGGTGCAAAACCATTGCACTTACTTGTAAGTGAAAAGAATTTCAACGATAGTGAAAACATACAAAAATTCATAAATTAAAAATCCATAATTAACTGAAAAACACTGAAAATTAAATTAACCTGCTTTACAGTGGTGCTGCCTTTGACACATTCAACCCACCACACTTTAGAATCATTGACTTATCATTTTTGGATCGCTTGTGCACCTGACTGCCCTTCCAATGTCCATATGCATCGTGATGCTATTTGGCTGATGTGGATCTTGTATACTTTTTCCTGAACCAAAACAACATGCATATGATAGTAAACTGACCAGAAAAAAAATAAAATTGTACACTCCAATATTTTGTTTGCCTTTCACCTTGATTGTAGCTTGTAAACGCCATGGCACTGTTTCAACAAACTTAATGAGTACCTGTGGTGAATTAGAGTGACCAGCTATTTAAAATGATCATGCATAACATCAGTGATTCCTTCTGGCATCATCAGTTTTTGTCTGACAACTCAAGGCATGCTCAGAGACATGTCTTTCAAATTGGCTGTTCCAGCCTGGAAGTGATAAACTCACTGGATTGGCTGGGCTATGTCACTGAGCCAATGGAGCAGAACACATTATCACCCAGTGCTGAGCTGCACAAACAGTCAGCTCAGAAATTGCAGAAACTTTCTTTTGTGCCAAAACCAACTGATGACAGGCAATCCGAGTTGGCAAAACGTTCAGTGCATAAGTCATTTTGTATTTACCTTCACGGACACCTCAGAGTCACTAACGACTCTCTGTCTCCACAAGAGATGTCACCCCAGCGCAATGTATCGGTATCACTCGAGGGGAAAAACAACTGTTAACACCCACAGTTCAGTCCCCACTAGTATTCCACAGGATAAAATGGCTGGTTTTGTGTTTTTTATGCTTATTTATGTCGCTTAAAGGTATTTCATACACATAAATTATGCTGTAAGGATGACCAATACCAGTACAATATCACAACATATACAGTCAGCCCTCTACTTACGAAATTAATCCGTACCAGTGACTTTTTTGTAACCTGGAATTTTCGTAAGTAGAGGTGCATTTTACATGTAAAACGCGTAATTCGTTCCAAGGCTCCCAAGACTACCCCATAAACCCTTTAAAAATTATAAAAGTACACCAATTTTGTATGAAATATGTGTTAAAAGTAAAAGAAAATTATTTACCTTTTTTTAAATCTCTCGAACCAAACATGCAACGCTTTAAAAGTCCAGGGGTTGCTAGTCTGAAGAATCCGCACCCCCACCCCCACCCTCCTTCACGAGGTCCTTAAATATGGCAGTTGCTTTTTCCGAAATAATCGCCTCCGCCACTGTATCTCCACTTTTCATGCCTCCTTCTGCTTCAATATCGTCCCGATTGTAGAGGGGTTTCGGCCATACTCCTTTGCGATTTCGCTCAACCGCATCCAACTTTCATATTTTTTTATTATCTCCTGCTTCACTTCGATTGATAATGGAGCCCGCTTCTTTTCGGTGTCACTTGGAATCACTTCCTTGGGGTCCATGATGGATAACGAAATATAACACTGCAATGATCACTCTCACAAAAGCTCACGAGCCAAAAGTCCTGTTCAACTTCAGTGATGATTACAGGCTGCGCCATCGCGCCAATGGCACATTAATTGTGCCTGTGTTCCCATTGAATTACATGTCCGTGCGTCAGCCGGGGGCATAGAAAATGTCAGAGAAAATCTAGTTTATTATATTGTTTGATTTTAAAAGTTAATATCGTTCAAAGAAATGCTAAATAAATCATGCCAGTGACGACATTTGCACTTAGCGATGGTAATATGAAAGATAGCACGTGATTGGCCAGTGGCTCCCGAGCTGACAAATCACAACTGCTATTCCTTCGCAAACATGGTGCAATGCACGCCATTCGTTTTGGGCACATGAGTGTAGAATCCACTTTTACAGCGTTCGCTTTGCTCCAAATTAACACACATGTATTTAATCCGCATGCCCCGGTGCTTACCCACACTACCTTTGCTTGCGATCCGTGAAAACGAACCCAGCCCCTAATGTTTACTATAGAAACATAAAATGGCGCCCAAAGCGAAAAAACATTGTTAGTAGCACCCCACATTGTTACTAAATTTCTCTGTTTTGAGCAAAGTGTCAAAATTTATCTAATTCCAGTGATATCACTGATAATACTAGTTGCATTGCTACCACTAGTGACAGTGGGGTATGTGAGGGCCGCTTGTAGTGCTAGTGCTGCTACTGCTAGTCATATTGAGACCGCAATCGCTAACGTTAGAACTGAAGGTTTGGAAGGGAAAGAAAGACAGGGATATTTTTGTAGCAAATAAGGTGAAAATACTGTCAACAGCCTGAAAGCATAGCAGAAACTTTGAATTATAATATTGGATGTTTGTTACTGTCTGTTAAAAACAGTTTGTGTTGTATTTTGTCAACTTCCAAGTATTTTTAAATGTTTGGTTTTGTTTAATTCTGCTATGTGCCTGATGTAAATTAAAATACAAACAGTGTTAAAAACAGTTTGTTCCACTTTTTAACTTGAAGTGTTGTCACCTTTAATCTGCTAAAATAAAAAATTAAAACTTCAAAGCAATAAACTTGCTTTACCACTAAATTTATAGAGTAGTATGTGATACATCATGTGAAATATTATTATACATTACATTGGAGTATTTACTAATTTAGGTCCAGTTTTTATAAGTGAGCTGTCAGAAAATAGCTGAATTAGTTTCTTGGAATAATGTAATATATAATAATTTGACCCGTTATTATGACCCCTAGTTTTTGCCAATGTCCCCAGGTTTTTTTTCTCTAGGGGCCAATTTGTCCCCATAAAATTTTGATCTGTAATGAACACTGCAACTTTCCTTCACGCGTGTGACAAACAAGTAGTATGGGTACAGTTCAGCTCCCTCCCGACCAATGGGAGGCCAGCGGGGCGGGATGTTGGGAGACAGACAAAGAGAGAGCAACTCGCGTATTGTTTGAATGGCGCTTTTTAATGTTTGAATGGCGCGTTTGAATTTTTGAATGGCCCGTTTGGCGCTTTTCGTAAGAAGTTGTTTCGTATACAGAGGACGAAAATTTAGAAAAGTGTTTTTCGTAACCTGGATTTTTCGTATTCAGAGGTTTTCGTTAGTAGAGGGCCGACTGTACTTAAATTCAGTTTAAGGTTCAGGTTAATTTTTCACCAACACCATGAATTGATGGCAGAAAAATCAAACCATTGCATCAAGTCTACCGAACCACGTCTTTCAATAAGCTTAAGGTCAGGAACGTGCTGCCAATTCATGGGTGAAAACAAAAGCATGTTCTCTGAACCACAATTTTATATCCAAGCCATCGAGAAGGAAGTATTTAATTGACAGGGTTACGTAGACATTCGGTGATTCAAAGTGATTTTTCGAAACTGATTCAACCTTTATTTGAAGAGGCATTCTGACCTTTTTGAGGGTGCACACAGAAATCTCAGACCCTAACATTACTGACAGGAGGCATCAGCTTCAGACACAAAGAGCCTTAAACCCGCAGTTCAACCAAAGCTACCGTATTGAGACAGCTCGAAAGCTGTACACATATTCACAATACAGGGACAGACAGACACAATTCTTTTATCCCTCTTGCTGAGGTTTATGTTTGTGCACTGCATGTCAAAAGAAGCTTTAAGCTGTCAGTTAATACAGCGTTGCTTCACCTTCATCTCAGTTTTGCCCGTACTGGGCGGCACCACTTACAGTGTGTGACTCCAGCTAGTGTCTGGTAGAAGGTGGGTGTGTCGCTGTCGTCAGTCAGGGTGACACACACTCCGCCAGAGAGAAGCCAGCGGGAGAACGTGAACGCCTCTTTGTTTTGTAGAAGCCAGTTCTTAAACTTCTCATAATTCACCTTCTCACCCTGTCAGAGAAACAGAGCAAGACAGAATTCATCAGTGCATACATAATTCATAAGACTGGATAAAACTGGTTCAAACTGCAAAATACCCATTGCTGGAAAATAAGTCATTATATATCAAATAAAATCTATCAGATTCGAACAAATGAAGTAGTACAGGTAGTGGCCGACTTACGACTGTTTGACTTTACGACCACCCATGATTAAAAAAAATAAATAAATAATAGCTTATCAGCCAAAAGGAAAAGAAGAAGAAGATGATATTTGGGTATCATGTACATGAATATCATCAGCCTGGCTGAGCTGATTCTAACCTATTTGTGAGGATCAAATTTGTGAAACCATGTACATGTATTTAATAAGAAAAAGATGAGAGCGATCCAAAAACATTCCTCAAAAGAAAAAAACAGTAACGTTATTAGCAGGTTGTTCTCAAATTATCACAGGATATACACAGGGTGAACGAATTCACATTAATGCAGAATTACTGAAAAAACTAAATGGAGACCAAAAAAAAAAAAAAAAATCAAAAACGTACAGAAGAATATGAGAGAGAGAGAGAGAACAAGAAAAAACCCTAACATTATATTACTGTACTTATTATCATCATAATCATCATCCCTCCTCCTCCATATATTAATGTCTAAAGAAATGTAAAAAGATTGAAAAAAATTTTTTGACAGGAACTTGTAGAAAAGTACAGTAAACATACCAGTAGTAATACATGTACAGACCCGACTTGCATCCAAACCGTCTTACCACCTGCTGGTCAGAACCAAATGCGGTCGGAAGTCGGACACTACCTGTCACTGGTAATCAGTTTACTATTACCTCTAGTGATGAGTATTACTTTAATAACATCTACGTATTTTCACAAATAAAACATCAGATGATTCCTATTGTCTGCATATTATATACTTAAACCCCAGCACTGTTAAATCCATAGCTTGATTGAACCGTTATAGAGAATAATCAAAACCCCGAGGTCAAAGTTCCAGTCTCGGTGCAAATGGTCATTCATATTATACATTATTGTTTCTATAAGCAAGAGCTAAGACAGGTGCACCATATAATATATGGCTAATACGAAATAAAACTATTGTTTTTTTTTTTTTTCAAATAAATAACATGCATAAAGAATACTGTTAATATGTTTATTTAATATTTTATATTAATATGGAAGAAGTGCTGCAGTACAGAGTAATACATGTTTGATGTTTTCAGGAGAGAGAAAATTTTGTGGTTTCTCTGATGCATCTTATTATTATTCAAGGAGGAGGCAGGAGAGGGAATGACTGTTTACAGCTGAGGTAACGGTGATGACAGGAATTAAATTATAACCGTACATCTTAAAAAGTGTTTTATTCCTTTTACAAATAACAGAAATATAATAAACACGGATTCATTTAATTGCGTTAAAGATGAAGTGAATAATAAAACTAAAAACAATTATCATTGGATCATGCTCTGTAGCATATATAAAAATACTGAACAAGTCCGGATAAACTCAATAATGAATCAAGATGACAAGAGGAAAAGATGTAGTGCTTTGAAATATAGTTCATTAAAGAAGTACAGACAGCAGGAGCTTTGCTTAAAAACCCCATCAACGAGCCGGTGCTTCAGGAGGAATAGAAATTAAACTGGTAGCTACATTTCAATCTGTGCGGAAAAGATCAGCTAATAGGACTGAACATTCTGGCCAGCAGCAGGCATTCAGTTAGTGTTGCGCGAAAAATGAAAAAAACTTAAACACTTGTACTCTCCCTGCGAGGCATTACTCCTCAAATGCTCTTCACAAGAGAGAAAAGATAATTAAGTTGGAAAACGACACATGTACTACGTATGTAATACCACTCTCTCTCTCTCTCTCTCTCTCTCTCAATCTCTCTCGTCTTTATCGACACACAAAATATGCATAGAAAAGTGTGTTGGGAGACGACAAAAAATATGTTGAGACAACAAACATGTCACGAAATTATTCATACCCCTTCCAAATTTTGCCCAAGTTACCTTTATTCAACCAGCAAGTTTTTTTTGACTGGAAATGACAGGTTTCTCGATGAAGATAATCAGATGACGTACAAGATGTATCATTGTGGGGAAAAAATTATTTCTCAGCTTTAATTTATGTTTGAACAAAAGGTGGCAAACATTATTCATACCATTTGCAAACTGTCAGTCTATGGGAAAATCCAAAGTTCTGGACCGTTCTAAATAGTTCAAGCTGTTCGAAAGCATCTTAATTACCCTGATTTATTGGGAACAGCTGTTTCAATCAACTCAACAGGTGAAAAACAGCAGCCTCTGCAGTTGGTTTGTGGACAATCATGACTACAACAAAGAAACTCACTGAGGACCTGTGGCTGCTCACAAGTCAGGAAAGGACTACAAGGCCATAGCTAAGGCTACAGTGCAACATATTAAAAAAATGCAAGACGTTCCGCACTGTGGAACATCTCAGAGGACATTGTCACTTTTGGCTTTCGACCACCTGTGCTGTCCAGGAGAATAGTGATGTGAAAAAGAATCCGAGGATCACCACCAAGGCCATTCCTGGTGAATCTGGACTCTACTGGTGGCAATGTCTCAAGACACCGGGTCCAGTGGACACTGGACATGGCCAGTTTCGACGGACGCAGACCAAGGAGGACGCCAGTTCCCCAGATAAGACACACAAACGCCCTCTTGCCCTTTGCAATTGCTCATCTGGACAAAGAAGACGACTTCTGGTCTTTTGTTTTATGGACAGATGAAACAGAATTTAATTGTTTAGCCGCAGTGATGTATCCTTCATTTGGTGTAAGCAACAAAAAAAAAAAAGCTTTCAATACTAAGAACACCATCCCCACTATCAAACATGGTAGCGGGAACCTAATTCTGTGGGGGTGTTTTTCAGCCGATGAACCAGGGAACCTCATCACAGTAAATGGCACCACGACAACTGCAACAACAGGCAGTCTGCAGAGAAACTTTGCCTTGAGCACCAGTGGACATTTCAGCACAATAATGACCCAAAACACACAGCACAACTGGAGAAGAAATGGTTAGCAAACAAAAACATTAACATTTTGAAGTGGCCCAGCCAGAGTCCGGACTCAAATACAACTGAGAATTTGTGGCGAGAAATAAAGATCAGGGTGACGGCAAGGAAAGCGTTCAACCTGAAAGAGTTGGAGCTCATTGCTAAAGATAAATGGGCAAAAATACCAGTGGAGACATGCAAAAAGCTGGTCAGTAATTATAGGAACATTTGATTGCTGTGATAACCAAGAAAGCAAGGGTTTACTCTGTGCTCTGTACAGAGACTGACCAATCAACTGCCTGAAGACTCAGATCAGTTGATTAAATGAGCCAAGTCAGGCATGTCGCTGGTTGGTTTAAATAAAAACCTGTAGCCAAAGTGGCCCTTTGAGGCATTAGTGTGAAACCCTTGAAATTGAGAAGGGTATAAATAACGTTGGAAACTTTTTTTTTTTTTTTAAATGTGAATAAAACAAAAACAAAAACAAACAAAAAAAAATATTATATATGTATATATATATATATATATATATATATATATATATATATATATATGTATTTATATGCTCATCTGGACAAAGAAGACGACTTCTGGTCTTTTGTTTTATGGACAGATGAAACATAATTTAATTGTTTAGCCGCAGTGATGTATCCTTCATTTGGTGTAAGCAACAAAAAAAAAAGCTTTCAATACTAAGAACACCATCCCCACTATCAAACATGGTAGTGGGAATATGCAAGGTATATATATATATATATATATATATATATATATATACATACAAAAATAAAAAGGACAGGACAAAGACTTTCTCTTGAAACTCCATTTATCACTACAGATCTGTTTCGAGGGGTGGTGAAACCATCCTCTCTCTTCAGGTGATTATAGAAGAATAATCACCTAATCACCTTCTTCTATAATCACCTGAAGAGAGAGGATGGTTTCACCACCCCTCGAAACAGATCTGTAGTGATAAATGGAGTTTCAATAGAAAGTCTTTGTCCTGTCCTTTTATTTTTGTTTATTTGCTCTACCAAAAAGTATTGAGCACTCTCCTACGGAAAGATCTACTCAGAAAATCATATATATATATATATATATATATATATATATATATAAAAAGAAAGACACAAAAAGGAAAGAGAGAAATGTGTTTTGTTGTCTCTCAACATATTTTTCCCCCTACACCTGGAGTGTTTGTTCCACCTCCTGCTTTCATCGTCAGCCTCTGGCTGATTTCTTGACAGGTGCTGATTGGGAAAGCAGGAGGTGCTGCAGCTGCTGAGACCAACAGGCATTTTGATGAGGTGATATTGACATGCACTGGAGAGTTAAGACCTTCCCTGTGAGAAATCAATCACAAAAGGTTGGCTAGTGCGTTGGTGAGAGACTGTAGTACAGCCTGATGCGCTGACCTCTAAGAAACACCTCCTCAGCGATGGTGGGACTTCCCCATCCACCGCACGAAGCCTGCTCTCGACTTCCTCTCGCACCACGTAGCTGCCTGAATCACTGGAGAACAGGCTGAAGATATCTGAGAACAAATGATCCAGAGATGACGAGTCAATTTCTCTTTCTCTCTTAAAAGAAATACACAGAAACAAAACAACACACACAGCACATTTCTTATCACACTTGCACAGACAGTTGGAGCATCAATCATGGCGTGATGCTGTGCTGCAGGGACACAACGTCGTCAGGGAACATTACACTGCGCACATGCAGAGCAATCCCAGGACTGCCATAATACATTTAAATGCCTGACTTCATATGCTGTTAGAAGCTGCAGATATCGGTATTTGTTTACAACACAGAACAGCCTGCTCAGGCTTATTTTAATAAGTAGAGAAGTTTACAGTAGATATGCGAATATGCTGACTTCAGGCAAGCTGCGAGGCTGCTATTTTTAAAAAGACATTGTGGCACACCCGGCGGGAACGGAGAGCAACGCAATACAGAACTCTATGTAACACACATGCTTCTGGCTTAACCGGACAAGAAATTGTTTATATAAACCAATGAGTTCTTCAAAAAGATATATTTAGGTTACCGACATATAAAGATGCAAAGCTGAGAATTTACATTTGGCTTTTTCCTCATCACGTCCTCTTGTCAACAGCACCAGGCCAACAATGAGGTTATTAAAATGTAGCCCTTTAGACGTTCCTCCAAATGAGTTGTAGATCACCTACAGGGAAGAGGGAAAGGAATTTATAATGTAAAATGATCACATATACTCACAAAATTATATTGAATGCATCATTTACAGCATATAAAACATTGTATGAGTTAGTAGATGGACATTGAACACAATTGTGTTGAAACTAATACATATTTCCTTGTTTATCTGCTGTAACTACTTTATCCTGGTCACATTCGCTTCAGAACCTATCCAGCGACCAGTGGGACAAGGCAGAAATGCAACCAGTAGGATACTAATCCAAGCACTTGAACAACTTTTTTCGAAACATATATTCGGTAGTGGGAGTACATTTGATATGCATTGCATGTTGGAGCCAGTACAACTTTTATATTTCTATTATTGCCTCAGCTATTTCCCCACAATATCAACCATCTGCAAGAGTCTCCTCAACCATATTCCTTTTTTGTTCTTGTTGTTATTCATAAGGTATAAACTAGCTTCGGGGAATCACACAAGAAACTCGAATGGCAATTTTCAGCTGTTGTTTTTCATTCTCAAAATATTCTCAAATTTGTCTTGTGCCGTTTGCAGCATCACATTTTGGCCAAATGGTTCATAAATGCATCATAAAAAAAAGTTTGTTGAAATTTTCTTGTGCAAAACGAGTCTCTGAGACAAAGTAGTCTCAAACCCTTCTTCAACAGTCCACAAATGTGGTGAGAAGATCACAAAGTTTTCATTCATTCATGCTTCATTCATCTTCTGTAACTGCTTAATCCTAATTAGGGTCGCAGGGAGGCCAGCACCAATCCCAGCCGACTCCGGGCAAAGGCAGAGTACACCCTGGACAGGCCATCATAGGGTGGAAACACGCCGACAGCTATGCAGCCTACTCTTGTCGAAAGTCAGCAATAGTTCTTTTCCAGTGAGAGACATTGCCGGCTTTTGATAGCCCAGTTAGCTACACACTGGGTGACAACCTGTGGTGAGTGGGGCTTGAACCCTCAACCTTAAGCTCAGTGATCCAGCACCTATACCACTCAGCCACCACTGCCCAAGTTTTCATCATCATTCATATTTAATTTGCATTTTCTTAGCATTAATGACATGTGAATAAAAGCAACTACAGATGCTCCCTGACTTACATTCATCAGTTTTTTCGATTTTATGCTTTTGTTTTTTTTTCAAATGTCAAATTTTGAGTTCAGACGTACCTACGTAGTACGCTGACATACTGACGCTGCACTCATTGTTTACAAACTACAGACCGAGTGTGTGTGTGTGTGTGCGTATATATATATATATATATCAGTTATATAGCGTGTTACCCTTGTGTTAAGACGTCGTCTCTGTGATCTTTGTGTTTACACTGTTTTGTGGACTTTTGTAACCCGAAGCAAATATGGTTGGTCTGAAGCATAAGCCTACTAGCATGAGTGCAAGTCTCATACACAGAGATGAATTAACTATCTGCTCAGATCGGCACAATCTACCATGCATACTCAGTTAAGCAAAGAGAGTTGTACAGTAATATGAAGGAAAATCCGAATGCACAAATTACAATTACAGATATTTATTATCTTTTAGCAGAATCCTAAAAGTGTATACTTATTTTTATATTAATATTCATTAGGATTTGTACTTGTTCTTTGTGTGCATCTCTTGAATAAGGTTTACTTACTTACTTACACAAAAGAAAGAACTCTCCGCTTTGCTGGGATTTACATTAGTGCAGGCTATGTTCTAAACGAGTTCAACGGCACCCTTGTGCACTTGAAAGACCGGAAGTCTGTATAACCCACAGCAAGTACACTACTTTTGCAAGTACACTACTTTCGGTATTGAGCACTTCACATATTGTAAATGTTGATTGGCTGGTTTAAGCTTCATGTAAAGTAACTCGGTATAAATAAGTGACTTATTTGAAAATAATGTTGATATTATTTGATATATGTTTATAATAATTGATTTAGGGGTGTGTTTTATGAGATATGGTAATGGTATTTATGGATGTATAGTACAGTATGAGCGCCATACATCACACGTCATACGTCACTGTAACAACTTACGTTCACTTTCAACTTACGTTCGGCTGTCCGGAACCAATTATAAACCTAAGTCGGGGACCGTCTGTAGTTTGAAAACAAAAGGTAAATAAAACGTGACTTATTGCTTTTTTTTCTGTAAAACGAAATCGGAAATTACTCGTAAATCAGTCATAAAATTGTCACACAACTTTCATGCCACATACAGTGTTTTTTTAAGCTGCAAATATATACACCTGCACGGGGAGTCACAAAACACCTTAATGATAATTTCAAAATTCAGTTTGCATCTCCCATACTTTTCTATCACACCCGTAGCATTGAGCTGCTGCAAACAGTGTGATTCCTTTTTATCTTGAAATGTTTTCTTTTATGCGAAATGTTAACATTTGTAAATAGGAGGACAAACCCCCACTGCATTTCTACACCAATTTAAAAATAGCTCAAGGCCAGTGTGGTGCCTACTGAACCAAAGGGCCATTTTCGAGTAGTGAAAATCACAGAAATAGCCAAGGGTGTCTCAAATGCAATCTCAGCACTATATACCCTCTCAGTCACATCAAGGGGCACCTGATCATAAGTAATACCCCAAGTGCAAGCATTCATAGATTTATAACAATAAATACAGTGGGAAAGAGAAAGAGCCAATTAATGCCCAGGGACATGGCAACCTGGTCAAAAATATGAAGGAGTACATATATTACTGGGGCACAGACAACATTCTATAGAAGTCTACTTCGTAAGCGCTTAATACAGTGCACCATGCTTGTGCCCTTGACATAGTCAGCAAGTCAGACCCAATATAAGAGTTGATGTCCCATCTTTGCATCAAATGTAAAATATATTATTCAAGTATAGCTAGTGCAGTGCCTCTGAATTATTTTCTATGGCATCCCCTCAGGAAGAAGAAGAAAAAAAAAAATAATAATTTATTTGAAATTAATGTTGATATTATTTGATATTAATTTTACAATGTTATGTTTATAATAATTGATTTAGGGGTGTTTTATGAGATATGGTAATGGTATTTGTGGATGTATAGTACAGCATAAGCGTCATACGTCACACGTCATACGTCACTGTAACAACTTACGTTCATTTTCAACTTCCGTTTTTAATTGGTTCCGGACGGCCGAACGTAAGTCGGGGAGCGTCTGTAGTGTATTAATGAGTAAGACTGTCTATAGAATGTGTTTAAGAAGAATATTTCAGCGCATGTAATAGATACATAGTATTTTACTTCTGGTTGATCAATTCGCTCATGTAATATGATACATGGGGTTTAACTTCCGGGTACAAAACTTGCGGATTACCTTCATTCGCGGGAGGGGCCGGAACCAAACCCCCGCGAATAACGAGGGCCAACTGTACATCATACCGCCCCACTATTTGAGAAGCACTGAGCTAGTGTCAGCATGTCCTAAAAATATGTTTCACCACGAGGTGACCACGTGTAGTAGGAAGGAGAAGTTATATGATCATCACACTATTTTGATAACACACCAGCATATTCAAAATTTTGGAAGTCAACCATGCCATGGTTGGCACACTAATTAATCCACATAGTAATCTTGTTCGACAGGCAACTATGAAGAAGGATGGGGGGGACAACAAAAAAAAAATCTAATAGTCAACAATAGTAAAATTTGTTTGTACTGTTAGCCTGGGTTAGTGATTCATTCACGACTATACCAGCATGTTTATGGAAAGTGGGAGGAACTGGGAGAACTGAGCAAAAGGTAAACATGGACAGAACATGCAAATCTCCATATAATGTATAACCACAGCTCAAGACTACACCAACACCAGAGTGCTGCATCTTTAAAGTGTCCTTCGTTGGCACTGACATCGAAGACTCCTTCTCACAGTATCACTGTCATGCATTAACCCCACCCACATCCAGCAAAGTGTGGCTCTCTGATGAGAAGACTGTAAATGCCGAGGTGTGCTATAGGATTCAGCTTCTGTAGATTTGTCCTGCAACACAGGGAAGTCTAGCTCTGGGACACAGAGAGTGAGTTTGAATTGGTGTGTGTGTGTGTGTGTGTGTGTCCACAGAGCTGACTGGAGCTCGAAGCGGAAACTAAAGCAATTCCAGGAAAGAACAGCAGCCTGTTTGATACGGGATACAGCTGTGTGTTGTTCATATAATCAACATTAATAGATACGGTAACTCAGAAAAATGAAACACACCACAGACTGTCAAAATTTAACTGAACTCTGCTAGGATTTGCTGGGGTGGGATCTCATGACCAGTGACCTTTAATCTCACAGCTCTTTGCTGAAGTGAAGCAGGAAATGATGAACGTAAGCAATTCATGAATCTGCCATGACGTGATGGCGTTAATCATCAAGGGATTTTAAAAATCAGTCGATGCTCTTGGTTCGCTGCCTCTGTGTCAATGCAGCTAAATAAGACTGCTCTGGCTCCCTCCTGCTCATTTATCTCTGCGACGGAATGAGCTGTAGCCTCTCCCAGACACTGCTTTCTCAGAGTGAGGTGTCAAAATGTCTCTCATGTCTGGAGATCAACTGTCCCAAGGCCCGAATTGTTTCATGAAGGTGTGTGAATTTAGGTGTGCAGGTGTTTCAATAAAGAGTAGAAAATTCCAACTTGTTTACCTTCGTCTTCTCTTGACCCTGCCATAGGTCAAACATAAATAACTTCTAAAAGAAAGGCACAGACACAAGCCTGAATAAAAACTCAACATTATTGTACCAGTTAATAGAGAACCCTTTCGACAGAATAATTCCGTGCTGCCTCGGCTGAGATGAACTCACAAGAGTTTAGAGGTCGGTCTATATTTCTCTCAGCTGCATTACGATGACACCACTTGTAACAGTTTTTTGTGGAAAATACGCAAAAAAAAAAAAAAACTCTCCGTAAGCGTTTAAATAAATCCGAAATTATTTTTTAAGACAAAAAGGCAACATCCTCAATCTTTAAATTTATGGCAAAAAAATTTGAGAAAATAATCAGAGATTGAGAAGCACTTTTTAATCGTAAGGATTGCAGAAGCACTGTTCTTCATAGGGGAGGCATGGCAGGATGTCTGCCTCACAGCAAGAATGTTCTTGGTTCAATTCCAGAGCTCGAGCATTCATTTGTGGAGTTTGCATGTTCTCCCCATGCTGGCGTGGGATTCCTCTGGGTTTCTCCCATAATCGCACAAAAGACATGCACAATAGGCTAACTGGCTGGTCCAAATTGCCCCAGGTGTGGATGTGGGCATGAATGATTGTGTGAGTGTGTTGGCCATGTGATGATCTTGTAAAATGTTAAGGTTTACACAGCTTTTGTCCAAGTGTTGGCTCCCCATGGCCCTCGTAAGCGATTCAGCAAATGAGTAAGAGATAACGTCCATCATAGGCCAGCTCCAAAGCATGACACCGTTATACTGTAGGACGAAAATATGATTGTGATGAACGTCACAAAAAGACCTAAAATTTTCATTAAACTTTCAAAATTCTCTAAAAACTGAATGAAATATGACTGAACTTGAGGCATATTGGGGAAGTTGGCTTGCTAATATATGGCTGAGTGAAGAACACAAAAGTGATGCACTGAGCAACACTGCCTTCGCTTCAAGGATGTGAAAAATTCTATGTGACAGACATTACAGTAGGCCCTTGACATTCGCAGGGGTATGGTTCCGGGCCTTCCCATGATTCGAGATAATCCGCAAGTTCTGTACCCGGAAGTAAAACCCCATGTATGACGTCACATGCACGAATGAGCAGCTGGAAGTAAAATACTATGTATCTATTACATGCGCTAAAATATGCTTCTTAAACACATTCTATAGACAGTCTTACTCATTAATACAGTATTAATGTAGTAAAATGTAGTAATGATTAAGAAAAACTTTTGAACTTTTACTCTTATTTTTATTGATGATAAAATATAAACATTATACAGCATACGCATAAAACACCTTTCAGTGCATTCTGTTTATAAACATACAGCACTGTAGTGTTCAAAAATGCCCACTAGAGGAACGTACTGTATTGCATTAGGCTTGACACGACTGAATTCAGGTATTAACTGCATTAAGTCCGAGCAGCTCGGCCACGCCCCCCCCCCAATCAGAGCCGAAGTCCAAAACAGAGTTTTAGAGTGATAGAGTAAGAGGCGTTACAAACCAAAGAAGCGGTGATGTTGATGCGAGTTAATCCGATGGCGCAGAGCTGAGCGTGCTTTTGTTTATTGCAAGTAAATGAGTATAATAATAGTGAATTCAGGTGTGAGCAGCTCAGCTACGCCCCTCAGGAAGTAAACAGTTAGTGAGAGGCACAGCCAAAACACAGACCATAACAAAAAGGACATAAAAGAACAAAAATGTAAAAAATTGGATAAACAAAACACAATTAGAAACATGCTACACCACAGTAAATAAAATATAACACGCAAACATTTTAAACATTACCTTAGGTCATGTACTGGAATAATAATTTAAAAAAGACTTGAATAGTGGAGTGTTTTACAACACTTCAAAGGATTACTGTATTTGGCTTCAGCAATGACGTGACTTCAGAGGAAACTGTCGTTTCTTCCGGAGAAAGTCTTATTTCTTCAGAAGAGACATCCAACTTCATTACCTTTTTTCTGGCGCTTAGCCGACTTTGAGTGGCATCAGAGAGCTTAACTGGTAATTAAAACCCACTAAAAAAAGGCTCATTGACAACTTGTGCACGAATGTGGAAAAATGGGCGTAGGGCCTCCTACAACATTACCAGGCTGAAAACCCAATCCATCTGGCAAAGTTCCAAGAAGCACTTGATGGAAAACTCAAAGACGGTCTGACCTCCAAAAGCAGCTCAGAAAATTGGTCCTCTTTCAAGGATACCGTTGCTGAAACTGCAAAAGAAGTGCTTGGAGTTAAAACTAGACTGCATGGAGACTGATTTGATGAAAACAATGACAAGATCAGAGAACCCTCCACACTAAAAACAAGGTCTACATCGAGTGGCAAAATTATCCATCCTCAGTCTCTAAGCATGAAAGATTTAAAACTGTGCCGCTGAAGTCCAGCACTATGCAGATACCCCAACTCCAACAAATTCTTTCGTGCTTTGAAGACAGTTTTTGGCCCCTCCACCTCAGGCTGCTCACCGTTGTCCTCGGACGGTTCTGCCCTCATCAAAGACCAAGAGGGCTTGAGCAAGCGTTGGCAAGAGCACTTCAGTAACCTGCTTAACCGACCTTCATCACTTGACGCAGACGCACTGAACCAGATTCCCCAGCAGCCAGTGCAAGACTCACTTGCAGAACCCCCAACAATACATGAACTCAAAAGGGCAATCCGTCAGACAAATTCAGGCAGAGCGTCGGGAAAAGATGGCATCAAAGCCTTTCATGATGTCCTGCTGAGTATCTGGGAAGAGGAGGTGATGCCTGATGACTTCCGTGATGCCCTGATTGTCTCCCTCTACAAGAACGAGGGAAGCAAATCTGAGTGTGGGAACTACAGGGCTTCTCCCTCTCTGTTGCAGGGAAGATCTTTGCCAGAGTCATGCTCAACAGACTTATCACAGTATCAGAGCAAAACCTGCCAGAAGCGCAGTGCGGCTTCAGGCCTGGCAGAAATACTGCTGATATAATCTTTGCCATGAGACAACTCCAGGAAAAGTGCATTGAACAAAACATGCCCCATTCTCTGTCTTCATAGATCTGACCAAGGCATTTGATACAGTCGATAGAGAGGCTTCCTGGACAGTCCTAGAACGTATCGGATGTCCGCCAAAGTTTGTATCAATGATCAGGCTTTTCCACGATGGCATGACTGGCCAGGTCCTCTCCAGCGGGAATGAGTCGGAAGCCTTCACAAGCGGCAACGGTGTGAAGCAGAGCTGTGTCTTAGCTCCAGTCCTGTTTAACATGTTCTTCACCTGCATGTTGTCCCATGCCGTGCGAGACCTCGAGAAAGGGGTCTATATTCGCGACCGTTTGGATGGCTCCCTATTTGACCTGCATCATCTCACTGCCAAGACAAACAGTCTGCAAACTCTTCTTCAAGAGGTCCTCTTTGCTGATGACTGCGCCCTTGTGGCCCACACAGAATTCGACCTGTAGATGATGCTGGACCGCTTCTCTGAGGCCTCCAAACTCTTCGGCCTGACTGTCAATCTCAGCAAAACGGAGGTGCTTCACCAACCTGCACCAAACACCCACCCTCAAGCACCCAGCATTGTCATCGACGAGACACCACTCGCCAATGTTAAACATTTCAAGTACCTGGGACGCACCATTTCCAGTGATGGCTCCCTGGACAAAGAAATCGCTTATAGGATCGGCAAGGCTAGCCAGGCTCTGGGCAAACTCCGCACCCGAGTGCTCAATCAACACTATATACAGCTATCAACAAAACTGAAGGTCTACAATGCTGTGGTACTCCTGTCCCTTCTCTACAGTTGTGAAATATGGACACTGTATCGCAGACATGTCAAAAAGCTAGAGCACTTCCACATGCAAGCTCTTCGCTTCATCCTCAGAATCAGCTGGCAGAACCACGTTACCAACTTGGAGGTCCTAGAGCGTGCCAACTCCACCAGCATTGAATCTATGATCACCAAGGCTGAACTTCGATGGGTGGGGCATGTAATTCGAATGGAGGAGTTCAGGATGCCAAGACGCCTGATGTATGGTGAACTCCAGCTCGGCAAAAGAAACCAAGGCCACCCAAAGCTGCGATACAAAGACACTGTAAAAGCAAACATCCAGTGGTGTCACATCAAACCGAAGGAACTTGAGCAGCATGCTATGGACAGACCAAAATGGGTGGCCTCAATCCACGAAGCAGCTGCCAACTTTGAAAAAGTGCGGTGCAAGAAGCTCACTGCTGCCAGAGACAAGCGGCACAGAACTACATCAGCAATAATCACTAGAACGGACTTCCAATGCCCCCACTGTTCAAGACTCTGCGCCTCCAGGCTAGGACTGCAGAGTCACCTTCGCATTCATCAATGAGCCGCAAAATGCAAACGTCATCGTCGGATCCGATGGACAACCAAGATACAATGCTATATTTTGCTATTTCTTTGATTTAAGAGGCAAGGATGATTCTTCGCTGTCAGTCTCCTGCCTTTAAAACAGAGAGTTTTGTTTACAGACTCCTTCACAGTCCTGTTTTCTGAAGCACACAATCATGAGATAATTCAAGCATCAATCCATTTGTTTTGGACACACCTTATGTTTGGTCAGTGATTTCAAAGAGGAAGTAAAAGTCCCATTGAACAATAGAAACGTGAACCCCCTCTGCAGACCCCCCCAAACTAAAAACAATGGGATCACAACATGCAGTCTGCCTGTAGCTAACTAGCAACATGAACAACCATGCAGCAGTTTCAGATCTAATTACAAGCTTGTGGGCATTAAAAGGATGCAATTTGAAAGCTGAGCATTAGAGATATGAAAGCCTTTCGTCACGGAAAACCGAGTGCTCGCTGTAGTCCTAATGAGGAACATCATTAACTTGCAGATGGCTGTTCAAGGCAACTGTTTTTTTTTTTTTTTTTTTTTTTTTGGGTGGGGGGTCAGGAGCTTACAAAGCAGAATGATTTGATTCTAATTTTTTTTATGTAAGGGATATCTCCATAGAAAAACCACTGAGAACATCGTGAACCTTTTAACTGTTAGACGGATTACTTGAAAAAGCTGTGGTCAATTTTTTAATGGTCAAACTAAAAAAATAAATAAATAAAAAAAGATCAGGATGAAACCATGAAAAGCTGCAGTAGACAGAACAGAACCATCAGACAGAATCATGGGTAACAAGTATAATGGGGGAGAAAAAAAACAAAAAACTTGACAACAGTGACGAACTAGAAAATTGGTAGAGTAGGCTGGCCTTGGGACTGAAAGAAATTCGTAAGCAGATACATATTTGGCGATAGATTGTTAAGTGCAGTGAGAGCTGTAATTACACATTGGAGCACAGATTACCTCTGAAACCTTTGGTGGAACCCCATCTCCCAGCACTTCTTTGTAGAAGCACTGCTGGGTCATGTACGCAGACAAGCCACTGGTCCTCTTAAAGGCATCTTTCAGCCGCTTCAGCTCCACATCAGTTACTGCAAACAAACAGACATGTAGGTTATGAAGCGTTTCATCTTTCTGATATGAACAAAAAACAAGAATCTAAAACCTGGACATAAGTAACAAGCCTTTTTTAAACCCCACTCTGTTTCTGATGTGAATACAGATGCTCCCCAACTTATGTTTTAATTCGGTTCCAGATGGCCGAACGCAAGGTGGAAAAAAAAAACAACGCAAGTTGTTACTGTATGTTTCAGTGACGTTCATACTGTACTATCCATCCATAAATACCATTACCCTATCTCATAAAACACCCCTAAATCAATTATCATAAACATAACATTGTAAAATAATATCAAATAATATCAACATTAATTTCAAATAAATTAAATTCAAGTAAAATGATTTTAAATACATAAATTTTAATCAAATTCACTCATCAAATACAGTATCAAATATAACCTTTAACAGTCTCTTTGATGCGATATTTCTGCTTGTAAATGGTTCCGATGGTCGACGGAGCCATTTTGGAAGAAACATGCAACAGTCGCATGTTTTTCATCAGCATCGATTTTCTTGATAAGAGCCATCTTCGCTTCTAGCGAGATGGCTTGCCGCTTTTTCTGATTACCACTATCACTAGTATGCTTACGCTTCTGACCAACCATATTTGCTTCGGGTTACAAAAGTCCGCAAAACAGTGTAAACATAAAGATCACAGAGATGACGTCTTAACACAAGGGTAATACGTGGTGAACTGGGAAGAAGGAGGGCACGTTCAGTCTGTCATTTGTAAACAATGGACGCAGCGTCATGCGCAAGTAGCGTATTACGTCAGCGTACTGCCTAGGTACGTTTTGTACTACACAGAGCACGCTAAACTCAAAATTTGACAATTTTTTTGAAACGTAAAATCGAAAAACACATAAAACGAATGAACGTAAAGCGGGGCGTGTCTGTATAGTACTGACGTTCATTTCTTCCCATCTAAAAATCCTTTCATAAAGCCTATGTCACATGCACACCATGCCAATGTATTTTTTTAAACCAGTTATTAAGCATGAAGAATTTATAATCGACTTATTTTTTCTTTCCAGATAAAATCCATGATACAACAGCAGGTCTGACTTTGAAAATGCAAACTGCGAAAAGGTCAGTTCACTCAGCATGGCGTTCTGAATACTGTAAGAGTTATGAAGACAGGCAGAAGCTGAAGTCAGCAATTTTGTCTTAATTGCACAACCGTACATGTTCTCACTCATGCACTTGCAACCTTTTACAGCTTCTGAGGTCAGTGTTCACTCCCAAGACCTTTACTGAAGTACAAAACTTGAAATATTGTACTGAGCTTCTAAAGTTCACCTTATCGTCAGAGGACTGCACATTCGAAGCCTCAAAGTGTTACAGTAGTCCATGGATGGGAGCCTATGGAGCAAACCTTGCCAAGTGCTCACGATGGTATCCTCTCTGTCCATCGTAGAAATAAAAAGAATCACGGACTGCATCATACAATATGATCAATTCAAACATGCCTTGCTGGGAGCAGGGTAATGGACGTTCCTCTGTATAACCATGCTGATAAAGTAGGCTGAAGAGAACAGTTGGGAAGAATATCTTGGTGCTCCATGTCCAAAGTCGGAAATGATGGCAAAGCATCAAGGAAGTATGAAAGGGAGGAGACCAGCACCATCAGATAGACAGAGGTGACACTTACATTTCTCACATCCTGAACCAATCTTCATAACACTTGTCAGAAAATTCCCTGAACTGGGCAGGCGCTTTTTCGAGAGCAGCTGTTGTATTTTCCGGCTAAATGAGCAGCCAAAATTTTGTGTCTGACACTGTGAAAGCTGTTGTTTTCACCCAACCTGGACAAGATAAAGCATGAAATGTCAATGAGAAGCTAGACAAGAGGAAATCCAATCCCATCATATTCGTACTCCCTATAGCGTAAAAACAGAAGGATGCACTGATCCATAGCTACAGTCTGCCTCAGGAGATAATGTGGGTGCACCTGTGCTGAGGACTGTGTGGTGCTGTAGCATCTACTTTATCATAAAATGCCATTTATTACTGACAAAAAGCTTAATCTACTCAGTGATCCCAGTTAATAATTACCTTCTATCTGCCAAACATTCACCATCTTTTATGACAAGAACGTGGATCTATTTTGTGCTGTAGTAGCATGAGGCAGTTAAATATTCATGAATTTAAAGAGGAGGAGGGAATAAAAAGCCTGGGAGCTGATAAAAATGGCTCAGGGTCAATCAAGAGCTATAAAGATACCATGTTTATCCACAAACAGCTCTTATTTCAACTGTCTGAAACCACAGACTGGTTCAGTCTGCTAAAGAAAGGAGAGGCAGCAGGTCCTTCAAATACACACACACACACACACACACACCACACTATGAAGATGGGAACCATTTTATGCTGTTGCAGAGTTGAAAATATTTCTGCACCCAAGTTAGAATTACATTTTAATTTAAAAGCATGACAGATCATCATCGCGCGGCACGGTGGCGTAGTGGTTAGCACGTCCGTCTCACAGCAAGAAGGCCTGGGTTCGATTCCCGGCCTGGGCGTTTCAGTGTGGACTTTGCATGTTCTCCCTGCGTGGGTTTCCTCTGGGTGCTCCGGTTTCCTCCCACAATCCAAAGACATGCACAGTAGGTTAATTGGCTGTTCTAAATTGCCCGTAGGTTCGCATTAGTGAACGACCTGGAGAGGGATGGGTGCCGCCAGGCCAAATCAGCCCAAGTCTCGCCATGAAGGCGCTCCAATGACATCCCTGGATGTTAAGGGATAAGTGAAGAAGATCATCATCATGCGTTTTAGAGTCCTTTCTTCCCCTAGCAAGGGGGTTGGACAGTCAGGTAGTCGCCCGAACTTGTTGTCGCCATTCATCCCTGTCCTTGGCCATGTCGACTGTGAGGTTGCAGGAATGAAGGTCCTCCAGAACATTGTCCATCCATGTTTTCTGTGGTCTCCCTCTACTTCTGGTACCTTCTACCTCCAGTGTTTGGCACACCATTAGTGGCTACGGAAGGTGTGCCCAAACCAGCAAAGCCTGTTCCTTCTAAGGATGACATCAAGGTGGACTAGGTCTAGCTTGCTGTACAGTGTGACTGTATCCACATGTGCCTGGATGTTGATGCCGCATAACCACCTAATCATAGCCCTCTCATTCCAAAGCAACATAGAGCACTCCTCTTTTCTTATCACCCAGCACTCGCTGGCATACAGATGATGCCCTATAATATTTATATGTTATGAAAACATCAAGTGCAGAGTTTAAAGCTCGAACCCACTCCTCAAAAAGCAAAAAAAAAAAAAATTTAATAAAGCCAGCCAGCACTGGCAGATTTCAGAAATAGGCCTATTTCATTCCACACGTTCCTCACTACAACACACATAAGGTGACTTACTCCATTTGATTAATGACTGACCATCACTGAATGTCTGCCGTCTCTATTGCTTGGTATTTCACACGGGATGACATCGTTTTTGACACCAGAGAATACAGCATTAAAATATAACATAAAAGATGTACATCTTGGTCAGTAATTTTTCCCCAGGTAATCAGCCATGAGCTGACGGACCAAAACATTAATTTTGAACCCTGTCATGTAGTGATTTTTGGGGGGGGGTTGCCAGTGTGGCTCAAAAAGGATGAAAATCTTCATTCGTTCATTTTCTAAACACCTTAATCCTAAGTAGGGTCACAGGGAAGCTTGCGCCCAGCTCAGCCAACTCTGGGTGTAGGCAGCGTACATAGCTCGCCAGGCCATCGCAGGGCAGGAACACACAGACGACTTTGCAGACTCCTCTTGACGAAAGTCAGCAATGGTTCTTTTACATCCCTCTCACCGCAGACAACAAGAGACAAGGCTGATGGCACCATTTCCCTCCTCCATTATCCTACAGGTAGCACTCTGTAAATTATCTGCACACTGAAAGGCAGTACCACATACCATACACAAGGAGCAAATTATTTGCAAACTTTGTGTAGAAATATATATATATATATCTTTTTTTACATGGGTCAAGGTTTTAAAAAGTTGAACCAATTATATGAAGATATTTACAGAATCGTAATACAAATTCAATCAGTCTCTCGCTAGCATGCGATGTAATCAAATCCTCTTTGGTGATTCCCAAATCTATCGTTAAGTGTATCCCAGTCTTAATTATCATCATCATTAATCACCACCATTATTATTATTATAAACACGAAGGAGGAACTAAAACCTGCCCTCACATTCACACAGGAAAGAAGCAACTGTTACAAAATAAGGGTGTGAGAGAATTTTCGCGGTTCTCAAGTCATCAAGGGTCAAATTAAACAGTTTGCTCGGGAAAATTAGCAGGCTGTGCTGGAAGCAAACGTTAAAGTGCTGAGCAAATCATGAGAGTAGTTTCCATGTCAGATTATTCTGAGACTGAGAGACTACTGCTACTTCAGCATGCATGAAGAAAAAAAATAAAATAAAATAAATAAGTCACGCCTGAGTGAGAGTTCCAGCAAATTGAAGTAGGAGAATAATTTCCGTGTCATATCACCTCTGGGTGCACAGAAGACACTCATCATATACACGTTAACAATCAAAGCCCAAGGACAAAGAAACATCTCAGACAGAGAGAGTGAGAGAGAAAGAGAGAGAGCGAGATAGAACAAGAGAAATAGCAAGAGCAAGAGAAAGCACGAGAGCGAGCAAGACCGAACGAGAGAGAGAGAGAGACCGAGAGAGAAATAGAGAGCGAGCGAGAGTGAGAAAGAGCAAGAGAGAAAGAGAAATCGAGCAAGAGTGAGAGAGAGCAAGAGCGAGCGAGAGAGCAAGCGAGAAAGAGTGAGAGAGAAAGAGAAATAGAGAGAGAGAGCGAGAGTGAGAAAGAGAGAGTGAGAGAGAGCAAGAGTGAGAAAGAGTGAGAGAGAGCGGGAAAGAGAAATAGAGAGCGAGAGAGAGAGAGAGCGAGAGAGAAGGAAAGAGCGAACAAGAGCAAGAGAGAGAGAGAGAGAGATAGAGAGAGAGAGCGCAAGAGCGAACGAGAGAAATAGAGAGCGAGCGAGTGAGAGAGAGGGAGCAAGAGAGAGAGAAATAGAGCGAGAGAGAAAGAGAACTATAGAGTGAGAGAGAGAGCGAGAGAGAGAGAGAAAGAGCGAGAGCAAGAACAAAAGCAAGAGAGAAAAATAGAGAGAGAGAGCAAAAGAACAAGAGAGAAAGAGAGAGAGTGAGAGCGAGTGAGCGAGAGAGATAGATTGGAGTATGTGCAGTATTATTAATGAGTAATCGTGTCGCACATTAAGCAGAGATCTTGGCATAAAACCTTCGAACTGAAGCACTAATTACTCCTGCCTTCTTCATCTTACTGAAAAGTGCATTACTAAAATATTAGCCTTGCTTGGAATTCTTTAAAGATTATGCCTAATTAGGCTGACATGGAACACTGGAGCCGAGCGTGGCTTGTTAACGTGCTGAAGAAAATGAGAAGAAACTGCAAAAAAAGAAAAGGAGGGGAAAAAAAAAAAAAAAAAAAAAAAAGTTTCCCACTGGGGCCTCGGATGACATTTTGTCACTTTGAAATGACAGCCAGAGCAACACACCCACATAAACTAACTACAGGCTTTTCTGTCTCTTTGATTTCCTCTGCCTCCTTCCAGTATCAAAGCATTCTCGTACTGAAGGCAGAAAACTTAAATCCATAATATTCAGGATTATTACTTTGACTTGAGCCTTCAGGATGTTTTGCATTCACGGTTAAACTAATTCCATATTTCTCCGACTCAGAAACGTGACCTACTTTCCCAATCTTCCCGGCTCTTAATACGTCAGACTGGAAGTAGAACCCGTAATTCAATGCTCAATTCAAATTGAACGTATGTTAGGTGAAGAAACATGAACTAAAATCCAGTACTAGTCGTAGTAACCTAACAAATGTTCAGCCAGTCAATGTGTAACCTCCAGGGATTCAAGTCCTTTCTGTGTTCGTGTGCGTTCACGGTACAATGAGCAGCAGCGTACAATGAAATAGTTAAGGTGTCATGGGAGGGGACGATGTACAGTTACAAAAGGATGGTGTGTTGTATTGTAACAGAGACACGCTGTCGCTCACCAGAGACACAGCACATTGTCAGCTGTCTCTCTAACAGCACAGCTGAGACACTGCAGGCCTGCAAGCTCCCTGCAGGACTGGGACAGTGTTACTCCCAAGTAAAACAGCTGATATACATTAAAAGCTCTCAACAAAGAAAATACAGTGGTACCTCACTTTATGAAAGTCTCACCAAATGAAAAATTCAGGTTACGAAACACATTTTCTTAAAATTTTTGTCTCTGGATACGAAACTAGTTCACGTTACGAAAGCGTCATCTTAATTCAAATGCACCATTCAAACATTCAAACAATGCACGAGTTGCTTTCCCCATTGGTTGTCTCCCAACACCCTGCCCCGCTGGCCTCCCATTGGCTTCGAGGGAGTTGAATCTCCATAATACAGTACTGTACCCATAATGCTTTTCATGTGCCTTCGACCCATTATTCGACACACACACATGAAGGAGAGTTGTACTGTTGGTTCGTGAGTTTTTTGAGTGTGCTTATTGCAGCGTTATTTTTCGTTATTAAATCATGAGCCCCAAGAAAGTGATTCCCGGTGAGACTGAAAAGCAGAAGCGGGCTCCGTTATCAATAAAAGTAAAACAGGAGATGATAAAAAAATATATAAGTGGGATTCGGTTGAGTGAAATCGCAAAGGAGTATGACCGAAACCCCTCTACAATCGGGACGATATTGAAGCAGAAGGAGACCTTAAAAGCGGAGATACAGTGACGGAGACGATTATTTCGGAAAAAGCAACCGCCATATTTAAGGGCCTCGTGAAGGAGGGTGGGAGTGAGGGTTCTTCGGACCAGCAACCCCTGGACTTTAAAGCGTCGCATGGGTGGTTCGAGAGATTTAAAAAAAGGTAAATAATTGTGTTTTACTTTTAACACATATTTCATATGAAATTGGTGTACTTTTATAATTTTTAAAGGGTTTATGGGGTAGTATTGGGAGCCTTGGAACAAATCACAAGTTTTACATGTAACTTGTCAACTTACGAAAAAGGCGCTGGAACAGATTAATTTCGTAAAGTGAGTTACCACTGTATATTAAAAAAAAAAAAAAAAAAAAAAACAGCACAAATTTTCAGGGCCTCGTATTATATCGATATCTGTGACAAGGATATGGGACATCAACAGCTCGCACTCTAGCTCACAAACCTCAATCAGAATGGCCAAGCCGTCAAAGAAGTCAAAGATGGCCAAGACGTCATTTGCAAAGAAGGGCAAGTGGTATAGGGCGCTGGATCGCTGATCCTAAGGTTTGGGGTTCGAGTCCCACTCTCCACAAGGTTGTCCCTGTCCCCCCTAGTGCAGCTAACTGGGTTATCAATGGCCGGCCATGTTTCTCACTGTTTATGGTGTGAGGTTCATGTAAAAGAACCATTGCTGACTTTCGACAAGAGTAGCTGCAAAGCCGTCAGCGTGTTTCCACCCTGCGATGGCCTGGTGAGCTGTCCAGGGTGTACTCTGCCCTTGCCCGGAGTCAGCTGGGATGGGTGCCAGCCTCCTCACGACCCGAATTAGGATTAAGCGGTTCAGAAAATTAACCGAGCATTTCCAAAGAAAGCTCTTAAAACACGAACACTATCCCACATCTTAATCGGAAAAGCTAAATTCAGAAAACTATTACGCTGTACACACACTTGTATCATGTTCTGAATACATTCACATTCAATATAACAGTGCAATATTATGGGGTATGTAAACACACTGATTTAGAAAGGGGACCTGTGAACACTGAACAAACACAGACAGACAGAGTCGTATTATTCTGCAAGATGAAACTGTACGGATCTATTCATTTGCATATCATTAGGCCTCTTACTTCAGTCACCTTAACCTTGCATGAGTGCTGAACACATCAGATCACATCTCCGTCAACACGGCACACACTTGTCAGCATAAAGTACCTCGACCGCACAAAAAAATTGTAAGTTTCACATGCTTAGTGTATCATGAAACACCACCCAGCTACTTAAAGTTAGACCTGCTTCCATATATGGTAATGGTATGCATCTTTTAATTTGGCTTCATAAACTCTTGGACAATTTCAATTAACAATTAATTAGAAAAACACTTAACTTATCCTTTAAATTCAGTTTATTAAGTGAGTAAATAGATTTTTTTCTGATTGGTTCGCTGATATCCAATCCATCGTTTTCTTCTGATGTCAGATCAATACTCATAAAATTATGCTTAATCTCCGTCAGAGTGACTCCAGAGCACATCACAATAATACCACACATGAGATGGGGGACACAGCTTCGATGAGATGACAATTCATTTCGCACACATCAATACCTATAGGGGCAATTTGGAGTCACAGTTCCACCACCATGATACATGCTTAGTGATTAGTTTTATTTTGTTCAATAAAGTAAACTCGTGAAAAATCGGGAGAATGTTCAGTTCAGTCACCCCTTGAATTTCGCGGATAATATACACCAGACCTGGCCGCGATAATCGAAAAACTGCGCAGTAGGATCACCCCTCTCATTTCTACCATACGGAAATGTTTTCGCGTCTATACAATATCAAGAAGTGTATATTAAATGTTACACAGTTATATGCATATGTAAATACTGTAATGTATTAATATTTAAATAGAATTTATAGATAAATACTTTAAGTACTGTACTCACCTCTGACAATAGCTCTTTTCCGCTTGATCTTAATCCTAGTCTTTTTTAATGTAATGCACGGTGGATTCATTTATGCCGTAATGGCGTGCTACATGGGCATACGTATTGCCCGCCGTCAGCATATCTAGCAACTTCACTTTTTGGGTCACTGTCATCATATTTCGCTTTTTCTTGAGCTCATTGGATGCCTTAGATGGTGCAGGACGTTCACAAACACTATAAGATCACAAAATCACAAAAATTCCCGTGGGAAGGTGCGAGGCTACAACGTCACGCGTCTAAGCCAATCAGCTTGCGAGATTGAGTTGAATGGGCGGTCCCTGCCTGAACTGGGACTGGAAGAGGGGCACTTCAGCCTGTCGTTTTTAAACAATGGACACAGCCTGTCTTGAGTCCCTGCCTTCCGTTTGTGTACATGCGAGTTTAAGCGCGAATTTTGAATTTTTTATGAATATTTTTTGATTTTGGATACTTATGGAAAATACCACAATGCACCGAGGCCGCAAAATTCAAGTCACAAGGTGGCAAGGGATGACTGTACTCTGTAGTTCTGTAATTCTTACTCAGAATTTATTTCTGAGTGAACCAATTTAAGGTTGACGATACAGGGATCCCTCGCTACTTCGTGCTTCAATGCATCACGTTTTTTATTTATTTATTTATTTATTTTTTTTAATATATTCATTGATTTAAAAAATAAGGAAATTAAGGAAGAATAGGGGAAAAGGTTAAGGAAAAATGCCACAAAAACAACCCAAAACCTCCCATCAAAACTAGTGACATTTTTGTGAGGTGCACATCTGAGTGCGTACACGCGCATCTGTATGTGTGTATTTATATTTTATTTACATCTTATCCATTATTTTTTAATGTTTAATTGTTATTATAAGCATTTATAGCATTGAATATGTATTTATTGATATTATATACACATGTTCATGTACGTACACGTCAATTAGGGTGGGGGTTGTGTGTGTGTGTGTGGGGGGGTGATCCTACTTCGTGGAATTCGGTGGTCGCGGTTAGATCTCGGTTCCAATTAACCGCGGAAAGTGAGGGATACCTGTATTCTTATTCATAGAAATTACAGGCAATTAGTGATGCCAATTTCAATTTGTTCTATATGAGCAAAATAATCAATTGCCCCAAGCTGAACATGAACCAGGGTTTATAATCCTGCATTTATACACATGTACTGTATAGAAATCAGATGGGATTAGAGAGCATGAAGTCCTTTCCCCTCTTGAATATTTTAATAATTATCCATAAATAATATGAGATGATTTTATACAGGCTTAACAATAACAGATTAATAAGCACTGCCTTTTAGTTCAAGTGATTTAGAAATAATCCTCTACTGAGATTTAATCTAAAAAAAAAAAAAAAAAAAAAAAAAAAAAAACAGTAGATGCATCACTCAGCTTAATTAAACTATTAACTAAATAAACCAAACCCTTTAATCAACCACAATAGAAAATTCATGGCAGGGTATAATATTGCTTCATAAAGTCAACTCTGACTGGCTGTAAAAAGAAAAAGACAATGAATTAAAGAAGTAAATCACATGACAGCAATGTGATGGTGAAGAAAGACTCTGTGGGTGAGTGAAACTGGGATAATGATCAAATAACCCGAACCTTTTTCATTGGAACTGATAAAATAGTGCATTACCTGCTGATGTAGAAAAAGATAGCAGGTGGTGCAGTGATGTTCACTTTTCATGAGCTGTAGCACTGGTGCTGCGTTTTTAAAGATCACAAATGTCACGCTGCACTTTATACTGGCTGAAATAAAGCTGTCCGACAATAGAGTAATGTCTTTTCCACTTATCTGATGCTGTTACCAACTGCATTACAATCCGTCACTGTCAACATTAAACAAATCACCTCGAAGGGTCAAGGATCAATACAAATCTGGGGTTCGATAGTAGGTATAACGCCCTCTCTCTCACTCGCTCTCTCTCTCTCTCTTTGAGATGCAAGAGAGCCACGCCACACAATACAAGTGGAGTCTACTTGACCTGCCTCTCACTGTTTTTTTTTTTAAAAAAAAAAAAAAAAAAAAAAAAAAAAAAAAAAAAAAAGGTACACTTTAGTTGTTAAAATCTTGAATTAGTTTGCCTTTCATATTCCCATGTAGTATACATTATACTAAAACACTATTTTGCAGTGGGCGTCGCTGCGTGTCATCCCTAACAAAAAGAACCTTCAGTAAAAACATTCGATTTCTTCTGTCATTTACTAATAGAAACACCTTTGACACATCACCTATTATAAGAACAACTGTGGACAAGTATAACCTGCTTGTACACTTACTTTTAAATCACTCCTGTAAAGCAATATAAAAACACATAAGGATAGACTTTTTTCCAGCTCTGATAACGTGACCTCGTGCCTGCTCTCTTTCGTCGGGATGTAAACTCAATGGAATCTGGATAATGATTAGCCATGACTGTCTCACACGTTTCATCGGAGATGATTCTTGGCAGGCTGTTAATGTTCAGTGGAGAGTGTGTATGTAAATACAGCAAATATTACAACATAAATGCTGTAATATATCCTCAGCAATTACCTGCTCAAGGGTTTAATTTGCGATACAAGACCTTGTCTTAAAAATACTGACAATAAATACCGTTACAGGCCAAAAGACACTAAAAAAAAAAATCCTGACTAACGTCATCTGGAAACCAAAGCAACAACCAGCAGGAAAATGTCATGTGCTTGTGATTGTATCAAAGATATTGATAGCTGAACAACATGAAGCGCCAATAATGATCTACGAGATTAACATTACTAACATGTATACAGAACAATTAGAAGGGCAAAGAACCGCAGTAAAGAACCGACAGTAACAATTTATTTATATGTATAAATTTTTTTTTTTTAAAAAGCAGGAGTGGTGAGGTAACAGGGGTCATCATCCAGCGAGCCCATCCTCACGTCACTCTGACGAGAATGTAAATGTCTCGAGTGCGAGTGACAAACAGGATGCAAATAAATGCAAACCAACACACTCCCTGTTCAAAAATATGCAAGGGACCGCTGGACTACAAACGTCAGACCAATGAACATCACATCTCATACAAGTTCCTCAGATGCACAGCTACGCTATCTGTATGCCATGTACGTCTTTCTTCACAAAATTTACATCAGACCTTAAAGAATCCTTCACGTAGAAAGGGACGGGGTAGGGCATTCAGGTTTCAATGCAAATACGGCATCAGCATTTGCAGTTGCTGAATTTCGGAAAATTATCGGGGGGTGGGGGGTGACGACACCACAACAACTCATATTTAAAAAGCCACAACTATATTTCACCAAAGTAATGTGGAAGTGTATTGTTTACTTTTGGACCTTCACTGAACGAGCTTCCTTCAAAAAAACCCATTGCATAAGGAACCAGTTTAATAAGTGCGGCATTAAAGCAACAATTCTGTCTGAGGATGTCAAAACATTGTTAGCCGAGTATAATTTCCATTCATTCACACACTCGTTTACCAAACTGTTTACTCCTACTCGGGGCACGGGGAGGCTGGCGCAGGGTACCACCCGAACAGCTTGACAGACCATAGCAAGGTCAACAAACAGACGCACACATTTACTCCTGAGGTGATCTGGAACGGCGAATCAGCCGAATGTGTATGTCTGGATTTAGTGAGGAAACCGACATGCTCAGGAAAACATCACTGAGTCACTGTCATTTGCAGAACTACTTATACACCGATCAGCCATAACATTACGACCACCTGATTAGTCTGTACCTAAGCAGTGTCATACGCAGCAAGCCGCAATACACTGCATGTTTTGACTCCTTTCTATCATTGCTAGCATTAACAGTTTCAACACTTTCTCTCCTCTCTGGGATCAGACCAGACACACACTAACCTTCACTTCCTACATACATCACTCAACCTTGGGCATTGATGACACTGTTGCCAGGTCACCGGACCGCCTTAAGTACTTATCATTTGATACCAGGAACACATCATAAGACCTGCCATTTTTGAGATGATTAGATCCAGTCGTTTAGTCAGTCATTCTTAGTCACTCAGATCCTTAAGCCACATTCACACAGGAAATGCCAAGCGATAAGCCAATCTGAACCGCAGACGAAATTGCGGATTTCTATCAATGACCTAGGGAAGCAAATAGGAAAAGGATTTGCAGAACTCAGTAATTTGGTGTCATCTATCAATCAGCCGTATCTTTAAGCTCTGGCTGGTAATTGCTCAAATTGTTTGCGAGAAAGATGAGCTCAGTTTCAGCTCAGCTTAAAAAAACATTTTGTTCGAGTCCATTGACTTCGCATGGTGGCTCGTTGTGTCCTGTGTGAACGCTCAGTTCAGTTCATTTTCTGTAACCACTTAATCCTAATTAGGGTCACGGGGAGGCTGGGACCCATCCCAGCCAACTCTGAGCAAGGGCAGAGTACACCCTGGACAGCTCGCCAGGCCATCGCAGAGCGGAAACATGCCGATGGCTTTGCAGCTACTCTTGTCGAAAGTCAGCAATGGTTCTTTTACATGAACCTCTCACCATAGACAGTGAGAGACATGGCCGGTCTTTGATAACCCAGTTAGTGAGCTACACTGGGGGGGGAAGGGGGGGCAATGATGTCAATGGAGAGTGGGACTGGAACCCCCAACCTTTGGATCAGCGATCCAGCGCCCTATACCACTAGGCCACCACGGCCATCCTGTGTGAAGACTGCTTTATACATTTCTCTTCTTCAAACACATCAACTTCGAGCTCTAACTGTTTATTTTCTTCCTAATACATCCCAGTCTTTGGCAGGAGCCAATGTGTCGAGATAACATAAAAAATGTTTCTACAAAATAAATCCAAAAGTAATTCAGAATTGAGTTTTCAAAACATCTGCAAAAGCTCTGAAATATCACAATTTGCAAAGTGTGAAAAATTATACAGTTGGAACAGAACATGAAGATGTACTTCAATATCAGTTTCACGCTCTAATAATTTACTGCCAGCAGGTCTGACATCTCTGATCTACTCGAGACACACAGTGATTATGCAAATGCAGGTAAACGTTTTTGGGTTTGTAATTGCCTACCTGATGAAGCAGATAATCTGCTGACTTTTGAGTTCTATGCTCTTTTAGTAACTTCATATCCTCGGAGTGGATCTCACATAGAAGTCTTTCTCAATTTGATGTGACATATACACATTATTTACATGGAATGTTCTTTACCAGAATGCTTTCTGGACAACGACTCTGAAGTATTTTATCACTGTGTGATGTTCAGGGACATTGTACCAATCTTACAGATGAATACTGCACACATATCTTCAGCTTTGTCAGAATTACACCTGGAATATTTTATATTATTAGTCAGGGTCTGGCTTCTGTGACATTTCCAAAAGAAAAAGAAAAAAAAAAAAAAAATCCTTACAATCACTGCAGAAATTGTATTAGGCCCATAAGCAATACAGTGGTACCCCACCTTACGATGGTCCCAGCAAACGAAAAATCCAGGTGACGAAAAACATTTTCCAAAATTTTTTGTCTCTGTATACAAAACAAGTTGTCTTTACGAAACGCACCATTCAAACATGAAAATACACCATTCGAACAATGCACGAGCTGCTCTCCCATTGGCTATCTTCCAAAATCCCACCCCGCTGGCCTTCTATTGGCTAGGAGGGATGATGCAGATCCCTCCCATTGGCTATCTCCCAACATCCTGCCCCGCTGGCCTCCCATTGGCTAGGAGGGATGACGCAGCTCCCGCCCATTGGCTATTATTGAACTGCATCTCCCATCATACCTTTCGTGTAAAGAACAGAGTTACTGTTGTTTCATGAGTTTTCTGAGTGTGCTTTATTTTTTGACTCAGGCTTTTAACCTTCCATAAACATTTGTAAGATTATAACTCTGCTAAGAAGACATGGTCAACATACACACGTGCACGCACACACACGTGCGTGTGATTTCCGGTGAGTGAAAAGAAGAAGCGGGCTCATGGCATAAATTTTCATGGTTGAGTGATATCGTAAAGGAATATGGCCAAACCTGTCTACCATCTGTACGATATCGAAGCAGAAGGAGGTCTTAAAAAAGGTATGCTTTTATAATTTTTAAAAGGTTCAGGGGGTAGTATAGAGGGCCTGGGAACGAATCACGCATTTTACATATAAAATGCAGTTCAATTTATGAAAAAATCCAGGTTAAGAAAAAGGCTCTGGAACATGATGAATTTCGTAAGGTGAGGTACCATTGTCTGTCTTCCTTTCGGCTTTTTCCCTTTCACTCGGGAGTCGCCACAGCGAATCATCTGATTCGCACGTTTGATTTGGCAGAGGTTTTTACGTCGGATGCCCTTCCTGTCACAACCCTTTTTAGCAAGGGACAGAAACACGCTGACGGCTTTGCAGCCTACTCTTTACGAAAGTCAGCAATGGTTCTTTTACATGCCTCTCACCATAGACAGTGACAGACATGGCCCGCCTTTGATAACCCAGTTAGCTGCACTGGGGGGACAGTGACAACCTTGTGGAGAGTGGGACTCGAACCCCCAACCTTTGGATCAGCGATCCAGCGCCCTATACCTCTAGACCACCACTGCCCCAAGGTGAGGTACCATTGTAAATATACTAAATACGCAGCCAAATATTGTGTATACCATTAAATAAGGAGTAGGCAGCATGGTGGCGTAATGGTTAGCACGTCTGCCTCACAGTAAGAAGGCCTGGGTTAAATTCCTGGCCTGGGCATTTGTGTGTGGAATTTGCATGTTCTCCCCGAGCTTGCGTGGGTTTCCTCCGGGTGCTGTGGTTTCCTCCCACAGTCCAAAAACATGCACAGTAAATTAATTGGCTGTTCCAAATTGCCCGTAGATATGAGTGAGTCCGTATGTAGCCTGGTGAACCACATGGTAGATCACTGTGATCACAGCCATGACAATCCCTGTATGAACATCATTCAAGCTTCAGGGATCGACGTCCATTCCTCGAGATTGGATGGAGACAGAGAGAGACATAAGGAGTAAAATGTAGAGCTG
This sequence comes from Plotosus lineatus, assembly GCA_024760905.1. Classification (NCBI taxonomy): domain Eukaryota; kingdom Metazoa; phylum Chordata; class Actinopteri; order Siluriformes; family Plotosidae; genus Plotosus; species Plotosus lineatus. The sequence continues at coordinate 25,077,565 of CM045747.1, read as the reverse complement.
GGACAGCTTTTTGTTGTTGCCAGAAGTGAATCTAAAACGCTACACCTTAAACAAAACTTGATGGAAATGTCCTTAAAATGAAAAAAAAAAAGAAAAAAAAAAAAAAGAAAGTGATTTCTTGTATAGAAAGGTATCAATACATCTTTATACAGAGTATATCAGAAAAATACTATAATATGATTTATCGTGAGATCCATTCATAATATCTCATCATCAAAACCTTCGTACAGTTTATAGATAGGCACCTGGAAATCCATGCGTCTGTGCATGCATGCTTTATGTGCTTTGTCACTGCCATAGATCTGTAATTTTGCCGTGGATTCATGGACCCAGGATCCCGAGTGGCGTGTGGACAAGCTGTGTGACTATTAACCCAGAGATTGAAAGTTCAAATGCGGTTTAATGCCACAGCCATCCGTGTCCGTTAATCAAAAAGAACAAATTGGCTGAGCTCTCAAAGGAGGCATCCGCTCACTCGCTGTCATTCACAGCGATCGGCAGCCAATCAAGAGGGTCTTTGAGCTCATTCGTACGAGAGGGCGGATCGCGCTTTCACTCAGATTGTGTTAAGACTGCCCCCAAAATACACATGCACCACAGTTCGGAAAGAGGCAGGTTTGCACGTCACGGCCAGGGTGTGTGGCGTGTGCAGGCCTTCGCCCCTTGCCTTCGTGGTGGTCATGTGATAGGGAAGGCAATTCCTGGTGGGTGAGAACTGGATAGGACTACATTGGGGAGAAAATGAAGAAAAATCGAGGAAAAAAAAAAAGAAGGATTAACAGAACCCTGCTACGGATGATGAATATGATTTTATATTATCTTTAATAACTTAATTTTAAATTTCATGACAATTTATTCTTCCGCATCCCTCTTTCCAGAATCTCCCAAGATGTGATTTGCATTACAACAAAAGACCCTAAAAATATGCTTTCAAGAAAGATGTCTCTGTTCATACCCATGAATCCAGTCCAAATAAATTAAGTATTATGTTTCAAGCTCTTTTCTTACCATCCTGAAATAGTATCAAGCAATTGTATGTACTTGGGGGAGGGGGGGAGGAGTCTCAGTGCCAATCAAGTCCCATCCCATAACTTGATTGGCACTTAGACTCCTCCCCCCTCCCCCAAGTACATAAAATTGGGGGAGGGGGAGGAGTCTAAGTGCCAATCAAGTCCCATCCGAGAACTTGGCCTGCACTTTCAGAAGAATGGGGTCCAAAGAAATGGATCAGTGTCATTATGGATCATCATCTTAGAATTAAACCTTTAATATTTTGCTGAATTTTTGCAAATGGTTTCTCCTCATACTTGTATGGGTTTCCACTGGGAGGTCTGGTTTCCTCGTCCAGTCCAAAAGACATGCAGGATCGTTCAGCTTTTACACCAAAGTGCACCATCTCATCAAGCCAGAGTTTATCCTCAGTTTTTGTAGCATGAAGCAACTAGAAGTTCAACTCCTCCTGGATGGGGCATAGGGGCGTATCCATGGTAGCCATTTTTCGTGCTGCGTGGACAGAGGCACACTTTTGGTTAGAACCTTGCCAAGGGATCTTGGCACAGTGTGGTCTAATGGGGATTAGAATCCACGAGCTCCCACTCATGAGGCCAGCACCAGAACCACGACAGCACTGGCTCCATACATCAGGCTAACTGTTTCCATTTGGCCCGAGGTGGAAAAGTTTTTGTGTTGCCTTGCAATGGTTTGATGTTCATGGAACTTTTCAGGGTGTACCCCTTCTTTCACCCGTGATAGCTGAAATAGGCTCCAGTCTCCCCAAACCCCTCATAGGACTAAACAGTTCGGCAAATAAGTGCATGATAAAATTTATTTACATCAACATTTAAGGTGTCATTTCAGAAGAAACAACTGGAGCAGTGACAGCAGCAGCTGCCAATTTACAGTCATTGTGATCCAAACGTTTCAAGAAATTTCAAATATATTTTACAACCTTTACTGATTATAATCATCTTTCCAAAGAGCTTTAGTAATTAAGGCATTTAAATAGGAGTGATCATAAAATGTTTTCCTATATTTGTTTATATAAAAGCAGTACTGTACATCTTGTGCTTGCACATAGATTCATTATATCAGCATGAAAAACTGTGAGCCACATCACAGAAAATTGGGATGATCTTATTTATTCAAAACACACACAAACACACACACACACCAAAAAAAAAAAAAAAAAAAAAAAAAAAATCAGCCACTCAACTCAAACATCAACATCAACAACAACAACCACCGTCACATGCAGTCAGATTTAATCACAAAGTTGACACAACACACAAGTTGATGACTAAATGTCTCCCAAAGTAATTCGTGACTGGATCAGAGGCACTGGCCTGAAGAACAGATGACAGCAATGTGTTTAAACCGAATAATCTTACATGTCAGGGTTCATTCTGAAGGGTCAGAAGAGCTGAGATGACCTCTGAACCCCCACCGGTGGAGTGAACCCATCTGGGATTGATAAACACATCCGAACTTCAAGAGTGAATAAAAGACACAACAGTACTGCCCATCAAATGCGATGATGAGGGTTATGATCATGTAGAGAGAGGTGTTAATCCACAACAATGTCAGTTTTATGGGGATGATCTGAACACACAACAGAGCATCTGTGGTTTCTGAGTAAAGATTAAAACCACTGGACAGAAAAAAAAGTGGACACAGTTGAGTCTGTTACCAGCACTACGTTTATATCTCAGAAACACAGACAGGCTTTCTGCCCCCCACCACACCCACACACACACACACACACACACACACACACACACACACCCCCAACTACTTGTTCAACACATCTGACCATCACTCGTTCAAGCGTGTTAGCAGAGTGGAGGTTCCAGGCTAGCCGGCTAATGCTAACGGCATTCCGTGATTAATCACCAAGCGGGAGCGGTTACCTCTTTTGACGGCCTCGTCGAAGGAAAGGAAGCCTATCCGCGACTCTTTGGCTCCCATGTTTCCCTCATTTCACTGCAGTGTGTAAGAAAGATCGGTTGCGGATCAGGAGAAATCCACCAGTGTTGTTGCCCGTCCGGTCCGCACCGCCAGCGTCCCGGACTCGTGTCAGGTGGAGCGGACTCTAAACTGTACTTCTGTGTTGTTTATGTGTGACGCGCCTCCGCTCTCAGTCAACGCCTCCATCCTGTATCACGTGATCTTGGTTGATGTCACTATACCACCTGACTGCCTGCGCAGCGCACTATATCGGCGATTAAATAATAGCTTCTCACACTCCGTAGTGCCCTACAGCACTAATAGCGAGGCATTTTGGATACGACACATGAAAAATCACCTGATAGGGTTTTTTGTTTATTTGGGTTTTTTTTCCCCTGGAAGTGTTGTGGACAGAGCACCTGAATCATTCTGTCAAGCTGTAAATGGCTTATTTTTCAAGATAACTGTGAGGAAATATTGGAGTCCTGTTTTAAATTAGGACTGGAGAAAGACTTGTGATCGACTTCCCAAGAGTGAACACCTCTCCAAAGAGTTTTACAAAGTAATTACCATACCTTTGTGTTAGAACCCTTAATAATAATAATAATAATTATTATTATTATTATTAATATTATTATTATTATTAAATATTTGGGCAGCATGGTGAAGTCGTTGTCAGCACTTCCACCTTACAGCAAGAAGGTCCTGAGTTCGAGTCCCAGGCCTGGCCATTTCTATGAGGGGTTTGTATGTTCTTCCGGTGCTTGCTTGGATTTCCTCTGGGTACTCCGGTTTCCTCCCACAATCCATAAAAAACATATACATGAGGCGAACTGGCTTTTCCAAATTGCCCCTAGATGTGATTGTTTTGGTCATGTGACCCTCTGGCAAGCTACTTAGGGTATAGCTCGCCTTGGCCCAGGCTTCATCCTCCCTGCAACAATCATGGGATTAATTAGTTGAACAAATAAGTGAGTGATTAAAAGCAATGTATATATGATGGTGTATATATTGATTATATGAACATACTGTACTGTAAAAAATTACATTTTACAAATTGATATGATCTCAAATATTCATTTATGCAGTTAAAATTGATATTCAAGAACTTTCTAAAAACTAAAATTCATCAGCCCATTCATCCATCCATCCATCTATCCATTCTTCTATACCGCTTGTTCATCAGGGTTGTGGTACAAGCTTGAACCAAACCCAGCTGACTTTGGTTACACCCTGAACATGTCATCAGTCTATTGCAGGGCTAATGGAGAAACAAACAACAGTTCACATCCATGAGCAAACGTGGAGGAGCCATTTGGACTGTGAGAGGAGACCACATGACCAGGAGGAAACCCACACAACCACAGGAAGAATATGCAAACTTTACAAAGAAATACCCGTGACCATGATTTGAAACTATATACCATACCCCAATACAGTATATACATATGTTGGTGTTTTTTTTAATACAACAAGGTACTTTAATCTGAGAAAATAAGTTATTTTCATTATTATTATTATTATTATTATTATGATATTTTAAGATTTTTAGGAAATTCCACAGACATTGCATCAATCAAATAGTGAAGCATGAAAGGGATGTACGCATCATTTTTGGGTGACTCTTAATGATATGCAGTAGTTTTAGTGGAAGGTCATTTCGATGATATTTGCAGACGATTACAGAAAGGCGTGATAAAATAATCTGAGGTGGATCAATGAGGGGGTACCTTGAGAGTCACACATTAACACAATGATTTTCAAAGTGCATGAAGGGGTCTATGAAGCATAATCAAGGTATCTGGTTGTCTGTATATTTAGTTGCAGCAGTGGGAATCAAAACCCACTCGACTCAAAGGTAGGTACGGTAAGTCTGTTGGGTTTTTACACCCGAGCCTCGTGGCTCATCAGGCCGGTGCTTATCCCTGGTTTCCGTAGCGTGAAGCGACCAGGAGTTCAACTCCTCCTGGATGGGACGCTCGTCCATCGCAGGTTACCTTCCCAGTATATTTTTTACTGGTACCCATTTATACTGCTGGGTGAACAGAGGCACACATGTGGTTGAGACCTTGCCCAGGGGTCTGAGCACAGTGGGGGTCTCAGTGGGATTTGAACTCACAACCTCCCGATCATGAGCCCAGCACTCTAACCACTACACCACCAGCCCCACTTGGCTCAAAGCCGGTACAATTAACACGTTTTTATAGTCTGCTGGACTAGTCATTTAAATTAAATGGGTTTCATTTTTACCACCAGTTACTCCAAAACAAACATTACACAATAAATGACATCAACCTGAACCCAATGTGTTCTGTCAGTTCAGGAATCACTCCAATTCACTCCAAGTGTGAACATGAAAAACAACTTTTTTTTTTTTGGTTACGTTTTTTAAATAACTTTTTGGGTGTTTCAATTGAATGATTATTTTATTTTAATGTCAGTAATTAATATAATTTGCACTGGAACCAATTTTAGCCAACAATGGGCGAAGGCGGGGTATAACCTCAACAGCTCGGCAGACCATCACAGGGTAACTAACACACACACACACACACACACACACACTATTTCCCATTTACCTTCTCATCTACGTGCTGTTTGGAAGAAGCAGTTCACCTACCGTAATTGTGGATGTCTTTCAAACTGTAGTACCCAGAGAAAGCTTATACAAGTACAGGGAGAACATGCAGACTCCTCAAAGAAACCCCCAAGAACAGGACTCAAACCCAGGCCCGACTTGCCGTGAGATGGATATGCTAACCACTACAGTACATCGCCATGCCACCCCACCCCAGGTTTGTTTATTTTATTAATATAGTCATTCATGTTTTCCAATATACTTCATATATTGCCAAACATCATTGAGTATGATATGAATAGTATAGATTATTTTATTACAGTGGTACACAAGAACTGTCAGTTCTCAAAGTTGATGTGCTGGAAGCATGAAAAATGAGCAAATGTAAGGATCTGAGAGACTTTGACAGGGCAACAGTGTGATGGTTAAACAACTGGGTCTATTCATCATTGATCGGTGGACTGTAAATGGGATAAATTGGTGATTTTGAATGTATTCATGGTGAGACGAAAAAGGAGATATTGTGGCTGTATAATAAGGATATTTATGATTATTATAGCAACAATGTAGAAAACCCATCTATGAAAATGGATTTTAAAAAGTTAGACATCTTTAAAAACAACTGAGACCCCTTGATCACTGAACCTCATGGTGAATTCTACAATTCTTTCGATATTAGATGCATAATCTACACTGGTATTCATGGGGATATTCAGAATCTCCTTTTCTTATGTATGTATGTGCTGTATAACATATTATTAGGAATCATGAGTAATATTAGTCCGATGATGGCCTGGCGAGCTATTCAGGGTGTACTTGGCCCTTACCCAGAGTCGGCTGAGATGGGCACAAGCCTCATCGCGACCCTAATTAGGATTAAACCGTTCAGAAAATGAATGATGACTGGGGACTCATAATAAATGAAATTATTGAATTCACATTTTTGTGACCCCAATCTTAATTTTTAATTACTATTAAAAAGACTATAATTTATCCAATTACTGTTTACTGTGCCTGAAAATGACCAAGATTGTGATTTATGATTCTTGACAGACACCTTGAAGCAGACGCTCTTTTGGCACCCTCTGGTGGGCATGTTTCAAAAATGCATAGCTCTCCAAACTAGAGTTGGCTGAGATAGACCCCCCTACGAGCCTAGTAGAATAGAATGAATTGGCATCTGTGAATAAATGATTAATTCAGATGTAAATCAAGTAATAAATAATCAATAACACAGTTTCCACAAATTAGATTGAGATACAGGACTGATAATTTCCCACAAATTATTGCATTTATAAATGTACAATAGTCTCTTTATTTATTTGCCCTGTCATTATTGACATTGTTTCAGCAAGATAGTTCAAGAGGTAATTCTCAGCAAAAGAAGAGCCACCAACTTTGTGATTAAAAATAGCAGGCATCACACATTTGATGTGAGATATTGTTTAACAGAAACACAGGTGATGAGCGAAAGTCCTCCCCAATTAAAATTGCCCATATTTACAGTACATAACAGTTCATAAAATTTGTAACAGCTGCATTAAAAAGTCACCATAGACAGTGAAAGACATGGCCAACCTGTCATAACCCAGTGAGCTGCACTGGGGGACGGCAGTGACAACCCCCAAAACCATTCATTATTTATTCATTTTCTGAACTGCTGAATCCTAATTAGGATGCAGCTATCTCAGCCGATTCTGGGCGAGGATAGAGTACACCCTAGACAGCTCGCCAGGCCATCGCAGGACCGAAACATGCTGATGGCTGTGCAACCGACTCATGATGAAAGTCAGCAATGGTTCTTTTACATGCCTTTCACCATTGACAGTGAGAGACATGTCCGGCCTTTGATAACCCATTTAGCTGCACTGGGGGACAGCAGTGATAACCCGGTGATAATGGGGGTCTTGAACCCCGATTTTGGGATCAGTTATTTTACCACCAGGCCGCCACTGCCCACTTTGATTCATAGCATTTGTAAAATGAAAGATTAAATAACATTGAGGTAAAATTAGCTAATCCAGGAAGGTCATGCAGGCTATTGGGTCGGCATCGCTTTCTGAAGTTACAGGTATACGTTCACAAACTGACTTGAACACCAACACGCAATCCAGCAATTTCTATAATTTCTCCTGAAAGATCTTTTGTCATACTGAGGTAAGCACTACGGCAAGCTGCATACAACCACACTGAAGGTGTTCCATTAAATTTAGGAATCCACAGAGAGGGAAAACATTTTGATTGCATCTTCACAATACAGCAACAACAATAACAACAACAATAACAACAGTGAGAGATGAGCTTCAGCTGGGATTGGAATGAAATCAGTTTTTTTTCAGACAGCTCATCGCTCTCCATCACTGCTTCCGCCAGAGCCACGGGGCAAGACTGCAAATAATCAGGCTTTCATCCATCCATCCATCCATCCATCCATCCATCTATCCATCCATCATTTGTACTACTTATCCATCAGAGACATATGGAAGTTGAAGCCGGTACCAGCTGACCTAAGGCGAGAGGTGGGGAACACCCTGAACATGTCATCAATTTATCACCGAGCTAACACGGAGGAAACGCCCATTCACACTTATATTCACATCTATGGCGATTTTGATCAGCCAGTGGACCAAATCCGCATGTCTTTGTATGGTAAGAAGAAACTTGAACCACATGCGATCACGGAGCGGGCATGCTAATTCCACACAGAAAGGCACCACCTCGCCACCGTGTTTGTACTGTGGAGGAAAAAATCGGGGTGTCAGGCTCCGTTGGGGGCACAATGCGTTTTGGACCCATGAACTGAGGAAGGCCTGTGGCCTGCCGGTCTGAAATGTCATTATATCATATATTTGGTTCTTCATAAATCTTATGTGAAATACAGGTATACCTCGGCTTAAGTCGTTTCGAGTTAAGTCGTTCTCGATTATACGTCGGTTTTCAAGAAAGTATAGAAAAATAAAAAAATAAAATAAAAATAAAGTTTAATAAATACAGTTTCATAAAATAGATTTTATCTGTTATGGTCTGTGCTGGCTGGAAGCGTTAACTCTCTCTTCATTCATTGCAAGCGTTGGCAAGGGGCGTGGCTGCTACCTGCAGGCGAGGTCCAGAGAGCACACCTGTTTCCAATCAGCAATCAGCAATCAGCGAGCTATAAATAGGAGCGGCGCGCTTCCCTCCGACGTCAGAAGATTGTCCTTCCCAGTGATTCCGTTTCCCTGCTATCTCTCTGACACCTGGTATCCTGCTTCGTGCTCGACCAGTTTCCATCGATTAATTATTTCCAGGGATTTAGATTTTCCAAAGTGCAAAATAAAATCGTTGAATCTTCTTACATGGTCTCCTGCAGCTTTGGGTCCAACGCATATGCTCCAGGCACAACATTATGAACCATATTGAAAATTGCATTCATGAATAAAGTACAGAACTAGGAATGGTTATTTTCTGTTTAGTCGAGACAACTAAATTTGGCGTAGCCTAGCCTAGGCTAGCATAGAGACAAGCTAATTCGATTTAAGTCGTTTTTCGATTTAAGTCGTCTGGCCTGGAACCAATTAACGACGTTGGGTGAGGTATACCTGTACTGGACTTCCCTGTCATGTAGTGGAATTCATTATTGCTCATTCAAAGCATCAACATAAATATGAATACAGAAATTGTAATATCTTTAGAACGCGTGATCGTATTTAATTTATTTAAAGAATTTGTAATCCTGAAATGGAGAACTGTCCAATGAGGTCATCTGCATTGAAATATAAATTTAAATTGTTAATGATTATACCTATAGAAGTGCTCTTGGATGGTTTATGTGACTTTTGTATGAATAGTTTATTCACTGAAGTGAGTGTCAGATTATTTTATTTTGGCCGGTCCACTCTATACAAGCACCTTGAAAAAGAAACAAAATGTGCGTCCTAAGCGATAGAGGAGAGCCTCGAGTTCAGACCCCTCAAGGTCAGCTTGACATATGATGTAATTTCAAGGAAAAAGACAATGTGAACAAGGAGATGTTGATGTACCAATCAGAGATGACAAATATGATGTCATTCTGTCAATTCTTGGAAACAGAGACAGAGAAACCTATCAGAGTGGGCGATATATAAACCAATGCAGAGGTGATAGACGAGGTCTGCTGTTTCTGTGAACAAATTCTTTTTTGTGATTGACTGTTTGCCTTTAACTTCCTGAAGGATAAATAAACATCTGGAAAATGCATTCATTACCCAGAAACTTCTTGCTGTCAGGTGATAATGCTAATCGCCAAGTCTCTTTAGCAGTCATTATTTTGTCTTGTCCAATTATGGAGGAAGGTTGTTAACCCTGCTACCTGCTCAGTTTGTTTGTTTCTTTGTAATAAGTGGACCTTATCTTCCAACATAGAAATCTCATGCTACATTTGCTGGTTTGACTTGGCAGTCAGACATGGTTTTCCTCTCTCTCCTTGAGATTGTAGTTTATTTATATATATATATATGGTATGGTAGGCCTCCGTCAGTCCCGGACTATGGCTGCGCTCTGGCTGGTATCCCGGCTGGTGATACTCCCCAGTGCGCAGAGACCAGGTAGGGAGTAATGAGGGACAGGCTGTTACCCAAGCAGCAAGTCCCCCGTCTCGGCGCCACCGGAAGGATCCAATGGAAGGGCAAGTGCCGATACGACTGGGTTCCAGTGCCGCTGCAGGAGAGAATCTACGGTCAATTTAGAACGGCCAATTAACCTACAGTGCACGTCTCTGGATTGCGGGAGGAAACCGGAGCACCCGGAGGAAACCCGCACAAGCACGGGGAGAACATGCAAACTCCACACAGAAACGCCCAGGCCGGGAATCGAACCCAGGCCTTCTTGCTGTGAGGCGGACGTGCTAACCACTACGCCACCGTGCCGCCATATATATGTATGTATGTATGTATGTATATATATTATATATATATATATACACACACACACACACACATTATATATTGTACATACACACACACACACACACACACACACACAACTATATATATATATATATATATATATATATATATATATACACACATACACATACTAGTCCTTCTCAAAAAATTAGTATATTGTGATAAAGTTCAGTATTTTCTGTAATGTACTGATAAAAATTAAACTTTCATATATTTTAGATTCATTGCACACCAATTGAAATATTTCAGGTCTTCAGTTCATTTTCTGCAACCGCTTCATCCTAATTAGGGTCGTGGGGAGGCTGGTGCCCAGCCCAGCCAACTCAGGATGAGGGTCTACCATAGACAGTGAGAGACGTGGCCCGCCTTTGATAACCCAGTTAGCTGCACTGGGGGGGGGGGGCAGTGACAACCTTGTGGAGAGTGGGACTCGAACCCCCAACCTTTGGATCAGCGATGCGGCACCTTATACCACAAGACCACCACTGCCCCTTATTTCAGGTCTTTTATTGTTTTAATACTGATGATTTTGGCATGCAGCTCATGAAAGCCCAAAATCCCTATCTCAAAAAAATTAGCATATTTCATCCGACCAATAAAAAAAAAAGTGTTTTTAATCCAAAAAAAGTCAACCTTCAAATAATTATGTTCAGTTATGCTTTCTATACTTGGTCGGGAATCCTTTTGCAGAAATGACTGCTTCAATGCGGCGTGGCATGGAGCCAATCAGCCTGTGGCACTGCTGAGGTGTTATGGAGGCCCAGGATGCTTCGATAGCGGCCTTAAGCTCATCCACAGTGTTGGGTCTGGTGTCTCTCAACTTTCTCTTCACAATATCCCACAGATTCTCTATGGGCTTCAGAGAGTTGGCAGGCCAATTGAGCACAGTAATACCATGGTCAGTAAACCATTTAGCAGTGGTTTTGGTACTGTGAGCAGGTACCAGGTCGTGCTGATAAATGAAACCTTCATCTCCATAAAGCTTTTCAGCAGATGGAAGCATGAAGTGCTCCAAAATCTCCTGATAGCTAGCTGCATTGACCCCGCCCTTGATCAAACACAGTGGACCAACACCTCTTCTGGTTGTGCAGCGTTTTCTGCCACACTTTTTCCTTCCCACAAACGTCCCACTGTGGTGCCTTGAGACAGCACTCTGGGAACAGCCTATTCTGCATAGCTGCATTGACCCTGCCCTTGATAAAACACAGTGGACCAACACCAGCAGCTGACATGGCACCCCAGACCATCACTGACTGTGGGTACTTGACACTGGACTTCAGGCATTTTGGCATTTCCTTCTCCCCAGTCTTCCTCCAGACTCTGGCACCTTGATTTCCGAATGACATGCAAAATTTGCTTTCATCCGAAAAAAGTACTTTGGACCACTGAGCAACAGTCCAGTGCTGCTTCTCTGTAGCCCAGGTCAGCCGCTTCTGCCACTGTTTCTGCTTCAAAAGTGGCTTGACCTGGGGAATGCGGCACCTGTAGCCCAGTCCACTGCTTCCACAGGTCCCCCAAGGTCTGGAATCGGCCCTTCTCCA
>CM045747.1:24980581-25063081 GCA_024760905.1 Plotosus lineatus | reverse complement strand
CGTGATATGATAGCTGAATAACTGCAAAAAGACAGGTTTGTTTACTGAGACTATTGTAGGTACATAAATTAAACATAAATAAGTTGAGTTGCTGAGTGACTGCAATAAACTAGATGTTGTTGCAGGAGTTATGGGAACACACTGTACGTTCATTGTGGACAAATCCAGTGTGGATGCAGCATCATCATGGTATTTCACTTATCATGACAAGATTGAATAATTAAAACAGATAATGGGTTTTATTTATTACCTTTAAAAAAAATACAGGATGTATTTTCTCTTTTCCATTGCATTTAGCAGTCGAGTCAAACATTCAATACATTATATAGATCATTATATAGATTTGCAAATGAACAACCATCTGTAGACAACCATGTTTTAATATTGGTCTTATCTGTGTGTAATGTACAAAGTCCACTTCGGCTTTATATTGTTTTTGGCCTACAGGGTTTCATCGCTGCTGTGGATACAGAGAAGCTAACATCAGTGGTTACAGAAGCAGAAATGATCTTGGGCGCACACACACACACACACTCACAACATATAATTGATCCAACAGTAAAGACGGTAATGAATTTTTGACATCTATGGAGTTTTTTTTTAAGAATGCTAATGTGAGAAGTAGGCTCTCATCCAATGTGTTCAAAGAATTGTGATCCAAAGAATTTCCCAGTAAAGGATCACACGCAGTGATATCGTGTGGTTCATTTTCATGATGTGCTTTGTTCAAACACCTGTTGCGGTCAGTACACTTACACACATGACCATTATGTTTATAGCGATGCTAGCCGGTGGCGCAGTGGCTCGTGATCACAAAGGTGTGGGTTCAAATCTCTGCTACACCCCCACCGAGCTACGACCCCTGGGCAAGGTTGTAACCACAAGTGTGCGCTGTCCACGGTAAAAGGTAAGGTAAAGTCTGTTGGGTTTTTACACCCGAGCCTGGTGGCTCATCAGGCCGGTGCTTATCCGCGGTTTCCGTAGCGTGAAGCAACAAGGAGTTCAACTCCTCCTGGATGGGACGCTAGTCCATCACAGGTTACCTTCCCAGTATATTTTTACTGTTACCCATTTATACTGCTGGGTGAACAGAGGCACACATGTGGTTAAGACCTTGTCCAGGGGTCTTAGCACAGTGGGGGTCTAACTGGGATTCAAACACACAACCTCCCAATCATGAGCCCAGCACCCTAACCACTACACCACCGGCCCCACTGTGCGCTGTCCACACCAGTAGTAAAAATGCGTGCCAGTGAATATACTGGGAAGCTAACCTGTGATGGATTAGCGTCTCTTCCAGGAGGAGCTGAACTCCTAGTCACTTCAGAGACTGGGACAAGCTCTGGCTCCGGAAGGTTTGGGTGGAAAAGCCCAACAGACTTTCCCAATGAAAACACAGCCCACTCTGTGTTTTTTTTTTTTTTTTTTTTGTGAGCTTTAGTTTCTTAAATTGTTAAATCATGGAATTTTGAGAATAAAATTATTTCAGCATTTGCAAAACTACTAAAAATTAATTCAACAGGAAATGTACATAGATATCTGAAAAAGAAAAAATCTCCATGATTCTACTTTATCATGATTCGAAAATACATTTCAATATCACAGCATTAATTTTCTTCACAGAATAATTTGCTTGTACTGGTTTGCTGCCAAGGGAAAATATGACCCCCCCCCCCCCAACACACCCACTGAAATCCCATCCACTGTCAAGCTCGTCCCATCCTACATCAAGAATTTCTTCTGTGACACAGGAAAGTCAGCCAACAGCGTCTTTACCATCTGCTTCTCATACTGCACCACAAGGCAGCAGAACACTCAGAGGAAACCGTTATCCACCCTCGTCTGCATACATGGGCTCAGATGCCCATTAATGACTAACATGAGTGAGATTGGTGGTTGTCCCCAACCACAGAGAATATTCTCAGTGCAAGGACTTAAACTTACAATTTCCTGAATTTACAGCAAATCTTTTACTGTTGTGCCTCTTGGGAGCCAGAAACAAGTGATTTCTCAACCTATTTAGTTATTCGATCATGAAATTTAATGAAGACACAGAGACAACCTGCACCTTTTAATAGTGTACAATGTCTGATGTGGCATTCTTCAAAACCAGGGGTCCCCAACCCCCCCCCCGGTCCACGGACCAGTACCGGTCCGCAAACAAATCTTTCATGGTACAAATTATAGTTTTATATTTGAGCTTCCGGATCTTATTTTGAAAAACGACTGTTTTTGACATAGCCACAGAAGCATTGAAAGCCCTTCTTCCATTTCCAACCGCATATCGTTGTGAGGCGGGGTTTTCTGCAGTGACAGCCACTAAAACAAGACTACGGAGTAGACTTGAACCGGTCCGCGGAAACATTTTCATACATAAAACTGGTCCCTGGTGCAAAAAAAGGTAGGAGACCACTGTTCTAAACGGCACTCTGTGAATTTTCACCTTCGTCTTAAATGGCCTCACAGCATTGGGGGTTACGCAGGAAATGTAGCCAGCCATATAGTAATAAGTAGAAAATTATAAACTTGACAAGAGCACAAAACACATTGATGCACGTTAGTTATTTCCACAAGGGAAATTTGGCCCTGCAGGTCATCCATCTAAAGTGAAGACAGACAGACACACACACACACACACACACACACGTGCATTTGGAGCGGTGGGCAGCTACATTGCGGTGACAGGAGAGCAGTTGGGGTTAGGTGTCTTGCTCAAGGGCACTTTAGGCTTGAAGATGAAGGAAGGGGAAGGTCTCCTCCAGCCACCACATTTTCCCTGCCAGTTCTGAAATCAATCCATAATACTTTGAGTCCCAAAGCATCTTCTCCGGCCATTACACCTCGGATTGCCCCAAGCTAAACACCTGACATGTTTTCTGTTCACTCATCAATCGTGATTCAGTGAACACTGAGTGTGAACCAGAGGCACATAAAATGTTTCCAGTTCCAGTGATATGGTTCAATTGGAATAAACTCTCCGGGATGACAAACCATATGCAAATTTATACAGCAAGTTTATACTACTAATTAAGAAAGGTCATGATTTCTGTTTCTGCACCATTGCCATATTAAACGGACAGAAAAATGAATAGCTCGGTCTCTGACTCCACTGCTACAGCGCATCATACAAAACCCACGGAAGAATACAAACCATTTAAAATAAGTCTGTTATCCGAGTGAGACAAATTTATCCCCCATATTTTTCATAAGCATGACTTTCTACGACTAAGCTTTCCGAAGTTTTAAGAAACATATACTCTCAAATTACACCAAGAACAGTCGTCCACTCACACACACATCCGACAACATGCTGTTAGGATGATAAATATAACTCAGCCCTGATCTCACAAATCACCATTCAAATGAGAAATTACATCATTCGCAAGATCACAGGTTGGTTTTATTAGTCGTGTTGTCATATTCCAATGATACATTTTCTTTTCTGTGTAAACAAAGCAAACGTTTCCACTATTCAGATTCCCTTCAGACCGTCTGTAATGTGTTGAAATCAGATTTTCAACTGTATAAGGGGTGAGGCTAACCTCAACTCGAGTGCTCACATGTGAGAAATGGAATGTGAGAGCTAGAAGAGAAATAGTGTTGAAATTCAATTTATTTATTTCACAGCAGCTATCTGAAGTTAGCATACAGGCTGACCGAGCCAGAGCACCAACAGCTGAGCATCGTTTCGAGCTAAAGCTTTGACATTGTGCTGGCGTGACGGCATCGCTACATTCCAAACCACAACTGGAGACCAGGGCTCTGTATCCATTTCTACTACATTTGTTTTTTAATCACGCACACACACACACACACACACCAATCTGACCTTATCAACCAGGGGGGAATTTAAAAATTTTAAAAATCAATTGAGGCTAGTCCAGTAGAATAGAACACAATCGTGTGTTTGAATGTGTGATTTGGACTGCTGTGTACGAGAACACTGTTAAAAGTAAAAAAAAATGTTACTATGCAAACCTGGTGAACCTTTTAGCTATGAATTTTACTCCAAGTACAGAGAGGTCATTAATAAGTAACAGGAAGCCAACTGTCTTAACTAATCATGACTGTGAGACGACATTCATCTGTATGGTACATTGGGACTCTTTATGTCTGCCTCTACGACAGCGCTCATTAGTTTCCCCCCCCAGTCCTACACGAGAAACACAACTGGTCCCTCTGTCGTGGAGCCTTTTCACAAAGCTGGTTGCAGTGATCAGCTCTTTTCTTTGGCAGAATGCCACAGTCTTAATCAGTGCAAATCTGAACAGGGCTCTGAAAAGATAATAATAAAAGGACAAATTAGAGCAGCCCACACTCATGACCAATCACTATTGTCCGTCTGTTTTACAAATATGCTCAGCTGTTTGACTCCGCAGTGGTTCGTTAGTGTGTCCTCTCCCCTCTGTGTACTCATATCGGCAGTCATGTTCTCACCATCAGTTTTAATCAGTCACTTTGGCTCATCCAAATGCAACGATACACCCACAAGATTATAGCACATTTCGAATATCGATTATTGGCATCTTAAATGAAACAGTCAGTACTAATATGCATGGATACAAAAATGAGGGGGAAAAAAAAAAAACAAAAATAAAAATAAAATTAAAAAAAAAACCACACACACACACACTACAAGTAAAATGATAAATTCCCTGGTCCATAATGTCCAATTATTTCATCATGACAAAGGGAGAAAAAAAAAAAAAAAAAAATTATTAATATGTAACACCGGTTTTCCTCATCCTCAGAAAACAGAACAAAATGGGGGAGCGTTAATGCATCACACATGTGATGCGCGAGTGCTTCACTTATCAAAAGACGGATGGGTTGGTCTGACCAACCTACTTTGGAAGTGTAAGCAGAGAACATCCATAGCATGTATGCGTGAAGGAATACTTCTGAACAGCCCTTCACACCCTTCCAAAACAACAAACAAAACCAGGCTTTTATATTTTTGATCTGTAAACCGAACAGGCTGCTTAAATTTTTCTGCCTACTTTTCTCACTTTTTTAAAATTTGTTTTAACAAGTCAGATAAATAATCTGGTCATCTAACTGGTCGTCTAAAAATCCTTTATAAGAACGTGAACGTGCCATCAAAAGGCTGCATTTCCACTCGAAGTGTTCTGATTGCACTTGTAGAAGATGCCGTGTCCCTTGCCCAGGGTTCATGTAAATAGCAGGATAGTGGGACCTGCTTTCATGCAGCTTTCAGATCCAGTCCCTCTCGCTACTCTGTGTGACTAGTTGTGAAGAAATCCAGATGGGAACGTGTGAGAATGCAGGGGACAGTGTTGGTGTGTGTGGAATGAAGACCACGGGGTCCTGGAATTTAACCCACACAGGAACGTTCGACAGCGTGGCTGTTTGACAGCAGGAAGGACTGCACCACTTCATCTGTGGCCTGAGGGCTGGTATTGACATCCTCGAGGGCATCGGCCACCGCGAACTGCCTGTCCCTCAATCGGTTCCAGTTGGACAAGATGTTGTGATACTCAAACACTTTCTCATAATTCCCGACAGAATTATAAAGCTTGATCAATCCTCTGTAATCATATTCCAGTCCACTGTAGCCCTCACCAAACAGCTTCTTACCTACAGAAATAAACAAGACACATGGTGGAGTCAAAACAAATCCAAAGGCCATTAACGATCCAGCTGGACAACCTACTACTTTAGATATTCAGTTTGTCAATGACACAGATAGTCTCTATATACTAATTATGCAATGCAGGTCACAGTGTTAACCGTGATTGCACAATTCACTGGCTGACCACAGTGGTTCATCCTTTTATATATATATATATATATATATATATAAATATATATATATATATATATATATATATATATATATATATATATATATATATATATATATAAAAAGAAAAAAAAACAAAAAAAAAACTGTACAGTCAATATGGATGAGTCACACTTACCCAATCTTAAACAACAAATCCAAAACAACCAATGGATGCTATCATCATGGCCAATTCTGAGTCTGCATGGTTGCTAAACATCAAAGACCCGTTCAAATAATCAGCGAGATTGTTTGACTCTTTATAAGGTCAAAAGTCAAAGGCTTTAACTGGCAGAGCTCATAAAAGCACTGAAAAGCACTGGTGTGCACTTTATTTCATTTACAATCCAAATGTAGCATAGTGGATGTAAAACGGATGAAACTGCTGTCTTTTCCATTCCATTTTCTTCTCAATCTGGACACCTGCCAATTTCCACCCACAATTCAGCTCCCCCAGAGCACATGATCGGAAAGGTGACCTTCCGAAGAGACACATAAAGCCAGCCAGCTAAATTTTTGCAAACTTCTTCTCATAGACAGTCATTGGGCAGCGAAACAAGAGAAAAGCACCATCAGAAAACACGATGTGTTTTACATACATGACCTCACATAACCCCACAACTGGCGAGGGTTGGTCTGACGCACAGGGAGGGGGAGAGACACACACTATCTCAACCCAGAAACCACAGACAACTTCACCTGTTGCATGGCATTCAGGACTTAAAGTGACAATGTAATCATTTTCTGGTGTACTACTTGCAGTGTTCCCACACACACACACACACACACACACACACACACACACACACACACACACTCTCTTCAGGGCTTCTGATTCCATGAAGTTTGAACAGGTCTGTAGGCATATTTAAGTCGGGCTCACCAATGGCGATTGAGCGGAGGTAGAGCCGTTCTGCGTCATCGTACTGGTTCATGTCGTAGTTGTACAGAGAAGCCAGATGGCCCACAGACAGCGCCACCTCGTAGTCCTCCTGTCCAAGTAACTGCTCTTTGATCTGGATGGCCTTGATGTGCATCTCCTCTGCCTCCTGAAATGCAACACCAGCTTAAAAAAGTCTGTTTGGACTTAAACTAAAGTAAATAACAACAATGTTTCTTTAACCCTTGAAGTGCCCAATGTTAAATCTCAAAATGCCATACATTTTTACTGAAATTACCTCCATGTTTGTTATTGAATGTAGAAACTAACAAATAAATAGCATTAGATAACCTTACATGTCAGATGAAGATGATATAGAGGCCTTTCCAAAACAAACAAACAAAAAAAAAAAACACTTTTTTTTTTTTTAGGTCATCAAAGTCAAAATTGGGTCACATGACCTCAATTTCAAGATGCCCACCACATTTTCTCTTGGTTAAGTTTTCCTTCAGAGGAGATTATATGACTCCGGTTTTCATAAATGAAAAAAAAAAAAAAAAAAAGATAGCCAAGTTGTTCCAAATGTCAAGATGATGAAATCAACATAAAACATTACTTCGTATCTTATATATTGAGCATTTTATGGCTAAAAACATCAACTCCACAAGTATATATAAAAACGGCAATTCTTGATATATTCTGAATTTGTTATTCTAATTGTCTATTAACAGTTTGAATGTAATGGCCTTATTGCTCTGATAAGACTTAACTTACTCTTATGAAAACATATTTTCAATGTTTTCTAGTGGGTAACTGTGGTCATGTGACCAGAATGTGATCACCCCTTCTCCCCTTACTGACGTACACGTCAGCCGAAAGGAAATCTCAATCAATAAATACATATTTAATGCTATAAATGCTTATAATATCAATTAAACATTAAAAAAAATGCAAAAGATGTAAATAAAATATAAATACACACACATACAGACGCATGCGCGCAGATGCGTGCCCGCACTACTCAGATGCACACCTCACATAACGTGGCTAGTTTTGATGGGAGATTTTGGGTTGTTTTTTTGTTTGTTTAGGGTTTATTGCATAATTGGCCTTGTTTTTGTGGCATTTTTCTTAACTTTTCCCCCTCTTCTTCCTTAATTTCCTTATTTTTTTTAATTTGATGAATTTTTTTTTTTTGTTGAAAACCGAGATGCACTGAAGCCGCATGAATTGAAGCATGAAGTAACGAGGGATCCCTGTATTTATAATATTATACATATATGTATGTATGTATTTCTTCCGCCTTTTTCCCTTTTCTCGGGAGTCGCCACAGTAAAATCATCTGATTCGCACGTTTGATTTGGCATGTCGGATGCCCTTCCTGTCACAACCCTTTTAGCAAGGGACAGAAACACGCTGACGGCTTTGCAGCTACTCTTTACGAAAGTCAGCAATGGTTCTTTTACATGCCTCTCACCATAGACAATGAGAGACATAGCCCGCCTTTGTAAACCCAGTTAGCTGCACTGGGGGTGGGGGGGTGGGGGGGCAGTGACAACCCCCAACCTGAGGATCAGCGATCCTGCGCTCTATCCACTAGACCACCACTGCCCATTTTATATATATATAGTCAGCTGTATCAAGTTATCTTAGGCCGTTTCACACAATATTGAGCGTGATATCATCTTCGGAATCCGAGCTGTCTGAAAGTGATTTGGTGCCGCCATGATCGGACAGTCTCGCATGCTTTCTGAATGCTAATTTATGCAAGATTTCTTTCTACAAGGACAGCTATTACTGGTTCATTTTTAGACCAAATAACATTAAAATAAGATAATTACCAAATCAAAAAAAGCTTCACAGTCACTTGTGTGTGAGAGTGCAGTATTTACAAATGGCGAATGCAGTGAATTAGTGTGTGTCATAAAGCCGATTTTTTTTTGGCTTTGGCACTGCTAGGGTTAATGGGTGCATCAGATTGACCTGAATAAAATGATCTACTACTACATTTAAAAACAAAAATCAACCAAATGAGTTGCTTTCTAACCCAAATATGACCAAATTAAACACCTGCCATGGAATTCTTTACTAATTTAAATTAAACTGCCTTCAGGGGCATCTACACAGGAAGCCTTGAGCAACAAATGTCCGTGCAAAGTCAATGAAAGCCAACGAAATTAGGGATGAGGATTACATTTCTGAAGCCACTCCAAAATTCAGCAAAGCTGACAGCATTGAGTGGCAGGTGCTTTGAAAACATTTTCTTTCGACAAACAGTGAAAACTACATGTGCTGATGATATTTCGGCAGCAAAGCAATTTGCTTCCTTCATAAAGCGACTCGAGTGCTGCTCAGCGGTGACGTGTTTGAGTCCTGTGTGGATGCTGCTTTAGCCCAACACTCTGAAAGAAAATCTTAAATCTCGTAACCTTGAACTTGCGCATAGACTGGTAGAGACGACCCAGGTTGCCATAATGTTTCGCTGTCTGAACGTTAAACTCTCCAAAGGCTTTTTTGGCCAGCTGGAGCGAGGACAGGTGCAGGTCATGGGCCTCCTGTAGGAGGCGCTCTTCTGTTTCTTTATTATGGCAGTCTATGGCAATTTCCTCTAGGATCAGTGCTAGTGACAGATAACACACACAATGAATTAAATTATTGCAAGCAATAGAGTCAAATAAGTGCTACGTTTCCAATAAGACAAAAAAAAAAAAAAAAGATCTACATTAAAGGGAATTATAAAGACTTATGTTTGGCACTCACCTTTCACCCTCTTAGAGGAGGCCAGTAGTAGATGATCCTCAGGAAGAATGTGAGTGATGATGTCTATGGCCCGTTCTGCATGAAATCTAAACACAACAGAAGCCTTGAGTAAGACCACAGAAAAACATGACATCAACTCCACACTCTCTCTCCGTGAATTCAGGTTTCTGTGAATAAAAACCAATTTATCCCCTTTCTGATGGAACATTTTAACCATGTTAAAGGTTAGAACAGCACCCAGAGGTCTGTGTTTAAGTGTCTCAACCAAAAACATGCGAAAAGCCTTGAAAAAAAATCCCAAAGGAACACTGTTTACGAGCACTTCATCCTCTCTTGCAACCAGCGGTACTTGCCAACAAAATGGTCTTTCCCTTGAATTAAATATGAAATCTGATTGCGTGCCTTTCCTTTGTGCTGGAACATTTTTTTTTCTTTTGCTTCTAGCCTACTAAATGTGTAAACACCCAACAAGGAAGGAAAATTTCATTCATTTTTCTGAACCACTTAATCCTAATTAGGGTTGTGGGGAGGCTGATGCCCATCTCAGTGGACTCTGGGCAAAGGCAGACTACACCCTGGACAGCTTGCCAGGCTATGGCAAGGCAATGGGGGGGGGCTAAGCACGCATTCTTGTCACAGAACACGAGGAGAATCTACTGTGTGATCAACAACACACTTCGGAACATGTAAAATGTACCCAATGTGACCTCTGTGAACTTGAAAACTCGGTCATATCCATTGGCATATCTCGCATAAATAACAATAAAGCGCTTTTTACATGACCACATGCATTTTTCATACGGAATGACTACCCGTACGGTACCGTATTCCTACGAGGTTTTGCTATTCGTACGGCATCTCGAAAATGAGACTTCGCACAAGCGCGAGCTGACATCAGTCACGTGGTCAAAATGGCAACGGAAGAACATGCGTTCCATGTCAATGATAAATTTTGATCATTAGAAGAGCTTGAAAAACGAATTCAATTCTTCCAACAGCATCCCTCCATTCAATTGTATAAAAGAAGGACATGTACAATCGAAAACGCTATCAAACGATTGGTGATGCAGGCTAAGCGGGTATTCAATCCCGCTATAAAGTTTGTTGAAGTAGAACTGCACTGCATCCATGGGGCAAAAAGTTAAAATTCGTATCAACAGGAGCACGCCCACAGAAAAGTGTCCCTTTCGAAGGCTTCTGTAAAGTTAAGCGTACGGCATATGCATTGACGTATGGATATCCCGCTGGTTAAATACATTTTACCAGCATTATTTCTCGTGTGCAAAATGGTGCCGTACAATTAGCAAAAAATATATTCAGTACGGTGCCACACGGGTATCATCTGCTAAACATTGGGCAGAATGATTAACCTCATTTCCAGTAGGTGGCGTATCAATGCTCATGTGCAAAAAGGATTGCCGTACAAATAGCAAAAAATAAATCCCGTATGGTGCTGTACGGGTAGCCATGGTCTTTTTCATATGGCCCTGTGACTTTGAAACAAGGGCAATATACTTCAGATTCAGCAAGATTGAAGACCTTCACTCCAAGTCTAACAAGTATGCATTGGAAACTGACACCACACACACACAAAAAAAAAAAAAAGCGCACCCACTAGAGCAGGGGTGCGCACACTTTTTCAGCTTGCGAACTACTTACAAAATGACCAACTCAGAATGACCTTCCAACTATAAAATTGAAAAACATATATTTATTCATAAATAAATTCCTTATATGAACCATATATGTTAGTGTACAGTAAAACCTCCGCTGACGAACGCTTAAGCTCACAAACTTTTCGCCTCAAGAACATTAAATTTGCGAGCATATAGTCTCTGCTGACGAACTAGTTTTCGGCGGACGAACCAAACCACGCGGTCGAACAGCGCCACGGTGGCGGCCACGAGAAGTTGACGCACGCTCACGGCGTCACAGTTCGTCACCCCCTTTCTTTGAGTGCGGAAGTGGTTTGTGTTTGCTAGACATTTTGGAGCATGTTGAGTGTACTTTTGCTATTATGGGACCGAAAAGACCCCACCACAGGCGGAGATCATTGAAAAACACGAACGAGGTGTGCGTTTGTGTGACTCAGCGTCCCAGTACCAGTACAAGGAACAAGGAAGCTATTAAGGGTGCGTGTGTGGCTAAGGGTGTTTCCAAACAGTAGGCGTTTCCAAACACTCCTTCCAAACAGTAAGTCCCTCCCTCCCTCCTCCTCCCACTCCATTCCATCAAGCCATCAACTACCATCACAAAGGTAAATAAAACGACTTTATTATACAGTACAGTTTATTTCTTTAATTACAATACAATAGACATTTATTATACATAAAATAAGGTATATTTTTGTGTAGTTTTAAGGCTTATTTAGTAGAAAATTATGTTTTATGGGGACCTGGGAACGGATTATTCTCATTTTAATGGTTTCTTATGGGAAATAAATGTTCGGAAGACGAACTTTTCGCCTCACACACACTTTCTGGGAACCAATTATGTTCGTGAGCTGAGGTATCACTGTACCTTGCATGAACCCAGACTGCTCAATACAACTCGGTATATTTTTTGTCATTCCCTTACTCTGATCATTTGCACTAAATGGAATCAGCCAGGGATGCATAGTTTTTCTAATGAACTTTTAAAAAGACTGAAATATGTCCTCTCCTCACATGTGTGCTTTCGTGGGCAGGACAGACTGCTAACAGCTCCTCTTTCGCAGTCATATGAGATAGCACCATCCGAATTAAAATGCACAACTAGGCTCTGTCACTCACGTCTGTAGACTCATCCAGCTGCAGTGAGAAGCCCTCGCCGTCTGCGATGTCCTTCCAAAACTGTTTCGTCAGATCCTCGGCCATGGCTTCACTGCGCCGTGTAATTGTAGTTATTGATAGCTGGAGAGTTCTGATCCAAGATAGTATTTCTGCTTTGTTTTTAAAGGCTTGGAACGGGTCAGCTGCTTCAACGAATTAATCTTTTACCATTTCTCCATCTTGGAAAGATTTCTTAATTGTTAGCGACTCGCTCGGGACGAAGCTTCAGTGCCTTCCTTTGCTTTTGAACTTCACTGTGAGAAAAATGACTGCTGTCCGGGCAATTGGGATTTTAATTCCTTCACCTTTCTTCTTTTCAGTTCACTTTTCGGAGAGAAGTCAGCACCGTGATTTTTATGGATGGTTTCAAGACACTGCTCCACATTTCCCTTTCCATATGGAAGCACCCCCACCCCAACACACACACTCATTTTTATACCATTGAGCTTAGAAACAAATTGGAGGCTAACACACTAGCTTGCTGGAGTGCGCTGTTACGTGCATGTGTGCAGTGACACCTGTGTCAGAAAAGGTCAGACCGACTGGCAATCAAGTGACAAATTTCATATGATGGTAGACTGACATCTACATTTTCATGTCATGCGATTTACCCACAATACCCTTTCGATCGACCGGTGGATCACGATCAATGTATTGGGCACACCAGCACTAGAGTGTGAAAGGGCATTTCTAAAGAATTTACCTCCGTGACCTTAAAAATTGGTGAAGGTAATCCAGTTTGAAAAGGCTGGGAGGGCACGTCATAGGGACGAGTGAACATGTATATAAAATAAATCAATAAAGAATCTGTATTAACAAGAAGCGTCTGTGACGGCAGCCAGCCTGGGAAAACATGGTATCTCCTAAACTTCACGATTATTAAAAAAAAATTATAAATAAACAAAAGAACATTCGATTTATTTGAGATTATTTAGTAAACAAATAAACATTAATAGGTCCAAAAATAACCTGCTTTACTCACAGTGCATTGTCAAATTTTCCAGAGCTGTACTGGTGCACATAAGAGGAATATGCAAGGTCCTCATGTGCTGTGGCTACATGGATATTTTTGCCTCCAAACACAGACTGCCGAATATCCAGGGCAGTCTAACAACACAAACAAGAAAATCAAATGTGATTAATAAACATTAAAACAGCTTTCACTAAACATGTGAAGATTCTGAATACCATATTTTCCGAACTACAAGTCGCACTTTTTTTTCATACTTTGGCTGAAGGTGCAACTTATACTCCATAGCGACTATGTGTGAAATTATTACATTTACAGGGATCCTTCGCTACTTCCCGCTTCAATTAATGCGGCTTCAGTGCATCGAGTTTTTTTGAAAAATAAATATTTCATCGAATTAAAAAATACAGAAATTAAGAAATAGGTGGAAAAGTTCATGAAAATGTCACAAAAACAGGGCCAATTATGCGGGAAAAAAACCCCCGAAACAAACAAAACAAAAAACAACCCAAAATCTCCCATCCAAACTGAATATATTGTTGCATCTCTGTGTGCAAGCGCATCTGCCCGCGTACGCACGTATGTACGTGTGCCGTCTTCTCACGCAATACCATCTGTATGTGTGTGTACGAGTTAGGTACGAGTGGAGGGTGGGGGTGATCCAACTTTGCGGATTTCGATGGTCGCGTGAGGACCTTGGTCCCAATTAACCGCGGAAAGTGAGTCATAATAAGACATAATTTCACGTTTGTTATTTTTACACTCACAACCACAAGAGGGCACTCTACACTTGGGTACCAGTACAGACGCTCCCCGACTTACGCTCATTCGTTTGATGTTTTTTCGATTTTATGTTTTTTTTGTTTTTCAAACAACAAAACAAAAAAAGTAGGTCAAATTTTGAGTTTAGCGTGCTCGCTGCAGTACGAGATGTACCTACGTAGTACGCTGACGTAATGACGCTGCGTCCAAACGACCGACTGAGCGTGCCCCTAATTCTTCTCAGTTCAGTGTGTGTTACTCTTGTGTGAAAACGTTGTCTCTGTGATCTTTGTGTTTACACTGTTTTGTGGACTTTTGTAACCCTAAGCAAATATGGCTGATCAGAAGTGTAAGCCAAGTAGCATGGGTGCAAGTTCTCCGGCATATGCTGGAATTTCCGGTTTTCCCAAGACTGAATTAACTATCTGCTCGGATTGGCGCAATCTACCATGCATATTCAGTTAAGCAAAGAGAGTTGTAAAATGAATGAAAACCCGAATCCAGAAAAGAAAGAAAACTCTCTGCTGGTGATTCACATCAGTGCAAGCTGAGTATTAAATGAGTATTCAACGGCTCCTTTGCTCGCTTGAAAGGCCGGAAGTCCGGATAACCCATGCTTTGTCTCAAGCACAAGCAAGTGAACTACTTTCGGTGGAGCACCTCACATATTGTAAGCGTTGATTGGCTGTTTTAAGCTTCATGTAAAGTGACTTGGCTCAGCTTCATGTAAAGTGACCATCCATTGACCATCGGAACCATTTACAAGCAGAAAGATCACATCATAGAGAATGTTAAAGGATATATTTGATACTGTATTTGATATTTTGAGTGAATTTGATTAAAATTTATCTATTTGAAATTATTTTGCTTGAATTTAATTTATTTGAAATTAAATGTTGATATTATTTGATATATTTGATATTATTTTACATTGTTATGTTTATAATGATTGATTTAGGGGTGTTTTATGAGACATGGTAATGGTATTTATGGATGTATAGTACTGTATGAATGTCAGAGGGGCAGTGGTGGTCTAGTGGTATAGTGCGCTGGATCACTGATCCAAAGGTTGGGGGTTCGAGTCCCACTCTCCACAGGGTTGTCACTGTCCCCCCCCAGTGCAGCTAACTGGGTTATCAAAGGCGGGCCATGTCTCTCACTGTCTATGGTGAGAGGCATGTAAAAGAACCATTGCTGACTTTCGTAAAGAGTAGGCTGCAAAGTCGTCAGCATGTTTCTGTCCCTTGTTAAAAAGGGTTGTGACAGGAAGGGCATCCGATGTAAAAACCTCTGCCAAATCAAAACGTGCGAATCAGATGATTCGCTGTGGCGACTCCCGAGTAAAAGGGAAAAAGCCGAAAGGAAGACAGACAGACAGTACTGTATGAATGTCATACATCACTGGAACATACAGGAACAACTTACGTTTTTTTTTTTTTTTCCACCTTACGTTCGGCCATCCAGAACCAAACTAAAACATAAGTTGGGGAGCATCTGTACCTGCTCATCCACCACTTAAGAAATGGCCCCAAAAAGAAAGTCCTATTCTGCGGATTACAAGCTGCAAGTGGTGAAATATGCAGCAGAAAATGGTAATTGAGCAGCATAAAGAAACTTTGGAGTGAAGGAGAAACTGAGGGACTGGAGAAAAGCCGAGATTCCTATTACTGAAATAAAGAAGACAAAAAGGCTCATCACGGGCTAAAAGTTAGATGGCCACAGTTAGAGGAACGAGCTTGCACACGGGTGCTTGAGAAACGTACTGCAGGGAGGGGCTAGTCAACAGTGCAGTTGCGTCTTCACGTCCAGGTAGTTGTCAAGGAGATGAAGATAAATTACTTTGCGAGAGAACTTTCTTGTTGCTACCGCTTCAGGCAACGCAACCCAGAGCGAGGTTCTAACGCTCTATCAGAGCGTCACAAAAACTGCCAGCAGATTTCCAAGCCAAGGTAGACAGTTTCCATGAGTTTGTGACTTATAGTCCAGTGCGACTTATACATGTTTTTTTTTTTCCTTCTTTTAATGCATTGTTTGGCCAATGCAACTTGTACTCCAGAGCGACGTATAGTCCGGAAAATACACTACACAGCACTCAACCCACCTGATATATGGCAACAGACTGGCATATGTTATCCACATTTAGAAGATAAAATCCATAATCTAGGAGTGTATCAGAGTACTTTGGATGCTTGTGTCCAAAATGTTCCCTGAAAAATATCAGAAAAAAAAAGTATGCACCAAGATTATTAATGCATAAAAAAACAAAACACATCACTACAACAATATGTGTGTATCATAAAGGCTGGTAAAATAGACCTGAGAATTGCAAACTACAGTAATTTCCTCAGTGAACACAAAACAAAAAAATTCGACTGAGAAGAAGAGTTGTTCAAATACTTAATGTAAAATCAATCTGTTACGCATTTACAGCTGCATACAGGACACAGGGAATCTACAAAAGCCTGGAATAGATTGAATGACTTTGGCCCTGCATAGATAAAATATAAACAACATGAAACAGTCATGAGTTTCATGGCTCCTAAATAAAGAGGTTTAAAGAAAGTCATTATTATGGGCCTGTAGCAAATTAATAAATAAATAAATAAATACAATAATTAATTAAATTAAATGCATGTTAGCTACCTGCTACGATGTACGGACCAGCCAGTAGAAAATGTAACACACAAATCTCAGTGCGACAACACTAAAATCCAAATTGTAATAATCTCAAGATTGCTAAACTCAGTCCGTAAAAGACTTCAGAGGCATATGATAATGCACAACTTGATTTTTCATGACCTGCACATCTGGCGATCCCTCCACACATGTAACCAAAGATATTTACCTGTGGTGGTACATTCGGCTTGAATACACCCAACTTGTAAACAATGATAACCATCAGGTAAATATGAATAAGCAATCAAAAGCTCATCATTGATTACATGACCAAAACATTAAACCATCCTCAGGATCCTGAATAGAATTATATAACCTTTAATAACTCAAGAACACCAACACAAAAGTTCACCAAACCTGTCAACAAAAAGATACCATCAGGAGCTCTGGATTTAGGCAGAGCTTCAGTGTATGAGCTGATGCTTCATTTGGCTCATGGCCAAAACTTGTAATTCCCAACCAAGAACACAATCCGAACATAAGACAAACCAGCATACCAAATTTAATAAAAATACGAACAAGCATTCCTAAGTTATTGTCTAGAAAACCAAAGTGTGACAGACAGACAGACGCCGCCCATTCCAATAGCTAACGCCCCACTCTGTGTTTGGAGCTAAAAAGGATTAATGAAAAAACAAATCTAAAAATAAATAAATAAATATAAAATAAAAGCTTTTACCCCCAGTGCAGCTAACTGGGTGATCAAAGGCGGGCCACGTCTTTCACTGTCTATGGTGAGAGGCATGTAAAAGAACCATTGCTGACTTTCGTAAAGAGTAGCTGCAAAGTCGTCAGCGTGTTTCTGTCCCTTGCTAAAAAGGGTTGTGACAGGAAGGACATCCGACGTAAAAACCTGTGCCAAATCAAACGTGCGAATCAGATGATTCGCTGTGCCGACTCCCGAGAAAAAGCCGAAAGGAAGACAGACAGACAGACAAAATAAAAGCTTTTTGAATCCGGTTC
The DNA here is from genome assembly GCA_024760905.1 of Plotosus lineatus. NCBI lineage: Eukaryota > Metazoa > Chordata > Actinopteri > Siluriformes > Plotosidae > Plotosus > Plotosus lineatus. Next base: position 25,045,457 of record CM045747.1, on the reverse strand, counting down.
AGGGCTAACATTTCCAGTTTCATGAGATGAAAATCATTAGACACTTAATTACATTGTTTGTGTGACTCATTTAATTTCATTCATGAAACACTCTCTCTGAGGCGAGGCTGTCACTGCTCTAATTCAGGGGAAATCAGAAGCACTGGGATTTTCAATCATATTCTTCTTCATCTGGCTAATTTATTTAAATGAACCGACAGATCATCATAAAATTGCATGAAACAGTGTTGACCCACGGGTCAGAATCAGCTTACCGTGCTAGAAATACTGCATGTTTTATCAGCTGTTCAGCTTTCCTGAACTCCCTTTTAACAACACATGCCTGTAACAGAAGCAATGAGTCACTGCACAGTCCAAAATCCATTTCAGTAGGTTTTGGAATTTGGAGATGCTCGTCCAACAACAAGGGTCAGGACAAACAAAAAAAACAAAAAAAACAAAAAAAAAAAAACAGAACACGCAGATCCATTAAAGGGGGTCATGTAGCTCAGTAAGAAATGTAAACATGGGAAATGACTGTGACAAGGAAATAAAGACCTGCATTTACAATTTAAACAAATCCTCTAAAAATAAGATGATCAATAAATATAAAAGGTAAAGTTTGAAAAATTAGTGAAAATTAAAAAAAAAATTTTTATTACCAGCACCTGGAAGTGAACGAATTGCCCACTACAATAAATTATGGGATAAGTGAAGGTTTAATAAACCAAGCGTCAACCCACAGGTTTTCAGTCAATATATAACAACAATCAGTGATAATATTAAAAACAAATCACCAGCAGATGAAATATAATAAAGATTCTGGCACTAATAAAGTGGCGCTCTGAGGAAAGAAAAAAAAAAAAAAAAGACAACAAACACACAATTAACTTCTCTGATACGAGGTTTCAATGTAAATTTGTTTTAATGATACCATGGAAAACGTAATGTCATATAACCGTCACATTATGACTGCCCCCTCTGCAAAGTTTTGATATTGATAGTGAGTATTAGGCTATTAAAATAAAATTTCTTAAATAGAAACCCAATATCAGGGCAGTGGTGGCCAAGTGGTAAAGGTGCTCGATCACTGGTCCCAAGGTTGGGGGTTCAAGCCCCGCTCTCAATAGATTGTCACCATCCGTCATCGTCGTGCCCCCCCACGAGCAGCTAACTGGGTTATCAAAGGCCGGCTATGTCTCTCACTGTCTATGGTGTACGGTTCATGTAAAAGAACCATTGCTGACTTTCGACAAGAGTAGGCTGCAGAGCCGTCAGCGTGTTTCTGCCCTGCGATGGCCTGGTGAGCTGTCCAGGATGTACTCTGCCATCACCCAGTGTCGACCAAGATGGGCACCAGCCTCCCCGCAACCCTAATTAGGATTAAGCAGCTCAGAAAATAAATGGATGGATGAGAAACCCAGTATCACCACAGGTTAAGCAAGAGGTCATTGTGCGGAATAGGCTTAATTCCGAAAGAACACTTACGAACAAGAAAGATCATCTAACGCTTCCTCAATGTGGTCGAGTGAAAAGCCTTTCTATTTAAATGGGTAATGCATTGCATAGCAGAATAGTTTATCTGTTTAAAAAAAAAAAAAAAAAACCCAGACAAACAAACAAACAAACAAACAAACAAAAAAAAAAAAGGCAATCAAGCTACATCAGCCAGGTAGAATTTTGTTTGTGTCATAAAAAGATATATGATTTAATTATAAAAGTCCATTTTATTTTCTGGATTTCAACAAGTAACAGTTTAGAGGGGAAGATGGAGTATAATTTAACATCACTCAGACATTCATTTCTATTTAGGCGATTAGTTTTATACTGGCACGAGAAATATCAACACAGGGTCCCCATATGTAGACGTACAGACAGACTCAATGTTAATAAAAATGACAACCACAAGCTTAACAATGTTGAAACAATGTCTGACCAAACAAATGGGGAGAAATGAACATGACCACGTCAACCCGTCAAAAAAAAAATACCTTTGAGGCTTGTCTCAGGACATCGACCACAACTTTCACAGGTAAGCCAACAGTGATCTCCTTCATGGCCTCTATACACCAGCGATATGCCTGAAACATCAAAGAAAACATAATTAACATGTAGAAAGGTCGAGTTAAAAAAAAAAAAAAAAATCAGAATGATCAGCAGTGAGTTTTCAGCTCATCACCTCATCATAGTGGCTTTTCGCAAAGAGCAGTGCACACAGCTCTCCATAAAGGGCAGCCTTGTTGGCATGGTGACCATGTTTGGCTAACTTATCCATGTACGACTGAGCCAGTTTGAATGTCTCCTCTCCCAGATGATATTTACAGTTGCCATTGCGCACATGGAGCAACCTGACAAAGCAAAAACAGGTGGAACATGAAAAAAACAAACAAAAAAAAAAAAACAGTAGGTCTGCAAGATGGCTTGATTAATTAGCTGTTATCACTGAGCAACTGCAGCATTCAATATTAAGTCAGTGACTGAATGGCGATCTGCTCAGGGTGTACCCTGCCTTCTCTCAGATTCAGCTGATCCAGGCTTAATTTTTCCTGCCTCTGTGACCCTTGTAGGATAAAGCAGTTCAAGAATAAATGAATGAACTCCAAATTGATTTTCTAACAAGGGTCGCACTGATTTTTGTTGTTGTTGTTGTAAAAGCATGAGGAATTGAAGCTTTCCTGTAAACACACATTTAGCCGTTACTATTTTCCTTTTCACCAGATCTACCTTCCAGCAAAAAGAATATTTAGCCTCACCTCACACAGCACTCCAGTGCACGATACCAATGCAGAATCTCATCATGTAACATGCACAGTTGGAGACATGACAGGAAGACTTTCTCAGCGTCTCCATACCATCCCGCATCTGACAGAAAGCCACCTGACAGGAAAGCAAAAACATTACTAACACTTTCAGTCAATTCTCAACAACTGAAACAAAACAAAACCAAAAACAGAGCTCAGCTGCTGACCTAAAACAAAGCCAAACTGGATGGCTTTCTCTTTAACGTGAGCATCTGACTCGGCAATGTATGAGCATCTACGACTGAAGGAATTGGCTAGGATTGAAGCCACTTTCACACCATGGTCCATCAGTGCCTGGAAACAGTGGTGTAGGAGGTGCCTGAGAGGACACAGGTAAAAAAAAAAAACATCTCCGTGACAAAGCAGCCACAAAATACCACATTCTCACAGACAAACACTCAGAAAAAACCCTCCATGTGTCTGTTTCTGGTCGTCTTGCTACGAATAATAAAACACCATTATCATTCAGAATTTTTGGATTAAAGTGATCTGGAAGACAAAACACAAAAACTAGTTATAACTTAAAGCGAGTGTTCAAAAAAGGAGAAAGAAAACTCAGTGTTACGATAATCGTGTTTGAAAGTGGCATCCACACAGTAAGCGATCAGCAAAATAAATTTGACCAGCATGCGAATCGGTTCGCGATGCAAGTGATTCACATGCCTGGCCAGCTCTGGTTGCCGAGGAGACCCTCTTGAATGTTTCCTGGTTCCAACAGTTTCCAAGTAAACCATTAGCAGTGAACAACTAACTCCCTTTAGGATGTGTAGCTTTCTATTCAGTATACAGCTAGTTCAGCAATAAATAGCTTATACTAGTCCTTCTAAAAAAATTAGCATATTGTGATAAAGTTCATTATTTTCTGTAATGTACTGATAAAAATTAAACTTTCATATATTTTAGATTCATTGCACACCAACTGAAATATTTCAGGTCTTTTATTGTTTTAATACTGATGATTTTGGCATACAGCTAATGAAAACCCAAAACCCCTATCTCAAAAAATGAGCATATTTCATCCGACCAATAAAAAAAAAAAGTGTTTTTAATACAAAAAAAAAGTCAACCTTCAAATAATTATGTTCAGTTATGCACTCAATACTTGGTCGGGAACCCTTTTGCAGAAATGACTGCTTCAATGCGGCGTGGCATGGAGGCAATCAGCCTGTGGCACTCTATCGTATAGTAGTACTCTATCGTATATTAGCTTACATCATAATTATAAATAACTTATAATTCTTCCGATTATTGTGCGGTAAGAATAGTATGCAGACCAAGGGTCCCCGATGTATTTTTCGCCTAATTTAGTTGTATCCATTTCCCACCCATTAAGTATTACCATCCCTATCACAAGAGCGCCATCGATCAGGAAGGTGCGAAAGTATTCATAAGCCCCCTTCTGTGACATACCATGCTAGCCACCCACCTCTTTTCGAACTGTGGCTCATAAACTTTGGGGACGGTCTAACACGCTAGGGGGGTGAAGCAGTCTCATCCCAATTGTTTGAATGAGCTCACAGATGCCTGCGATTGGCTGGTGATTACTGTGAGGGACAGAAAAGTGAGCGGATGCAATCCCTGACTGACATGTGAGCTCAGCCAATTAGCTCCTTGGACTCCGAGTTACAGATGGCTGTGATATTAACCTGGACTTGAACTTGTTGATCTCTGGGTTAAGAGTCATGCACTTTGTCGCTGTGTCACTCAGGAACCCGCAACCAGCAAGCGTTTTATATTATTTATATATATATATATATTTTTTTTATGCATGTAATCATATACTCTTGGGAAATGCTGACTGTTTCAGAAACATCACTCAGACACTGCATTTCTGCTTTGCACAATGATGGTCATGGCAATAATGAGCCGCACTTCGACAGGGGGTGGACAAAATAATGGAAACACCTAACAATTTGGTCTCTCTTAAAATCTGAGAGGTCAACCATTATGGGGTATGATTAATGTTTCCAATATCTGAAAAAGGGAAAAAAAAAAAAAAAACATTTATTTTACATCAACATATCAAATAACAAAATGATCATACAAAAAATAATAACATATGCCACATTTTGATTGTTTAAATTATGTTCAAAGATTATGATTCCAAAATGTTAGGTGTTTCCATTTTTTTGTCCATCCCCTGTATGTTGATGTAGGTGGAATCATGAAACTCATGTTCATCATTTTCACTGTAAAATATTTAATAACTCAATATTTGGCAGCACCTATCATTCAGATGTGTCTTTACCCCACTTGGTTTTTAGTTGAATAAGGTTGCATGAAAGTCTAGCTTGGTTTGACTCCATACCTGCCCACTTTGTGTCACCTGAGACTTTTCACTTTTAATTGCTCACATTTCACTGCCTTTGCATGGTTGCTTGCCACTCATCGCTGACTGTGTGGGTGCAGCTTAACACTCTGAAAACAAGCCCGGTACATTATTCCTACCCTATACTGACAAACAATACAAAATTGTGCCCCACTGTCCAATACCTTTTGTCAGAGGCTCGGAGGACTTTGGCAAAGACCTCCAGCTCACAGAACTCCCCTCCCAGCTGGCAAAGCCGACCTTGCTGGTAAAGCTGCAAAATACAGACAAATAAGAGTAACAAATGTTGACAGACATTTATTGTCTGTGTGGCACAATACAGTCCAGTGACCCTTTCCCTCTGGAATAGAACAGAGCTGAAAAACAGATGGAAACAACAAAAATCCTTTCAGAAATACATACACCAGAACATGCAGTTTGTGTGATATTGGTTCTGGGATGAATTTACAAAGAACTACAATGTGGTATTTGCTGAGTTCTGATCTGAAACAGAAGACACACATCTGCAATAATGCACCCCAAAAAAAAAAAAAAAAAAAAAAAAAAAAAAAAAAGTAGACGGGTTAACAAATTCTAACTAAAAGTGAAGCCAGGATGACAGAATATCTATGGATGGAACAATGTAAGCAACTTTATCAAAGTCGTTTTTTCTTTAAAAAAAAAAGCACCAAATTATGAAAAGGTAAAATTAATTTCAAAATGCATTTGGTGAACAAAATAAACAAAGAAATACCTTAAAAGAAATAATAATATAAATGTAGTTATATCGTGATATTGATCAAAGTTTAACTTAATGCATCTCCAACAGACACACTGGTGAAATCCTGAAGCAGATGAGATGTATGTAACGTTCACACACAGCCAGAAGATCCTTACCAAAAGCACTAGAGGAGAAATTCTGAGGCTGACAGTAGAATTCTGTGCTGATGTTGATCTGATTGGATCTCGTGTGTTTATGTCATCATTATTACTGTATACCGATTTCAACATGTATACATGATTTCAACTTAGCATTTTGTACAAGCAACTACATTATGTACTAAGAGAGGTGGTTCACCACTTTAAACGCCCAATCAGCTGATCAAACTTGTGTTGACCCATCAATTCATTGTCATTAAAATTTAAATATTTACCTGACTGTGTGTCGGAATTGGCAGTACTGTACACACTGAGATAAACAGAGAAACAGTTACTGAAGCAAGAGAAACATTCCCCAAAATCCAACTCGTCTATGTCCACGACATGAGAGTTAACACTTTTCTTTTTAGGAACAAACGTTATCAAATAAACAAAGACTCGAGACAGATCAAAGTTGAACATTAATCTGTGAATCCACCAGGACACTCAGCAGAAAGCTATGTTTACATCATCCTGACTGGCTAGCATCAATGTTATTTACACTCAGTTCTCAACAGCACTGACCGGATAAATATATCAACATTTCAAACTTCTTTTAATAAAAGGACACATTTTCAACCTGAAATGCACATCTGCTGTATAATTAAAACACACAATCTTGTTTAAAGGCAGGGGATATCTGTAGAATTCCCAGGCTTGCTAGTTGAATTAACGTTAGCTACTATTTCCAGTCAGCCGATAACACGAGCTTGCACGTTCAGCTCGAGTCAAAAAGTCCTCGTACAACTCGTTTCCCGCTCTTAATTACCTTGTAATAGACGTCAAACTGGATATTTTCCGGAAGTGACCGAATATCCCGTCGTGACCGACTGTAATTATCCACTACAGCTGATATAGCGGTGTTGTAAAGGGTCTCCGGGATCCACTCCAGCTCCACAGCGGCCATGTTGTTTTCCTTCTCCAAATATCCAGCAACAGCCCCCCTCCCCTTTCTACTTTCCCTTCCTTCGTTACCTTATCAAGGTAAAACGCCTTTCTCGGAAACTCCTCATATACTTCAGTTCGCTGAAAAATTGGAGAGAAGTCGAAACGAGTCGCTGTCGTCTGGATAATAAACATAACCTGGTTATAATCTCACATTTAAAATCAGATTCTCCACCCACCCACCTCTCTTTACCGACGACGCTCATCGACGTCGACGTAATGACGCAAATGCAGGAGACGCAAGGACACACACAAGCCACGCCCATCCTGACAGTTTCTTAAAGCGATGTTTATGTGCATGGCTGAATACAGGAAACTTGACCAGTCGACCATGAAACGATGACTGTACTGATCCTCTATTCTCAAGCGGGAAACTTGTACATGCGTTCGCGCTGTCTCTCTACGTCAGTTCTGGTAATACTGTACTCAATTTGCAAGATCCCCTTCCCAAAATAAAATATATAAATAAATAAAATCATTCCATTTACCTCTCTATTTAATGGGCTGTGGTAGCCTGGATTTAACGTGTTATACGTACTGTATTACTGATCTCAAGGACAGGGGTTCAAGTCCCACTACTACCGGGTTGTCATTGCTTTCCTCCCAGTGCAGCTAACTGGGTTATCAATGGCCGGCCATATATCTCACTGTCTATGGTGCGAGGCATGTAAAAGAACCATTATAGACTGAATAGCCGTCAGTGTGTTTCTTCCCTGCGATAGCCCGGAAAGCTGTCCAGGGTGTACTCTGCCTTCACCCAGAGTCAGCTGCGATGGGAACCAGCCTCCCCGCAACCCTGATGAGGATTAAGTGGTTACAGATAATGAACGAATGAATGACAGGATATATATATATATATATATATATATATATATATATATATATATATATATATATATATATATATATATAATACACACACACACACAGTCGGCCTTCTACTGACAAAATGAATCCGTGCCAGAGCATTTTTCGTAACCTGGGTTTTGCGTAAGTCGAGGTGCACTTTACATGTAAAACGCGATTCGTTCCAAGGCTCCCAAGACTACCCCATAAACCCTTTAAAATGATAAAAGTGCACCAATTTTGTATGACATATGTGTTAAAAGTAAAAGAAAATTATTTATTAAACCATTTAAACATTTTATTAACATATTAAACCATTTCATAAACATATTTATGAATTAGACCGTTATTAAACATTTTTGATTAACGCGCATGCACACACACACACACACACACACACACACACACACACACACACACACACACTGTCTTTATCTTTCTCTCTCACACACACAAACAAAAACCTTGTCTCTCTCTCTCTCTCTCTCTCTCTCTCTCTCTCTCTCTCACACACACACACACTGTCTCTATCTTTCTATCTCTCTCTCTCTCACTCTATTTCTCTCTCTATTTCTCTCTCTCACACACACACACACACACACACACACACACACACACACACACACACACACGGCGCAGCTGACGCCAGAGCTTTTGAGACGGGGTATTCAAAGCGCAGTCCCCTGCTTGACAGATCGGAGGTCCGGGCTCAACATTAACTTGTTTCCTTGAAGGAAGTGCGGGAGGCGTCGCGGCTGACACCGGAGCTTCTGGGGCTGAACTCGGCTTGTTCGGATTTCCGATATGTCAAGCAGGTAAGTGCGCTTTGAACACTTGTTCAGTACTCAACATTCACCTGTTTGCTTGAGGGATCAGAAGTCCGGATGAGCCGCGTTTTGCCCACATTCGAAGGAGTGCGCCACATTTATTAAACATTTACTGAATTAAACAACTTAAAAAAAGAAAAATAAGCTGCAATGAGCACTCTCGAAACTCATGAACCAACAGTATAGCTCTCCTTTATGCGTGTGACAAAGAAGCTTTATGGGTGCAGTACTATGGCAATTCAGCTCCCTCCTGGGCAATGGGAGGCCAATGGGAGGCCAGCGGGGTGGGATGTTGGGAGACAGCCAATGAGAGAACAACTCGTGCATTGTTTGAATTTTTGAATGGCGCGTTTGAATTTTTGAATGGCGCGTTTGGCGCTTTTCGCAAGAAGAAGTTGTTTCGTATTACAGAGGACAAAAATTTAGGAAAATGTTTTTCGTAACGTGGATTTTTCGTATTCAGAGGTTTTCGTAAGTAGAGGGCTGACTGTATATATCAAAGTGACTACCCCTCCCAGTGCAGCTAAATGGGTTATCGAAGGCCGGCCATGTCTCTCACTGTCTATGGTGAGAGGTGTAAAAGAACCATTGCTGAATTTCGTAAACTGTAGGCTGCAAAGCCATCAGTGTGTTTCCGTCCCTTGCTAAAGGGTTGTGTCAGGAAGTGCATCCGACGTAAAAACCTATGCCAAATCAAAAAGTGCAACTCATTCGCTGTGGCGACCCCTGGAAAAAAAAGGGAAAAAGCCTAAAGGAAATCATAATCATCCGGAAAGGCTCTCCAGATCATCACAGATTCAACATACACATCCAATCATACTCACGTAGAGGGACTTTTTAAGCCAGTGACATTATTTTGTAATTTATTTGGATTTTTCTTCCCCATTTTCTCCCTAATTTAGTCCTATCCAGTGCCCACCCGTCAGCTATAGCCTTTGCCATCACACAACCACCCGCACCAGGGAGGGGCAAAAGCATACACAAGTCCTCTCCGTGACATGCAGTGCTCACCACCCACCTCTTTTCGAACTGTGCTGCATGTGGGGGCAACACTATCCGCAATTTATATGAATGAGCTCATGATTGGCTGGCTATTGCTATGAGTCATAGGGAACTAAGCGTATACTCCCTTCCATGGACAACCAATTCCGGACAGCTGTGGCATTAACCTGGATTTGAGTCAGTCAGATTAAAGTGCATGCTTTTTAAACTGTGGTGGGAAACCAGAGTACCTGGAGGAAACCCATGCTACCACAGAGAGAACATTAAAACTCCACAAAAGAATGCCTGAGCCCAGGATTCGAACTCAGAACCATCTTGGGGTAAGTCGGACGTGCTAACCAGTACTCTATTGTGCCTTTCTTTATGATAATATATAATATAGTTATGGTCATTGCACAATGAATTGAAATTAGTTTGGTTTCATGTTTCAAGTTCATGGTATCATGTGTACAAAATGTCAGTGACCATGCACAGACTCTTTACAGCTGTGCGATACAGAAGGTACAAACATTTGGGTGTCATATGGATAGAGAATGTATATGTCATTTTAATATCTTTACACTGTGCATAATAAGAAGAAATGTGCAAAGTCCATATATTTATATATATAATATATATATTTGCTTTTCAGCTTTTTCCGTTCTCAAGAGTCGCCACAGCGAATCATCTGATTCGCACATTTGATTTGGCAGAGGTTTTTACGTCGGATGCCCGCCCTGTTACAACCCTTTAGTAAGGGACAGAAACACGCTGACGGCTTTGCTGCGACTCTTTATGAAAGTCAGCAATGGTTCTTTTACACGCCTCTCACCATAGACAGTGAGAGACATGGCCCGCCTTTGATAACCAAGTTAGCTGCACTGGGGGGGACAGTGACAACCTTGTGGGGACTTGAACCCCCAACCATAGGATCAGCGATCCTGCGCCCTATCCACTAGACCACTACTGCCTATATATATATATATATAGGCAGTAGTGGTCTAGTGGATAGGGCGCAGGATCGCTGATCCTATGGTATAGATTCTTCTGTAATCACCTGAAGAGAGGGGATGGTTTCACCACCCCTCGAAACAGATCTGTAGTGATAAATGGAGTTTCAATAGAAAGCCTTTGTCCTGTCCTTTTGTATATATATATATATATATATATATATATATACACACACACATACATATCAGGATTCAGGGTGATTTCACTCATGGCTCAGATATATCTTCTTCTTTTCCTTTCGGCTGCTCCCTTCAGGGGTCACCACAGCAAATCATCCGCCTCCATCTCACCCTGTCCTCTGCATCTTCTTTTCTGACTCCAACGACCTTCATGTCTTCCTTCACCACATCCATAAATCTCTTCTTTGGTCTTCCTCGAGGCCTTCTGCCTGGTAGTTCCAACCTCAGCATCCTACTGCCAATATACTCACTATCCCTCCTCTGTACATGTCCAAACCATCTCAATCTTGCCTCTCTGACTTTGTCTCCAAAACATCTTACATGGGCTGTCCCTCTGATATACTCATTTCTAATCTTATCCATCCTCGTTCCTCCCAGAGAGAACCTCAACATTTTCATCTCTGCTACCTCCAGCTCTGCCTCCTGTCTTTTCCCCCGGGCCACTGTTTCTAAACCATACAACATCGCTGGCCTCACCACCGTCTTGTACACTTTTCCCTTCATTTTTGCTGGCACTCTCCTATCGCACATCACACCGGACACTTTCTCCAACCATTCCAGTCTGCCTGCACACACTTCTTCACCTCTTTTCCACACTCTACATTGCTCTGGATTGTTGAGCCTAAGTACTTCAAATCCTCCACCTTCGTTATCTCTGCTCCCTGTAACATCACCGTTCCTCCTGGGTCCTTCTCATTCACACACATGTATTCTGATTTTCTGAGGTTAACCTTCATTCCTCTCCTTTCCAGGGCATACCTCCACCTCTCTAGATTTTCCTGCACTTGTTCTCTGCTCTGTCATTTGCAAACATCATAGTCCATAGAGATTCTTGTCTCACCTCGTCTGTCAGCCTGTCCATCACCATAGCAAACAAGAAGGGGCTCAGAGCTGACCCTTGATGCAGTCCCACCTCCACCTTGAATTCGTCGGTCACACCGACAGCACACCTCACCACTGTCTTACATCTCTCATACATGTCCTGCACCACTCTAACATACTTCTCTGCCACTCCAGACTTCCTCATGCAATACCACAGTTCTTCTCTTGGCACCCTGTCATATTGCTTTTTCCAGATCCACAAAGGCACAATGCAGTTCCCTCTGACCTTCTCTGTACTTCTCGATTAACATCCTCAAAGCAAACATTGCATCTGTGGTGCTCTTTCTTGACATGAAACCAAACTGTTGTTCACAAATGCTGACCTCTGCCCTTAGTCTAGCTTCCACTATTCTTTCCCATAACTTCATCATATGGCTCATTAACTTTATCCCTCTGTCGTTGCCGTAACTCTGCACGTCTCCCTTGTTCTTAAAAATGGGCACCAGCACACTTCTCCTCCACTCCTCCGGCATCTGCTCACTCTCTAGAACCTTGTTGAATGTTCTTGTCAGAAAATCTACTGCTACCTCTCCTAGACACTTCCATACCTCCACAGGTATATCATCAGGACCAACTGCCTTTCCATTCTTCATCCTCTTCAATGCCCTTCTCACTTCACCCTTACTGATCTTTGCTATATCCTGCTCCTCAATGATCACCTCTTCTACTTTTTTTCTCTCTCTCATTTTCCTCATTCATCAGCTCTTCAAAGTACTCTTTCCATCTTCCCAGCACACTTCTGTCATCAGTCAATACATTTCCCTCTCTGTCCTTTATCAATCTAACTTGCTGCACGTCCTTCCCATCTCTATTTCTCTGCTGTGCCAACCTGTATAGATCATTTTCTCCCTCTTTACTGTCCAACCTATCATACAAGTCATCATACGCCCTCTGTTTGGCCTTAGCCACTGCTACCTTCGCCTTATGCTGTGTCTCCCTGTACTCCTGTTTACTCTCTTCGGTCCTCTCAATGTCCCACTTTTTCTTAGCTAACCTCTTCCTTTGTACACACTCCTGCACTTCCTCATTCCACCACCAAGTCTCCTTATCTACTTTCCTTCCAGAGGACACACCAAGTACTCTCCTACCGGTCTCCCTGATCACATTTCCTGTGGTTGTCCAGTCATTTGGAAGCACTTCCTGGCCACCCAAAGCCTGTTTCAACTCCTCTTTGAAGACAACATGACACTCTTCCTTTTTCAACTTCCACCACTTTGTCTTCTGCTCTGCCTTTGCCTTCTTCACCTTCCTCACCATCAGCATCATCCTGCACACCACCATCCTATGCTGTTTGGCAACACTCTCACCCGCTGCTACTTTGCAGTCACTGACTTCCTTCAAATTACATCGCCTACACAAGATGTAGTCTACCTGTGTGCTCCTACCTCCGCTTTTATAAGTCACTCTATGCTCCTGTTTCTTCTGGAAGAAAGTATTCACTACAGCCATTTCCATCCTTTTTGCAAAATCTATCAACATCTGTCCTTCTGCGTTCCTGTCCTGGATCCCAAACCTGCCCATCACTTCCTCGTCCCCTCTGTTGCCTGCACCAACATGTCCATTGAAGTCCGCACCAATGACCACTCTTTCACCTCTGGGGGTACTCTGCATCACTTCATCTAAGTCACTCCAGAATCTCTCCTTCTCTTCTAGCACCTTCTCTTCTCACCTGCCTGTGGGGCATAAGCACTAACAATGTTGACCATCACGCCTTCAATTTCTAACTTGAGACTCATCACTCTGTCTGACACTCTTTTCATCTTATCCAAGATGAAAAGATTCCCACAATCCAGGATGAGAACATTAAATGCCTGGGCAAATGCTTTGACCAGTCATTGGAAGACATAGAAAACAGCAGAGATGTCCAAAAAGCGCTCAAGAAGTGGCTTCAAACAATAGATGGAAGTTATCTTCAAGGCCGCTTCAAAGCATGGTGCTTCCAGTACGGTATTATCCCTAGACTGCAGTGGCCATTCCTGCTCTATGACATGGCCTTCTCTACAGTAGAGTCAATGGAACGACTTTGCAGCAGATTTCTGCGTAAGTGGCTGGGAGTTCCACCAAGCTGCAGCACTGTAAATCTTTACAGCAGGTCAGCTAAGCTAAGTTTGCCTCTGTCATCTGTGATTGAAGAATTTCAGACTGCAAAAGTTAGGGCCATTTCTACCCTACGTTTGTCCAAGGACACAGTAGTGCAGCAAGCAGGGGAAACTGTGAAGACTGGTAGAAAATGGAATCCTCGCAAAGCAGTCCAAGTGGCAGAGGAGGACCTGCGTCATCAAGAGCTGGTGGGAACAGTTTGCAAAGGAAGATTAGGCCTTGGCAACTACGAGGGTAATCGATGGAGCACAGCAGATGACTGAACAAGAAGAGATATGATTGTGCAACAAACTAGAAAAGAAGTGGAATACACCAGGTTTGTCAGAGCAGTGGGGATAGGAAGCCAAGGCAGCTGGACCAAATGGGAATCAGCCATCCAGCGCCCATTCACATGGAAGGAACTGTGGAATACTGATCAAGGTCAGCTCAGCTTCCTACTATGTGCTGTGTCAGACCTGCTTCCTACACCTTCTAACTTGCGGATTTGGGGAAAAGAGGAGGACGCCTCATGCTCTCTGTGTAAAGGAAACAACTGCTCCCTGAATCACATCCTCTCAGCATGTCCTAAGGCTCTGGGAGAGGGGAGGTACCGATGGAGGCATGACACTGTCTTAAGAGAGATTGCCATAGTGGTGGACCAGCGCAGACTGGAAGTCAACCATCAAAGTATCCAGGATACAGGAAAACCCATCCAATTCCTGAAAGAAGGAGAGATGAAGACCAAGCAGAGCAAGCCCACAACTAGAGGCTCAGTCCTGTCTCCAGCCTCTGATTGGCAGCTTCTTGTGGATGTGCAGAGGAAGTTGAAATTTCCAGAAGATATAGCAGTTACTCAGGTGCGCCCAGATATGCTGCTATTATCCTGAGAAACGAAAGCCATCTACATAATTGAGCTTACAGTTCCCTGGGATGATAGACTTGACATCTCACACGAACTGAAAGCGGCAAAATACCAGGACTTGGTCGATGAAGCTTGTATGAAAGGGTGGAAAGCAAGCCTGATGCCAATAGAGGTTGGATGATGCAGACTAGGCACGAAGCAATAACAACCACAAGCTGCTGATTATAAAGACGCTAATCAAGCTTTGAGTAGCGTAGTATCATGGATCGATGTTTAAAACCTACTTCTAGACCATTCCTGACAAACCCCTCCTTCAAGATGACTCCTACTCCATTTCTCTTCCCATCCACACCATGATAAAACAGCTTAAACCCTGTTCCTAAGCTTTTAGCTTTGCTACCTTTCCACCTGGTCTCCTGAACAAACAGTATGTCCACCTTCCTCCTCTGCATCATGTCAGCCAGCTCTCTACCTTTTCTTTGCATAGTTCCAACATTCAAACTCCCTACTCTCAGTCCTAGACTCATGCCTTTCCTCTTCTCTCTCTGCCTACGGACACGCCTCCCGCCTCTCCTTCTTCAGCGTCTTCGACCAACAGTAATCCAATTTCCATCAGCACCCTGTTGATTGACAGCACTGATGGTGGTCGTTGTTAACCCGGGCCTCGACCGATCCGGTATGGGGGTAATACTTCTGATTTGCATCATAAAAGTTTGCCATTGGTTTTACGTTGGATGCCCTTCCTGACACAACCCTCTGCATTTCTACGGGCTTGGGACCGGCATAAGGGGGAGAGACACTGGTTAGTGCCCCCCCGCCTCATGGCTTCATTCGTGGCTCATATATATATATATATATATATATATATATATATATATATATATATATATATATATATATATATATATATATATTGTATTGATAGTCAAGTATACAGGAATGCAATCATAGTAAAGTGGAAAAGCAGCATGCTGATTGGAGAGTAATACTTCAAATTGTCATTTAATTATAAATTATCATATGTCCACTGTCTCTCTCACACATTTGCTGAATTGCTCAATCCTATCAGGGATCATGTGATGCTGGAGCCTAGTTCAACAGACACTGGGCAAAGGTGGACCAACACACACATTTGGAACAGCCAATTAGCTGAACATGCATGAGTTTGGATTGTGAGGGGAGCCAAACTACCCAGGAAAACCCATGCAGGCAGAAATACCCTTGTTGTGCTCAGGACTTGAACTCAAGACCTTATTGCTACGAGGCATACATGCTAACCACTTTGCCACGTCCCTGCATTTTTTCATTATAAGCAAAAAAAAAAAAGCATTCACTGTCTCAGAGGGGCAGCGGTGGCTTGGTGGTTGAGGTACTGGCTTACTTATCTGAAGGCCAGGGGTTCAAGCCCCATTATCAGAGAGTTGTCACCATTGCCCTCCAGTACGGGGTTATCAATGGCCAGCCATGTCTCATGCTGTCTGTGATGAGATGCAGGTATAAGAACAATTTCTTTAATTTGTAAAGAATAGGCTGTTGGGTTGCTGTCAGTGTTTCTGCCCTGTGATGGCCTGGTGAGCTGTTCAGGGTGTACTCTGCTCTCGTGCAGAATGGGCTGAGATGGGCAGCAGCCTCCATGCGACTCTAATCAGAATTCAGCGGTTCAGAAAATGAATGAATAAATAAAGGTTTCAGAGAGGTGCACCTCAATAATTATTCTACAGAACAGGTTTGAATTAACATTAAACCGAGATTAGCAGCATTTATTTATACAAGTACAGTCAGCAAAAAAGTTTAATCAATATGAGCCAGAGGATGTCAGTATCTGAGCGAGAAGCTGCAGCGTGTCTCAACCTACACTGAACCTTGAAAGGCTTGTCAGACCATAGATGGGCCAACATTGACACACAACCATTAACAGTCATATCTAGAAGAATTTGGAACAGCCTATCCTAACCTGCATGTCTTTTAAATGTGTGAAATGTTCATTCATCATCATTTTCTGTAACTGCTTAATCCTAATTAGGGTCGCAGGGAGGCTGGTGCCCAGCTCAGCCGACTCCGGGCGAGGGCAGAGTACACCCTGGACAGCTCACCAGGCCATCACAGGGCAGAAGCACACTGACAGCTATGCAGCTGTTGTCGAAAGTCAGCTATGGTTCTTTTACATGCCTCACACCATAGACTGTGAGAGACATGGCCGGCCTTTGATAACAGGACAGTGACAACCTTGTGGAGAGTGGGGCTTGAACCCGCAACCTTAGGATCAGTGATCCAGCACCTTTACCACCAGGCTACCACGTGTGAAATATTTCGGTTCAGTTAATTTTCTGTACCCGCTTAATCCTCACTTGGGTCACGGGGAGGCTGGCGCCCATCCCAGCCAACTTCGGGCGAGGGCAGAGTACACCCTGGACAGCTCGCCAGGCCATCGCAGGGCGGAAACACGCTGACGGCTTTGCAGCCTACTCTAGTCGAAAGTCAGCAATGGTTCTTTTACGTGCCTCACACCATAGACAGTAGAGACATGGGCCGGCCTTTGATAACCCAGTTAGCTGCACTGGGGGGGACAGTGACAACCTTGTGCAGAGTGGGACTCGAACCCCCAACCTTTGGATCAGCGATCCGGCACCTTATACCACTAGACCACCACTGCACCTCGTGTGAAATATTTGACTTGCTAATGACAACAACTGTCCAGGGTGTACTCTTCCCTCACTCAGAGTTGGCTGAGATAGGCGCCAGCCTCCAAGCGACCCTAATTTGGATGAAGGGGTTCAGAAAATGAACGAATCAATGAATGCTGATCACTACGCCACCATAACAACGTACTGGACTGGACATGCAAAATTCTAGAATAGTGCAGGATTTCCAAACTGCACTATTGTAGTTTTATAATTCTACCAACAGATGTCGCCACATCAACTTATTATTGCAAGACCACGAACAGACCCTCCGCCTTCATCTCATTCCACATTTCCAGCAGCAGTCGCCGTTTTCCAATGCAGTGCTGCGCCCTTCTGCGGATACACACACACTCACACGCCGCTCCCCGGATAACGGTGAGTCCTGCGCACTTTTACTCGTATTATGTATAGCAACGGGTGAATTTAATAGGAAAACGCCGTGTGTTTGTTATGAATCCCAGTGTGGTGGTGTGTATGCTATTGGACACTGCAGCTGGATATTTCTGTGGTAAAGAAAGGAGGCTGGCAGTTGGTCTCACGCGCCGCTGCTTGTTTGTTAGCCTGTTAGCTAACCTGCAAAGGGAGATAAAAAAACTGAAATTTCCCCTCAGAGTGACTGCATGTCAGTTCTGGAACATTCTGTCGAATAGGAATATTCCGGTCGAAATGTTCCCACTTTCCAGCTTTTGCTAGCCGAGAAGCTAATGACATGACTTGGCTTTAATTGTCAACTTCATTCTACCAGTCAGAGACTACAGTCTCTTCATCCGAGCTCACCGACCAGTCAGCCCAGTATCTAGTCAGTATCATCTGGGTCGAACTGACTGGGACCCGCCATTCAGGAGAACTGTGTAGTGTGCTGTTAACAGTGAAGGAATAGAGGAAGGTGATGTGTTCGAGAGCCGTGTCGGTGTTTATTTATCAGAAGTGTGTGTTGGTCAGGCCTGTGAAGGAAGGTGTGTGTGCGTTCTAATAAAACATGGCATCCTGTCAATGAGGATGCTCACTGTCTGGGGCAATCATATATTTTACAATTACTTTATTTAACGATATTTAAATATGAAATATTATTTGTTAATTTTATTGTTTGTTGTACCAAAATGTGGCACAAACTGTTCTAGTCTCGTGAACATTTAAGAATCGACCGTGGAAAGTGTGGATGATTAACAGGGTTGCCAGATCCTCGATTTATAAGCCAGCTCAGTGTCCTGAGGTCCCAGTGATCAGGAAAACTATTAGACTTACTTTCATCAAGGTTTCTGAAACTTGCCAGCAATGTTATAAAATTATTTATGCCTTTTCTGGATACAGTGATAATATACATAAATAAAATCCCAAAATGCTATTTGACTATCTGCTGGTTGTGCTCTTGAATTTACACAACCGTCATGATGGTCAGCAACCATGTCAGATTCAGCCATCCATCCATTCATTCATTCATTCATTTTCTGAACCACTTAATCCAAGTTAGAGTCGTGGGAAGTCTGGAGCCCATCTCAGCCTATTGTGAGATAGAGAAGAGAACACCCGAGACAGCTCACCTGGCCATTGCAGGGTAGAAAACAAATGATGTCTGACTGCAACTCAATGGCCTACTCTTTCCAAAAGACAGCAATGGTTGTTTTGCATCTCGCTCACCTCAGACAGAGAGATATGGTTGCCCTAACCCAGTTTGCTGCACGAGGGGGACGATGATGACAATCTGGTGACGTTTGGGGATGTACACGATGTACCCCACCTTCACCTACAGTATCGGATCAAAAGTATTTTCAATTTTCCAAGATGGCGGACGTAAACAAACATTTGACTCACATTTTCAATTGAGTAATTATAACAGAAAACATTAAAATTCCTACCTCAGTACTTGGTCAGCTGTTCTTTACTTCTAACACAGGCCAGCATTCATCTTGGAATTGATGAATATAGATTCCTCCCATAATCCAATGTGATATTTGTCTCGATGGTGTGAATTTCATGAAACAGTTTATCTTGTGTTTTGATGTTCGCAGCTCTGTTTTTCAGCGAATGCTTTATTTTCAGCCAAATATTTTCCATCATGTTGAGATCGGGAGACTGGGCCGGCCACAGCATGCCATGAATATTGTTTTGAATTTTGTTCTCCTTTGTAATACGAGCCCGATGGACGGGAGAGTTGTCATCTTGGAACCTGTACGGTCTGTTCGTGAAATGACGGGCTAAAACTAGCCACAAATTGTTTTCTAGGATGTCCATGTATTTGACAGCACTTATGTTACCATCGACCTGGCACAAAGTCTCCACACCATACCAAGTGATATAACCCCACACCATCACAGACAACTTCCGCTGACTTGGAACACACTTGCACTCGGGTCGGTATGCTTCATTTGCTGATCGCCACCAAAATACACAATTATTTTTCCCAGTGACTACTTAAGATTCATCAATGAATATAACGGTTTTCCAGTGTTGATCAACAGTCCATCTGTGCCTTGTTGTTTTAGATCTACGATCAATTTTTTCGTGGCACTGTCAATCGTCGTCATTCTGTGACCCATTGTTTGTTTTGGTTCATCTGTTCTGACCTATTTGTCAGACGACAAAACTATGACATCATACCAGAAGTAAGTCGAATACCACGCGCATCTCTGATTAAAATTTCACGAAATTTAGTCGACGGTAAATGTTTTAATTCATTATTTGACTTTTTATGTTTGCTTCTAAAATTCACACATTGAAGCGATTTCGCGAATAATTTTAAGCCAATGCTGTAGGTTCCCTCTCTCCATGATACTTGACACGAGTGGGATGAAGCAAATGAATGAATGAAAAAAAAAATCTAATCTATATCATACAGTAATTAAAAAATGAATGAATAAATAAAGTTATGGAAGCATTGTAGACTTGAGACTGAAATCTTACAACCATGATATTTGTTGATTCTCTGCTCAGTGGGTTAAACATTTAAATGTCTATACAGTGATCCCTTATTTCGCGGTTAATGGGGACCAGCCCACCCCCCTGAAATGTGAAAAACTGCGAAATGACTTCTGCCACTTCTTGAGGACACCCACCCATCTATATATTATACAAAATTTATATAGAAGTTAATTTTAAAGTGTTCTATGCATGTTAATGTCATACAGGCAACGTGTATTAATATATAAATAATTTATACACCTTATAATGACAATAAATATATATATAAATACTGTATAACAAACCTTATAAATAACGAATCCAAGGCCACGTCAAGGAGGAGAATCACTGGCGGCACTTGTGCTTGATTGGGGCTCGTCAGCACCTCCAGAGCCTTTGCTTTACAGTAGTACGTATTGTGTTCGTGTCCAAACTCACATTATTTTTATGGCAGTCCTTAATCCACAAAGATAAGGCAGTTTCCATTTTCACAATGGCCTTATTGCGCTTTTACTGTTATGGTCTGTGCTAGTTGGCGGTGTTTAACTCTTCTCTCTCTCTCTCTCTCTCCCCCCACATACACTGGTGAGGGGCATGGTTGTTACCCGCAGGCAAAATCCAAAGAGCGCACCTGAATTCACTCAGCTGTCAGCGCGCTAGAGGAGCTCTGTGCTCGACACACTTCCCAGTGATTTTGGTTTTTGTGTTTTTCCGGTCACCACGACGGTGAACACGATTTTTCCCTCACCCCAGTGCTTCCCCTGAGCTCAATAAGTCTTTGTTTCATCGTACTTGGTCTCCTGCATCTTTGGGTCCGACTGATGTGCGTATTTTCTCTTCTTACTTATTAATGTAGTGCACGGCCGACTTGATAATGCCGTAATGGCGAGCCACAGACGGAAAACTTCACCTTTCTTTTAATAAATCTAGAAGCTTAACTTTCTCACTAACTGTCATCATTTTCCTTTTATTTTTCGGTACACTAGATGATCTTCCTGTGACACCGGGAGCATATCAGTCGGACCCAAAAATGCAGGAGACCAAGTACGATGAAACAAAGACTTTTATTGAGCTCAGGGGAAGCACTGGGGTCAAGGAAAAATCGTGTTCACCATAGTGGTGAGGGGAAAAACACACAAACCAAAATCACTGGGAGAGTGTCAAGCACGGAGCTCCTCTAGCGTGCTGATGGCTGAGTGAATTCAGGTGTGCTGTCTAGATTTCGCCTGCGGGTCACAGCCTCGCCAGTGTATGGAGAGAGAGAGAGAGCGTGAGAGAGAGAGAGAGTTAATTGCCACCAACTAGCACAGACCATTACATTTCCTGGGCGTTTTGGGGCCATTTTCAAGGTCTTAGCGTAATACTGTATAAAACAGTACTTACGAACACAAAGAGAGAAAAACTTAGGCGCTTGGCTGGAGAACTGCTGAGACATAGCGTCGACGAACTAACAATGCGTCTCGAACACAAAGACATGAAGCCCCATGTGTTGGATGCTGGGAAATATAATCTCGACCAATCAGCTTGCTGGATTCACAGCCAATCAGAGAACACTCAAGTGAAGCAGGAGAACAGAGCATGTGGGGTAGCGTAGTTGAATGTAGTGACCGTGAATTTTGAATACTTTACTGTAATCTTTAATTTTTTATATTTCCCCATGGGAAATCCCGCGATATTGCGGGGAGGCGAAGTAGGTGGACGATTACTGTATTAACAGTTATTCAGTGGAAAACACAATAGTAATAATAGTGATGATGATGATAATAATAAGAAGAAGAAAAAGAAAAAGGCAAGGTATATTTAAGACACAGGGCTGGAGTTAAAGAGCTCACACACCAGCACAAGGACTGAAAGCAGGCGTGCATGTAGTGTTGTTCTTGGTTTAATAGGATTCTCATTTTTACATGGTGTAAATAAAGGGATTTTGGAGAAGATGGTAACATACAAATGCAATTTCATGTAAAAACAACCTAATTTTCTCTCCTGGAATGACTTCCTGTCTTTAGAGGAGGAATTCTCCCCCCTGTTAATAGCCCTTGTTTGGATATTGGTTTCGCCTGTTGGTGGGAAATGGAGAATGTAAAAGTTGTTTTTCAGAGCTCTGTGGATTTCATAAGTCTCACGTAAGCCATTAGACTTTAACTCCTGATGCTATTATTAGCTTGGTAATATTGTTGTTCGAGATGCAGCATGTTTATTACAATAACGCTTCTAAGTTGTAGCTTTCAGTCCCTGTCATATTTGTCGGTCATTATTGGGACGTTTGCACCGTTTGTGGATTTATTGTTGATTTATTCCCATGTAGTAATTTGTGGAATATTTCACAGCTGCAAATCCAAACACATCTCAGTCTGTGGAGCCATTAGAAGTCTGAATGTTTTTAATAATAGATGTTCTAAAATGAAACATCGCCACTATGAGGAAAGGAGCTGTTTGTTGATTATTTTAATGGTCGCTTAATTGGGCTGTATGATTGTTCTGTTGTGTACAAAAAAATTTGATATTTGGTTCGTTCATAGTCTGCATTCTGTCTGAGTTGCTGCGATATGGGTCGTACCTATACATACAGAGTACTGGTAATCTATACAGATAATGTAACGGTAGCCTGAACGCATACACAGTGTGTCTGATTAACATGATGCTGTTTCTCACACTGAGCTCGGGTCATACAGACCATGACCAGGACATGTCATACAGATAATCTTGTTGCTGCCAGATTTTCCATTACAGCAATCAGTCTTTGTTCCAAACTATAAATGGTGTTATTGTTTTAGCCACATGCAAACACATGACTTTCAAAAATGACTTCATTGAAAAACTTCACATTGAGTCACAGGGTGTTCGTTCATTCATTCATTTATTCATTACTGGGGTCATGGGAGGCTGGAGCCTGTGTCAGGGCAAAGGTGAAGTGCACACTGAACAGCTTACCAGTCTATTGCAGGGCCAACTCGGACAAGTATTCACGTTCACACCGAGGGGGAATTTGTACTGGTCAGTGAACCTAAATGTGGTTAGGTTTTGGCTGGTGGGAGGAAACCGGACTACTCAGAGAAAACCCATACAAACATGTAGAGAACATACAAACTCCATTGGAAACACCCTTGCCAAAGCCAGGACCTTCTTTTCGTGTAGGTCCACTACGCCATTATTTCGTTATTGTAGCAGTAAAGCTAAACAATACTTTTGTCATCAAGTTTAACTGTATTCTGAAGCTAACTGTGGCCGCCTTTTTTAGATTACAGAGGTATAATCTTTTATGTTGCTGTTTTCCTTTTCTTCAGGCTAAATGAATGAAGGCATTCTGGACTTACATTAGAACATTTCCTCTGTATGGAAAAAAGCCCCACGTCTGAAGATATAAAAACCACAGGTGTGGGACTTGCCGTTCGAAAAGCTGAATCATGTTTAACCTGATCAAAAAGGACAAAGAGAAGGATGCAGTGCGGAAGAAGGACAAGAAAGACAAGCGGGAGCGAATGTCTGCCGCGGAGCTACGCAGCCTCGATGAGATGAGTATGAGAAGGGGCTTCTTCAACCTGAACCGCAGCTCAAAGCGGGACTTGCGCAACAAGCTTGAAATCTCAAACCCAATCCCTATCAAGGTGGCCAGCAGCATGGAGCTCAGTCTCAATGACATTGAATCTGATGGGCTGAGTAACCGCAGCAGCGTGGTGCTCGACTCGGAACAGCTCAGCGCTGCGAGCTCAAGCGACGATCTGAAGGGCGACTATGGGAATTCCGTGCGGGAGCGGGCGGCAAGGTTCGGCCCTCTGGCATCACACAGCTCGCAGATGAGTCAAATTATGAAGCGCTTCTCCTTCTCGCAACGGAGCAAAGAGGAGAGCGTTTCGGAAGGTTCCACTCCGTCTGGCCAGAACTCAGCCGCGCCATCACCTCAGGTGGAGAACAAAGTGCTAGACCCTGAGTGTCAGCAGAGCCTCCAGCAGAAGACCGCACAGGGGAAGAAAGTGAAGAAAGTGCGGATCCCAGAGATGGTGGAGAAGACCTTTCCAGCCAGTTTGCGTCTTCCAGCTGTGGTCCCTCCACCAACGCCTGAGATTCGCGAGCTGGAGCTACAGCGGCGTAATACAGGTGACTTTGGCTTCTCCCTGCGTCGCACCACCATGCTGGATCGAGCAGCCGATGGGAGTGTGTACCGACGAGTGGTGCATTTTGCTGAGCCCGGTGCCGGGACTAAAGACCTGGCTCTGGGGTTGGTGCCGGGAGACCGACTGGTGGAGATTAATGGCAGAAACGTGGAGAGCAAGAGCAGAGATGAGATTGTAGAGATGATCAGGCAGTCGGGGGATTCTGTCCGTCTGAAGGTGCAGCCGATTCTGGAGCTGAGTGAATTGAGCTGCTGTTGGCTCAGGAACACAGATGGGGTGCGCTGTGATGCCTTAGACGTAAGTCCTGTTGTTCTCTTTCTCTCTCTGTTCACCTGCTGTCAGTCCTGTGATTGTGCAGTACAGGAAAAATCTCACTCACTTTTTAAAAATAAAATAACCTCCTGTACACAGCATTGCACATATCTGGATGAATTAATTTTCTTGGAAAACCATGCTGTAACTGGTGCTCTTCAGTCCAAAAATGTTGTTTTCAGGTCGCTGTCACACCAGAGAACAAACAGGTTGCAGTGACATCAGAGACAAAATTTCAGTTCATTCACATTTCACGCACCTTAACATAATTTCCTGAATTAGAGCGGCTGTTTCCTCTGGTGTAACCGCCATTCCACACCTGGGGGCATGCGGAACTCTGTGTGTGTTAATGTTAGAATGAATTTGAACAGTAGACACATTTTTTTATTCCTCTTTTTGTTTCAGTTGTAATACGATCGGTATAACATCGAGTAACTTCATGTAATGATGCTCATCTGAGGGCTTTTCTCGCCTCTCTGGCAGTTGAAGTGGAGATTCGGTCTCTAAAGATTAACTGGCAAAAGCAAAGGTGGAGAAGAGAACAATTTTGGGTTTAGTTATGTCGGATTTTTAATAAATTCCACTTGCAAAATTTGGCTCTGCATTTAACTCTTCCAAAGGGAGTGCACACACATATATACACACACACACACACACACACACACACACACACACACACACACCCCCGGAGCAGTGGACTGCCATACTGTGGTGCCCAGTGAGCAATTAGGGGTTAGGTGCCTTGTTCAAGGGAAATTCAGCCATGAAGGTGGAGGAAGGGAAGGTGTGACACACTCGCCCACCACCACCACCACCATACATTTTTCCTGCTGGTTTGGGAATCAAATCAGCAACCTTTTGGTCCCAGGAGGTCACTTCTCTAACCATTGGGCCACGGCTGAAATCATTCTCAAAATGACTTTTTAAGGACGATACAAGATGGTATGTACTGTTGCCACGAACGTTCCAGAGAAACGGTTAAACTCTGGTATTAATGATGGTTCTATAAACCGTCTTAAGATTTATAACAGGAAAAGAATTTCAACAAACCATTCATTCATTCTCGCTCAGTAATCACTTTATCCTGATCAGTGTCACAATGGCTTTAGCCGTGTCACTGTTATCCCAGGAGAACAGGCGGGAGGTAGAGGTACACCATGGATAGCATGCCATTGTATAAATAGGCAGTAAGATGTGATAGTTCATAGCAAGTGACTGTGATTTCTGTTGGTGTGAGTGTGCTCTCAGAATTTACTGTCAAACCTTCGGAGCTGATCACTGATAAACCTTTGGTGACATGTCTTAATTTTGGTAAACCTGTGTCCACCTGCGCCGGTGCCCTCCTGTCTTTGGCTGACAGTAGTGGCAAATGATGCCCTCCGTTGCAGCCATCAGTTCTAAGGTTTGGAGTGTGATGTATTCTCAGATGCTTTTCTGCTCACTTTAGTTGTTAAAAGTGATGATTTGAGTTATTTTTACCGTCTCCTGAGATTTATTCAGTGTCCATTTGCAACCCTTCGTATCTAATGTTTTTTTTTTTTTTTTTTTTTTTTTTTTTTTTTGGACCTGTCTGTATAAACTTTGGCACTGAGACCACATTTTCCTTGTGCTCAGCTGAACTCCTTCTTTTTTAATTTTGAGCCCCCCCCCCCCCCATTTTTCTCCCAAAGTTAGTTGTCTCCAAATCCCACCCATCAAGTACGTATTGTCGTTATTGTCGTCTCTATCACATGAAAATTACCAATCAGGGAGGGGCGAATGCATACACACACCCCATCACCGACATGCGATGCTAGCCATCTGCCTCTTTTCGAACTGCGGTGCATGCGTATTTTGGGGAAGATCTAACATACTTGGAGGGAAAGTGATATCTGCCCCCTCTTATGAATGAGCTCATTGACACTCATGATTAGTTGGTGATCGCTGCGAGGGAAAGAAAAGTGAGTGCATGCCATCCCTCCCTCCCTCCCTCCCTCCCGTGAGAGTTTCGGCCAATTAGCTCCCATGTACTCCATGTCATGGATGGCTCAGGCATTTAACCTGGATTTGAACTTGCGATGCTCCTTTGAGTTGATTTTATTCAAAAGGATGCTGGGATATTGAGGGATTGGTTAGATAATTGCATAGAAATACACAGGTGTTTCGATGAGACAGGTGTTACAGTAGTGGGGTTAGTTGTGATTTCATTCATTCGTTTTTTTTTTTTTTTTTTTTTAACCACTTAATTCTAATTTGGGTCACGGGGAGACTGGTGCTCGTCTAAGCTGACTGCGCGCTAGGGGTATCATTGAAAACCTATTATTGGTATCGAAATATTGATAAAAAAAAATTCCGATGTATCGATACATTGGAATATTGCTGTACTGTTCCATAAATGCATTAAATAGAACAGACTAAGATATATTACAGTAGTTTGTATAATGCATTGAATATTTTTTATAATAAAGTGACCAATTACTAAAGTCTGTCTTCCTTTTGGCTTTTTCCCCTTTTACTCGGGAGTCGCCACAGCGAATCATCTGATTCGCACGTTTGATTTGGCAGAGGTTTTTACGTCGGATGCCCTTCCTGTCACAACCCTTTTTAGCAAGGGACAGAAACACGCTGACGACTTTGCAGCTACTCTTTACGAAAGTCAGCGATGGTTCTTTTACATGCCTCTCACCATAGACAGTGAGAGACATGGCCCGCCTTTGATAACCCAGTTACCTGCACTGGGGGGGGGTGGGGTGGTGGTGACAGGGACAACCTTGTGGTGAGTGGGACTCGCCACAAGGTTGTCCCTGTCACCACCCCCCCCCCCCCCAGTGCAGGTAACTGGGTTATCAAAGGCGGGGGGGGGGGGTGTGGTGGTGACAGGGACAACCTTGTGGTGAGTGGGACTCGAACCCCTAACCTTTGGATCAGCGATCCAGCGCCCTATACCACTAGACCACCACTGCACCTACCAATTACTAAAGCTAAATCTGAAATAAAAAGCAGGAAATAGTTTTCCACTGACAAGATTTTAATTAGGGGAAGTGGTGGTCTAGTGGTATAAGGGCGCTGGATCGCTGATCCAAAGGTTGGGGGTTCGAGTCCCACTCTCCACAAGGTTGCCACTGTCCCTCCCAGTGCAGCTAATTGGGTTATCAAAGGCCGGCCATGTCTCTCACTGTCTATGGTGTGAGGCATGTAAAAGAACCATTGCTGACTTTCGACAAGAGTAGGCTGTAAAGCCGTCGGCGTGTTTCCGCCCTGTGATGGCCTGGCGAGCTGTTCAGGGTGTACTCTGCCCTCGCCCAAAGTTGGCTGGGATGGGCACCAGCCTCCCCGCGACCCTAATTGGGATTAAGC
Organism: Plotosus lineatus; assembly: GCA_024760905.1. Classification (NCBI taxonomy): domain Eukaryota; kingdom Metazoa; phylum Chordata; class Actinopteri; order Siluriformes; family Plotosidae; genus Plotosus; species Plotosus lineatus. The sequence goes on along the minus strand of CM045747.1, from coordinate 25,017,497 downwards.
GGTTACATAAAATGAACTGAACCGAAGATTTTAATTAACACCTTTTTGTATTTAACAAATCTATAAACACTTGTTTACTAGTTAATTTCAAGCAAGTTGTTTCTATTCTACAAACACTTGTCAATAGAAAAGAGATATGCATTTTTACAATTCATAATTATGATACAAGAAGATGCACATATTTGTATTATCCGGTGATAAGTGTCTCTTCTTGTTCAAAATGTTCCGTGCTGTTGAGAACACGCGCTCTGACGGCACACTAGAAGCAGGGACGTACCATTTACCATACAGAGAGGCGGGACGTACCATTTACTAGGGGTGTCATTGAAAATGGCATTTACTACAGACACTGTCATGAACACAGGAAGCTATAACATTAGAAGTATCAATATCCCTTTTATAGGTATCGATTATCGATCGACATAATTATATCGGCGATATTTCGATTGTCAATGACATCCCTACTGCGCGCGAGGGGTCGGAGTACACACTGGACAGCTCACCAGGCCATTGCAGGGCCAACACTCGCATAACCTTTCACACTTGGGGCGATTTGCAACAGCCAGTTAACCTGCTGTGCATGTTTCTGGACAGTGGGATTAAACTGGAGTACCCGGAGGAAACCCACGCAAGCACGTGGAGAACATGCAAGCTCCACAGAGATACGCCCAGGCTGGGAATCGAATCCAGGCCTTCTTGCAGTGAGGTGGACGTGCTGTAGTGATTTCAGTACCATTTATCACATTTGGCACACGACCTTATCCAGAACGACAAGCAGCTGTACTTCTGCAGAACGAGTGTGTCACCAGACTGGCTGAGAGCACAGAAGCACCCCTTCATCTAAATGTCTGCAGGACAGTAAATATGATTTCTGTCCGAGTGTGAAGAAAGCAGTATATCCATTGTGTGTATTTGATTGATGTGAACATGAGGCTAATAAAACTGTAGGGAGGCAGATGGAGACAATGAAAGTGAGTCCGAAAGGGACAATCTGCTCTGAACTGTTTTACGTGATTGGATTGTATGTAAGCGTCCTTATGCGTTTGGAAGCACGTTATGTATTTGTGGCTGAGTGATACAGCACTTTCATAGACTAGTTGTGTAATGAGTGTTGAGGTTTGTGAATAATCCACCCTGGCTGTGCTACTCTGATGCAGCGAGTCCTTTCCAACCTCAGTCTTGAATCTCAGTCAGAAGAGTCCTGGAAAACTGTGACTTGTGAACATGGCATTCACACAACCCTGCGTTTGTGGAAATGAATTTACCGAAACTGGAGAATGGGATTTTGAAACACGGTCGACAAACAGTAACGGAGAATGTGCTTTTCTTGCAAATTGAAAACGCGGGCGCCAGCTACCCCCTTTCATACCAGAGCTGCTCCATTGTTCTATTTTGGGTTTTACCAACAAACAAAGAGGCACTTGACTCGACAGCTTTAAGCCAGCCTCCTTTTCTACTGCTTTCTGCTCATTATTTTGCTTTGGAGTGATGGGAGAGTTGAGATTTTCTTGCCCTATGAAAATGTCATAGACTTTGCGTCTTGTCCTTTATTTTTTTTCCCTTTCTTTACTTTTTTTTAATCTTCAGCATCAGGGTTGTTATCTCCAATGATGAACTAATTTTTCTTCATGTTCCCAAAGTTCAAGCAAATCCTTCATTTTCTTTACCTTTCACCAGAGTTCTTTCTCTTAATCTTCTCTTTTCTTTTATCCGGATGATACTTGAGGACTTTGGCTTGAACTGCTTTGACCATTCCAGCAGTTTTTGGATTCAATCTCTTACAAATAATGAATGGAGGAAAAAGGCATGTCTCAGGTTGAAATAACTAACACGGTTGAATTGATCCACAGCAAATTTTAACACATCCATATTTTCTGGGAACAGATGCCACACCCTCACAGGTCTCCGTAAAAGTTACAGGATAATACCAGTTCACCCCCAAGCAGGAATAATAAAAAAACTGTTGTCTACAGTGATGTCATTTGGATTGTGTGAGGCCGAGATGTGACTCTTTTCTTCGGATCTTTTGAATAAAACTAAACGGCACTTTTAATTGTTTCTTGCACTGTGACATGGCAACAGAATACATGTGTGTGAATGAGAAGGACCCAAGAGGAACGGTGAGGTTACAGGGAGCAGAGATAAGGAAGGTGGAGGATTTTAAGTACTTAGGCTCAACAAGCCAGAGCGATGGAGAGTGTGGAAAAGAGGCGAAGAAGCGTGTGCAGGCAGGTTGGAATGGTTGGAGAAAAGTATCCGGTGTGATGTGCGATAGGAAGGTATCGGTGAGAATGAAAGGAAAAGTGGACAAGACGGTGGTGAGGCCAGCGATGTTGTATGGCTTAGAAACAGTGGCACTGAGGAAAAGACTGGAGGCAGAGCTGGAGGTAGCAGAGATGAAAATGTTGAGGTTCTCTTTGGGCGTAACAAGGATGGATAGGATCAGGAATGAGGACATCAGAGGGACAGCACATGTTAGAGGCAAGACAAAGTCAGAGAGGCTAGATTGAGATGGTTTGGACATGTACAGAGGAGGGATAGTGAGTATATTGGTAGTAGGATGCTGAGGTTGGAACTACCAGGCAGAAGGCCCAGAGGAAGACCAAAGAGAAGATTGATGTCTGTGGTGGAGGAGGACATGAAGGTAGTTGGTGTCAGAGAAGAAGATGCAGAGGATAGGGTGAGGATAGGATTTCATTGTGGCGACCCCTGAAGGGAACAGCCGAAAGGAAAAGAAGAAGACTGTGACATGGCTCTCACACTCATCTGTTCTAAACTTTTGCTCATTGGTTCAAGTCTCTAGTGTGCTGTAATGAAAAGGCAGTCTGCAACAATACAATAGTGACAGTGCATGTGTAGTTGCAGAGAGACCTCAATGAAAGGGTAACCCCACACTGTTCTCCAGGGTTTGAGAAGAAATAAACAGTCTGTTTAAAACCACTGTCAGTCCTCACCCCACAGTGGGTTTCCTGGGATGTATTCTGGATGTTCATTTGAGTACGAATATATCAGGATATAAACAAGGAACTATAGAGCCAAGGCTTTGTTTTGGCGAGTGTGTCAGAGCGTTGACGAAGGGCTGCCACAAGTCTGTCATGAGGCCACACAGATGGATGTGATCTGAGGCCCTTGTTAAGCAGCAGAACTTCTCAGCTCCTTTTATCCCGCAAGGTAAATAGTACGGTTTTAAAAGAAGTCAAGGAGGAGCTGTCGGACGACCGTCTGTCTCCATGTTCAGGTGCCGGACAAATAGCAATGACTAGCAGGCTTAATTAGAATTTTAAATGTGACAAATTTATCTGTGACGTGAAGTCAACATGGATAAAACAAATGATGATATTGCTTCTGTGATTTTCACCCAGGCTGGTTTCATCAGTGCTGACTGACTTTACATTCTAACTTACTGTTTTTGACTTCTATTAGATTGCAGGAATCATTTAGTGTACTTAAAATATAGTTTTTCTTCATACTCATGAAGTCTGAGGGAGGGTTTGGGGGATTTTAGTGCTCAAGGATTTTGTTTCAGGAAGCTGGGAATCATTGCTCACATTCACCTGCATGGAGTGAGTCTTAGATTCATTCTTCATTGGAAAATACAAGGCTGTAAATGTGTGGGAGTGAGATTTAAGGGTATGGATGCTCTATTTTTGGCTGTTCAGAGCAAATTGTCGATGAGTGATTGCTTTTGGCAGGAAGCGGCTTTCAGGAATCTCCCTCCATAGAATGGCTGAGGAATGTCTCCAAGAAGGAGGGAGGAAGGAGCAGGATATAGGTCCTTCTTCCTTCAAACCTTTCTTTCAGAAATCCACAAATATCACCCGGATGTTCTGATTGTACTTTCAGGAAGCCCGTGGTCGAGTCCTCCTAAAACAGAGAGGTCAATAAGTCTCAGTTCACAGGCTGGCCAAGATATCTTCAGTGACACTAAGTAGATTTGGTTGTCTCTGTTTGTCCCTGTTTGTAAAGGATGCCATACTACTCAAGAATGACAACCAAGCTGAATCTAAAGCAAATCCAGCTTTCTTTTTCTTCCTGATGAGCATTCGGTCAGAATACTGAATCAATCAGTGAAATGTGAAGTACACCATAAAGATTATTGCTGGTGTGGAGATGGCCTGAATTGATTATCTGACAGATGATAAGTGTGTTGTGCAACATGATGCACAACATGTTGTTGAGTTTCTCTTGCTCCATGTAAACGGGCTCTGTTACCCACTGGGACGCTGACTACAAGTTGTTACCCACAGCTGTGTGCCAGATGCAAACATGCTTGCACATTCGCTCTTTATAGACACAGACGCCCACTTTTTTGAAAAAAAAAAAGTGTGCATGTATGTATATATATGTATATTTTAGAATGCTGTGCATGCTGTTCAATATATAAGGTGAAACCATGACAGATTTTATAACACCAGTTTGGCTACTCAAGTCACATGTCGTTTGAGCTCTATTCATTTTTGGAGAGTTCAATTCAAATTCAAATCAGAACAGTAAACAGGTTGCACATGTCTTGCTGTTCTGGAATATTGGTGTGATGAACATGAATAGTTTGTATTCCATGATTTTATTGGAAGTGTGCTAGGATGTGTGTGTTTGCCTCATCATGATTTGCCTTGACATTTTTGATGTAGTGTTGGGATGTTTTATTTCTTCGTGCATAGGCTAATGCTAAATGCTACAGCAATATACAGACGGGCCCCCTCTTCTTCTTCTTCTTCTTTTACTTTCGGCTGCTCCCTTCAGGGGTCGCCACAGCAATATACAGACGGCCCCCGACTTACAAAATTAATCCGTTCCAGCGCCGCTCCCGTAACGCAGGAGTTTCGTCAGTAGGGGGGCGTATTTTACATGTAAAACGCCTGATTCGTTCCAAGGCTCTCAAGACTACCTCATAAACCCTTTAAAAATAATAAAAAAGTACACCAATTTTATATGAAATGTGTTAAAAGTAAAAGAAAATTATTTATGAAACAATTTAAACATTTTATTAATATATTTAACCATTTTATTAACATATTTATTAATTAAACCATTATTAAACATTTTTTATTAACACACACACACACACCTGCCTCTCTCTCTCTCTCTCTCTCTCTCTCTCACACACACACACATATACACAATACAGTAGCATTAAATGTGTATTGTATACATATTAAATGTTTATTGTGGCGCTGCAGGCCACGCCCACAAGCAGGACGCCAGAGCATTTTAAGACATGGAATTCAAAGCGCATTCCCTGCTTGACAGATCAGATGTCCAAACTCAACTTTAACTTGATTCCTTGAGGGATCGGAGGTCCAGATGAGCCGCGTTTTGCTCACATGCGCAACATTTTATGAAACATTTATTGAATTAAACAACTTAAAAAACTAAACTAAAAACTAAAGAGTTAAGCCTCCTTCTGTCTCGATCTCGCTCTCTCTCACTCACACACACAAAACTCAGGCCACGCCCACATGAAACGCACAGGTGACGGAACAATTCTATTTAAATGTTTAAATGGACAGGATGTTTTATTTAAAGCAGAATTACAGTACCTGTTTGAAAGATAAGAGGTCCTCATTCAATATTAACTTGCTTCCTTGCGAGATTGGAGGTCTTCTCCCACGGAGCACTCTGTTTTAATATCGTGCCGAAATAATCGCCTCCGTCACTGTTATTCCGCTTTAAGGTCTCCTTCCGGTTCAATATCGTCCCGATTTTAGAGCGGTTTTGGCGATAACGAAATATAACGCTGCATGATCAATCTCAAAACAAGCCAACAGTCAACTCTTCTTGACGTGTGTGACAAACAGGAAGTATGGGTACAGGAAGTATAGGTAACCAATGGGAGGCCAGCGGAGTGGGATGGTGGGAGATAGCCAATGAGAGAGCAACTCGCGCATCGTGTGAAATTTTGAATGGCGTATTTGGCGCTTTTCGTAAGAGGAGGTTGTTTTCATATTCCAGGGACAAAAACTGAGGAAAATGGTTTTCGTAACCCGGAATTTTCGTATCCAGGGGGTTTCGTAAGTAGGGGGCCGACTGTACTGGTGCTTTCCATAGAATACAGAACTTTGGAGAGTTGTAGTTTCAGACTGGTCTTTGCTGAGACTGTTGTAATGCAATTTAAGATGATCTGATTCTACAGGAACAAGATTAAATTCGACAGTTATCCAAACTGACATCCTTATAATAACCAGAAGGGGACTCGGAGTGCAAACCCCAGCCAAGATAAAATAAAGAAGTACACAACATCCCCTGCTTGAACTGCGATAATCACACTTTCTGAATGAATGAATGAATGAATGAATAAATAAATGGTCCCACCTCACAGTGTATTGTTACTACTTATTTCTAAAAATTCTTAAATTTTAGAAATGGTGTGTTTAACACAGCACTTGCAGCAGCAGGACTCACGATGGTTCTTGTCTCCTACTTCTGGCCGTTTGCACAGATTACCTGTGTCAGAATCAAAGCTCATCTCCTAATGTGCTGAGGTCTCTGGTCATAGTGATAGTGCTGTCTGTCTTGCATTGCTCAGAGTAAATGCACACAAACTCACAGACGTCATTAACCCGAAACCTGCTTCCCACACACTGTTACTGCTGTTGTTGCGTTTGGCTCGGGCAGTATTATTTTACTCTCCAAGATCAAAATTTCCATACAGGAAGTACTCCTGATTTTGATTGGCTCTCATTTTATCAAATCCATCTCAAGTGATTTTTGAACTGAAGCAGCATCATTTTCTGATTTTAGCAACTTTTTCTTTCTCCCTTACTTTCCCCAGTACTAAAACCCCATTTCAGTCAATTTACACTTGCAAAACTATAGGTGACAGCACTTCGGTGATTTGGAAAAACCTAGTAAGTTTAGATTAGTAAGAGAGGCTTGTGAAGTAATTTAATATCAAAATATACAAAAATTTGGGTTCATTTTACATTTTAACTTAATGATGGAACAAGTCCTAGTCAGTACAAATTTGGGTCTAGTTAGGTTTTCCAGATCAGAGAGGGTGCTCTATTTCTCGTTGCCTGTCATTTGTTGCTCAGTAAAATACTGGCTTCAAATTACATGAATTTAAAAGCCAGATTTTGATCAAACCTGCATGTTCCCACAAGCAGAAAGTTTGACTAATACTAACCATTTCTGCAAGTCAAACCAGTCCTACCCATTCTGGCTGAAAGTTTGACTAATTCCCCAATCCCCACGGACTATTTCACCAAGAATCCCTCGTCCTGCATCCTTTGACATGAAATGTTGTCTGTCTTGACTTGGTAATTTTTTGTGTTGTGTTTGAGCCGTTTATACAATCACACAACTAAATATTTTGATTGTGCAGAAATATCTTAAAACCGGTCCTGAAAATTTAACAGACAGAAAATGTGTGACCATAGCATTTTCTAAATGCAATGTCAATATTATTTTTTTTTTCTGTTTTTATGGTTTTTGAAGCATGCAATGTTCAAGGTAAATTAAAATCTTTCTCACAACTTCTTTTTCTTTTGGCTGTTCCCTTCAGGGGTCGCCACAGCAAATCATCTGCCTTCATCTCACCCTATCCTCTACCTTCATGTCCTCCTTCACCACATCCATAAATGTCCTCTCTGGTCTTTCCCTAGGCCTTCTTCCTGGTAGTTCCAACCTCAGCATCCTACTACCAATATATTCACTGAAAATCTTTCTCACAAAACCCACAAAAAGGCTAAAAAGCTGTAACCCATTTTTTTCTTTTCACAATACGCATGGCTTACCCTAATCATACCAAAAATTATTATTATTATTATGGATGACTCCTCAAGCTGTGCTAGTCAAGTTGACTGGGAGGATTTACCAATTTCTGAGTCAGATTTAAATTTGAGGCATGAGTCAGGTGTGGCACTATTAATATTATTGTTGATATCCAAAAAAAGCTTCTGATAAATATCCAGATCCATCATGTACCCATAGATGCTTCCTTTTTCAAAATGACACAAAGCAGTGATGCAACTACAATAGAAAACAAAAGTGTGACGAGGCATTGTGGAAATTTAAGGCAAGCAGAAATAGTTATTCAGAAATAATTATTTCTGAAGGTAAGGTGTAAATCACAATTAATTCACATGAATATAGAGAGTAAATTGATTTTTGTTCTGCTTTAAGAAACAGTCTTATAAGACTTAAATCTCACTGGCCAATCCTATTATTACACAGCAATATCAAATACTGATTAATACCAATAAGTTCAAATTAAACCAAAATAAACCTTTACGGTATTCTCACATTTTATTTTATTCTATGTGGCGCTTGACAGAAATGCTGATATATATCATGATACATATAAAGATTGAGAGATTTTTATTTCTTTGTCGCCCAGCACCATTTATGCTGTTATAATGGTAGAGTAGCATTGATGGCAGGCACTCTTTAGAGTCGTGATTTTTATTTATTTATTTATTTATTTTGGGCATGAATAAAGATTTGATGTGTGCCAGCCTAGAGTGTGATATGAAGGAAGTAATTGAGCATGCTCAGGAAGTCCTGCATGACCATCAGATAAAAGTAATTGCCCTGCTGTACTTGCCACTTGGGCTCAGTAGATTTAGACTGGCAATCATGATACACTTTGATGCAGCCTTTGTAGACACACGTTTTCGAATGTGTTCCTTGGCGAGTGAATGGAACCTTCTGTAATAGGGAAATATTTTGGTGATTGGGTCTGTGGAGAATCTGCCAAGGTTCCCCAGAGAGATGCACTGACCACATGTCTCTGGGTGGTTTTGAGCAACATCGAGTAGGTCTTGTTTGTGTGTTTATAATTAATGTTTTTATGCACTTTAGCTCTGTGACTGATGGAGGAAACATTTCCGCCTCTGACTTCTATTCTGGCATTTGTGGAATTTGCTTTGGAACAAACATGACACTTCCTGACCGGGTCTTGGGAGAAAACAGTGCAGATGTGGGGTTTAAAGCACAACTAAGAGCAAAGTTGAGAAGGGAAAACCATTATATATTCAGGTCTCTGGTTAATCATAACCTTCTTTTAAAATTCATAGAGAAACTTTATTGGTTTGCAATATTCTATTTAGTTAGTAAATAAGCACCAAGTTCATGTTTGTACTTTTGCCTTGGACAAACTTTCCACATCGCAAACTTCCATGAAATGGGGAAAAAACAAAACCGATATGTCATCTTTTGCTGGGTCTGCTATAGCACCATACTTCCAAAAATATGTTAAACAATCCTTTAAAAATTCCTCAACACAGAATTAAGAATTCAAATGAGGTTGTAGTCTGTCCAGATATAATGAAGATTTGTGGTGGTAGTATGGCTATACAAGCAGAAAGTATGTTTATGCAAACTGGCACTATTTCCGTGAATTCTTTCTTTGCAGTATACATGATGTTCGACACCTGTTTTCTCAATCATCAAGACTTTTAATTAGTCAGGAAGTCTCCAGAGGAAGTGTCAGGGAATGCGAAGGTTGACGAGAATAGAGACGTCTAAATGTTTGTTGGTGTTGTGATGCTTCCTGTCAGGAAGGCACTTTCATCAAAACCATGAGAACACAGCTCAGCTCATTTGAATTAGACCCTGCCCATCCGGGACTCATGTCCTCTCTGTGGTATGTCTCAGGAATCACCGTCTTCTGTCATTCGGTATTGTCAGTCTGCATGGGATTATTTGAGGAAAAGGACAAAACCCTTTATTGAGAATGCATTTAGAAGCATTACCATTTTGCATAGGTTTGCATGGACCAACCTTATGAAGCAGAAAAGGCCATGGTGAAGTGGCAGTGGCTGACCAACAGTGAACACTTGTAGAATTTCCTTTTGGTTTCCTGAAGCAACCCCCCCCATACACCCACAACCTCTGACTGAGCAGTTTGAGCCAGCTTGATAGTTGACTGAAAATAACTCGAAGATCCTTTAGTGTATAATTATTATAAATTTTCTATTCTTTGGAATTCCATTGTCTTTGGTAGATGATTATGAAAAAAAGGCCGCCATGGTGGTGTGAGTGGTTATCAGATCCACCTCACAGCAAGAAGGTCCTGGGGTTGAGTTTTGGACTTGATGAGGGTATTTCTGTGTGGAGTTTGCATGTTTTCCCTTTGCTTGCATTGGGTTTCCTTCCTAGTACTCACGTTTCCTCCCACAGTTCAAAGGCTTGCACATTAGGCTTCTTGGCTGTTTCAAGTTTCCCGTGTGTGTGTGTGTGTGTGTGTGTGTGTGTGTGTGTGTGTGTTGTCCTTTGATGTATTGGCGAGCTGTTTCTGGTCTACCCTGCCGTCGCCCAGTGTTGGCTGAGGTCTAAGACCCCAGTAGGAATAAGTGGTTTGGCAACTGAATGACTGATTATGAAAAAAGACAAGAGAGCCTTGTGGTGTAACAATTGCTCGGTTTGCAACCACACGACCTGTGCTTGCGACTTGACTTCCAGTGAGCAGATTGGTGATCGAACAATCTACAGTGTAAAGCATGTAAACAATCTATTGTGTAAAGTTCTACCAAGAACTTTTGACTTTCTCGATGCTATCAGAGGGTTATGATACACACAATCACCATTCTCGCCTATTGTATCGATCTATATTTGTTGAATCAGGATGAGGATGATTTTTGTCTGGAGGCAAATAAACCTTGATCATGAGGTCTGATCATCTCAAACTAACTGGTAGTGCAGAGTTCCTTCTACATGGTGAAAACATTCGAGGGCTCTTTTTGTGTATTTACTGACTCTGGCACCTTTTTTTCTTTTTCTTCTTCTTTTATTATGGCTTGTAAACTGTTTTAGGCTTCACGAGGAACTAGATTAAAAACGAACAAACAAACAAAAAATTCCAAACTGTTTTGTGATTTGAGCAACCCAGAAAAAACAGGAGTGTCCCACTGGCTCTGTTCTGTTTTTAAAATGTTTTGTATGTGTTAATGACTGTACCTCTTTAATGTTATTTAATGGGATGGGACTTTTTTTGCTTTGTGAAGAGCCTTTGTGAAGGAGAGCTTTGTAAACAGTCAACTTGGTTGTCCACTGGATTGTGTCTTTTGTATCCGCCTGCTGAGTGAGATGGATGCAACCCAGCAATAATTGACACAGCATCTACCTGAACTTCACATAAAGTACAGGTCAAGACTCATCAGTTCTTTTTTTCATGAAAATATATGTCAGATATTCTTAATTTATACAATCCAGTTAAAATGGTAGATCCATTAATCTGCCCTAGTTGAGTTTGTTATTACTGATGCAAACTTGTCATCTTTAAATATACAGACGCTCCCCGACTTGCGTTCATCCGTTTTACGTTTTTTCAAATTTACGTTTTTTTCCCCCCAAAAAAAGGTCAAATTTGAGTTTAGACATACCTATGTAGTACGCTGACGTAATGATGCAATGACGCTGCAGTCATTGTTTACAAACTATAGACTGAATGTGTGTATATAATATTTATATATATCAGTTATATAGCGTGTTACCATTGTGTTAAGACATCATCTCTGTGATCTTTGTGTTTACACTGTTTTGCGGACTTTTGTAACCCTAAGCAAATATCGTTGGTCTGAAGTGTAAGCCAACTAGGATGCGTGCAAGTCTCAGACACAGAGATGAATTAACTATCCGCTCAGATCGGCACAATCTACCATGCATACTCGGTTAAACAAAGAGAATTGTACAATGAATGAAAACCCAAATCCACAAATTACAGAACAATTACAGATATTTATTATCTTTTAGCAGAATCCTAAGAACGTATACTTATTTTTATACTAATATTCATGAGGATTTGTACTTGTTCTTTGTATGCATCTCTTGAAAAAAGTTTACTTACTTACACAAAAGAAAGAACTCTCCGCTTTGCTTTGAGACTGCATCAGTGCAGGCTGTGTTCTAAACGGGTTCAATGGCACCCTTGTGCACTTGAAAGACCGGAAGTCTATATAACCCACAGCAAGTACACTACTTTCTCAAGTACACTATTTTCGGTATTGAGCGCCTCACGTATTGTAAGTATTGATTGACTGTTTTAAGCTTCATGTAAAGTGACTCGGTATAAATAAGTGACTTATTTGGAATTAATGTTGATATTATTTGATATATTTGATATTATTTTACAATGTTATGTTTGTAATAATTGATTTAGGGGATGTCTTATGAGATATGGTAATGGTATTTATGGATGTATAGTACAGTATGAGCGTCATACGTCACATATCATACGTCACTGTAACAACTTGCGTTCATTTTCAACTTGCATTCGGCCGTCCGGAACCAATTAAAAACCTAAGTCGGGGAGTGTCTGTATACCAAAATTCAGTCAAAAGGAATTGAAGATTAGGGACAGAGGGGCTTCTGAAGTTAACAGTGTGCAGACCCAGGACGGATGTGGGACAATCATGCTGAAATTCAGTGGAACAGGAATTTCCATCCTCCTGTCCCCCTGTACGACTCGGTGGAGGAAGAACTTTGAAAGGGAATGACATATGATCATCGACATTGGTGTATGGGCTTCCATGAAGGGCAAATAGATTTGTAGAATGCAATGTCAGATTTTCATTCCCCCCCACATCATCCTAATCCAAAAATTCCAATTAATCGCTAAAATCAGCTCGACTTGTATCTTTTCCCAAGCGTTCCCAAAAGAAGACACTAAGAAGGAAGAAAAGGGAAGAAAATAAGGAGGTGTATTTAGAAATGAGAAGCACGGCTACTTGTTCCGTAAGAACAGCAACTAAAATGTTTCTGAAATACTTTCCAGGCCTTCACAATACGTGGCAATTAGTGTCTATCACATCAAGACCTAATGTGTTTACTGATTGGAAGTATCTTACTTCTTATTACTGGTAGAGGAAATACAACATTGTTTTTACACACTTTCCCCCTGGAAGCCGAGAAGTGTGTAGTGAAATGGGGGGAATGGAATGCTCTTTGTCTCCAGACTTGTTCTTTTCCATGCAGCACAGTATGGTTGTGGTTTGTGTAGAAATACCACTGATTCCTGATGGTTTATTGTTCCCCTCTGGCTACAAGCTTGTAAAGCGAGTGCTTAGTGCACTAAGCTATGTGGACTGAACTTGAATATCCTGACGGGTGCCTGTCTTCTGATGTCTACTGACTGCTCACTGTTTGTGACTGACTGGAACAGGATGAATAGCTCAAAAGTGAAAGCAATGACGTGTGTTGCTGTCCTGCATGTATGCACAAGCAGTTTGTGCTGAGTGGATTTATTTTATTACAGCGAAAAAAAAAAAAGAAAAAAGTCCATTATCTGTTTATATGGGATCCCAGCCCAGAAGACCAGGTCTGCTCATTATCATTAAACAATTCTTAACAGGTTTATGTTGCGCTTGGGAGCATATCAGCCTTGAATTTATGAACAGATTCAGATTTTGCATCTCTGGCGTGTGAAATGGCATTATGGAAATTTTACCGGCACAATTCACTTGACATTGTCGGTTTTTGATGCATTATATGTATATGTATACAGTATATGAGGCTTACACACCCATTGTGTACATTCACTTGGGTTTTTCATTCAGCAAGATCCTGCATTTCAGGTGGCTATGTTGACATTTGGAGATATTACATAGTGTAAGAAGTCCATCTCTGCTGGGGGTTATAGATTATGTAAGAGGGGATGAGAAGTAAAGTCTTGATGAGAAAAGGCTTTGAGTACCTCGTCCAGCATTTTAGCACCAGGTAAACCAGTGGCCTCCATCCCTGTTCCTGGAAAACTACCTCCAGAACGATTTCGGCTCCAACCGTAGCCATATCCAGCTTAACCTCTCTTTAATCATTCGCTGAACTAGTTCTATCAGCTAAAAGAAGTGTATTCAATTTTGGTTGGGATAAAACCTGCATGCAGGGAGGTCTTTAGGAACAGGATTGGTGACCACTAAAGTAGAAGAATATCTTGATTGAGTCAACTTGGCCTGACTAACTTGTATAAAAATGAAGACAATTAATTTAATCAAGTAAATCATATGTACGATTTTCAGTTATAATACTCATGCTTTTTAAAATAAAAACCAAGAGAAAAACACTTGGATCTGCTTTTCTGATCTCTCTCTCTCTCTCTCTCTCTCTCTCTCTCTCTCTCTCTCTCTCTCTCTCTCTGTGTTTGCCATTATGCAAAACAGTTTGGTTGTGAAGCACGGAAGTAAGTCTGGAGACGATGAGTTTTTGTGCGCTGGAAATCTTTTTACTTTGTGAACGATTTAGATGGAAAAAAAAATATGAAAAAGCCCAATACTGAATGATTAAATCGCCAAAAGGACTGCAACAAATACTGATGTATGGAAGATGTACAGATTGAAGAAGAAATGACTGTCCTGCGTTCCGATAAAAGTTTATCAGTGAGCAAAGTATAGTTGTGTTTGGGACTCTGCAAAAAGTGAACTTGGAACTGTTTCATATTGTTAAAGAAGAGGAAATAATTATTAAACGAAACCAAATATTGTGAGAAACGTGCCACACTTACTGTGATGGTGAACTGATAATTTATTCTGCTTTGGATAACCATCGGTCAGCTCGGAAGATTTTCCACACATTCATTTCTACACCTGCATTCTTTTGTACGGGCTGGAGATTTTGTGTGTGTGTGTGTGTTTTTTTTTTTTTTTTTTTGAAGATTTGAAGTTTAAATGGCTGAAACTTCACAGAGCGTAAGTAACTCTTAAGGTAATTATTGTGTGCATTTTATTTTTATTTTTTGAAAAGTTCTGATTTTAGAATTTCTGCATTGGACACATCCTGAAATATTTTGTCTTTGAAATGTTTTGAGTAAAATATGGATTTAAAATTGTGATGTAATGCTTCAACGATTGACTAAAGGCCAAATTCCTATTTTCTATTTGAATTGTACAAAGCAGAGCCAGTTACATCACTGACTTTACATAAAAAATTTGGACATATTCCTCAAAGTTTAAAATGGATTAAAAAAATTCTCAAATCATTTACTGGGGTTATGTTTAGTGCAGAATAAATTAAATACACAATAACTACCACAGTAAAGTTCAAAGTGAGAGCCATTTTGGTCAACCTTGAATCTAATATAGTTGTGCATACATACAGTTATTATATCAGAAGGAACAGAATAATGTTTTATTTGATATTCTGGATTGGAAGAAATGTCGGTTTTTTTAATTGCATTCAAATTCTTGCAAAAAATTAAAAACTGTCTATTAAATTGTGTTACTTGACATCCTTCTTCTTCTAGTTTTCCTTTCGGCTTTTCCCCTTTTTTTAAGGGGTTGCGACAATGAATCATCTGATTCTCACATTTGATTTGCCATAGGGTTTTAAAAATTTTTATTTTTTTTTTTATTTATTTTTTTTTTACGTCAGATGCCCTTCCTGACACAACCCTTTAGCAAGGGACAAAAACACGCTGACGGCTTTGCAGCTCCTCTTCACCAAAGTCAGCAATGGTTCTTTTACACGCCTCTCACCATAGACAGTGAGAAACATGGCCGGCCTTTGATAACGCAGTTAGCTGTACTGGGGGGACAGTGACAACCTTGTGGAGAGTGGAACTCGAACCCCCAACCTTAGGATCAGCGATCCAGCGATCCAGCGCCCTATATCACTAGGCCACCACTGCCCTGCCACTTGACATTCTAACCATAAAATACTTTTAAAGTACAGAGCTAATTAGTTAGCTGAAAGACTGTTCCTTTCGCAGTCCAATTAAGTTGTGTTTGGTGGGGAGAAAATGTCGAATTCTTCAAATAAATGTTCTTTCTATTTTGTTGCTTTTATGAAATTGGTCCAGACTGAAGGTTTAGTTGAACTGATTTAAGGTGTGCTTTATCGGAGAGGTTGTGGTTAGAGTGCTGCGCTCATGATCAGGAGGTTGTGTCTTCAAATCCCAGTTAGACCCCCACTGCGCTAAGACCCCTGGGCAAGATCATAACCACAAGTGCGTCTCTGTTCACCCAGCAATATAAATGGTTACCAGTAAAAATATACTGTACTGGGAAGGTAACCTGCGATAGACTAGCGTCCCATCCAGGAGGAGTTGAACTGCTGGTCGCGTCACGCTATGGAAACCGGGGATAAGCACCGGCCTGATGAGCCACCATGGCTTGGGTGTAAAAAGCTCTAAGGACTTTACTTCTAAGGCATAGTTAGGGTGCCTGAAATATATGGTTAACGTAAATTGTTTGATCTGATAGTGAAACACGAGGATTTTAATTCTGCTGAAGTCATTGTTGCAACAGTGTTTTGCGATTTGCCACAAACAACATGCTTTAGATTTGTACTACAACTTTAAGCTTCAAAGTTTCTCAATCACTGCTTAACTTGGATACGTTTTTCCACATTTTGGTGTTGAGGTGGAACTTCACTGGGTGAAAATTTATGTGAGTTCAGTATATAAAACCGGCTGTTCTGCATGGCAGTATGGAAAACATCATTATTAAATCATGAGAAGGAGAATCAAAGATAAATACCACACTGCAACAGTGTGGTCTGAGGTTTGGATGGAGTGAGTGAGTGCAGTTAGGGTACCGGTACAGAAGAACTCTCTTTCACCCCCCCCCCCCCCAACACACACACACACACACACACACACACACACACACACACACACATGCATGACCCACGCACAGTAGGTCTTCAGTGGTGTTCTTGCACACCAACATGAACCCAGTACTCCCTACTGGTGAGCCTCTTTTCGGCTTGTTTTGTTCCCTGAGGTTTCAGAACCATAGCGAATCTCCTACACTTTAACTGCTCTGGTCAGGATAGTGGGATCATCTGAACAGACATGGAATGTACCTCATTGAGTCTTGGTGGATGGAGCTGATTCTGTGACTCTGAGCTTGTGTGTGTGTGTGAGTACTTGAGGTTGGTATTTTTTATAAAATTAAAAATTATGGCAGAAGCATTCAAAACTCAGAAATGAGTAATTCTTCAGGATTTGATCTTACTTAGATATCAAGTGAGATCATATCTTTAAATAGCTATGTCCTTCAGGTGCAGACAGGGACACTGCGGCTCTCCCACAGCGTATCCAAACTCACAACTGTTAATAATTTAATGTGAGCTGCTGCAAGCTCTGCATAATGAAGCAGGTACTTGAAACTAGTGAAGGAAAAGTGTGAATCATTGAGCTTTTGGGTCTTATGATTGACTGATTGGAGGGAGGGCTCCAGGAGATATTGATTTAACCCAGTTGAAGTCTTTCAGTGTTTATGATAGGCTGCTATGAGAAGACTCGCGTAGCAGTGTCAGCATTCCCTCTCAGCAAATTCATGACGCGCCATGTTGGTCAATGACGAGTGTTTTAGGTGCCAAGACATGAAATGTTAACTTGATTTATGCTTTTGGAGTCTGTTTTCTTTTGAGGCCTCTTAAATTTGATTAACGTTTAATTGTGCCTTCACCCGTGACAGTGATGCTGAAAGCATTTTTTGAGCCTTGTCTGTGCTTCCATCCATCCGTCTGAACTTCCTTGAGGTCACTCTTCTAAGTCCCTCAACAGATTTTAAACCAAGCTTTCTCCAGTTACTCACTGGTATATAAATTAGTACAGGTCCTGAGGTCAAATGTCAAGGTCATCTTTAAAAAAAAAAAAAAGAGGTCTTCAGATCTTTCTACACAGTATGTTGCCTTGGTTTTTGTAGAATATGTTTTGAATACGTCATGATTGACAGTGAGTGCAGCTATGCTTCTGTGTGATTCCTGATGCCTGAGATCAGTGCCATGCTGTGAGCAGCTCTGTTATAACTCTATTTGGTGGGATAGCCACTCGAGGGTAGATTGCAGTACTTGTTATTAACTCCTCAGACACAGGAAAGAGTTTTTCCTATAAACACAGTGTAGTTTGCCATTGAAGGACCCACAATGCTCTGGAACATTCATTATCCACTATATCGGAGTCCGAACATAGACGACAGTGTTGTCTTTGGAGGGGATTGCTGGCAAAAGTGACCTTTTTAATGTCAGGACCAAAGCTGCGGTTAGTTCTGAATGTCAGCTTCTTATTATATTATCTCGGATTTAAAGCTGATGTACTGGTAACAATACATAATGTTTGGGTCTAAAAAGTCTTGTATAGAACACACACACACACACACACACACGCACACACATACACACTAGTGAATGTCCAGGGACAGGACATTGAGACAGTGGACAGTTTCAAATACCTGGGCGTTCACCTTAACAATAAACTGGACTGGTCCCACAACACCAACGCCCTGTACAAGAAGGGCCAGAGTCGCCTCCACCTTCTGAGGAGACTTGGGTCCTTCGGAGTATGCAGACCTCTGCTCAGGACTTTTTATGACTCTGTGGTAGCCTCTGCAATCCTCTACGCTGCCATCTGCTGGGCCCCGGGCAGTACAGAGCGGGACAGAAAGAGACTGAACAAGCTGGTCAGGAGGGCCAGCTCTGTCCTCGGCTGCCCACTGGACTCTGTGGAGGAGGTGAGTGAGAGGAGGATGGTAGCAAAGCTCACATCCATCCTGGTCAACAGCTCTCACCCACTGCACCAGACTGTAGAGGAGCTGAGTAGCTCCTTCAGTGGACGACTGAGACATCCTCAGTGCAGGAAGGAGCGCTACCGAAGGTCGTTCATTCCCACCGCTGTCAGACTGTACAACGCCACTTTGTAACTGTCTGTGAAAATACCGGTTATGTGCAATAAAAACCCCGTGCACTTTAATCAACCACATCTACCCCATTGACTTTGAACCATATCAACCCATCTACTCTGCCCTCAGATACATGTACACTTTAATATAGGCCAGTCTACAAAGCCGTTCCCTTCTTTTCTTTTATTGTTTATTAATTTATACTATTTATGTATCTATTTATTTATTTACTTATATAATATATATGTATGTGTGTATGTTTGTATATGTATCTATTTTTGCACCCCCTACTGATGGTACCTCAAGAGCCTGTAACAGTGAATTTCTCCATTGTGAGATTAATAACGCTGTATCTTATCTTATCTTATCTTAGAATGTAGTCTGTCCATTCATTGGCTCCCAAAGAAGTAGTGATAGGAGGTAGCTCTTGGTATCGTCGTACATGACCAGCAAACCTCACCGACTCGACTTTCAGGAGTTTGCCACTGATGTTTTGAGCTATTCTCAGCATTATTGTCTAGCAGCTGTCCACCATCTTAGTGAGGTGTTTGGTCAGAGCCCAAAGTTGAGTCCCATGCGGAAGTATAGACTGAATTTGAGCAGTTCCCCTGTTCTGACTTCAAACAATGACAGGCTGTCCACAACTTATTTTTCTTTGCCACTGTGTCATCAGCTTCTGATCTTAGCTTCAAGATACAGGAAGTCAACGCCTAATTTTATTTGCTGCGCACCCACACTCACAATCTCCTTTGGCATGCTCATGTTTTCCATCAAATATTTTGTCTTGCTTTTGTATTTATCTTTAACCCCACCCTCAACAACTCTTTCTCGACCTCTTTCATCAACTCCTCAGCCTCCTTCACTATGCTCATCACCAGAACGATATCGGCTGCAAACATGCTTTTCTCGTGTGAGATGCAGAGAATCATCCACCACGATTATTAAAAGTTAGGGGTCCAGACTATCGCGCTGAAGAACACCAGACAATATCTTGGTCAGACCATCCACCGTTATCGCCTGGGCTCTGGTGTTGTGCAAAGTGGCTCGACAAGTTCTGCAATCTTCTTTCGGAGGCGGTATGCCAATAACATCTTCATTCGGGTCTTTTTCTCTCCACACTGTTCAAGGCCTTCCTGAAGTTAGGGAAGACCATGACAACAGGAAGGTTCTTTGCTCTGGCTTATTCTTGAATCCTTCTGAGAGTTAGGATATAATCGGTGTTAGATCTGCATTCTAGTTCATTAAAGAGATGAGTTAATGTTGAATTTGATGGCAGCAACAGAGCTCAGAAAAGTTGGGATGGAGTAGCAAACCGCTGGAGGAGTAAGTAGTACAAAACAAACAGCTGTAGTGTGTGTACGTGTGTGTACGTGTGTGTACGTGTGTGTGTGTGTATGTGTGTGTATGTGTGTGTATGTATGTGTGTGTGTGTGTGTGTGTGTGCACTTATTTGCAAAAAATTGTATTATCAATGGCCTAAAGCGAAAGTAAATCTTTTGACAGAGTTTTCAGAATGCAGTAAATATTGTAGATGCAACTAATAACTTAGTTGAAGGTGGATGAGCCACACACTAGCAATGTAGTTTTCAGAGACGGTGAAATTTGGCAACAAACTTGGAACAGCAGTGGATTTAAGAACCGTTGGTGAAACAAAATGGAATGAAATTCATCTAATCAACTTCAAGGTGGGTGGCATGGTGGTTAGCACTGTGGTTAGCACATCCACCTCACAGTAACAAGGTCCTGGGTTTGATTCTCTGGTGCCTGGTGAACTGTCCAGGGTGTGCCTCACCCTCGCCCAGAATTGGCTGAGATGGATGCCAGCTTCTCTACGGCCGTAATTAGGATTAAACGACGTAAACAACAATTAAATCGTCATAGACAAGCATAGTGCAAAAAACAAACAACAACATACAAAACAAATTAAAACAAATAAAGAAACAATTTGACTCTGAGAACTCTGTGACATTGCCCTCTAGGCAGCACCATCTTGGAGACATTACGTTCAATGGGAAAGGACATGAAGCAAGTTTATCTTTTTGGTATCGTTTGTTAAACATGCTACAGAACATAAAATCTCACACACAAATATTCTAAACATTAACTTAGATACTGTACTGGAATAATAATTGAAAAAGACTCTAATACAACAGTTCAGATGTTTATTCCTCTTGAGGCACTTCAGTGGAAACTGTCTTTTCTTCCGGAGAAAGTCTTATTTCTTCAGAAGACACATCCAACGTTTTCTATTGCTTGGCCAGAGAAGACGCACAGCGTTGGAGTGGCATCATAGAGCTTAACTGGCAATTAAAACACATTAAAAAAGGCTCATTGATAACTTGTGAGCGAATGAAGAAAAAGGGGCGTTACATCATTTCAACCAAGCAGCAGGAAGGAGGACAGTCATTGGCTGAAATTGAATGACGTGACAGTTGCTCTGCAATCGGCAAATATGCAAACCGTGAGTGCAAAACCGCGAATTGTCAAAGGCCTACTGTATAATGTAATTAAAAGTTGTTAGTATTTCAAATTATCTTCTGTTTCTTTACTTTTTAGATTTTTAGTTTGGCCTCAGTATATAAAACTGTTATTCTCAGACACATGGCAACAACCACATGTATACAGTAGGCTAAATTTTGTATACAGTTTCTATACTATATATTTCATATTACATGCTGCAAATGGTCGCCAAATGGTATTTACAGCATTGAAAAATTTAAAAATGTCCCTGTGTCCCCCTCCCACACCTTGGACCTATGGTCTCGTTCGGGTCACAAAGCAGCCTCATAGTACAGTAGGCCCCTGTTATTCGCGGGGTTTGGTTCCGGCCCCTCGAGCGAATCAAGATAATCCGTAAGTTCTCGACCCGGAAGTAAAACCCTATTTATCATATTACATGCGTGAATGATCAATCGGAAGTAAAATCCTATGTATATTACATGCGCTAAAAGATGCTTCTCAAACACATTCTATGGAGTCTTACTCATTAATACAGTTTTAATGTAGTAAATTGTTGTAATGATGAAGAAAAACTTTTTAATTTCGTACTGTGATATTTATTAATAAAATTATATATCACAGTACAAAATTAAAGTTTTTACTTAATCATTACTACACACACACACACACACACACACACACACACACATATATATATATATATATATATATATATATACATACATACACACACATACATATACATACATACATACATACATACATACAGTTGGCCCCCATCTTACGAAATTAATCTGTTCCAGAGCCCTTTTTGTATTGCGGGGATTTCGTAAGTAGAGGTCGCATCTTACATGTTAAAAGCCTAATTCGTTCCAAGGCTCCAGTCTTGGGACTGGATCAACCCTTTAAAAATGATAAAAGTACACCAATTTTTAAAGAAATGTGTGTTAAAAGTCAAAGAAAATTATTTATAAAACAATTTAAAGATTTTATTAACAGATTAAACCATTTTATTAGCATATTTATTAATTAAACCATTATTAAATATTTTTGATTAACACACACACACACACCTGTCTCTCTCTCTCTCTCTCTCTCTCTCTCACACACACACACACACACCTCTCGCTCTCTTTCTCTCTCTATCTCCCTCTCTCACACTGCGGGCCACGCCCACAAGACGTGGAATTCCAAGAGCATTCTCTACTTGACAAACTCAACTTTAATTTGATTCCTTGAGGGATCGGAATTCCAGATAAGCTCAAATGCACCCACATTTATTAAACATTTACTGAATTAAACAACTTAAAAAAACTAAAGCGTTATTTCCTCTCTCTCTCTCGCTCTCTCTCTCGTGCGCGCGCTGCGGGCCACACCCACAAGATGTGAATTCAAAGCGCATTCCCTGCGTCACGATTTACTGAATTAAACAACTTAAACTAAACTAAAAACTAAAGCGTCACCCCCCCCCCTCTCTTGCGTGCGCGCATGCTGCGGGTCACGCCCACAAGACGTGAATTCAAAGCGCATTCCCTGCTTGACAATCTCAACTTGAATTTGATTCCTTGAGGGATTGGAATTCCAGATGAGCTCAAATGCACCCACATTTATTAAACATTTACTGAATTAAAACAACTTAAAAAACTAAACTAAAGAGTGAAGCTTCCTTCTGTCTCTATATGGGAGGCCAGCAGGGCGGGATGTAATGAGAGAGCAACTCCCACGTCGTGTGAAATTTTGATTGGCGCGTTTGAATTTTGAATTTCTTTTCGTAAGAGGGGGTTGTTTCGTATCTCGGGGACGGAAACGCAGAAAAATGTTTTTCGTAACCCGAGGATTTTGTACACAGGGGTCTTTGTAAGTTGGGGGCCGACGGTATGTGTGTGTGGGTGTGTGTATATTTTATATATATATAAAAAATACATATATACATACATACACACACGCGCACACAGTCGGCCCCCTTCTTACGAAAACCCTTGAATACGAAAAACATTTTCCTAAATTTTTGTCCTCTATATACAAAACAAGTTCTTCTTACAAAAAGCGCCAAACGTGCCATTCAAACATTCAAACAATGTGCGACTTGCCCTCTCATTGGCTGTCGTCCAACATCCCGCCCCGCTGGCCTCCCATTGGCGGAGCGCGCCACGGAGTGCGCCACAAATGTGGCACGGTCTGCCGAGTGTGGGCTGCGTCGCAACTGACACCAGAGCACTCGAGACGGGGCGCGGCTCATCCAGACCGCCAATCCCTCAAGCAAATGAGTGAATGTTGAGTACTAAACAAGTGTTCAAAGCGCACTTGCCTGCTTGACAGATCGGAAGTCCAGACAAGCTGTGTGTGTGTGTGTGTATTTATATTTTATTTACATCTTAGGCAATATTTATTAATGTTGATTGTTATTTTAAGCGTTTATAGCATTGATTATCATTATACATGTATGTATACGTCAGTCGAGATGGGTGGGGTGGTGAATCCTACTTCACGGTTTTCAGTGGTTGCGTGGGGATCTTGGTCCCAATGAACCACGGAAACTGCGGGATGCCTGTACATTGCAATACATAAAATCTCGATAATACCCATCTCTAGTAGTGATTTGGTGAATTGCTTTGTACAAGCACGATTATTAAAGAGATAAAAGACATTTGTAATGTAAGCCTGTGCAGCAGTGGTGTTAAAATCAATCATGTTTATACAATATTGAACTCATTAACATTTTAACCCGCTGATGGTCCTGCTCAGGAGTTTCAGTCGTCTAATTCACGATTCAGGATTTTTAATCGCCATTTGTTTGGGCAGTGGTGGTCTAGTGGTATAGTGCGCTGGATCGCTGATCCAAAGGTTGGGGGTTCGAGTCTCACTCTCCACAAGGTTGTCACTGTCCCCCCAGTGCAGCTAACTGGGTTATCAAAGGCGGGCCATGTCTGTCACTGTCTATGGTGAGAGGCATGTAAAAGAACCATTGCTGACTTTCGTAAAGAGTAGCTGCAAAGCCGTCAGCGTGTTTCTGTCCCTTGCTAAAAAGGGTTGTGACAGGAAGGGCATCTGACGTAAAAAAAACCTCTGCCAAATCAAAACTTGCGAATCAGATGATTCGCTGTGGTGACTCCCGAGTAAAAGGGGAAAAAGCCGAAAAGAAGACAGACAGAATTTGTGTTTGTTTTGTGCGATTGTTCAAGGAGTCAAGTTACAAACAGAAAAGAAGGCTCAAATCAACAACACACAAACTGCTATAAAATAAACACATGAAAATTCTACATCTAAAAGGACCTCACACAGACCCAGTAAACAATACAATAATAACAACAAAAGTAATAGAAATAAAGTGATGATGACAATAATAATAATAATCATAATAATACAATAAATAAATCAGTAGATCATGGCAATAAACGAAATTGCACTATATTATATTATATTACATTATAATTATAATTATATTTATATTGCCCATTGTTTTGTTGGAAAAAAATGAACAGTTCTCTGGGTAAACAAAATTGCTGCAACTTCAAAGTTAGATTTTCTCCATTCTCAGAGCAAGGTTCAGAGATAATCTACAGTCAGTCAGAGCACCAGGTTTATTTCACGAGAATCTGTCGTTCTTCCGCCATGGTTCTTGTTGCTAGCTGCTGCACTCCGGTCCTCTCTGAAGGCCGTGTCGCCGGCTGGTGTAGTTGCCTCGTCGGGTGTACTCTCCTCGAGTCATGTTTCACAGAAACACATTATGGAGCAGTCCTGTAGATCCCTCTGTGTCGCAATCCGAGCATGAAGCTCATCCATCTTGTTTTGCAGAGACTGAACATTTTCAAGCAGTATGACTGAGCGTGATAACCTTCCACTGCTAACCAAGCGCCAGAGTTGTCGTTCAGCCCCTCCTCACCTGCCGCGTTTCCGCCTGGGTTTATTGTTAGCTGGGGTGCAACTAGTATTGAGCTCCGGTAGCATATTAGCTCAGGATAGGAGATGAGCGTGCTCAGTTCTAAACGTCCTAAAAGACTGTGCTCTCATAGCTGTAGTAGGGTCGCACATTAATAGATGGGCATAGTGCAAAAAAAAACCCAAACAAAAACAATATTTAAAACAAACAAAGAAACAATTTGACTTTGAGTACTCCAGGACGTTGTTCTCTAGGAAGCGCCATCTTGACCATAATTTAAACACATTTTGGTTTTCTGGAGAAAAGATACATAAACACCCTAGTGTTTGTTTACCAGCAGTAGATGTTGGGATGTCTCTATAAACTGAGAGCAGTCTAGATCTCGCTGCTGTTCACTGACTGATATGTGCTTCCCTCAGGGCTGAGGGAGGGCGATCAATTCATTCCTATCTGGAAGCATGTGAAGGACACAGCATACTTTACACTCCACTGAGGCTGAGAGGACCCAGCACTGACTAGTTTATGTTGTTTAAACTCCACTCATTCAGCCGAGCCAACTTTCTGCAGAGTGACTGAGAACAGTCGAGCTGATTCGTATGAAATAAAGCGAGACCGAAACCCACTGCGATTACTTCAGCAATTAATGGCACATGATCTGTAGATAGAGATTTCCTTTCAGCTTTTTCCCTTTTTTTCAGGGGTCTCCACAGCGAATGATTCGTAAATCTATGAAAAAAATGCTTATGCTGAAAGCAAATCTGCTTTATCACATTGCAGGATTAGAAGAGGGCATGTTTTAGATTAGATTAGCTTCAACTTTATTGCCATTACACATGTGTAAAGAGAGGTCGCATTCAGTCAGAGGTGCAGAGAGCAGCAAGTGCAATATATATATATATATATATATATATATATATATATATATATATAGTATGTACAGTTATGTGCAGATATGGGCAGTGTAAAGATAAATTAGCATTAATTTACATAGGAGCAATATACAGATGTTCTATATTACTATACAGAAGAAGAAAATTTACTGATGTAATGTACAAATATACAGTAAGTATATATGTAATATGCAAGAAAACAGATGTAGCATGGACAAATGTACAGATGTGCTGTGTGTGAATGTATACAGTAAACCCTCGTTATTCACAGGGGTCATGTTCCTCCCCCACCCACGGAACCTGTAAATCTGCGAATTATTAATGCAGTTTTAAAACTCTATGTATGATATTACATGTGCTAAAATATGCTTCTTAAACACATTCTATAGACAGTCTTACTCATTAATACACTAATAATATAGTAAAACGTAATAATGATTCAGTAAAAACTTTTTAATTTGGTATTGTGATAATTCTGTCTTCCTTTCAGCTTTTCCCCTTTTACTTGGGAGTCGCCACAGCGAATCATCTGATTCGCACGTTTGATTTGGCAGAGGTTTTTACGTCGGATGCCCTTCCTGTCACAACCCTTTTAGCAAGGGACAGAAACACGCTGACGACTGCAGCTACTCTTTACGAAAGTCAGCAATGGTTCTTTTACATGCCTCTCACCATAGACAGTGACAGACATGGCCCTCCTTTGATAACCCAGTTAGCTGCACTGGGGGGGGACAATGACAACCTTGTGGAGAGTGGGACTCGAACCCCCAACCTTTGGATCAGCGATCCAGCACCCTATACCACTAGACCACCACTGCCCCTCAATTTGGTATTGTGATAATATTTGTGAATAATTAAAGCGCTTAGGCTCCTTACAGAAGCTAGAGAAGATGCAGGGTGTTTGAGTGGCATCATAGGGCATAAATAATAATTAAAAACACACTAAAAAAAACCTTGAATTGGCAATTCAAGCAATGACGTTGATAACATGGGCGCGAAGGAGGAAAAAAAAGAGGTGGACACATTTATCTGCAACCAATCAGCCGGAGGGAGAAACAAAAGCGCTCAGCCATTGGCTAAATTTGAATCACGGACCAGTAATGTTGTGATGTAAATATATAATTTGCCGGGGCTGCCACAAATTCAGTGCTTCTCAAACGGGGGTGGGGAGGTGGGGTTGCCAGGGGGACCACGTATGACCCTGGGGAACATGCTTTTTTGCCATACTATAGCAGAATTAACTTTTTTTAAAAATGCAATCTTTTTTAATTTTTAATGTTGATAAAGATACAATGTTATGCAGAGGTGTATTAATAACAAATTTATAGATAAATAATACTATTTATAGTCACACACTGGGGGGGTGAAATGTTTTTTTTTCCTTCTGGGGGGGGGGTGGGGTGGTCACAGAAAATAATTGAGAAGCACCTCGCTAATTTAAAAACATTATGAAAAGATGCCTTTGAGAGCAAAATCCATGAGTATGCGGGGCCGCGAACGGTGAACCGTAAAACGAGCAGGGCTTACTGTATGCAAATGTAATATGGACAATATTCAAATGTGATATGATGTATAAATAGACATATATCCAGATATCCAATGTGCTCTGTGTGTATGTACACAGTAATTTTAGAAAGGCAGTGTGAAAAGTCTAACAGTGGAAGTATGTACATGCGCATGAATGTTATGACTGGTACAAATGGTACTGATATGGTGTAGTGTGGTTGGGAAGAGAAGGTTCAGCAGTGAGCTGAGTTCAGTAGGGTGACATCTGTGGGGAAGAAACTGTTTCTAAACCTGCTGGTTTTTGTCCGAAGGCTCTTAAAGCGCCTTCTGGAGGGGAGGAGCTGAAAGAGTCTGTTGGCAGAATGAGAGGAGTCCCTGAGAATGCTGCATGATAACAGCCTGCTCCTCTTCCAATTCTCATACCAGACTGTAACGCAGTTGGTCAGGATACTTTCTATTGTGCAGTGGTAGAAGTTACTCAGGATGTCAGCAGTGGTGGTTCTTCAGTGTCCTCACGAAGAACAGGCACTGATGGGCCTTTTTAATCAGGCTGGAGTTGTTGGTTGACCAGGACAGGTTCTCTGAGATGTGGTGCCCATGAATTTGAAGCTGGAGACATGTTCGACAGCCCTGCCATTGATATAGATAGGGTCACGAGTGTCTCCATTTTCCTTCCTGATGTCCACAATGAGCTCCTTGGTTTTGCTGGTGTTCTGAAGCAGGTTGTTGTCAGTGCACCATGTAGCTAGGTGCTTTACCTCTGCCCTATAGTCAGACTCCTCATTGTCACTGATGAGTCCGATCACTGTGATATCGTCTGCAAACCTTATGATGGAATAGGTCTACAGTCATGGGTGAAGAGGAAGTAGAGGAGCGGGCTAAGTACACAGCCCTGAGGTGCGTCAGGAACAGTTTTGGCCCGACCTAACATACTGGGGTCTGTTGGTTAGAAAGTCCGTGATTGGGTTGCAGAGGGAGGTATTGATTCTAAGACTCGAATTTTGTGGTTAACTTGGAGGGAATGACTTTATTGAATGCTGTGCTAAAGTGAACAAACAGCATTCTTGCATACGAGTTCTTGTTGTCCAGGTGTGAGTAAACGGCAGCACTGTGGATACAGCATCCTCTGTATTGCTGCTGCTTTGGTATGCACTTTTGGTGTGGGTCAAATGTGGGAGGCAGACATTGCTTGTGGTGTGCCAGGACCAGTCACTCAATGCACTTGATCACAATGGGTTTTGGTGCAAGAAGGCTATTTATTTTTTCCATTGAAGCTCACAAGAGAGGGGGTGGCGTACAGTCCAGCTTATTCTCCACGTTATTGGTCCAAACAAAGTTAGTTGGTAGAATATAGTGCTGCAACTTTATACAAGCTTTCATTGTGGCCGATTCTACAATCACTCATAAATACAAAGCACTTGTGTTGATTCTGTTGTTGAATGTAAACAAATGTAAATAAAATAATGTGATGGTAGGTGGATTGATTCATAAAAAAAGTCTAATTGTTGAAAAACCAGAGAGGTCCAGAACCCTCGAAGTAAAAAACAAACAAACAAACAAACAAACAAAAAAACTTGTTAACATAATTTTGTCGGGTTAGGTGGAACGGTATTTTTAAAATGCTTTTGATAAAAGAATATCTCTTTCGTGCAATGGGGGGAAAAAACTTGTCCGGTCGTTGCATATGTAGTTGCTTCGAATGTTGCATTATTTCACATTTTTAATAACTGTGGGACCGCATTGCACGAAGAGATGCATTACATGTCAATTATGCATTCGTAGTGTTTTCTCCGAACAAATTGGAGAACTGATTGGAAAGTCTTCGAAATGCTTTCATTTAGCAGCCTCACCTAATCCTATAGTCAAGGTACATACAGGAAGTATTTCAGCCTGCTGGCTTACATCCCTCTCAAATAATTTATTATTTGTGTGTTAGGCCAGTCAGTCATGGAAAGGCTTTCCATGCACTTCCCTCACCCTAAACTCAGCATGCAGTAAAACGATGACGTTCAGTAATTTATACCAGACAGGTTAATATCACCTTAAAGTATGCTTTTGGCTCTGTGTATGCAAACATACACACAGAAGTTAAAATGAACTGCAAAGCAGGCTCACCCACAAAACACGAGGAACAGAACTATCTCTTAGTTTAAACAGGTATAATCTCTCAAGGGTGTGTGTGTGTGTGTGTGTATATATATACACATACACACACATACACGTGTTTGAGATTGATCTGTAATGAAGGCTATGTTTAGTCTTACTGTCGAGCCTGAACTGTGTATAAGTGATATATCCAGGATAGTGTGTGTGTGTGTGTGTTTGCACTGCCTCTGACCACAAAGACACAGACCGTTTTCAGCCTTTCTGAAAGCAGAGCCAGCTCAGAAGCCTAGGATTTCAGCACCAGCCAAATCATTTTAAATGCTGTTTGTTCATCTGGGTCAGAAATCTAATGCAGCTCCACGAGTGATAACAGTACAAGCTGCTGTGGGTGAATTTCCTTATCCTGTAAGGATGGAAAGAAACATCTATGGGCTGTATAAACATCTATGGACTGTATTTCCTTTGTTATTGAAACACTGTTAAAACTCGTGGCATCTCAGACTTTTACTTGATTTCAGTGTTCAGAGCAGATTCTGTAATGGAAATATCTGACATGCTTCAAGTATTAGTGAGTAGTTCATGTGTAGAGTTGGCTGATTGATTTTTCTGAATCAGCACCAGGCAAAGCTCCACTCGCTCATTGCAGTTTACTGCTGCAAGGGCTTTCCAAGTTCATGAATAGATTTATCGATTGGTCCTGTGATAGACTGATGAGCTGTTCAGGGTGTACTCTGCCTTTATACAGAGTGAGCTGAGATAAGGTCCAGCCTCCTCATGACCACAGTAGGATAAAATGGTTTGCCAAATGAATAAACAAATGAATGACTGTATGATCAGAGAAACGATGTATTTCACTGCCACTGATTTCTTTAAACTTTGTACCTGTTATATAGGGCGGTTTTACAGTTCGGGAACACAGGGACTTAAAAACCCTTGAAATTCTTATTTATTGGATAAGCTTATCAGTTAGGACAAGGCCTTCTAGATTATCGTTTCAAAGTTGCACACTTAATATTTATCCATGGTGATTGTTGGACCTCCCAATTTATAGAACAGTATGAATGTTCAGCTGAGGACACCTTCTGACACTTACCAACTTTTACAGTACCACACTTTGCAAGAGATTCAAATTACTGTTGATAACAATGTTTAACACATAATGTATTTTTACAGGTACAGTTAATATGGTATTTGGTCTCAAACTGAAATGTATAACCCATGTCAGAATCCCTGTTTAAGTGGGAATGTTTTTGAAGGACAAAAAAATGGCATTTATGATAGTTCACAGACATTACTGTGAACAGTGTCCAGCCTGGATGGCAAAATGTCTTTGACAATAGTATTCAAAGTGAAAAAACAAGTCGTCGTCGTCGTAGGCATCCGAGTCTCGAGAGACTATGGGCTTGCACGCTGGACTTGAAGACATCGTCTGGTGTGGCTGAACAGGCCGATGCGGGAGTGACAGTCTCTCTCACATCCAGGACAGGTGAATGAAGTTGCTTGTCTGTATAGCTGGGTTGGAGCTTTTCTTCGTTGTTTCTTCTCCTCTGACTGTTGAGCAAGGGTCCCCTCAAAGTTTGACAGCCGCTCTTTCACTGACTGTCTCCAGACTGGTTGGTCAGAAGCAGTGGCCTCCCAGTTGTTTATGTTGAATCCGAGTGCTTTCAGGTCTCTCTTACAGACGTCCTTGAAGCGGAGTTTTGGTCTACCTGTGGGGCGAGATCCTTGTGTCCAGCTCACCATAGAGGAGATCCTTAGGAATTCTACCGTCCCTGCATCGCACAACATGGCCAAAAGCCAACGCATGAGCGTCTCTGCTTCAGCAGACTGTACATGCTGGGGATTGCAGCTCTGTTCAGTACATTGGTGTTTGTGACCTTGTCCTGCCAGGTGATACCTAAGATCTGGCGGAGACAGCGCATGTGGAAGGTGCTAAGCCTGTGCTCCTGTTTAGCTCTCATTGTCCATGCCTCGCTCCCATAGAGGAGTGTGCTCACTACACAGGCCTTGTACACCTGGACTTTTGTGTGCTCGGTCAACTTGGTGTTTGTCCAAACTCTCTTGTTGAGTCTAGCCATTGTGGTATGACCTTTCGATGCGTCTGTCTATTTCTGTGTCCAGAGAGAGAGAGTCAGAGATGGTAGAGCCCAAGTACACAAAGTCGTGAACAACTTCAAGTGTCTGATCAGATAGTCTGATGTCAGGTGGAGAGCCTGTGTCCTGCCCCATGACTTGCGTTTTCTTCTGGCTGATTGTCAACCCAAAGGCCTCGCATGCCTGGCTGAAGTGGTCCGTGAGCAGTTGAAGCTCCTCTGCTGTGTGGGTCGTAATTGCAGCATCATCTGCGAAAAGGAAATCACGGAGGCATTTTTGCTGAACTTTGGATTTGGCCTTGAGTCTGGAGGGGTTATAAAGCTTGCCGTCTGATCTTGTTCTGATATAGATACCCTCTGTGGTTGATCCAAAAGCATGCTTCAGTAGAACGGCAAAGAATATTCCAAATAGTGTCGGGGCAAGTACGCAGCCTTGTTTTACGCCGCTCTTGATCTTGAAACTTTCTGATGCTGATCCATCGAAGACTACAGTGCCATTCATATCATCGTGGAAGGATTTGATGATGCTCAGCAGCTTGGGTGGGCACCCTATTTTTGGCAGGATCTTGAAGAGGCCGTCTCTACTGACTGTATCAAAGGCCTTTGTCAGGTCAATGAAGGCTATGAAGAGTGGCAGTCTTTGCTCTCTGCATTTCTCCTGCAGCTGTCTTAGGGAGAAGACCATGTCAATGGTGGACCTATTGCCGAAGCCACACTGGGATTCGGGGTAGATTCTATTTGCAATGATCTGGAGTCTCTTCAGTGCAACTCTTGCAAACAGCTTGCCAACAATGCTCAAGAGAGAGATGCCACGGTAATTGTTACAGTCCCTCCTGTCACCTTTGTTCTTATATAACGTGACGATGTTTGCATCTCTCATGTCTTGTGGTACTTCCCCTTCCCTCCAGCACAAGCAGAGGAGATGATGGAGTTCCTCAACCAAAACACCTTTACAGCATCTCAACACTTCCGCTGGGATAGCATCTTTCCCCGGAGCTTTGCCAGTGGCAAGGGAGTCAAGGGCGTCATGCAGTTCTTTAAGTGTAGGTTCGCTGTCAAGGTCCTCTAGCACAGGCAAACACTCAACAGCATTGAGGGCTTCTTCTGAGACAATATTCTCTCTGGTGTATAGCATGGAATAATGTTCAACCCACCGTTCCATCTGTTTTGCACGGTCCTTGATGATTTCACCATTGTAGGATTTCAGAGGAGCTGTTTTTTTCGTTGTTGGTCCTAAAGCCTGCTTTATGCCATCATACATCCCCTTGATATTGCCTGTGGCCGCTGCAAGTTGAATCTTGGAGCACAACTGGAGCCAGTAGTCATTGGCACTCCGTCTAGCAATCTGTTGGACTTTGCTGCGGACTTCCCGCAGGAGTCAGCAGGTTCTGTTCGCTTGGGCTGGTTTTGTAGGCAGACATCACAGCCCTCTTTGTTTCGACAGCGGGTCTGATGTCCTCAGCATAGGCTTCAAACCAGTCTGCTGACCTGTTTGTTTGCTTTCCGAACACCGCCATTGCTGAGCTGTATAGAGCATCACTCAGGTATTCCCACCTTTCTTCGACATTGTTACTTTGTGGGCTATGCAAGCATTTTTCCAGGGCTGCAGTAAACTCTTCTACCCTGACTGGAGTTTCGGTGTTGCTGGTGTTAATGCGGAGTCTGCCAGGTTTCTTTGTGCGGCAGATTCTTCTGGCCTGCAGTTTCACCTTGCTGCACACCAACGAGTGGTCCAGATATCACAGTCAGCGCTATGATAGCTGCGGGTGAGTTTGACACTAGGTAGATTGGGGCGCCTGATGAGGATCAGATCTAATTGGTGCCAGTGCTTGGACCTGGGATGTCTCCAGGAGACTCGATGTTGAGGTTTTGTGTTGAAAAAACTGTTGGTAATGCAGAGGTCGTGATGACAGCAAAGTTCGAGCAGGCGCTGTCCATTTTCATTCATGCGTCCAACACCAAAATGACCCAGACAGTTAGGCCAGGTCGTGTAATCCGCTCCGACTCTGGCATTGAAGTCGCCAAGAATAAATAGAGAATGTGTGTCAGGGGTGTTACTAATGACAGAGCTGAGGTCGTCGTAAAATTTGTCTTTCACTTCTGTGGAAGATGTGAGGGTTGGGGCATAAGCACTAATGAGAGTGATTGGTCCGGCAGTGGTGTGGAGCTCTAGGGACAAGATTCTCTCAGTTCCCTCTGTCGGTGGGATGATGGATCCCAACAGGTTGTTCTTGACTGCAAAGCCAATGCCGTGTTCCCTAATCTCATCTGTTGGCCTCCCTTGCCAAAAGAAGGTGAAATCCTTTTCTCTTATTGAGCCTGAACCATGGAGTCTGGTTTCTTGGAGGGCAACAATGTCCATCTGTAGCCTACTTAGCTCCCAATCGATGATAGCTGTTTTTCTGGTGTCACTAATGTCTTGGAGATTGTCTGAGAGACCGGAGTCATTGTTCGGACATTCCATGTGCCCAACTTCAGGGCAGCAAACTTCTTTACCTTTCTCATTGTCTTTTTCTTTTTTGTTTTGTTGCTTGGTGCAGTTAACGATCCGCTTGTTGGTTTTCACCCTAAACCCCACGCACTCCAGTGAGGTTAACGGAGCGTGGCGGGCAGCACCTTACTGGCTGGGGGCTGCCCAGCTTAAGGCAGGCGGTAGCTGCCTAATGAGGCGCAATGGCCTCTCCTACCGTCGAAGCAACCCTGGCGTCCAGCTCTCACGCCAATTGAACTGAAGACTTATAACCGGTAGACTGCTGCTTCCCGTGTTTTGTCTACGCAATGTAGCGAAGCTGGAGTGTCCTCTCCAGTGTGCAAGGGCCTGGGTAGATGATTATGGAGAACGAACTGTTACCCAGGCAGTACCTCCCCCTCTCCACGCGTCGCTGGAATGGTCCAATGGAAAGGCAGATGCCAGTACACATGGTTCCAACGCCGTCGCAGGAGTTGCCGGAACGGGCTGAATACAGCGTCCGAACCGCCTTGGGACTCGGCTCCGGATTTTCTGCCAGGGTTTACTCCCTTGGCCTTCTTCTCTCCCGAGATTCCTATAAGGCAGTAGAGCTATTTGCCCATAGCTGGGGGTTAGGTTCGTGAGGCACCAGGGCGTATCCACTTGCCAGTGGGCCTGCATGCCTCACGTCTGGGGGCCAAACCTCCTCCGAGTCCTTGCCAGTTCTGCCCGAGTCCGTGAGGTACTCAGTTGCCCAGGTGACGGCACGAGGAGCCACTGGCAGAGGTCTTGTGGCGGAGAGGCTGTGTACTGGCAGGGGGAGACTTACGCACTCGGCTCCCCTTTTTGCATAAATGCTAGCCAGCAATGTTAGCTGAAAGCGAGAAGTGACAAGCACTACTCTACTCAACAACTTGACACTTCGCACCACCTCAGTCACCCTAAAAAAAACAAGAAAAAACAAGTACACATCTCATTATTTACATGTTAAAAAAAAAAATAAATAACCCACTCACAATTTGAGGCAACATGTATAGAGGCTCCCTGACTTACGTTTTAGTTTTGTTCTGGACGGCCGAACGTAAGGTTAAAAAAAACAAACAAAAAAAAAAACGGAAGTTGTTACTGTATATTCCAGTGATGTGTGAGGTTCATACAGTACTTTACATCCATAAATACCATTACCGTATCTCATAAAACACCCCTAAATCAATTATTATAAACATAAAATTGTAAAACAATATCAAATATATCAAGTAATGATTGATGGATTTTCCTTTCTGCTTTTTTACTTTATCAGGGGTCGCCACAGCGAATGATTCACACGTTTGATTTGGCATAGGTTTTTATGTCGGATGCCCTTCCTGACACAACCCTTTAGCAAGGGACAGAAACACGCTGAAGGCTTTGCAGCCTGTCTGCCCATCCAAATATATCAAATGGTATCAACATTAATTTCAAATAAATTAAATTCAAGCAAAAATAATTTCAAATTCACTCATCAAATATCAAATAAAGTATCAAATATAACCTTTAACATGCTCTGTGATGAGATCTTTCTGCTTGTAAATGGTTCCGATGGTCGACGGAGCCATTTGGAAGAAACGTGCAACATTCACATGTTTTTCACCAGCATCGATTTTCTTGATAATAGCCATCTTCGTTTCTAACGAGATGGCTTGCCGCTTTTTCTGATTACCACTATCACTGGTAGGATTACGCTTCTGACCAACCATATTTGCTTAGGGTTACAAAAGTCCACAAAACAGTGGAAACACAAAGATAACAGAGACAACGTCTTAACAAAAGGGTAACACTCGGTGAACCGGGAAGAAGGAGGGGCACGTTCAGTCTGTCGTTTGTAAACAATGGACGCAGCGTCATGCGTAAGTAGCGTATTATGTCAGCGTACTACGTAGGTACGTCTCGTACTACAGAGAGCACGCTAAACTCAAAGTTTGACATAATTTAAAAAAAAAACATAAAATCTAAAAATAGGTAAAGCGGAGAGTGTCTGTACATTTTTTTTATTTTTATTTTTTTATATAAATCGCAATATTGAAGCAACCCTCAGTAAGAGACCTGTAAAATGTATATAGGATACACATAGGGTGTATGAAATGGTAAATAAATAACATTCTGTAAAAGCATATTGGGGTTAATGGTCAAACATGACTTTTTCCCCTGACTGTAAAACTTTCCCATATGAAAAAGTATTCAGTGCATAAATTTTGGTTGTTGGAGCTCTTTTCTCTGTAGAATTGGTAGAAGTCCATTCAGTTTACTGGATTCTTGGCACAGACTTGAATTTTAAAGACTGCCTGTATATTTTCTGTAGGGATCAGGTCAGGGCAGGTCATTCCAAAAACTTCAGATTAGCCTGCTTTATCCATTCCACAGTCAGCTTTGACATGTGTTTGGGATCATTGCGCTGTTTGAATACCCACTTCTTCTGAGGTTGAACCATCTAGCTGATGGTCGATGGTTATGAGGAGGAATCATTAAGCAGTCCTGCGCCTTCATTATTCCCCCTACTTTGTCTAGTGCACCAGTTCCACTGTTATCTGAACAGCCCCAGAGCATAATGCTACCACCACAGAGCTTAACAGTG
The DNA here is from genome assembly GCA_024760905.1 of Plotosus lineatus. Lineage (NCBI taxonomy): Eukaryota > Metazoa > Chordata > Actinopteri > Siluriformes > Plotosidae > Plotosus > Plotosus lineatus. The sequence goes on along the minus strand of CM045747.1, from coordinate 24,980,945 downwards.
GTTTTAGTGTTCTTGGGGTAAAATGCCTCATTTTAATTCCTCCGAACATATGTGCAAACATTATGATCAAACAACTCAACCGTCGTCTTGTCTGACAACACACACATAATTATTTCCTCATAATGCAGGTCATTTTGATTGTCGTGAACAACTCTGATTAGCTCCTTGCGTGCTCAAAGACTACAAACTCCTTTTGGAACCTGAATCCGAAATATTCAGAATTATATCAGTAGAAGCATATTTTATATTACATATTAATAGCACAGCAAGAAAGAGCCTGGATCCCCAAATAAGGACAGATTGGGATTGTGTGTTGGGGTGCACTTAAACTGTCATTTGTGTATAGCATTCGGCTTTGATGCCA
>CM045747.1:24958081-24978081 GCA_024760905.1 Plotosus lineatus | reverse complement strand
TGACTCTTGTCTTTCTGATGGTGGAGTCATGAACATTGACATTAACTGAGGCAAGTGAGGCTTGTAGTTGTTTAGAAGTTGTTTTTGGATCCTTTGTGACTTCTCCGGTCAATCCGCACCGTGCTCTTGGAGTAATTTCGGTAGGTTGGCCACTCCTGGGAAGGATCACCACTGTGCCATGCCTTCTCCATTTATGGATAATGGCTCTGACAGTGGTCCGCTGAGGTCCCAAAGATTTACCAATGACTTTGTATCCTTTCCCAGACTGAAACATTGCTGTACAGTAAACTTCTTTCTTGTTTGCTCTTGAAGCTCACTGGATCGCGGAATGATGATATGTGTTCAGTTTGACCTACCTCACCTTGTCAGACAGGTTTTATGTTAGGTTCTGATTAGAAATGTCAGGCAGTAATCAGGCCTGTGTGTGGCCATGCAATTGAACTCAGTTTTCCCCAATAATAGGATTAATCACAATTACCTCACCTTTTACCAAGGGGGCAATTACTTTTTTACAGAGGTTCATGTAGGCTTGGAAAGGATTTTTCTCTTAACAATTAAAATCACAACAGGAAAACTGCATTTTTTTGAATACTTGGGTTATCTTTGTGTATTGTTTAAATTTGTATGATGATCTGAAAAACCGAAGTGTGCAAAAGTGCAAAAAAGTAAAAAAAAATCAGTAAGGGGCAAAAACTTTTGCACAGCACTGTATATCTACATTTTAAACGGGAAGAAAGCCTTGAGCAAAGAAAATGGGGTAATGGAACTTTGTTGTCTCAGCAAATTTAAAAGTTAAATTTACCTCCACCTGTGAGTTGAGCACCATGACTCTTGTGCACTTCTCTGTCAAAAGTCTTCAGTGTTTGTTGCAAGTGCTGCTGATTGGCTCTATGTAACTGGTAAATGAGATAAAATGGCTGGAAAGTTCATTGAATTTTGTCTTTTGAAGACATATATATAATTCATGAATGGTGTGTCTTGAGTTCTTGATCTAATCGTGACCCAGATCTCTTCCTGCCCCTGCCCTTGCTCCTGCGTCTGCCTTTGAGCCTTCAGGCGTGGCCTGCTCATTCATCTGTCACTGTTCATGAAGTGCTCTGCTGCTTTCAAGATGAGACAAGCAGTTTTCTCAGCTCCAACACACCCACACTCACTCATTAGCAATGCAACAAAACAATTAGAACAAATTTGCTCCATGTGTTTCTGCTAGTTTGTTGTTGCTGCGCACCCTTGAGGTGATTAAGCCTGATGTTCTTGGCATTAGAAGCAGTGTATTGTGGCCATACACTGCAGAGGCTTGTGTCCATTCTTTCTCTCTACTGTTTCATATCCTTGCTGTAGAATTAGTGAATGAATTTATTTATCTTTGATAGCTATGGCAGGTCAACTTCTGAAATGGGTTGGTAGGTGGGAGGAAACTGGTAAGCCCAGAGGAACCCCAAGTGCACTTGTGAAACACCTTTCGGTGGCCGGACAACTGGGTCACTGGGTGTTTTCAAGCAATGGCTGAAAACTTACCTTATACGTGTACACACGTACACAAAAAAGGCATACATTCATTAAAGTGTCATATTGATATTTTGTTTTATAGGTCTGTCTATGGCATTGCATTATACAATAAAATTTAAATAATGTTCCTTATTAGAAAGGTTGCAGCTTACTGAATAAAACAGTGAAAACAACATGAAAATTGGTTGCCTGGATCCATAAATATTGCTATTTATGCACCAAAAATGCCTTTTATTGCAAAAGGTGTATGTTGCAATCAGAAAGAAAATGCATTGTTCTGGGATGTAAAGTAAAACTTTTATCTTAGAAACATGCTAAACTGAAATATTTATTTATTTATATTTGTTATACAATATAAATGATGGGTTTGGGAAATGGTTTTCTGAACAAATAAGAATACTTTTTAGTGAGAAAAATGTAAAAGTACACATTGTTATGTGAAAAGCATTTCAAGTTTCTAATTTTCTCTGATCACAGTAAAATTTGCAGATAATACACTCGTTTAAGAGTAAATTACCTTTGTCTGATTGTCTTTGAAGAAACTAAAATGGAACTGGTGGTTTATCGGGCGAATAAGAAAAAAACCTTTGTTTAATTTTTAAGAAGTTAAATATACTGGTGCCAAAAGAAAAAATATTGCCATGTCCATAGCCTGACCCATGTCGGCCATTCCATGTAGTTTGTAAATCAGATATTAATCTAGTTTTATACAACTCATGGTAACTGCTTAATATACCGAAGATGGCCAGTTTTTTTTTTTTTTTAAAGTGTCCTTAGTCCTGAACAATAAAGATTATTTTCTTGGCAACATATTGTGACACTTTAGTGATTTTTACCTGACACACCTCAACTTTTCCCAACAGGTTTTGACTGATGGCATCACTGGTCATGAATTAAAGCACTCGTGTGTGTGTGTGTGTGTGTGTGTGTGTGTATATATATATATATATATATATATATATATATATATATATATATATAAATAAAATGTTAGAGGTGTTCGTCTGCTCGGATTGGCGCAATCTACCATGCATACTACCGTGTGGCTGTGACCGCGGGTTGAATCACGGGATTACATATTTTAGGCATTTTCGACAAGTTCGTCAAGCATTTTTTCCATTCGGATGCGCACATTTCCGTCAAGCACGACAAAAAGCTCAATCGAATACAGCACAGTCTTTCCCAGTATCCCTCATTCTTTGGGCCAAGTTATAATGATGCTTTTGATTGGCTCATTGTAACTGCCCATCCTATGAAAATGCAGCTATTATAAAACCTGTTGTTTCTGTGAGCCTTGCATGCACATGCTGCCTAAAATACTGCATTGTCGCTAGCAAGAACCATGAGAAATACTGTCAGTATGAAGTTTTTATCGGAAGGCTATAATACAAAAGAATTGGAAAAGACATATAGAAATATATGGCGGTGGGAATCGCTAAACGAGTGTGACAAAAACGGTGGCAAATAAGGGATATGGCTGAGAAAACCGGACATCTCTGGAGTTGCGTTTTGTGATTGTTGTTCCAAGACAAAGTATGGGACCAGTGGGAAGAAGGGACTGAAAAATCATGCTGATCAGTCTAATCACTTAAAAAATAAAAAGACCAGTCAGAGAAATCAGGTATTTATACCGTCTAACTTTTAATGTCAGATTGTACCATTAGCTAATATTGTGGAGTATGATTCCAATAATGCAGCCATGACGGCAAGTTTAATGACGATTGAGGGAAGTGTGTGTGTGTGTGTGTGTGTGTGTGTGTGGGGGGTATATATAAAACTGCGCATATGTCTCCTGGAGTACCCAGGTTAGGGCAACAGGGGAGATTATGCTCAAATTTTTTGGCCCATGATTTAGTTATACATTTAAAGTAGGAACTTTTGTCAGTTGCACAAAACTGAGGAAATAAGATACTACAAATCTTGATCTCAGACATGTGCAACTGACAAAAGTTCCAAGTATTTCTAATATGTTCTGAATAATTTTTCTTTGTTAGGTTCTTCCTGGTTATACAGTGCATATACATTGTCAAAAAGTGTTGCAGCAAAGAAAGTGATGACTTCATTTCAGTTGAAATTTGTTTGACATTTGTTGACTTTAATAAAATTTCTTTATTGTACATGAATAGATGAAATGTTACAAACATGTGATGTGAATTTGTAGATTATATATTCTTGTAAATGGTGATAATAAAATATATATATATATATTATCTCAATATCAGTCGGCCCTCTACTTATGGAAGCCTCTGGGTACGAAAATTCAAAGTTGCGAAAAACATTTTCCTATATTTTCGTCCTCTGTATATGAAACAACCTCCTCTTACAAAAAGCGCCAAACGCGCCGTTCAAAAATTCAAACACGCCAATCAAAATTTCACACGATGCCACATTTACTGAATTAAACAACTTAAAAAACTAAATTAAAAACTAAAGAGTGAAGCTTCCTTCTGTCTCTATCTGGGAGGCCCGCGGGGTGGGATGTTAAGAGACAGCCAATGAGAGTGCAACTCCCGCGTCGTGTGAAATTTTGATTGGCGCGTTTGAATTTTGAATTTCTTTTCGTAAGAGGGGGTTGTCTCGTATCTCGTGGACGGAAACTCAGGAAAATGTTTTTTGTAACCCAGGGATTTCGTACACAGGGGTCTTAGTAAGTTGGAGGCCGACTGTATTATCAGTTGAGTTTAACAAAATTTTTGTCTGATAAAAGTATTAATAAATAATATGCATGCTATTTCAGAGCATTGGTTAGTTCAGCTACTCGGTGGCAGCAGGAAATTTGTTGAGGTATTGGTTTGGTGAAAGACGCCGACTCTGCAATTTCTTCATGAACCGCAAGCTTTTGTTATGAATTAAAATCTGCTTGCTAAAATCGTACCTTTTGTAACCTCTGACTGTCACAGGTGTTCACGGCTGAAACCCATTGCATCATTGAAGCAGCTGAAATGTTGATATTTGAGCTCAGCTTGAATGGTTCTGTTCCAGGAGTTTTTGGAACGTCAAGGGTTGTGTTTTCTGAGTGGGTTCAAAGTAACAGTTGCCTTGGGAGTTCTTAGGTCAGATCAAATGTCCAAGCCATCTGAGGTGCTGCTGCTTTATTTCTGAGGTGAGGTCACAAGACAGGAGACATATATATCTCTATTGTGAGAAGTTATGATGTATCTTCTTGAGCCCCCATTTTGCCAGGAGCCAACATATATATTAATGGTTTTCATTTCACAATAATGATCTTAAAACATTTTCATTTAGTCTCTGAATGCATGTTGTGACAATGAGAAGTCTGTACTTCAGTGCTCGACATCAACACTTTGTCATCTCGAACGCTGTCTTGAAATTTTTTTCCTTTTTGTGGAGATATTAAATAATCTTGGTGTGAGATTACAGTGAATTGGCTCAGTTCTCTGATGCTGTGGCAATGAAGCATGACATCACACTGTTTACCGCCACATAGCTGCTCCCGTCCCTTTGACTAGCTGTGCTCTTTAAATCTTTTTTTTTTTTTTTTTTTTTTTTTTTTTTTGTCTCTGGGAATGGAGTCATGCACCCGTGGATGTCTGGTGCCCTTTAGGGATTGTGTCTGGAAGTGGATTGTTTATCTGTGGCCTTCATCTTTACTTTACTGGATTGGGTTGCACTTTTTGTCTGGGTGTAGTGGATGAAAAAGAACAGTAGCACTGTGGTTAGTGTGGGTTTTATCAGTTGACTCCTTACTGCAATTCTCCTGGGAGAACACATCATGGTAGTTACCTCCACCCGAAATAGAATTCTGGCAAAACTATTGTCACTGGTGTTTATGAATCTGTTTGTTTTTGAACAAAATCCTGATCACACCCATGCAGTTTTTCACCAAACTAGCGGGTTGGGGTGTCTGTGGACGATGACAACACCGCCCTACCTGAGTACCAGAGACCATTTTATTTTGAAATGTCTGGATTAAAATTCAAGGTCAGTCAAGGTCACAAAATTTTGGACTTGGATGTTTCCCATGTTAAAATTAAATACAGTAGGCCCTCGTTATTCGCGGTTATTTTATTTGGTTCCGGCCCCTCCCGCGAATGAAAATAATCCGTGAGTTCTGTACCCTGAAGTGAAACCCCATGTATCATATTACATGCGTGATTGATCAACCGGAAGTAAAATACTATGTATCTATTACATGCTCTAAAATATGCTTCTTAAACACATATAGACAGTCTTACTCATTAATACAGTACTAATGTAGCAAAATGTAGTAATGATGAAGAAAAATTACATTTTTTACTATGATATTTATTGATGATAAAATAGAAACATTATACAATATATATATATATATATATATATATATATATATACACACACACACACACACACACTCACTCCCCAGCTTACATTTTAGTTCGATTTCGAACGGCTGAACGTAAAGTGAAAAAAAAAAACGTAAGTTGTTACTGTATGTTCCAGTGACATATGACGTTCATACTGTACTACACATCCATAAATACCGTTAGCATATCTCACAAAACACCCCTCAATCAATTCTTATAAACATAACATTGTAAAATAATGTCAAATATATCAAGTAATATCAACATTAATTTCAAATAAATTAAATTCAAGCAAAATAATTTCAAATAGATAAATTTGAATCAAATTTACTCATCAAATATCAAATACAGTATCAAATATAACCTTTAACATGCTTTGTGATGCGATCTTTCTGCTTGTAAATGGTTCCGATGGTGGACGGAACCATTTGGAAGAAACGTGCAACATTTCACATGTTTTTCATCAGCATCGATTTTCTTGATAATAGCCATCTTCGTTTCTAATGAGATGGCTAGCCGCTTTTTCTGATTACCACTATCAATAGTAGGCTTACGCTTCTGACCAACCATATTTTCTTAGGGTTACAAATACGCAAAACAGTGTAAACAAAAAGATCACAGCGACGACATCTTAACACGAGGGGAACAAGAGGTGAACCGGGAAGAAGCAGGGCACGTTCAGTCTGTCGTTTGTAAACAATGGACGCAGCGTCATGCGTAAGTCGCGTATTATGTCAGTGTACTACGTAGGTACGTCTCGTACTACAGAGAGCACGTGAAACTCAAAATTTGACTTGGAACAATTTTTTTTAAACGTAAAATCGAAAAATATGTAAAGTGGGGAGTGTCTGTGTGTGTGTGTATGTGTCTGTGTGTGTATATGTGTGTATATGTGTATATAAATATAAAAATAAAAGGACCGAACAAAGACTTTCAATTGAAACTCTTTATCACTCCAGATCTATTTCGAGGGGTGGTGAAACCATCTTCTCTCTTCAGGTGATTAAAGAAGAATGATTACAAAGGGCTGGGGGCGGTCCTCAGCCCCCGCACTTTGTAATCATTCTTCTATAATCACCTGAAGAGAGAGGATGGGTTCACCACCCCTTGAAACAGATCTGTAGTGATAAATGGAGTTTCAGTCGAAAATCTTTGTCCTGTCCATTTATTTTTATTATTTGCTCTACCAAAAAGTATTGAGCGCACTCCTACGGAAGGATCTACTCAGAAAATTCTCTCTCTCTCTCTCTCTCGCTCTCTCTCTCTCTCTCTCTCTCTATATATATATATATATATATATATATATATATATATATATTTTAATTCGAGGGTGATCCCTTGAGGGCGACATTGCGGAGTTCTCACAGTCCTGTTGTTTCTTTGTTTGTTTAGATTTGTTTTATTTGTTGTTTTGTTTGTTCGTGCTCTGCACTATGCTTGGCTATGACCGGTCGACCCTACTACAGCTATGAGAGCGCAGTGTTTTTGGAAGTTTAGAACTGAGCACACTCGACTCCTGTCCTGAGCTAACATGCTACGGCAGCTCAATACTAGCTGCACCCGGATAACAATAAGCCCAGGCAGAGACGTGGCAGGCGGGGAGGGGCTGAACGACGACTCCAGTGCTTGGTTAGCAGTAGAAGGTTAGCACTTCTGGTCATACTGCTTGAAAATGTTCAGTCTCTGCGAAACAAGATGGATCAACTTCATGCTCGGATTGCAACACAGTGGGATCTACAGGACTGCTCCATGCTGTGTTTCTGTGAAACATGGCTTGAGGAGAGTACACCTGATGAGGCGATTACACCAGCTGGCTACACGGCCTTCAGGGAGGACCGAAGTGCAGCGGATAGCAACAAGGTCCGCCGCAGATAGCAACAAGGTGCTTTGTTTGGAAAAAAAAAAATGCAGCCATTTTGTTTACCCGCAACTTCAAAGTTCGATGTTCCACATTCTCAGAACAAGATTCAGAGATAATCTACAGTCAGTACACCAGGTTTATTTCACAAAATCCGCCATTCTTCCGCCGCGGGCCTTGTTGCTATCCACTGCGCTTCGGTGCTCCCCGAAGGCTGTGTAGCCGGCTGGTGTAATCGCCTTGTCGGGTGTACGCTTGTCGAGTCATGTTTCACAGAAACGCAGCATGGAGCAGTCCTGTTGATCCCTCTGCGCTGCAATCCGAGCATGAAGCTTGTCCATCTTGTTTCGCAGACACTGAACATTTTCAAGCAGTTTGACCGGAAGTGCTAACCTTCCATTTCTTACCAAGTGCTAACCAAGCGCTGGAGTCGTCGTTCAGCCCCTCCCCGCCTGCCTCATCTCTGCCTGTGCTTATTGTTAGCTGGAGTGCGGCTAGCATTGAGCTACCATAGCATATTAGCTCAGGATAGGAGTTGACCGTGCTCAGTTCTAAACATCCGCTTTCATAGGTCTACACCATAAGGTCACTCGGTCATAGACGAGCATAGTGCAAAAAACAACCAACACACAAAACAAATTTAAAGAAACAATTTGACTCTGAGAACTCGGTGTCGTCGCCCTCTGGGCAGAGCCATCTTGGAGACGTCACATTCAATGTAAAAGGACATGAAGCGTAATAATTCAAGTTTATCCTTTTGGTATCATTTGTTAAACATGCTACATAACATAAAATCTCACACATAAACATGAACTTAGGTAGTGTACTGGAATAATAATTGAAAAAGACTTTAATACTCGTGCTTTAAAACAGTCCAGATGATTATTCCTCTTCAGGCACTTCAGAGGAAACTGTCGTTTCTTCAGGAGAAAGTCTTATTTCTTCAGAAGAGACATCCAACGTCATTACCTTTTCTATCGCTTAGCCAGAGAAGACGCACAGCATTTGAGTGGCATCATAGAGCTTAACTGGTAATTAAAAAAAGGCTCATTGACAACTTGTGCACGAATGAGGAAGGAGGACAGCCATTGGCTGAATTTGAATCACGTGCGAGTTGCTCGGCAGTCTGCAAATACTCAAACCGTGAGTGCAAAGCCGCGAATAGTCAAGGACCTACTGTATCAATCTATTGCTCATAGGATCATAGTTCTGATGAGAACTAGTTGTGCATGATGCAGTTATGCGCATGTTCGTATGATGCTCCACCTTTTAATCTTGCTTTAAAAATTTAACATGCCTGCATTAATGAATAAGGCTTCACAATATGCTCATAAAAGCACTAGATGCAGTTACACTCTTCTAATGTTTGTGTATCTAAGATGTTTAAATAGCTTATCTTGCTTCATGTGCAGTTCTATTTCAGTGTTAATGTTTGTGCCAAAGTTTAAAACACTAAATTTTCACAAGTAGATTTTATCTGATGCTTAGAATTTTTATTTTCATGACTAAAAACAAAGTTTTTAATGTTGATTTCTCTTTTCGAAATAAAGAATAAATCCTGTCAAGAACAGGCTCACTTTTAATTGAAATTTCTTCTTGCAATACACTGGTACCTCACCTTATGAAATTAATCCGTTCTAGAGCCTTATTCTTAACCTGGATGTTTTGTAAGTTGAACCGCATTTTACATGTATGATTCATTTCAAGGCCCCCAATACTACCCCCTAAACCCTTGAAAAATTATAAAAGCATACCTTTTAAGACCTCCTTCTGCTTCAATATCGTACCGATGGTAGATGGGTTTGGCCATATTCCTTTGCGATATCACTCAACTGCATGCCACGAGCACGCTGCTTCTCCTCACTCACACCGGAAATCTCCCGTGTGTGTGTGTTTGTGTGTGTGTGCACGCGCGTGTGTTGACCATGTCTTCTTAGCAGAGTTATCATCTTTATGGAAGATTATGTTTATGGAAGGTTAAAAGCCTGAGTCAAGAAATAAACCATGAAACAACAGTAACCCTGTCCTTTACACACAAAGCATTATGGCTGCTACAGCTCCATAATAGCCAATGGGAGGTAGCTGCGTCATCCCTCCTAGCCAATGGGAGGTCAGTGGGGCGGGATGTTTGAACGCCATTGATGGGAGAGCAGCTCGTGCTTTGTTTGAATGTTCGAATGGCGCGTTTGGCGCGTTTCGTAAAGAGAACTTGTTTCGTATACAGAGACAAATTTTGGAATTTTTTTTTCGTAACTTGGATTTTTCGTTTGCTGGGACTATCGTAAGGTGAGGTATCACTGTATATCGCAATACATGCTAGAAATCGCAATATATTGCAATACATAAAATCTAGGCAATATCCAGCTCGAAAACCAAAGTACCTGTAAACGCTGTGCAGTCTGATAGTTAGATGCATTTACTACTCGCACTACTGTATATCTGTCAAAAGCGTCTTGGATGCGAACCCTCGAACCTGGGACTGTGCTGATGTTTCAGACATAAAGCTGAAACTTTTTTAGCACAGGTTCATTGAGAACAAAAATGCAGACATTAGGAGAATCTCTTCATGACTTACCTCCAGCTGTGTGGTAGCCCCTGCAAGATGTTTATGCTCTGCCTTAGAGTCTGTGAAGATGCTTGACGTCGGCTCCTACTTAATGTACGCGTGTCAGGATTTTAAGACCTGGAAGGCACTTGCTTGGAAAGCATGCAGTACATTTAAAGGTGTGGCGCTGGCCTGAACAACAACCTGAAAATCAACCTCTTTTGATTCACTGTTGAGCCCGTCGTCCACTATGGAGTTAAACGCTGGACCCTGACAATCCAGTAACAATAGCAACTGGATGGCACGTACATGATCTTCTGCATCGCTTCCAGCAAATAGACTGGTCAGAACACGCCACCCTTGATGAAATCTACTTGGTACTACCACCAGTCTCCTCGCAGGCCATGTAAAGAAGGCTGCTCTATACTGGGCACTGCTATTGCACCAAATTCAAGGTAGTAGCTCTACTCTCACTTTGGAGCCCTAAGCCAGCTATTAGTGCGATCGAGAACACTTGCATTTCTTGCAACAGTATCCAAAGACTGTGGAACATCTCGGCAACACCGGCCTTCAGCAATGGCTGGCCGAGATATGTGGTGGTAAGTGGTGCTTGACATCTCTACTGGGGCCAAATCATTATGATGATGATGAGCCTGCAGAGTTTATGGTGATACTTAGTGGCTCATGTAGGTTAATAACCATCATCAATAAAAATATGTTTGTGCATTATTGGTCATAGGTTACATTTATGCTGTCTTTGTATCACACATTTTTTACAATCTTTTCAAATTCCTGTGTGTAAGCGTCTGATTTGTTTGCTCCATTAGGGAATTAGAATGTTTAAGCACGTTGTGTGTGTGTGAGTTGCTGTTTTGCTTTTCCACTTGGATGTGTGTACCATGTGGTTTTGGCTCGTCTTGCTTTCTTACATAACAAAATGAATAGTAAGCAAGTTGAAACCACAGGTACATTCGGATGTGAGTGACATACTCTGGTAAAAACATTCACATAGGTAGAACCACCAGTGCTTTCTTTGACAGAATACCTGAATCTAATGCTCGTAGTCTTTTTTTTTTTTTTTTCCTCTGTAAGCAACTGGTCTAGAACCCTAATCAGCTGACTAGATATGTCGATCTGCTTAGAATGGGGTGAGAGGAGTGTCTAAGACCTGGTTGGTAGGTGCTAGGTGTTGGTGGATTTTGAGACAACTGGGTAAGTAAACAAAGGTGAGATGAAGCATGCTGATGGATCAGGTTATTGGTTCTATTTGGCTGCTCGTCATAGCTCACATTCCCTGTCTTTGCAGGTCATTAGGATATTCAGATGTAAGCTTTCCTGAAGCGCCCCCCCCCCCCCACACACACACACACTTTCATGTGCACCTTTTACTATTTCTGCATGTGTGTGAAGTCAGCGATTCCACAAACTCTTCCACATCATGTTGAGTCACACTAATTAACTGTGTTACAGCAGGAACTGAAGACAAAGCAAACAGCTCTTGAGAAATTGATCCCGGCTAGACTCACATGGACCTACTGTACAGGTCACAGCTTTATTAAGGCTTGACTTAGAGCGCCCTCATGTGACTGAATCACTGAACTGAAACGGTGTCGGTGCTGGTTTGCCATCTGATGGAAGATGATGAATTGCAGCTAATGTACAGGTCAGAAGAATAGACTTAGACTAGATTAAGGCCCAACTGAGGCAGCCTCAGGAAGGGATTTTTGCTGATTTGAAGTCATCCTACTGCAAAACTACCACCACATTCAAATTGTCTAAGAACAAACTTTACACCCTCTACATCACAGTGACGAGCATTGAGAAGAGGCAGAACCTCCCCTGTCAATCTTGAAAATAAAAAGAGTTAATCATAAAATATAATAAATGTTAGGGCAGTGGTGGCCTCGTTGTAAGGTGCTGGATCACTGATCCTAAGTTTGGGGGTTCAAGCCCTACTCTCAACAGGTTGTCTTTGTCCCCCAGTGCAGGTAACTGGGTTATCGAAGGACGGCCACGTCTCTCACTGTCTATGGTGTGAGGAATGTAAAAGAACCATTGCTGACTTTCGACAAGAGTACCTGCATCGCCGTCAGCATATTCCTGCCCTGCGATGGCCTGGCGAACTGTCCAGGGTGTACTCTGCCCTTGGCTGGGATGGGCACCAGCCTCCCCGTAACCCTGATTAGGATTAAGCAGTTACAGAAAATGAATGAGCGAATGTACAGTAGGCCCTCGACATTCGCGGGGGTTCGGTTCCAAGCCCTCCCGCGAATCGAGATAATCTGCGAGTTCTGTACCCGGAAGTAAAGCCCCATGTATCACGTCACATGCGCGAATGAGCAGCCGGAAGTAAAATACGCTGTATCTATTACATACGCTAAAATATGCTTCTTAAACACATTCTATAGACAGTCTTACTCATTAATACAGTATTAATGTAGTAAAATGTAGTAATGATTTATAAAAACTTTTCCATTGTACCTCTTATTTTTATTGATGATAAAATATAAACATTATACAGCATATACTGTTGTAAAGCACTCGTTTTAAAGTCTTTTTCAATTATTATTCCAGTACAGTACCTAAGTTAATTCTGAGAATGTTTGTGTGTGAGATTTTATGTTCTGTAGCATGTTTAACAAATGATACCAAAGGGATAAACTTTATTACGCTTCATGTCCTTTTACATTGAACTTGGAGTGACGTTTCCAAGATGGTGCTGCCTAGAGGGCGACGTCGCGGAGCTCTCAGAGTCAAATTGTTTCTTTGTTCGTTTTAATTTGTTTTATTTGTTTGTTCATGTTTTGCACTATGATCGTCTATGATTGGTCGATCCTACTACAGCAATGAGCAGCTTCAGCTTCGGGCAACTACGCACGCAACAACTTCTATCTTGAGCTGTATGGGAGCTCAATGCTAACCGCACTTCGGCTAGCAATAAGCCCAGGGGGAGTTCTCAGAGGCTTGGTTAGCACTTCCAGCCATACTGCTTGAAAATGTTCAGTCCCTGCGAAACAAGATGGACGAGCTTCATGCTCAGATTGCAGCGCAGTGGGATCTACAGGACTGTGTTTCTGTGAAACATGGCTCGAGGCGATTGCACCAGCCGGCTACACGGCCTTCATCCCCTGCAATCCCAAGCGCCGGAGTCGTTGTTCGGCCCCTTCCTGCCTGGGCTTCGTGTCGGCTGGGGTGCGGCTCACATTGATAAGATAAGATACAGCTTTATTAATCTCACAATGGAGAAATTCACTGTTACAGGTTACTGTTACTCTGCTAGCCACAGCCCGGCTAACCAGTCCAATTGAACATGCTTAGTTACACACGCCCAAAGATATTCCGATCTTATAGCTGTAGTAGAGTCGACCGGTCGTAGACGAGCATGGTGCAAAACATGAACAAACAAAACAAATTAAAACGAACTAAGAAACAATTTGACAATCCAGAGACGTCACTCCAAGTTCAATGTAAAAGGATATGAAGCGTAATAAAGTTTTTCTTTTTGGTATCGTTTGTTAAACATGCTACAGAACATAAAATCTCACACATAAACATGAACTTGGGTTCTGTCCTGGAATAATAATTGAAAAAGATTTTAATACAACAGTTCAGAGAAAACCGTCGTTTCTCAGGAGAAAGTCTTATTTCTTTAAAAGAGACATCCAGCGTTTCCTATTGTTTAGCCAGAGAAGACGCACAGCGTTTGAGTGGTGTCATAGAGCTTAACTGGTAATTAAAACACACACAAAAAAAGAGGCTCATTGACAACTTGTGCGCAAATGAGGGAAAAGGGGCGGTACATGAGCTCAGCCAATCAGGAGAAAGGAGGACAGCCATTGACTGAATTTGAATCACGTGCCGGTTGCTCGGCGGGCAGCGAATACTAAAACCGTGGGTGCAAAACCATGAATAGTCAAGGGCCTACTCTATTTCAATTTTATTTTGTATTTTGAAACAGAAAGAAGTAAAACACTGAATTATAATCATGAAATTGGATGGTTCGCACTGTGAAAGCTCCCTCTGCTGACTGAAGAGTGCTAGTTTTTGGAAATGTTGAGGAATTTAGATATGCAGACGCTCCCCGACTTACATTTTTAATTGGTACCGGACGGCCAAACGTAAGTTGAAAGTGAACGTAAGTTGTTACAGTGACGTATAACGTGTGACATATGACGCTCATACTGTATTATACATCCATAAATACCATTACCGTATCCCATAAAACACCCCTAAATCAATTATTATAAACATAACGTGGTAAAATCATATCAAATATATCAACAATCAAATAAATTAAATCTAAGCAAAATAATTTCAAATTGATAAATTTTAATCAAATTCACTCATCAAATATGAAATACAGGATCAAATATAACCTTTAACATGCTCTGTGATGCGATCTTTCTGCTTGTAAATTGTTCCGATGGTCGGCGGATGGTCACCTGACATGAAGCTGAGCTGACTCACTTTACATGAAGCTTAAAACAGCCAATCAACGCTTACAATATGTGAGGCGCTCAATACTGAAAGTAGTGCACTTGCTGAAAGTAGCTTACTTGCTTGAAACAAAGCGCGGGTTATGCGGATTTCCAGCTTTCAAGTGAGCAAGGGCTTCGTTGAACTCGTTTAGTACTCAGCCTGCACTGATGTGAATCACCAGCAAAGCAGAGAGTTCTCTCTTTCCTGGATTCGGGTTTTGATATTTTACAACTCCCTTTTCTTCACTGAGTATGCATGGTAGATTGCGTCGATCCGAGCAGATGGTTAATTCAGCTCTGTGTCTGAGACTTGCACCCATGCAATAGTGTACTAATGTAGCAGTCGTTTTTTTTTTTGTTTTTGTTTTTTTCAAAAAAACTGTATATTTAAATAATTTGGTGGCTGTTTTATTTCCACATGCATTTTGTTTGTTGTACGTTATTTTTGAAAAAAGACTTGCATGCTCAAGCAGACTTCAAATTTCTTTAACGTTTGCCATTATGTCACAGTGAACCGCATTTCATCATGATCATCATCATTATGCTCCACTTAATCACGGGGGCTGCAGCCGACATGATGATGTTCAGACGTCCCTCTCCCCAACCACAGCTCTTCGAGGTGACACAGGGGCGTTCCGAGACCAGGCGAGAGACATAATCCCTCCAGTGTGTTCTAATTCGACCCCTGGGTCTCTTCCTGGTTGCACATGCCCTAAACACTACTCCAGGAAAGCGTTTGGGAGGCATTCTAACCAGATTCCCGAGCAACCTCTGCTGCTTCCTCTCAATGCGGAGGAACAGCGATTCTACTCCGAGCACCTCCTGGATGGCTGAGCTTCATACTCTATCTTTCAGTGTAACTAAATATAACTCTAAATCTGACTGCTATCGCAGATACAAGCGACCCCACGTAATGTCTGTCGAAATTTTTTGTTTGTAGGTAGATAGCTGAATTGCAGTGTTTGTGAGGGTTCGTGTTTTTCTTCTCAGTGTGCTCTGCAGTTTTGAAATGACTGATAGGAAGTGCCAGGCCCTTGCATCATTTCCTCTGTCTCCACCTCGCAGCACTTTTGCATTTGTGTTTTCCTCTTTATTTGGTTTGATGCACTCTGACCCACTCCAGCCTGTAGCACTCGTTGCCCACACATCCGCTGGCCTCATGAACTCTCGGTGGATGTCCACAGAGTAGATACAGTGTGTATCGATAAGTAGCTGAGGAAAAGGAGCAGCTGTTACCGAGAGAGTGGAGTCGAACCGAGCAAAGCGTCATCATTCTACATTTTGCATTCTTGGGGGTGGGGAGTAAGAAACGACAGTTGGAGCAGTGATGGTGGTGGGATCTATGTTTAGCTTATCATGACCCTCTCGTACTGCGACAGCTGTCCCTCCTCTTCGTTTCGTCATGCAGTGTCGGGAATAGAGGAGTCCAGTCAACCTCTGAGGGACCTGAACGCACCGGATCACACCTCTCACTCTGTGCCGGCTTCTTTGAGTTGAAATTGTATTCTGGACCTTTCTGAAATACGGAACTTAGGAGATCCACACTGGCGCAGAGGAACCAGTCCAAAGTTACTGAGGTATGGTGGTGAATAGAGGTCAGGCTTTGATTTGTGGATGTTATAGATCGCAGAGCTGTTTAACGAGACTGTGGGCTCAGTACGCAGGCTCGGGTCGAGGCCTATTGAAGTCAAGCGAACTATTTTTAGGCTTTAGAGCAGCAGGCCAGCGGAGTATCTAACTTGAGCCTCTTTAGCAATTTGGTCAAGCTCTGAAGTGTCAGTGGGGTGATACAAGTTTGGAGGGTTTTGGTGATGAATGTTTGGTTGGGTTTTTTCTCGCTGCTCTGTGGGCTCCAGCAATAAAATATCATTTCCTCAAATTGATTTTTAACGCCAATGCTTCTTTCTTTTCTTCTCAAGGAATATATTATACTTAACTAGAAATAACCATACAGTGTTCTTGTGCTGTTTTCTTCGAGTTTAACCCATATCCGCTCTGTAGTGTGAAAGGTGTAAAGCTCGATCTGTGACGGGCTCATCCTCTCCATGCTCTGCATGAAAGCTGCACTTCACTGTTCTGAGAGTGAAGGAAACTTTCAGTAGTGCAGTGTCTCCAAAGGGTTTCCTGTGATGGAAAGTTGAAGTTCTCCTGCAGATAGTTGTGTGTTCATGTTCTGTGGTTGGTGTGAAAGAGTAAAGTGGTGTTTTCGTAAACACTGGGCTCCTGGTGCAGTCAGGAGATTTTGTCTGCGGTTTAAATGTACAGCTGATGTGAAACTTCCAGGAGGTTGTGCAGCTAACACGGTTTTTGTAATGGGTTGAAGGGGTGTTTTGGGTCAGTCCATAGATTTTATCATTCTTACTTTAGTTTGATTTGGTTTATCACTTCACATCACCTCTGTTTGGATCACTGCTTTATTATATGCTGTGTGTTATATCTGTGTTAAGGACCTGTTAATTAATGTGGAGTCAGTACAACCATGAATATTAACAACGTAATTATAGTTGGTGTGTAACTGGTTTGAATTGTGATTAGAAATCTGGGAAAATTGTTGATGCGGCGAAATTCAGACAATTCGGCTTAAAAAATGTAAAGTTTTGAAAAAAAATGAGTACACTCTGAGACTTCACAGAAACCAAAATATGTTAAACTTAAATGATGTGAAAATGTTTCTCTTTATTTCTTAATTTTGATTAAATGCCACAGTGTGTAAAAAGGCACTGTAATAAACATGGTGATAGAAACCGTCTGCTTGTGTAAGAGATTTAAAACCACGTTTGCTGTGATTTCTTGACACGGTTCACTATAGTCTCATTGTTCAGATAGCGACTGGTCACCATCCTATCTGTCAGAACATCCAGTACGTACCACCGCTGCATGTCAGAATGGAAACTGAAAACAAATTTCCACATTTTCACAACTTTTGTTTATTACTTTGTTTTTGTTTTTTGTTTTTTTTTGTTTTTTTACTGAAGCCCAAATTCTAAAACCTTTCTTGTGCTTAACAAATTGAGTTTCCATCAGTGTATATGACGGAAAATTTCAGAAGTACTTACGTGAAGGTTTTCTCTCGTCCATCACTCATGTGGTTATAGTTCCACTGTGTGTAGACGCTCTGTACTTGATTATCTAATACTTTTGATTATGTGTTTGAGTAATTTCCTTATTAAGGTCATACACAAGTATACTGTATGGCAGTGCTGGAGATGGAGCTCCCAAAAAAAGGTTGTGCTCTCACCTCACTTTACATAGATAAGCACATCAAGAACTCTTTATTTAGAAGGTGTGTGTGTGTGTGTGTGTGTGTGTGTATATATATAAAGCCTGTCAGTCTTGAGGCACATAATTAACCCAGTTTTAATTATTAAACAGTTGTGCTGTGGGCATTGTAACAGATGTTCCAGATGTATGTTTGCAAAAGGAATCATAAAATACACATGATGTAATGTGCAGACATACCTGTAATCTAGTTTGTTTATATATGGCAAGCTATTGCAGTGTCTTGTGCAGGTCTGAAAGCTGTAATGCTAAGCCTGTATAATTTGAGAACCAGCCAGACAGACAGTTTGTGGAGATCAGAAATGATTTTTTTTTTTGGTCAAGCAGACAGGTCCAGAGTTTCAGCCTCGATTACATATGTTTACAGATGTTAAATATACTCAAGGATTGTATCGGCTTTTAGTAACACCAGTGTACTTGTGGTTGGGCTTATTATATTTAAATAACACACACTGATTGGTGCGAAGCGGAAGGTCATGACCACCCTGAAGGTTATTTTCATGAACGGCACATTCCATAATGTGTTATGTTTATACCGCAGTAATTTGCCAATTCCAAAATCTGGTGTGTTAATCAATAACATGTCACACGTTATAGGTGTTTAGTTTTACAGGAATGTTGTAAAGCATCGATTAGACATGTTCCTATTTATGTCGTCACATATGGCGTCAGGTTCAATGTTTACAACCGTTTTGTTCTTTTAGCCGTCGATCACCGAGTACTGGAGTTCAGAGATTTTTCAGCTGTAAGGCTGTTTATATTCAAACTGGGAATCCAAAACCCCAAATAACCCAACAAAATTACATTTACACACATCACATGATTGGTTTGTTTACTGTTGCATTTCTCTCTTTTGTGTCAAACAAATGAAATGTTTACCACGAGTTCAGGTTAGATGATTGACTTGGATTTGCTTGAGAAAATAATATATCCCAGTACACTTTGAAGGGTCTTCTTCTTTTCCTTTCAGCTGTTCCCTTTTTTCCGGGGTCACCACAGCGAACCATTTGCCTCCATCTTCATAGAAGTCATATTAATGATTTGCACATTTGATTTGGCATAGGTTTTTACGCCGGATGCCCTTCTTGACACAACCCTTTAGCAAGTGGCAGAAACACGCTGACGGCTATGCAGCTACTCTTGACGAAAGTCAACAATGGTTGTTTTACATGAACCTCGCACCATAGACAGTGAGAGACATGGCCGGCCTTTGATAACCCAGTTAGCTGCACTGGGGGACAATGACAACATTGTGGAGAGTGGGACTCGAACCCCCAACCTGAGGATCAACGACCCAGCACTTTCACCTGCTATTCCATTCTGGTAGTGAAGCAAACTTGTATTGGCTGGGCTGTGTCACTGCCCCATGTAGCATAGCACATTATTGTGTGATAGAACATGGCTGGGCCAAGAAGCCCTGACCATGATGCAGGAATTGAATTTGATCAAATGGTTTTATTTTAATATATTGCTCCTGCAGTCCACACACCACTTTAATCATTGTTCATGTGCTTGAATCCCCTCGGTGTCAAAGCTCTCATTCTGATGGTGAGATGGATTACTTTGAGGATTTCAGCCCACCCTTGTACTTAACTCCAAGTGTGTTACACTACTCTGAGCCATTCCTCATACCTGGTGGGTAGCTGTCATGTGATGGGGGCAGGTGTCTGTCTGTCCTCCTTTCGGCTTTTTTTCCCTTTTACTCAGGAGTCGCCACAGCGAATCATCTGATTCGCACGTTTGATTTGGCAGAGGTTTTTTTTTACGTCGGATGCCCTTCCTGTCACAACCCTTTTTAGCAAGGGACAGAAACACGCTGACGACTTTGCAGCCTACTCTTACGCTGACGACTTTGCAGCCTACTCTTTACGAAAGTCAGCAATGGTTCTTTTACATGCCTCTCACCATAGACAGTGAGAGACATGGCCCGCCTTTGATAACCCAGTTAGCTGCACTGGGGGGACAGTGACAACCTTGTAGATAGTGGGACTCGAACCCCCAACCTTTGGATCAGCGATCCAGTGCCC
>CM045747.1:24843081-24953081 GCA_024760905.1 Plotosus lineatus | reverse complement strand
AGCGCTTCAGAAGCCCTGAGTCCCGTCCAGATTTACAGAGTCGTGAGCCTGTCCTCAATGGGGATAGCAAGAACAACAGTCCTTTATTTAGCAACCCCACAACCACAGTTAGTGCCCACCATCCACAGGTGACCGAAGATCCAAATGGTGTTACCCAAAAGAAGGTGGTGAAGAGATTGGTGAGGAGAGTAGAACCCGTCAATGCTGCTTCTTCTACCACCTCATATCTTTCTCAGACTGAGCCTCCAAAATCCTCTTCCGAACCACCCAAATCCTCAACAAAGCCTGCCATGCCACCATCAGCCCCTGAGCAATCTAAATCTATGCCTGCATCTGTGCCAAAGGTCGCAAAGATGCCCATGTTCTCTTTTAAACATGATGTCATAAAGAAAGAGGAGAAAGACGTAATCTCCACAGGACTTGCCAGCCTCATGACCCGAGGCAGGACAAGAGATGTGCGACCTCGTCCCTGTACGGAGGTATCCGGAGGAAAACAGGAAAACAAAAAGGAAGAGAACACTGAGAGCAAGGATAGCTCAACAGCAATAGGGAAGAGTGTGCAGAAACCAGAAGCCAGTCAGAGTTCTAACTCAAAACCAAAGGAGAAGCCTTTGGCATCTTCTCCTACCTCTCCGACTTCATCGTCTCCAGCTAAGTCTCCTGTCAGTCCACCTTCTGGTTTCATCCCAGCTCCCAGGAGAGTACCTGTGCCAAAGCCTTCTTCCGTGGTTCCTCGGGCTGATTTTATTCCAAAGGCAACTGAAGTCCTTAAATCCTTTTCAGTTTATGCTCCACCAACATCCATTCCAGACCCTAAACCTGTCTCCATTGTGCTTAAGCCAGTGTCTATAACTTCTAAAGTACCTCCAGTTCATACTCCAGTCAAATCCGACAGTAACTCGTGCCCTGAGCGAGGAGCCACTTCATGTGGGTTAATGCCCGAACCACTGATTACAAAGAGCCTAAAGGTACTGACTGGTTACATTTCTAGTGCATGAAATACTTGAGTCATATTGGACTCTTGGTGAGAATTCAGCCAACTAAACTTGCATGTTTGTGTCAAGTTTTCAGGGAAACATTTCTATTACTGTGTGATTTGTGATTGTCGTGGTTTTAACATTCCTTACTTTGTATGCTAATTTTGAGATAATTCTGACGAAATTCTGGATTTGGACATTTTTAAAAATGTTTTTGTAAACATTGCTTGGTGGAGGTTTGCATTCTGAGTGCTTTTCCTGCTTGGTATTATGAGGCTTCAAGTTGAAAATTTCAAATTTTGATTCGTGTCTCAGCAGTCAGTGGTAGAATGCTTGGACGATATGTATGAAATGATCTCGAATAAGCAGAAAAACTGTTTTAGATTTTGGTTCAGGTAAGGTCAAATGTTGAACATTTGATGAACTGAGACTGATTGTTTTTATGATTGTGGTGTGGCAACAATGCACACAGCGGTCTTTAGATTTTTAAAGTTTCATCTCAAAATTTTTACACCTCTGTTCTGCAGTCCAGTATAAACCCAAAAAACTGTGGTGGTCTCTTTAATTGGTGAAAAGTGCTTGTGTGTTACAAAATAGTTGTCACATCAGCTGTCAAAATACATGTTAAATTCTTCCACTTCTCTGCTTGTTATGGGTTTTTTCTTTTTCTTTTTTAATTCGGATGTATTTCCTTAGTAGAATTGGATGAGCATCCCTGTTTGGGTTGATCTGGTGTGTTTTAGTTTCACCTCTGTAGCAAAAGGGTGTATGGCCCTGTTTTCATGGGAAGGCTCTGAAACTGTATGAACTCGGCAGAATGAGAGTGTGAGCCTTAGCATGTGATTAGTGATACTTACACAATTTGTCCATGGGGAGGAAAGAGAGGGGGAATCTGCCCAGTGCAAACAGTTGCTGTGTTGGTCGTGGTCAGTGTGAAGCATTTTGTTGTAAATTATTGAACTCAATGTGTTGTATTGCATGTTGAATCGTCAATGTTTTGTTTGTTTCATTTTTATCACATTTAATGGAACACGAATGCAGGGAAATATGGAAAATCGTTGACTTTCTGCACATACTGCACATACGAGTGTTTTTATGTACTGTGTGTATATGCATTATATTCAAAGGTGAAGACAGTATCGCATCTGTTGTTGACCCAAACTGGAAAATCTTTTAGTGGCACTATTTCTAAAGTCTTTCAACCTGTGATCCAAAACTGTGTGTGTGTGTGTGTGTGTGTGTGTGTGTGTGTGTGTGCAAACTCAACTTTGAAGCACTTCATTCTTCACTTTGACACGTTGCAGTGAATAAATTAAAAATCTTAGACACACCTAACACATCTCTGCCATGTCTATGGTAGGCTATGTTGACCTCATCCACACAACAACTTAGATACCGTGTGACTGCACATTGTAGCAAAAAAAAAAAAAAAAAAAAAATTAAGTTAATTTATCTTTCGGGGGTCTCACTTGTAGGAGAGCCCGACACCGAGCTCTACAGAAGCAGCTCAAAGACGACTGGAGCAGATCTTCTTTTCTTCTGTAATTATTGTCGTCTTTTTTCTGTTTGAGTGTTTTTCCTAATTTTCCTTTATTTTCAGTGTACAGTAATTCTTTCCCCCTGCCCTGGATCAGAGCCTATTTGATTTTTTTCTGTTCTTTAAACTAAAACACTTCACTGTTTTTCACTTTGACACTAAGGATGGGTGATTTAGCAACGATATTACATCATGATACTTGTTAATTCTGTGATACATGCTTGATATTAAAATATAAGAAACAAATGTTGGATTAAAAGAAAATCTTAAATAAATCAACATCCTTTTTTTAAAACACCCCCCCCCCCACCAAAAAAACAAAAACAAAAAAAAAACAACCAAAATACAGACGCTCCCCAACTTACGAACATTCGTTTTACAAACATCCGGAGATATGAACAGTGCTGTTGGAGGACAAAAGTGAAAGTGAGAGGGAGATGAAATTGAAGAACAAATAGAAATACAAATGGAGTAAAATCTATCGAAATATATATCATAAATATAAGTATTTAATATGATTAAACATCATCCTGAGGTACACTTAATACTCGGCTCCGGCAGAGGGGCGTGGCTGAGACACACGCTTTATACCAGAGGTCCGGGCAGAGAAGCAGAACTGATCAGTTCAATTGTCCAGTTGTAGTGTTGCCTGTGTATATGTGTGTGTGTGAGTGTGTGTGTGTGTGTGTGTGTGTGTGAGAGAGAGACACCGTGCAGTCAGTTATGTAATAACTCAGAGAGAGAGAGACTGTACACAGTACAAACTCATAGGTTACTTATACAAGGTTTAAAAATACGTTCCCCTCTGAAGAATGCCCTGTAACGACTTACGGACAAATTCATCTTACGAATGGCCGTGTGGAACCTAACTCGTTCATAAGTTGGGGAGCGTCTGTAATTAGTTTTTATTAAATGTTTGAAAAAATACAATGATGTCTGGGATCTCCCAGAATATCGATATTGTGTTGCCCATCCCTGCCTGCAGTTAATGTTTTCTAGGTTAAATGTCCATGTAAACTCAAACTCTTTCATTAATCCCAGGTTTACACTGGGGCCACCATGTCCACGATCCCCTTGATTCAAAAAAAGTATGGAGCTCCAATAATTTATGATCACGGTTGGAGCACGATTGTTGTTTAAATAGGAGAGAGTTTGCATCCAAGAGATAAAACTTGAAGGAATCCCGTTTCCAAGTTCTCTGCGGTCGCGGAGCATGGTGTGTTAAGCGCTACTACGTGTCCTACGACCTATCACAATTGGTGTCTAATCATAATAATTATCACGGTTTCACCAAGTTCCTTCAAGATCTCCATGATATGAATCCATGATCCCTCACGCTCATGGAGATTTCGGACATCGTTGCCCCAGTGCCAATCCTAGCTAAGACAGTTGTCAGATTTTAACACGAATTGTGACATTGGAAAAATGTCTCTCGGTATACTTTTGCTTTTCTCACTCAAATTTCACGTACAGCTTGTTTCTCATTACTTAACTGCGTGCTTCTCTGTCTCACACCATTGCATTTCTGGAATCACACCAGCATGTCAGTGCCTCCTTTTCTCTGGAGTTATTTCATGTTCATCATTCATTTCCTTGTCTGTCCTCACCTCTTCCTGTTTTCTCATTCTTCCTTCTATTTTTCATCCGCTGCTGTGGCTGCGGTGCTTGATGTTGCTGATTGGCTGGCTACTTTAGCTGGAGCCTGTGTCGAGTGCATCTGTGACCGCATCCACTCAGGTCCAGAGCCAGCCCGAGAAATCGGCCTCGTCTGTCAGCCTCGCAGCAGTGTGTTCACATGTGGTCTGCTTCAGTGTAAGCCTCTGATCCATGCCCTCTCCATTTTATCTGTGCCACTAATCACTTGTTTTTTTTTTTTTTTTTTTTTTTTTTTTTTATAACTTTGTTTATCAATGAGTGCTTGTATCAACCTTGTTTATTTTAATTGAGCCAGTTCTCTCTGTGATACAGGACCCTTATGACTTTCATTACCTCCTTAACTACCTGTTGCATGATGGCTACAAACGAGCTTCTTCAGCATGAAGCATGAAACAGTTATGATTTGATGAGACAGTGTGATGTCAGTTGGTTGGTGTTTGGAAGTGATTTGCACAGTGTTGCTATTTATGAATCTCACCTGCTGTTGTCGTGTTGCACCTTCATGTTTCTAATGTTCATACCACTGAGTATTAGTATACTGAGTGTTAGGCTGGTAATCCATTTTATTCAATGGGTTAAGCTCAAGATAGCGAATGGTATTAACAACAATGTCGATCATCTTGCTTGTTCTTTTATACAATGCTGTTTGTAATAATTAGTTTTTTTTATCCCCCTCAAAGCTTAACTGGTACTGTGTGCTCTGTCGCTTCTTCCCAGCATCTCTGCTATAATAGTGTGATAAAATATAAAATGTTTCATATCTGTGTTGAACAGCATAGCACATAGAAATATAAACGTAGAGAGTGTGCTGGTGTGTGACGGTATATTTTCCTCCTTCTGGTCGCTTGCGGTGTCACAGGCACAGGTGGAAGAGGATCCCGTGACCATCCTACAGGTGGCCCACGCTGCTTCTGCCCAACCGAAGGTCTGCACTCTGCTCTGTGTGTGTGTATGATATAGCGACACATGCTCTTGCCACTTGACTACCACGTCAAGAGTGCCACATGTGCTATTTGTTTGGATTGCTGTGAGCTCTCACACTACCCTGTACAACAACAACACAACCCCCGCAGTGCCAGTGACCCAGTAACATAATAAACTACAAACTGTCTGAAAAGTGACAACCAGATAAAATATTTGACTGATTTGGGCCTTCTGTTACTGTGCATCTGGGTGTGTTGTTGTCCCTGTTTACTTTTACTTTACACTGGGGGTGGCGGGGGGTGGTGGGGTTGGGGCTTCGAGGAGGAGGCACATCAAACTGGAAGGACACGTGGTGATTTTTATTTGTGTCCGGGTGATCAGAGCTTATTTATGTGAGCTTTTGTGTGCTTTCAGGAGGTCCATAACTAGAAGGCCGAGCAGAAAGAACTATGTGTGTTTGTGTCTGTTTGCCTCTCTGTGTGTGTGTGCATGTGTGTGTGTCCACTGGGTGAAATAAAATTGAGAATCAATAAGAAAATGAAGTAAAATAAAATTAATCTTTGAGTTGTAGCAAGGCTGTCTCTCTGCACACACAGCTCTGTGCTGCTCAGCTCTCTCTCTCTCTCTCTCTCTCTCTCTCTCTCTCTGGTAATGGATTGTATGAAAGCACATAATTAAGCTGGAGATAATCAGGCACGGGTACGAATCATCACACCTTTACCTGCATGTTTGGCCCGGCTCCTCTCTATCTGCAGCTCATTCTTGGTCACGCCCCCACTGTCAGAATCACCAGGTGAAAAATGCAAGATTTTACTCACAGATCAGTTTCAGATTGATTTTCACCTGTAAATATTTACATGAGGGTTAAAAGTGAATATGAATGAAGTTTTATATTATTGTTTCTTGTTGTGTGATATTTTGATGTGAATTTGTACTGGCACTTGACCCCACCCTGCTTTCTGATCCTGCTTGTTACCTAAACACCAGCCTTATTCAGAAGCCCCTCTGCACCCATGCAGTGTTGAAGTTGGCCTTTCATGCTGAGCTAAAATTTTCAAAACGCACCAAAAGACAGCTTCTGTCGTCGGTTCTGTGGTAGTTATTCTCCAGTGCATGCACCATGGATCGCTTCAGAATGGGTCTGGTCATTAGTCCTTGAAACCAATCATGATGAAGTGTAACGAGCGTGTTATTATTTTTTTTGTCCAGGTGAAGACTGAGGAGCAGATTGCTGCAGAGCAGGCATGGTACGGCTCCGAGAAAGTGTGGCTGGTCCACAAGGATGGATTCTCTTTAGGTGAATTCTACTTCCACACACCAGCCTTGTGCATCACAATGCTCTTCAAAGTGTTTTCTATTAATAACACTTAGCTTATTGCACCTGCGTGTTCACAAGCCACAGAAGCACAATTTGTCATGCTGGCTGGGTGGGAGGGAGGACATACTTTCTTCTGTCGATCCATGTATGTGGAAGAGGGTAGATAGCGCCTTCCCATGTGTATCATGCTGAACTGTGATGCAGCATTACCAGAGGTTTGAAATGGTGTGATTGGTATGTTATGGTTGGCAAATGCATGCTTCTCTATCCACAGTTTTGAACATAAAAGTCTCTGAAAAAATATTTGTCATGTAAATGGATTTAATTTAACTAAACTATCAGCAATGAAGAATGTGCCACAAAAGGAGCAAAATTAATTTCTCTCTGTATTGTGAAGACTTGGTTTTTTATTTTAATTTTTTAAATGCACAGTATTTAACTAGAACATTACCATGTGTCAGATGGCAGTTATGATGTATACTTTTACACAGTACTGTTTGTCTTACTGGGATTTTTTTATTAGACTGAACATTTATTTACCTTTGTACTTAAAAGTGGTTATTTAAAAATAAAAAAATAAAAAACTATTACAGACTTAAGTATAGTTAACCCTTTAATGCTCAGCAGGACCATATGGTTCTCTTTCAAAAAATGCTAATAACTACGAGACACATTCTATACTTGTTGTGGTGTCGCCTGATGCAACACAGCTTGATCCCACTTGCCTCAGTCATCTGTGAGATAACCTTGAGTGTGCAGTATTGTGTTGTTCACGAATTTGAGAGTGTTATTATTTTTCTTATGTTATTAATATTAGTGGTACAGTGGTACCTCACCTTACAAAAGACCCAATGAATGAAAAATCCAGGTTATGAAATGCGTCTCTGGATACGAAACAAATTCACGTTACGAAACGTTCCATCTCAAAAATTCAAACAATGCGTGAGTTGCTGCCCCGCTGGCCTCCCATTAGCTAGGAGGGAACTGTATCTCCGTAATACCCATGATGCTTTTCGTGTGCCTCCGACCCATTGTTCGTCACAGGGTTCTAACACACGAAAAGGACAGAGTTACTGTTGTTTCGTGAGTTTTTCGAGTGTGCTCATTGGAAATTTATTTTTTGGCTCAAGGCTTTTAACCTTGCATGAACATTCATAAGATTATAACTCTGCTAAGAAGACATGGTCAACACACACGCACACACATACACGTGTGATTCCCGGTGAAAGTGATTATTCCCGGTGCGAGTGAAAAGAAGAAGAGGGCTCGTGGCATGTGGTTTAGTGATATCGCAAAGGAATATGGCCAAACCTGTCTACCATTGGTACAATATTGAAGCAGAAGGAGGCCTTAAAAGGTATACTTTTATCATTTTCAAGGGTTTAGGGGGTAGTACTGAGGGCCTTGGAACGAATCACGCGTTTTACATGTAAAATGCAGTTCAATTTACGAAAAAATCAGGTTACTAAACAACAACTGGAACGGATTAATTTCGTAAGGTGAGATACCACTGTATTATAATTTTGTTGAAAGAAATGTGTTCGGAGGGTTTCCTTTGGACTTTTTGATAAGGAAAAACTCGTGATAATTTTTTTTAATTGCAAAAAATAATCCAGGCCTTTTAGGGATAAATCGTAAACCTCGACTCTGTTCGCTTTTAATGTCAAAGACCTTTTCAGTTTTTTTTGATGTGTTAATTCATCACTGCTGTGGTTAAGATTGTTTGTGATTTGGTTGTTTGATTTCTTCTGTCTACTATAGCCACTTTGTTGAAGACGGAGGCGGGCAGCCTGCCAGAGGGGAAGGTGAAGGTCAAACTGGAACATGATGGGACAGTACTGGATGTGGACGAGGATGATGTGGAGAAGGTCAGGCTGTGAGCAGGTTTCTGTGTTATTCTTTAATGGCACTCTATGGCTCAAAAGTGTGTCTTAAAACAGGAACTTTGTTGGGATTCATTCATTATTCATTATATATGAGGCACAGGAGATGGTAGACAGCTTGTACATACATACACACACACACACACACACACACACACACACACACACACACACACACATAGAGAGAAAAAGAGCTGCTTTGATTAAATGTCAGCATTAGATTATTTTGTCAGGACAGTAACTCATCCTTCTTTAAGTTAAATGTGACTTTTAGCCTGGCAGAGTTATGTATTCTCACACCGCTTATTTGCTGATTCACTTAATCCTTCTTTTCTGGTTGATGGGAGACTGGAGTTTATCACAGCCGACATGGGACGAAGGCAGACGAAGGCACCTTAACAAAGCTCACAAGACTATCGTGGTTCAAGGTGCACACAAGGATTTACGCTCGTATCCACAGCCAGTTCATCATATTTACATGTCTTTGAACTGTAAGAGGAAACCAGAGGACCGGCTGGAAACCTACATATAGGCGGCGAGAACATGTTCACCCCACACAGACACACCCGAGCCCAGGACTCAAACTCAGGACTGGCTGCATCAGAAACCGAAAGCAGCTGCCTAAGCTGTCTTATACAGTGTGACTTAAAAAGTGTGAAAGCACTTTCGTCAGGAAGCTGTTTGAAACTTCAGAGACAGCACATCTCAGCATGTTGCCAGGTTGCTAATTCGCTCTCTTACTCTGAGGTCTATGAAGTGAGATGGGCATATCATTGGAGAAAATTGTATGTTCTTTCATGCTGTTTGTTAACGATTGGCTGATGCACTGGATTATACACTGTGTAGGACACTGAAGGAACACATGTAGGCTGCATTGTATTTAAAATCATTTGACTGGAACTTTATTTGCGATCTTCCTTAAACCTTAATATTTAGTTCAACTGATTTATATAGATGTGGTGCGTTGGTCCGCACGTCTACCTCACAGTAAGAAGGTCTTGGGTTTAGCCGTTTCTGTATGTAGTTTGCATGTTCTTTCTGTGCTTGCATAGGTTTCCTTGGGGTATCCCGGCTTTCTGGTACAGACCAAAGACATATACATTTGAAAAACTGAATTTCAATCTCAAATCGCCCCGAAGTGTGGATGTGTGTGAATAGTTGTGTGTGTGTTGCTCTGCGATGGTCTGGCGAGCTGATCAGGATATACATCGATTTTGCTCAGTGTTGGCTGAGATACATCCAGCCTCAGTGTGACCATAGTAGGAGGATTGAGTGGTTCAGCAAATGAGTGAGTGATTTAAATCGACTGCTTGAAATGATTTTGGTCTCAGACACACCCATGGTGTCAGATCTGTGCTCAATCACTTGTCTCATTCTAGCTGCCACCACTCTGTTCAGTGTTGATCTTTCCTCTCCCAGGCGAACCCGCCATCCTTTGACCGTTCTGAGGACTTGGCGACTCTGCTGTACCTGAATGAGTCGAGTGTGATGCACTGTCTTCGGCAGCGTTACGGAGGAAACCTCATCCACACTTACGCTGGGCCCAGCATGGTGGTCATCAACCCCATCAGCGCCCCTTCCATGTACTCGGAAAAGGTAAAAAATGATATGGCTCATATTCCTTTCAGGAGTATGAAGGCGGATTTGATGCCAACATACTTTTCAGATTAGTCGCTGTTCTGACTGTCCCAACTCTGTTATTTTGCTTCCGTAGCAAAATCCAAAGTTATGTGCTTACTTTTTAGTCTTGGGATTTTATTACCAATCAGGCTCTGGAAAAATAATAAAGTTACTGCAGTGTGGTCTACGTTTTTATGATGATTGGCTTTTGTTGGTGTAACTTTGTAGCTTTGGCATTTCTAAATCTCCAACAAAAGAATGTGTGGATGATTATTCTGGACACCCAAACTCAACTGTCTTTAGATGCTTTCTTGGATGGTCTACTTTTACTCAGAAGGAGTGACACATGATGGAACCAGTTAACTGATCACGGCCAATAACAGTCAGTAGAATAATACAGTGGCAAGAAAAAGTAAGTGAACCCTTGGAATTTACCTGCATTTCTGAGTAAATTTTGAAATGCGTGCCGATCTTCAGCGTAGCTACAATAATGAATGAACACTGTCTGTTTTATATAACAACATACAAACATTTATAAACTTGAATGTCTTTTCTGAGCACAACCATTAAACAGTCACACAGGTGGTTGAAGGAAAGTGAATATAGTACTTGAGTGACTTGCTTCAGCTCAGTGAGATTCAAAGGTTTTGTTTTTTTTGTGTGAATGGGCCTATTTTAGGTTCAAGTCTAGGCAATTGGGCAGCTCCAAATGACTGATATTTTTCTGCATTAATCCATTCTGTTATAGATTAACATTTCGGGCAACTGTCCTGCTGCATCTTCCAACTAAATCTAAGCTTCAGTTGGTAAACTGCCATCCTGTGCAATCGCTTGATAAATCTGAGAACTCAATTTCTTACAATAATAACAAACTGTCCAGGCCCGGACGCAGGAACGCAGCCCTAATTCACTGTAATCCCACCACTATATTTCATCAGGATAATGATTTCACGTTTTGTTATTCTGCCTTATACCTTATATATTGGTGTGTGTTTGTCCTGAGTGTCAGAGTGTTCTTTGGCAAACTTCAGTTGCACAGTAGAGTTTTTTGGAGAACAGTTCTCTTCAATGTTTTGCTTTGGGTATACTTATTAATAAAAATATTAGCCTGTTCCAATGATTCCATCAAGCATGTTAAATTTTTCTTTATGCGGATTCTGCCTGTGCCTTTGGCGTGATTGGCTGGGTGCCTACTTTTAGGTCACAGTACTGTGTACTGACAATTCCCAAAACCTTTTGAATATCTAAATTCTATGAAGAGGAACAAAGCAAAACGAGTGTGTTATTAGTAAAATAGGTTGTGTTTGTTCACAATAATGGCTTAAATAATGATCAGGCTATACATTAAATTGATTTAAATGTAAATGCAGGTAATTCCAAGGGTTTATTTATTTATTTGTTTGTTTATTATTTCCACTGTGCATTACAGTAATGTAATTGTGGGTTTTATTGTTGTTGCTGTGCTTTGGCACACAGCATTGACTTGGCATCGTAAGGTTTCTATGGCGCACTACCCCTTTAAAGTAAAACATTACTTCTTAATTAATACAGAATTCCTCGGTATACTGAAACCTTTAGGAGGAAAAGTCTATAAATTTCAAGCTCTGGACTTGAGACGTGACTGTACACAGTGGAGAATACTGAGCCAAAAATAACTGGACAGCCATGATAACTTTGAGTGTACTGTATGTATTCATGCTTTATGTTCTCTTTGTTTTTTTTTTGTGTTTGTTTTAGATGTCTCGAACCCATTTCTTATCCATAGTACCAGCACTTTATTTTGTATATCGTGGTACCTCACTTTACGAAAGTCTCACCAAATGAAAAATGCAGGTTACGAAACGCCTTTTTCCCAAATTTTTGTCTCTGGATATGAAACAAGTTCACGTCACGAAAGCGCCATCTTAAAAATTCAAACGCACCATTCAAACATTCGAACAACGCACGAGTTGCTCTCCCATCAATGACATTCAAACTTCCCGCCTTGCTGGCCTCCCATTGGCTAGGAGGGATGATGCAGCTACCTCCCATTGTCTATCTCCCAATATCCCGCCCCGCTGGCCTCCCATTGGCTCGGAGGGATGACGCAGCTCCCTCCCATTGGCTCTTATGGAGCTGCATCGACCATTATGCTTTTTGTGTAAAGGACAGAGTTACTGTTGTTTCATGCTTTATTTCTTGACTCAGGCTTTTAACCTTCCATAAACATTTGTAAGTTTATATCTCTGCTAAGAAGACATAGTCAACACACACACACACACGCACGCGTGTGATTTCCGATGCGAGTGAGGGAAGAAACAGACTCGAGTGATATCGCAAAGGAATATGGCCAAACCCGTCCACCATCAGTACGATATTGAAGCAGAAGGAGGTCTTAAAAGGTATACTTTTATAATTTTTAAAGGGTTTAGGGGGTCGTATTGGGGGCCTTGGAACGAAGCACACGTTTTACATGTAAAATGCGGTTCCAGTTACGAAAAATCCAGGTTAAAAAAAGCTCTGGAACGGATTAATTTCGTAAGGTGAGGTACCACTGTAGTTCATGATGTGATTCAAAATTTCAAAATGTGATAGTTTGAATGAGACCAAGTTAAAGAAACTTGATCAGTGAGTTTTGGCCTGCTTGTGTAAATGCTGCATTGTTACCTGTTTGACTGAACCAGACGAAGGAGAGAAATATATACCAGGGTTTAATTCTGATGGATTCAGCACTGTCGCCATATATGCCTCTCCTTGTCCCACCTTGCTGTGTTGTGTCTCCACTGCGACTATAAATTTGGTGGTGTTCTGTACGTGCTCAATATGGCACTGTTTAAAAAAAAAAAAAGGTATTTTTGTTCCAGTTTCCACATTATTTAAAGAAAAACAAATGAACTCATTACCCTCACTCTAATTTTTTTAAGGTAATGCACATGTTTAAAGGCTGCAGACGTGAGGACATAGCACCTCATATCTACACTGTGGCTCAGTCAGCGTACCGGAACCTTCTGACCACACGACAGGACCAGTCCATCATTCTGCTTGGCAAAAGTGGCAGTGGCAAGACTACCAACTGCCAGCACTTAGTGCAATACCTGCTGTCCATCGCTGGGAGCACTGGAAAGATCTTTTCAGGTGAAATGATTAATGAAAATTCATTTATGAAAAATGGATCATGAATTATACACGGCTAATCAGTGTTGAGAAATAGATGAGAATAATGGGATAAGGAATTGGGTTGTACCAAGAGAAGCCACGACTGAAGCGTACATGTAGTGTGGTATCTATGTAAACTCTGGCTCATTGACTGCATATGCGTGGAGCATGATTGCTTACAAGTGCATAAGATAACGTCTATTTTAGTGACACCCACGTGTGCGTCTGTGACTGCCGTGTGTAGGGAGACGCACTGATAGCTTGGATGTAGCAGGTTGCCATTTATTAGTGAAATAATGTTGAAGTGAATGATGGATGAAGGCTTCGTTAATGATGCACACCAGACCAACTCTGATAATTAGCCTTGCTTATCAAAGCCACAATTGGCTCTTTTAATGCTCCACTGAAGATTACATTGCTCAAATGTAGCTTTAAAGAGGCCAAGATGCAATCTGCATATGTTCTCTACTCCCACTGCTGCACCTGGAAACAACTCTTATGGGTCAATCAGGCCATAGGATCAAACTAATTAGTGTGTGAGTAAGTGTGTGTGTGTGTGTGTGTGTGTGTGTGTGTGTGTACTCATGCTCTTTCTAGCAGAGAAATGGCAAGCCGTCTATACAATACTGGAGGCTTTTGGAAACTGTGCTACATCCATGAATACAAATGCGAGCCGCTTCTCACAGATTGTCTCCCTGGACTTTGACCAAGCCGGCCAGGTGGCCTCTGCTTCCATCCAGGTGCCATTTTACTTTCAAGTCCTATAAAAATATACACATAGCTGCTGTAAATTTCAGCGGTACAGTTGTGCTGTGCAAATAATCTATTTTGGCACGGCTGCGTAGACGATGCTGTTGGAGAAACTGAGAGTGGCCAGGAGGCCGGAGGCTGAGTCCAGTTATAATGTCTTTTATTACATGATGGCTGGGGCAGACAGCACTCTCAGGTAAGAATATTGTGTCTGTGTGTATTCATGACTTCCTCACATTATCCTGAAACAAGGCTGTATCTCAGGGTAATGCTGATTCTTCCATCATTGACCAAGGGGTGTCAAACTTATTTCTATTGAGGGTCACATGATTCATTTATGCACTTTTCCTTTTTGCTTTATTCATTTTCTGACAACACTTGACAGCAACAAGCTAGCATTCAATCTTTCTTGTGTCATGATTGACTACCTGTTTACTTGAAATAAGCTGCTGCCACCTAGTGGAAGGATGATACATTAGATTTTATAGTAATAGTCGTTACAGTACAAAGAATGGACAATAATAAGAATTAGATAGTTTGAAAACTTGCAGGCTGCAATAAATGAGTTGGCCTGATAAATTTTGCTTGTGGACCGTTGGTTTGATACCTGTGATATAACCTTACCAAGCGGTTCAGCAATTGGCCTAATCTGCTGCAGAACATGAGCCAAACAAAGAGTTTCAGGGAAGTTGATTTGTGCATTTTATTTTTTCTCAGGACGGAGCTACATTTGAATCACTTTTCTGAGAACAACAGCTTTGGAATTATACCTCAGCCGAAGGTAGAGCTCCTCACAAACTCACAAAGTACACGTCTCCCTGAAATACTTTAAGACATGGATTGAAGAAACGTAACAGCATGGAATTCCTGCTTAAAGATAACTGATTGGAGTTTAGTTTAATTGCCAACTGTAGTGTTAATGTATGTGTAATGTATGTGTGTCTGTGTGTAGTCTGAAGATAAACAGAAAGCAGCACAGCAGTTCACGAAGTTGCAGGCAGCTATGAAGGTGCTGGGTATCTCTGCTGATGAGCAGAAAGCTCTTTGGCTCATACTGGGGGCCATTTACCACCTGGGAGCTGCTGGTGCCACAAAAGGTAGGTGTGTGTGTGTGTGTGTGTGTGTGTGTGTGTGTGTGTGTGTGTGTGTAAGAGAGAGAGAGAAAGCACCAGATTAGGGAGGGGCTTTCCAAATAAACTTCTTACTGGCTTTTAGGCCACTCATTTTTTATTTTCTGTTTGATGGATTTTTCAGCACAAATGTAGTGATGTCAGAGTAAATAAGAAAAAAAAACAGGCCACTGGATTTAAAATATTATTTACAAAATGAAAAAAAAAATGTGATTTTGTTGATATGAATAGCACAGGTCAAACAAAAAAATAAAAATGAGTGGCCTTGTGGAGGATTTATATAAGATGCATGTGCTGTCTATGTTAATGTCGACATTCCTCAGGTTCAGAAAAGATTGGATTGTGGGGGGGCTTTGTGATGCAGTAACCTCTAACCATGTGAGAGAGAGAGATGTTGGTATGCTATTTTTCTAACCTTGATGGAGATGAGCTTGTGTGATGGCTTTTCTCACCAGAAGGCCGTGATAAGTGCGCTTGTAATCATTCAATCAGATTTCTATACACAGCATGTTGTCCAGCTGTTTGTCTGACTGTAAGTCTGACTGTTTGTCTGGCTGCAGTGGTGCTATGTGAATTACTCCATAGTGAATCTTTATACAGTCTGTATTGATTGTAATGAAATTAGCATTCAGGTAAGACCTGGAAAACTGTTTAAAGGTTTTCATTGACCAAAAAGAATCAAGTGCATTTTGTTCATTTTAAGGATCGGTGAGAAATTCATGTGCGTGAAGGTCATCGGTCATGATTGCATTAATTTAATGAGAGGTTATATCTCGGGTCTTTGAAAATTGGATTGTAGTCATTCGTCAAATGTTAATTCGTTTAAAACTGATAATTGCAGAGCTCCGACGCGCCATACAAATGTTTGAATAGCGTTAGCTCAGTTTTTGCAAACATGGGCAACACAATAAAGGAAGAAAACGACAGTAAAAATATATAGTGTTCGTACATGCCTCCACCAGGGTTGAGGTCGATTAGGGAGTTGACGATTAATTACATAGTGCTGTATAATAATAATAATAATAATTACTGTGGTGTTGTATTTGTAAGTGAAAATTTCAATGAGAACATCACAGTTGTTTAATTGTAATTACATTCTGGTAAGGGAAAAGTTGATTATTTTCAATTACATTTCAATTACAATCCGATGACCTATTTCTGTAGGAAGTAATTTTGTTTTGATGAATTTAAATAATCAATTACATCATTGCTCCACAAGCATACATTTGTAACTTATATGTATTTTAAGTATGTTGTTTGCAATTTAGACAGGGTTCCCACCGGAGTAAAGTCATGAAAAGAGCCACTGAAAAAGTATTCAGGCCACACAGGTGTCTGCTCTTGGATGCCAGGTTTGAGAAACTGATGTTCCAGAGTTGTAATGCACACTTTGATGAGAAAATTTCTGGGACTTTGGCATGATATGCACTGTATTTAGTGGTATCTGACAGAATGCACACAATTATAATTATGTGTGACCACAGGTTCTATCTCATGATCAGAGTACGTTATGGACCCCGGAGGAAATAGTATAAATAACAGTATCTGTGAAGCTCTATTTTTATCCAGTACCTAAATATTTCGATCAGTTAAAATGTGTACTAGACATGCACTTCACAGGAACACGAGAAAAAGCACACTCCATTACGGCAGGTGTTAAAACTTATTGAAAATTTCAGTACATATACACACCGTAGAAATTTGATTTAGAATATCGTGTGTTTATTTTACGGTTGCGTGTTTTTACGTTGGTGCTGTGGAATGTGATACTGTATAGATACTGTGATCAGTCACAGTACATTTTGTGATGTCAGCGATAACTAGCTTGTTTTATAATAATAAGAACAATAATAATTAGTGATAATGTTTTAAAATAAGCGACAAGCTTTGAGTTTAACTGGTTAATTGAATGCATTGTAACATTTAATTATATATATATATATATTTACATATTTATTACATTTCATTTTTCATTAATTTTGTAGACAAAATATGAAGGCGACAACTCAGTTTTTGTTGTAGTTGGTGTAATTAGCTTTGTGTAGTAGTGGCTCGCATGAATAAGTGTGTGCGGGTGTGTTGCCCCTGTGATGGTCTGACTAACTGTGGTGGAGCCCACCTTTGTTCCATTTCGGCTGTGATAGGCTCTAGCCTTCCACCAGCGATCATCATCAGATGAAGCTGTAAGGCTGTTAAAAAATGTACTCTGTATTGATTATATCAGGAATTATTATTATTTATTACAGTTGTATGTGACTTTGTATGTCTTGTAAACCCTGTAGTTTTGTTCAGGGATTTGATTATTTCTGAACAGAACATATTTGCGGATCACCAGGACCCGATAAAGCATGGAACAATCACTAGAGGGCAATGTTACCCTTCCTACAACAGTCTCTCTAACCCAGTGCTGGTCTGTTCAGTCACATCAGCATGTTTGTGAGCTCCTGAAGGTTCCAAGGCTGTTCATTATTTTCCAGAACACCTTATCTGTTTTATTGATTAACATATGCAACCGAGGGAACAAAATTAGAAGTTGACACTTTAGGGGGGAAAAGGAGGTTGAAGAATACTTTTGGACAAAAAATGTCGGCTTCTCGGGTTTAAGGGAATTCACACAGGATTATCTCCCATCCGCAGTTGCCTATATTTCTTTAGTCTCTTTTCACACTGAGACTCTTGTTTTCATGCTCCATGAACATTTTAACAAAAAATCTCTCGGGGTCTGCACTGGCTTATGCGTTTTTTGGGTTAGTGTCAATCAGAGGAAAACCACGAAAGATGAATCCTGTGCTTTTTCGAATCTCGACTTCTATAGTAGATGCTTCAGGCAAATTTAAGTTCACACATTCAAATAAAATGAGGCTGTATGCTATTTGGTAGGCTGGCCTTGAATGTCACCTTTTAGACAGCACAAGGGACACACACACACACACACACACACACACACCTCGCACTGAGTGCCTGCAACTTCAAATAAGGTTCTACAAACTTCTTACTTTTGGTGAAAATCACAAAAATAAAGTTTTACTTGGCTCTATTTTAAATGTTATTTTAGTGCAAGAGTTTTGAACTTTGATGATCTGTTTATCATCATCATCTTCTTCTGCTTCTTCCACGGTCGGGTCATGAGGACAGCAATCTAAGCAATGAGGTCCAGACGTCAGGCTGCCACCCAACTCACATTGCACCCGACTCCTATAGCCCCTCCCACAGGTGGCAGGTCCATGGGAGGGCGGACCCATGTCTCCTTTTTCGGGCTGGGCTCGGCCGGGCTCCATGGGCAGAAGCCCGACCACCAGGTGCTTGCGTTCGAGCCCCTCCCCCAGGCCTGACTCCAGGGACGGACCCCAGTGACCCACGTCTGGGCAAGGGAAACTCTGTCCTTGTTTGCTTTTTATTTAGCATAGAGTCTTCTGAACTACACTTTGTCTGGACCTTCACCCAGGACCTGTTTGCCTTGGGTGACCCTATCAGGGGCATTATGCCCCCGACAGCATAGCTTCTAGGATCATTAGGTCACGCAAACCCGATAAGGTGGCAATTCAAGGAGAGGATTGAGCGGTTTATCAATACATGAAATTATGAGTATTATTATTATTACTATTATTATTATTATTATTACTATTATTATTTACAGTCAAGATTTATATGCAGCAGAGAGGGATTGGGTGATCCTGGCACAGTCAGGCTGGTTAGGCTCATCATCAGCTCAGGGTCCTCACCCTCTCCACACGTAGCCCAGACAGCGAATGTGACTTCTCCCAGGAAGCACTGCCTCGTCAAACCCACCATGAACTTTCCGGACAATATGGAGACTCCCCAACACTGCAGTCTTCTGCATTGCCCAGACTGTCAGAATGGCTGTGTTCCCGGTAGAAAACCCAGGCACACGCTTGATCTGTGTTAATAGATCAGGAGGTACCAAACCGAGGGCGCCGAGAACAATGGGGAGTCGGACGACTTTGTACTTTGGATACAAGTGAGACATTTCAAAGGCGAGGTCTGCATATTATTATTATTATTATTATTATTATTATTATTTGCTTGTTTTATAACCTTTTATGTTTGATTCAGTATATATCCTTCTGCATATTTACTTCAAATGAAAGTTAGCTCTTTCTATCACTGTTAGTTTTAGCTGATTCGCCACGTAATGTAGACTTTCAAATTAGATTAGGTTAGAAACAGAAAGTCAAATTAAATTTTTGTATAAATCAGGGGTAGCCAATTCTGTTCCTGGTTATCTACATTCTCCTGGTATAAATAAATTTAGACACTGTGTGTGCGTGCGCACGTGTGTGCGTGTGTGTGTGTGCGCGTGTGTGTGTGTGCATTAACATTTTAACAAAAAAGTCTTGTATAGTGTTCCGTTTGAAATTAATTATTTTAAGATATTGACATCTCTGAAAGTCAGATTGCACGAGTCTCCATAAAGCCTGATATGAATTTGTTTTATGACCTGTTTGACTCCACCGACATGCAGCAATATCAAAATTATGAATTTCTGTCCCACGATATCTTCATGAGGCTCCTAGTTTGTCTCTGTCTAAATTTCACTATTTATAGATTCTGTTATGTTTTGATTACATTATGAATTCTTATAAAAATTATTTGTTATAAATTCTATGTTATAAAGTTGTGTGACAAACATGCCATTCTTGATGTGGTCATTCAAGCTAATTTAACCAAGGCAGATGTGCAACATCAACATGGTTGTAATATATTGATGAAATAGTGATTAAAATAGTGAGAAAGTGAG
The DNA here is from genome assembly GCA_024760905.1 of Plotosus lineatus. NCBI lineage: Eukaryota > Metazoa > Chordata > Actinopteri > Siluriformes > Plotosidae > Plotosus > Plotosus lineatus. The sequence continues at coordinate 24,933,392 of CM045747.1, read as the reverse complement.
GCAGGGAGGGAGAGTGAGTGAAGGAGGGAGGGAGTGTGAATGAGAGTGAGTGAGGGAGTGAGAGAGGGAGGGAGTGTGAATGAGAGTGAGAGAGGGAGGGAGTGTGAATGAGAGTGAGAGAGGGAGGGAGTGTGAATGAGAGTGAGGGAGGGAGGGAGTGTGAATGAGAGTGAGAGAGGAGGGGGTGTGAATGAGAGTGAGGGAGGGAGGGGGTGTGAATGAGAGTGAGGGAGGGAGTGTGAATGAGAGTGAGTGAGGGAGGGAGAGAGGGAGTGTGAATGAGAGTGAGGGAGGGAGTGTGAATGAGAGTGAGTGAGGGAGGGAGGGAGGGAGTGTGAATGAGAGGGAGGGAGGAATTGGGTGAAGGAGGGAGTGAGGGAGCGGGTTAGTGTGTGAATGGGGGAGGGAGGGAGGGAGTGGGGTAGTGAGCATGAGTTTGTGTTCAGTGTTTATGTATTAAATTGCTGATGTTCTAACCTCCTTTTCCAATTGCATGTTGCATGCCACTGAATGCAGAGACTGAAGAAGGTAAAGAAAGAAAACATCCAAACCCCAAAACCTGTTTAACTCCATGTTTGAGTGGTATTTCTGAACGCCTTTATCTCCGCTGCCAGACATTTTCATTTGCATTTTTATTGTCTCTTGTCCTCCTTCTTCTTTGCCTCATTGCCCGTCTCTCTCTCTCTCTCTCTCTCTCTCTCTCTCTCTCTGTCACTTGCTTGCTACGTCCTTTAGTGTCTCAAAGCTAAGTTAAGACTCGGTGGAGGCAGAACTTGAGATCAGAACTTTGTTGTCTTTTTAAGCTTCACTGCTCTGATATACCCAGCAACACTTTTCAGTTTCGCAGTGGTTTTCTGTTGTCATCAAAAAAAAGGAAAGGAAAAAAGAAAACCTGTCTGTTGTCTGGCCTTGTTTGTGTTCAGCATGTTTTTTTTCGATAAAGGTTTTTTGTCTTCTACTTGAGCTGCTTTGGCTGCTGCTTTTGCGCCTTTACCATCTGCTCACACACTTCATTCTGTGGACGTTGTCTTTTAAAATTCACAAAAGTTTTAATTTTGTATGATGAATGGCATGTTTAAAAGCAGATGCATTTTTTGTGAGTATAGCAGAGTGGGTTGAAATCTTAACATATAGTACTTGTGTTATTCCACCTCTAGTTTGGCTCTTTATTCCATTTGCTATTGTGTTCGCATTAATTTGCTAAAAAGCTGCTCTGTATAGTGACTAACCTTAAATTGTGTAATGTCAGAATTTTTTGAAGCTTGTTTTTGTGGTTTATTATTTGTTTATTTATTTATATCTATTATGTTGTTGTTAAATATCTTCCTAACAGCCGGCCGTAAACAGTTTGCCCGTCACGAGTGGGCCCAGAAGGCAGCCTACCTCCTGGGCTGTACCCTTGAAGAACTTTCCTCGTCAATCTTCAAACACCATTCAAAAGGAACTCTGCAGCGATCCACCTCCTTCCGCCAGGGTCCAGAGGATATCGGCGCTGGAGAAATCCCAGGTGCACACATTTGTTCTGACAGTTGTATATACAGTATATACAAATAAATACAAAAGAAAAACGCAGCAACATAATGGTCTTTAAATGGAATCCACTACTAGTTAAAGTTAATGTAATGAGAAATGATTCTTCATAAAAAAGAAACAAAAACTTAATATGCTTAATCCAGGATCAGGTCGCGGGAGCAGCAATCTAAGCAAAGAGGTCCAGACATCCCTCTCCCCCACCACTTCCTCCAGCTCGTCCGGGGGACACACCGAGGTGTTCCCAGAAAAGCCGAGAGACATAGTCCCTCCAGCGTTTTCTGGGTCGACCCCGGGGTCTCTTCCCGGTTGGACATGCCCGAAACACCACACCCGGGAGGCGTTCGGGAGGCATTCTGACCAGATGTCCGAGCCACCTCGACTGGCCCATCTCAATGCGGAGGAGCAGCGTATCTACTCCGAGCTCTCCCCGGATGGTAGAGCTTCTCACCTTATCTCTAAGGGACAGCCAGCCCACCATGCAGCGAAGGAAGCTCATTTCAGCCACTTGTATCCGCGATCTTGTTCTTTCGGTCACTACCCAAAGCTCGTGACCATAGGTGAGGGTTGGAACGTAGATCGACTGGTAAATTGAGAGCTTTGCCTTGCGGCTCAGCTCCTTCTTCACCACGACGGACCGGTACAGGCTCCTTTTAAGAGCAGAGGCTGCAGCGATCCGTCTGTCGATCTCCCGCTCCATCCTTCCCTCACTCATGAACAAGACCCCAAGATACATAAATTCCTCCATTTGGGGCAGGACCTCATTCCTGACCTGGAGGGTGCATTGCACCCTTATCCAACTGAGAACCATGGCCTCGGACTTGGAGGTGCTGATTTTCATCCCAGCCGCTTCGCACTCGACTGCGAATCGCTCCAATGAGAGCTGGAGGTCCTGGGTTGATGAAGCCAAAAGGACAACGTCATCCACAAAAAGAAGAGCCGAGATCTGATGGTCACCAAACCAGGACCCCCCCCCCCCCCCCCCCCACGCCTCGGCTGCGCCTAGAAATTCTGACCATAAAAATTATGAACAGAATCAGTGACAAAGGACAGCCTTGGTGGACTCCAACCCTCACCGGAAACGAATTTGACCTGTTGTTTCCAATATGGACCAAACTGTATACAGCAGTCGAATGGCCCGTAGCACTGGGTCAGGAAGTATACTCCTGGAGCACGCCCCACAAGATAGTTCGAGGGACACGGTCAAGAGCCTTCTCCAAATCCACCAAACACATGTGGACCGATTGGGCAAACTCCCATGCCTCCTCCAAGATCCTGTGGCGTGTATAGAGTATGTCAAGAGTGCCAGAGCCAGGACGAAAACCACATTGTTTCTCATGGATCCGAGGTTCAGCTTTCGCTCAGATCTTCCTCTCTAGTACCCCTGCATAGACTTTCCCGGGTTGGCTGAGGAGTGTGATTCCCCGATAATTGGAACACACCCTCCGGTCCTCATTTTTATAAAGGGGGACTACCACCCCCGGTTTGCCAATTCAGAGGTACAGCCCTCGATGACCACGCGATCTTGCAGAGACATGTCAACCAAGACAGTCCTACATCATCCAGAGCCCTGCGATATTCAGGATGGATCTCATCCAACCCCGGAGCACGAACACCAAGGAGCTTTTTGGAGCTTTTTGAGGAACTTCATATTACAATTTTTTGTTAGTTTTCAAAGAACATTTTTAATGAAAATAAATGGTAGCAGTGAGTTTTTCATTGAAACCGTTTGTTTCGTGGTTTTGTTTTTCTGAAGTCTCAGCTGATGCAGTGTTGTTGGTTTGTTGATGTTCCAGGTACAAAGATCACAGCTCTGGAGTGTCTGGAGGCCATGGCCGCTGGGCTCTACGCAGAACTCTTTACTCTCGTCATCTCCCTCATCAACCGGTCAGCTTCGTCTCGACTTGTCTTTTCAATCCTCAGCAGGGCACTGCTGCCCTCACCCACAGATGAACTTAATGGAGTGTGGCTGAAAGCTTTCACATTGTGTGCTTCTTCAAAGCCAGTTTTTTAAACTATTTATTTTAGAATAAAAATAAAGCAAGTCAACTTTAAGTAATCACTTTAAAAGTTGAATCATTTTTGGTGCAAAATTACACCATAAGATAATTTTACGCACTATATTTTACGTAATTAAAAAGCCAAGTAGTTATCCATATTGGTGAAGAGCTGAAGAAAACATTGTGATTAATAATAATTTACAAAAGGCGAGGTGGATATCGCTCAATAGTGTTTGAGAAAGAATATTCAAGAGATTATTCTGAGATGCTCGTTGTGTCCGGGGCAAATAATTGTTTTAGTATATCCTAGACAGCAACACAAACAAAAAAGCAAACAGAAACAAGTTGGATGATGTGTTTTTTTTTTTTTTCCCTAATTTTAGACCATGACTATTCTCATACATCCTTCAGCTGTGGAAACTCGGTTCATTCATTCATTAATTTTCTTTCGCTGCTTAATCCTAATTAGGGTTGCAGGGAGGCTGGCGCCCATCTTAGCTGACTCCGGGCGAGGGCAGAGTACACCTTGGACAGTTCGCCTTGCTAAATCAAGAGTTGCAAATTGCTCAGAAAATAACAATAATCTGGAGGTTATTTACATCATTTATTTTTCTAAAACTGTGAACAGTGTTCTTAAAATATTTTACCGTTTTATATAATATAGCGATTGATATAATAGGACAAAGAGCCCATCCAACACACGGTGATGAAAACAGCGAAGAATTTCGAATTTAAAACTTATGAATAGAGATAAAGAGTAGAATTGTTACAAGAGACTGGTTTCACTCAATAATAACAATAATAAGAGGAATAATAAATAGTAATAGTACATATGTACATATGTGCAGTGAATTGCATGTTTAACAGCATACTATGTGTACACATGTATTTTAGAGCCCTGAAGTCAAGTCAGCACTCATTGTGCTCCCTTCTAATTGTGGACACTCCGGGTTTTCAAAATCCTCGGCTGGCTAAACGTGGTGCAACTTTTGAGGAGCTGTGCCATAACTATGCTCAAGAGCGCCTGCAGGCTTTGTTTCAAGAGCGCACGTTTGTACAAGAACTGGACAGATACAAGGAGGTAGAGCTGCACTCATGTAATCAGAACATAACATTTAATCCCCGTGCGTCACTGATTTTTTTCTCTCTTCAATAATCCAATTATATGTAATAGATTGATTTACACATCAGGATTGATATAATTGATTAATAAATTATATAGATAAAGTTTTGTTTGATTTTTAAATGGACTTTTCTTGTGACCAGGTAAAATAAATCCTCGGAATAAAAAAGTTTAACTGCTGGTGTAAATCAGGTCAATATTAAATTACTGTCACTTGTCATTATTGTCAGATTTGTGAATATTTCAAATAGTGAGACATCTTTAGTGAAAGCAGAAATTTATGAGATAATGAAGACTTCAGATAAGTCATGTTGATTATGATTCTTATTGTGCAGCTTTGATCGATCGATAGATAGATAGATACATACATACATAGATACATATACATACATAGATACATATACATACATACATACATACATACATCCATACATACATAGGTACATACATGCATGCATGCATGCATGCATACATACATACATGCATACATACATACATACAGACATGGATACATATACATGGATACATACATACATACATAGATAAATATACATACATACATAGATATATACATAGATACATACATACATACGTACATATACATTCATACATAGATACATATATATGTACATACACATACATACATACATACATACTTTATTAATCCCACAGGGAAATTCGCATGTAATGTGGTTAATGAGAAGCAGCTCATAAACCAACATAATCAGAATCAATCCTGTTTTAACCATTGCAAACTAATGACCAATCTGTTCCCATTTAGGAAAACATAGAGCTTGCATTAGATGACATAGAGCCCAGTACCTCCTTATCTGTAGCAGCTATAGACCAGGCCTCAACTCAAGCACTGGTAAGCACCTCCTTCTTCCCAGTGTGCCTTGCTCTCTGTCCAGCGGTCTTTCTCCCTCCGTGCCCCGGTCGCTTCCTGAAGCAGTGTGATGTTTCAACACAGCAGCTGCCTTTTGCATGATGTGGCTTTTTGCTTTTTCTTGTCATTTTGTGAATGTTAACACCGTCTCATTTCAGGTGATTGTTGTCATGGTTATAGTGCATGTTTGTTTGACTTCATCTGTCTAGTAATGCCAACCTGATAATGGTGTGTGTGTGTGTGTGTGTGTGTGTGTGTGTGTGTGTGTGAAAGAATAAAGGACAAATGAGAAGGTTGTGTGTGTTGGGGAGAGAAATAGTAGATGCACATCATCTCATTGCTGTTGAATACACGGCCTCAAACTTGTACAGATATGGACATGAATAGGAAATATATTTACTGTGGCACTTTTTATTATTATTTTTAAATAGCTATGAGCCTGTAAACGTATCCTTCTCCAAATAGAACAAACATTAGCAGAGGGAGGCTACACTTTGTATCTTCTCTGGTGAAAATCATCTGAAAATCTTCATGCAGTCATCAATCTTTGAAGCATGTTTTTTTTCCCTTTTCGGATTAAGTGGTTCGGAAAATGAATGAATGCTTTTGTTCCATAATTTAGAATGAGCATCAGAATTATACTTCTGTTCATCCAACACAGGCACAGACTTTGCTTTTATATTTACAATTACAAAATTGCGACAGATGTTAAAAATGTAAAAAAAGAATGAAAGATAAAAGTACAATATTGATTTTGTAAGACCTGTTGTGACCAGAGAATCATTTAGACAAAAATTGGTTGAAAGTACTGCAAAGGATCTTTCTCCCTGTGGGTGGGGTGGGGTGTGTGTGTGTGTGTGTGTGTGTAATATATAATATATGTTGTATATAAACATCAGAATCTTTCTTGTACTCTCTAAACCGAGAGACACAGTACGCTAGCTTGAGTGCAGTATAAATAACTTTGATAGTGTGAACTTTTTATTTGATATATTTTCTGAAATGGATATATGTAACATATTCCCCAATCTGAAATGTACTCACAAAAATAATTTCAAAGCATAATTTTTTTTTTAACATTTACTCAATTACTGGACGTTGTTTGGTTTTATTAAAAACACATACTTTTTTTTAAATGTATAGAAATTGTCCATGGAAATCCTTATTTATATTCAAAGCTGCTTAATCCTAGCTGGGGGTCACGCGGAGGCTGGTGCCCATCTCAGGGCAGGGTAAACCCTGGACAACTCACTGGGCTATAGGAGGGCAAACACTCACACAACCATTTGCACTCACACCTAGGGCTGATTTGAGTGCAGTGGGGGCTTAGTGGTTAATGCGATGGGTTGCTAATCTAAAGACCAGCGGTTCAAGCCCCACTGTTGGGCCCTTAACCCTCAATTGCTCAAGTTGTATATGAAACATTATAATTGTCAGTCGCTCTGCATAAGAGCATCTGCCAAATGCTGTAAATGTAAGTGGAAACTTTGAACAAACAATTAGACTACTGTGCATGTTTTTGGACTGTGGGAGGAAACCAGAGTACTCAAAGGAAACTCTCGCAGGCACGGGGAGAACATCCAGACTATACACAGAAACACATGAGTTGGGAAACGAGCCCAACTTTTGCTGTGAGGCGGACGTGCGAACCACTACGATATCGTGCCGTCTCACTGATATCCTATGAAATAAATCTATAAATGTTGTTCTGGTGCTTGATCACCGGAAACAACCACAAGCTAGAACACACACAAAATATATTGCAAGCCATTACTGGTTTAATTGCTTAAGTAGACAGCCAGAGTGCAAAGTTTAAAATTGCTTGCCTGACTGCCCTGGAGCTTTTCTTTAATGTGATGCTTTTAATGAGGAATCTCAGGCTAATGGCTCGTGCTTTGCTTGTGCAGTGTGAAGGTGATGAGGGTTTTGTGGCTCATGCCCCCCCCCATGTCTCATAAAGTGTGTTCAGCAGTCGTGTGTGTGTGTGTGTCAGGTGAGGACGCTGGCGAGGACTGATGAGGCACGTGGGTTGCTGTGGCTGATGGAGGAAGAGGCCCTGCAGCCCGGGGGCTCTGAGGAATCTCTGCTGGAGCGACTTTTCAGCTACTATGGCCCTGTGGAGGGTGAGGTCAAAGGTCAGTATAACTTTGCACAAATACCATCAACAAGAGCAGCACAGTTCTTCCAGGATCCCTTCAAGGGAATTCAAACAAGAAGCAATTCTCTCAGTGCTTTGCGGCTGAAAGATTATTGCTAGGGCTATTTGTTGTATTTATTCTCCACATATTCACGTATAATATAAATCTCATGGAGGAGATTAAAGTGGCAGGAGGATCTCATAAACCATTGGGCCCTGCACACAAAATGTGATTTTCTTGGCATGTCGATGTTCCAGGCTCTTACCTGGTTGTTGTATATTTCCCGTCTCCAAGAGAATCAATCAGTAGCTGGTTAGCTCCTTACAAAAACTTAAATGTATTGTTGATGTATGTTTATAAAACTGATCAAAACTGCGACATTTCACCCATATTGAATTTTTTTTAGGTCACAGATCACTGTTTATAAATCAGATCCGTACCTGTTTTTGTTTTCTTTTTGTTCAATTCTTTTAGCCAGTTTTTTCGGATTTATTTATTTAGTTCAGTATTTTAATAATTTAATTAATTTATTTGTATATAATTTTATTATAATTAAAATTTTTTGACTGAATTTCATTGTACATGCAAGAGTTGACAATCCAAATCAATTAAAATCTCTCATCTAATAGTATTTTAATAGCAGAGCTCTAAAACTAGACATTGATGCAAATATTGTAAAACCATTGGGTGGATTTTCTTATCACAGGTGTGCGTGCTGCTGCTGTGGCACTTTTTTGTTTCTTCTTACTTTGTCTGCAAGTTTTTTGTAAATTTCCAAATGCAAATATTTTCAGAACTTTGCATTTAAGCAGTGACTAAATATTAGGATTATTTGTCAGAAAATATTTGTAACATGACCTCTTTAATAACAATAGAGATTAGCAATCATTTGCCCCCCAAAAAATGAAATACGTATAATGGACTTTGATTATAGTTTTAAATAAATGGATACAAATGTTTTTTCCTTTCATCCAGCCCCGAGCCTGCTGCTGAAGAGCGAGAAACAGCATCACTTCCTGCTGGGTCACAGTCATGGCACAGACTGGGTGGAGTATGATGTTCTGGGCTGGTTGTGTCATGCCAAACAAAACCCAGCTTCCCAGAACGCTGTGACTCTGTTGCAGGACTCACAGAAGTAAGATTCCTAATCACCAGCAGAAAAGAAATGAAACGTTTTTATTCGTAATACTTGCTTTTGTACTGAGAGAACTCATTAAGCAGGCTTTTAGAATTGGATAAATTGTGGCACCTGAAATGTTGACTGAGGTGTTGACTTGATTGAAAGTAAAAGTTACTTGGAGTGTGAAATACACACCTGGAGGCGCATTAAATGATGCTAGTGGGGGTGAACAGGGAGCAAGTGTTTCATCTATCACTGAGCAATAGTACTGAGCAATTGTCGATGTTTTTGCTGTCTTTTCATGATTATAGAAATATATATATCAAAGCGCGGGTCTGTTTGTAATCACTGCCATTTGAGTCATTTGAGATTTCTTCATTATACATGACGGTTACTTCTACTAGGCAGCATACTGGCTTTTAGATATTTTGGGATTTCTAAAATTTATATATTAATCGTTATGTCTCCATTACAAACAGTTCACATTTTAAGAATATTGGAGGTGGTTGTTTCTGGGCCAGGACGTGAAAACCATTCGAGACTTCTTTATCACCTTCCTGCTGATAACGCAGAATGATATACGGGGATCGCTCACTTTCTGCGGTTAATTGGGACCGAGATCCCCCCCCGCTACCACCGAATTTCGCGAAATAGGACCCCCCTCCCGACTGCCGTATACATATGTGTATATCAATAAATACATATTCGATGCTATGAATGCTTATAATAACGATTAAACATTACAAAATAATGCATGAGATGTAAATAAAATATAAATTGCAGCCATGAATACAGCCATGAGGCGGGGGGGGGCAGGCACTAACCAGTGTCTCTCCCCCTTATGCCGGTCCCAAGCCCGGATAAATGCAGAGGGTTGCGACAGGAAGGGCATCCGGCGTAAAACTTCTGCCACATTTAAAAATGCAAATGATCAATACAGAATTCATACCGGATCGGTCGAGGCCCGGGTTAACAACGACCGCCATCAGTGCTGTCAACCAACAGGGTGCTGATGGAAATTGGACTACTGTTGGTCGAAGACGTCGAAGAAGGAGAGGCGGGAGGCGTGTCCGGAGGCAGAGAGAGAAGAGGAAATGCGTGAGCCTAGGACTGAGAGTAGGGACTTTGAATGTTGGAACTATGCAAGGAAAAGATAGGGAGCTGGCTGACATGATGCAGAGGAGGAAGGTGGACATACTGTGTGTTTAGGAGACAAGGTGGAAAGGTAGAAAGGCTAGAAGCTTAGGAGCAGGGTTTAAACTGTTTTATAATGGTGTGGATGGGAAGAGAAATGGAGTAGGAGTCATCTTGAAGGAGGGGTTTGTCAGGAATGTTCTAGAAGTGAAAAGAGTGTCAGACAGAGTGATGAATCTCAAGTTAGAAATTGAAGGCGTGATGGTCAATGTTGTTAGTGCTTATGCCCCACAGGCAGGATGTAAGCTAGAAGAGAAGGAGAGATTCTGGAGTGAGTTAGATGAAGTGATGCAGAGTACCCCCAGAGGTGAAAGAGTGGTCATTGGAGCAGACTTCAATAGACATGTTGGTGCAGGCAACAGAGGGGACGAGGAAGTGATGGGCAGGTTTGGTATCCAGGACAGGAACACAGAAGGACAGATGTTGATCGATTTTGCAAAAAGGATGGAAATGGCTGTGGTGAATACTTTCTTCAAGAAGAAACAGAAGCATAGGGTGACTTATGAAAGCGGAGGTAAGAGCACACAGGTAGACTACATCTTGTGTAGGCGATGTAATTTGAAGGAAGTCAGTGACTGAAAAGTAGTAGTGGGTGAGAGTGTTGCCAAACAGCATAGGATGGTGGTGTGCAGGATGACACTGATGGTGAGAAAGGTGAAAAAGGCAAAGGCAGAGCAGAAGACAAAGTGGTGGAAGCTGAAAGAGCTGAAAAAGGAAGAGTGTCGTGTTGTCTTCAAGGATGAGTTGAAACAGGCTTTGGGTGGTCAGGAAGTGCTCCCAGAGGACTGGACAACCACAGCCAATGTGATCAGGGAGACCGGTAGGAGAGTACTTGGTGTGTCCTCTGGAAGGAAAGTAGATAAGGAAACTTGGTGGTGGAATGAGGAAGTGCAGGAGTGTGTACAAAAGAAGAGGTTAGCCAAGAAGAAGTGGGACATTGAGAGGACCGAAGAGAGTAAACAGGAGTACAGGGAGACACAGCGTAAGGCGAAGGTAGCAGTGTCAAAGGCCAAACAGAGGGCGTATGATGACTTGTATGATAGGTTGAACAGTAAGGAGGGAGAAAATGATCTATACAGGTTAGCACAGCAGAGAAATGGAGATGGGAAAGACGTGCAGCAAGTTAGAGTGATAAAGGACAGAGAGGGGAATGTATTGACTGATGACAGAAGTGTGCTGGGAAGATGGAAAGAGTACTTTGAAGAGCTGATGAATGAGGAAAATGAGAGAGGAAAAAAAGAGTAGAAGGGGTGACCGTTGAGGAGCAGGAAGTAGCAAAGATTAGTAAGGGAGAAGTGAGGAGGGCATTGAAGAGTGGAAAGGCAGTTGGCCCTGATGACATACCAGTTGAGGTATGGAAGTGTCTAGGGGAGGTAGCAGTAGATTTTGTGACAAGAATATTCAACAAGGTCTTAGGAAGTGAGCAGATGCCAGAAGAATGGAGGAGAAGTGTGCTTGTGCCCATTTTTAAGAACAAGGGAGATGTACAGAGTTGTGGCAACTACAGGGAGATAAAGTTGATGAGCCATACAATGAAGCTATGGGAAAGAATAGTGGAAGCAAGACTAAGGGCAGAGGTCAGCATTTGTGAACAACAGTTTGGTTTCATGCCAAGAAAGAGCACCACAGATGCAGTGTTTGCTTTGAGGATGTTAATAGAGAAGTACAGAGAAGGTCAGAAGGAGCTGCATTGTGCCTTTGTGGATCTGGAGAAAGCATATGACAGGGTGCCGAGAGAAGAACTGTGGTATTGTATGAGGAAGTCTGGAGTGACAGAGAAGTATGTTAGAGTGGTGCAGGACATGTATGATAGCTGTAAGACAGTAGTGAGGTGTGCTGTCAGTGTGACAGAAGAGTTCAAGGTGGAGGTGGGACTGCATCAAGGGTCAGCTCTCAGCCCCTTCTTGTTTGCTATGGTGATGGACAGGCTAACAGACGAGGTTAGACAAGAATCTCCATGGATTATGATGTTTGCAGATGACATCGTGATCTGTAGTGAGAGCAGAGACCAAGTGGAGGAAAATCTAGAGAGGTGGAGGTATGCCCTGGAAAGGAGGGGATTGAAGGTTAGTCTTAGTAAGACAGAATACATGTGTGTGAACGACAAGGACCCAAGAGGAACTTTGAGGTTACAGGGGGCAGAGATAAAGAAGGTGGAGGATTTTAAGTACTTAGGCTCAACAATCCAGAGCAATGGAGAGTGTGGAAAAGAGGTGAAGAAGCGCGTGCAGGCAGGTTGGAAAGCATGGAGAAAAGTGTCCGGTGTGATGTGTGATAGGAGAGTATCGGCAAGAATGAAGGGAAAAGTGTACAAGACGGTGATGAGGCCAGCAATGTTGTATGGTTTAGAGACAGTGGCCCTGGGGAAAAGACAGGAGTCAGAGTTGGAGGTAGCAGAGATGAAAATGTTGAGGTTCTCTTTGGGAGTAACGAGGATGGATCGGCTCAGAAATGAGTACATCAGAGGGACAGCACATGTTAGATGTTTTGGAGACAAAGTCAGAGAGGCTAGATTGAGATGGTTTGGACATGTACAGAGGAGGGATAGTGAGTATATTGGTCGTAGGATGCTCAGGTTGGAACTACCAGGCAAAAGGCCCAGAGGAAGACCAAAGAGAAGATTTATGGATGCGGTGAAGGCGGACATGAAGGTCGTTGGAGTAAGAGTAGAAGATGCAGAGGATAGGGAGAAATGGAGGCAGATCATTTGCTGTGGCGACCCCTGAAGGGTACAGCCGAAAGGAAAAGAAGAAGAAGATGTAAATAAAATATAAATACACACACACACACACACATAGATGCGCGCGCACCTCACATAAAAATGTAAGTTGTTTTGATGGGAGGTTTTGGGTTGGGTTTTTTTTTTTTTTTTTGCATTACTGTATTGGCCTTGTTTTTCAGCATTTTCCTTTACTTTTTTTTAACTTTCCTTAACTTTTCACCCTATTCTTCCTTAATTTACTTATTTTTTAATTCAACGTCTGTCTTCCTTTCGGCTTTTTCCCTTTTACTCGGGAGTCGCCACAGCGAATCATCTGAATCGCACGTTTGATTTGACAGAGGTTTTTACGTCGGATGCCCTTCCTGTCACAACCCTTTAGCAAGGGACAGAAACACGCTGATGACTTTGCAGCCTACTCTTTAATGAAAGTCAGCAATGGTTCTTTTACATGCCTCTCACCATAGACAGTGAGAGACATGGCCCGCCTTTGATAACCCAGTTAGCTGCACTGGGGGGACAGTGACAACCTTGTGGAGAGTGGGACTCGAACCCCCAACCTTTGGATCAGCGATCCAGCGCCCTATACCACTAGACCACCACTGCCCCCTCTATTTTTTTTTTCCAATGAAAAATTAAAAAAATTCAATGAATGTTTAAAAAAAAAAAAAACCCCGCGATGCACTTAAGCCGCATGAATTCAAGCGGAAGTAACGAGGGATCCCTGTAGACATTAGTATGTCTCTCTGTCCCAAATCATTTCAGTTCTCTGCTAGAACTCTGAAACTGTTTAAATTTCCATATCAAACTTAGCAGTTCCTTCTACAACGTTGTGTTGTGTAGTTGATATTCTGGGATTTGTGTAATTTATATTTTCTGGCGGGGGGGGGTGTAATGCCATTTCCTGATGACTCTTGCTTTATTTTTCTTTTTGCTACTCAGAAAGAACATCAGTGGGCTGTTCATGGGGCGTTCAGGAGGTGCCACAGTGCTGTCAGGCTCCATTGCCGGTCTTGAAGGAGGATCTCAGCTTGCTCTGCGTCGGGCCACCAGCATGAGAAAGACTTTTACCACTGGCATGGCCGCCGTCAAAAAGAAGTCCCTGTGCATCCAGATAAAGCTGCAAGTGGTCTGTACATAAAAAAAGAAGAAATAAGAAGAAAATTCTAAAGTTCACTGAGTAATATAAAATAACTCCAAACTCCAAATTATTCTTGTCTACTTCATGTTGCTCCATCAGGATGCACTGATAGACACAGTGAGGCGTTCCAGGGTGCATTTTGTACACTGCTTGCTGCCGAAAGCTGAGGGTCTGAGCGGAGAGCTGCGTGTTCATGGAGAAAGCAGTGACACTGGGCTTATGCAGCTAGACGTGGTGCTGCTGCGTGCTCAGCTTCGAGGCTCTAAACTGCTTGATGCTTTACGTATATATCGCCAAGGTAAGACCGTCGTGCGTATCGAATCAAATCACTTCGTGCAAATGTCTCCATGATTCTATTGATGGTCTTCTCACAATTGTGTATAGATGAGATCTCATTTTCAGTGTGTTTGTAATGGTGAGGAATTTAATTGTGGTTGTCTTAGAACTCTACTTTTTTTAATGTTAGAAATAAGTTGAATTTAAGATAATACAGCTTTGAGATTCTGATATTGTTACAATTTTCATCAAAAAACCCAACAAAATTGGCATAGTAAGTGGTAAGGTAAGAGAGATTATATTCAGTTCATCATCTTTAATTTTCTGTAACCGCTTAATCCTAATTAGAGTTGCAGGGATGCTGGCGCCCATCCCAGCCGACTCCAGGCGAGGGCAGAGTACACCCTGGACTGCTCGCCAGGCCATCACAGGGCAGAAACACGCTGACGGCTTTGTGGCCTACTCTTGTTGAAAGTCAGCAATGGTTCTTTTACATGAACCTCACACCATAGACAGTGAGAGACATGGCCGACCTTTGATAACCCAGTTATCTGTATTGGGGGGACAGTGACATGTGGTGAGTGGGGCTTGAACTCCCAACCTTAGGATCAGTGATCCAGCACCGACACTGCTCGGCCTCCACTGCTCTTAGATTGTAGTCAAAACATTTTAATTTGATTTAATTTGCTTTGGTAAATTATTTTCCATCAATTATGCATCAAGTTCAGCAAAGTGTGTTGCTTTAAAAGTGCTGTTTTTTGAAGCTAATGTTAGACTCTAGCAGTCTCTGGAGATTTTCTCATGAAATATACTCTGTGCTGGCCTTGTCCTTGTGTTGAATTGGTGCTGGAAATGCTCTCGTATAGCTTATAAACCTCACACTCTCAGCTCAACCTCTGGCTCTCCTCTCTCTCTCTCTCCAAGGTTACCCTGATCACATGGTGTTTTCTGAATTCCGCCGGCGCTTTGACGTATTAGCACCGCACCTGACTAAAAAGCATGGACGAAACTATATTGTGACAGATGAGAAAAGGGTGAGTGTGTGTGTGTGTGTGTGTGTGTGTGTGTGTGTGTGTGTGTGTGTGTGTGTGTGAGAGAGAGTTTCTCCGCTTTTGCTCCATTAGCTGCCCGAATGTATAATTGATTATGACAATGCTGGGGGCCCTGAGCTGAGTAATAGCCAGCTCTGATCATCATTCTTTCTGTCTCTGTACTTTCTCAGATACAGAACAATAAAACAACTTTAATCAAAGACCTCAATGAAAACTTTGAGAGCTGTTCCTGCCCCCTAGTCATCTTGGGGAAATGGAAAACCTCATGGCTTACATGAGGAAGGTGATTCTGTATTATGAAGAATGCTGTCAGCTATAAAAATATGTACACTGGTGATTTCTACAGGATGTGCAAATACTGTCGAGGCTGAATGGGGTTTAGTTGCACTTCTCTTTGAAATTTTGAAATGAGATTTTCTGTAGTATTTAAACAGTAGCGGTATTGGTCATTCTTACAGGATAAAATGCAGTGAAACACGGCCACACCCATGAACAAACCTGAGTGTGTGAAAGGGGCTTTAATAAACAGTCTCCCCTCACATTGCTCATTATTCGCTGTATAAAAAAAATGCACTACAGAGAGTAGATTAAAAACCACTGGAGTATTTTTTGAAATTCATCCTCATTGAACTTATCTTCTCTAGTTCAATTAAAAGTCAAATAAATTCTTCAAAAGTTCTTTATAGAACATAGCATGCCGTACTGGTTGGTATATGTATGTGTGTGTGCATATATATATATATATATATATATATATATATATATATATATATATATATATCTCAGGGGGCTCAAACGCTTGCAGGCCAACTGCAGCCCTCGGTATGATGTGTCTACGGCAGGATTAAAAAAGCACGGAACTCAATGCAGCCTAATGTAGTCTGCAGTCACATATAGCGACACCTGTCCATCAGCAATAACAACCCCCGGTCTCCCGGACAAATTGAGTTGCACTGTTATTTGTGGGTCGTTGATTTTTATTTGCATCGTGCTATTTGCATTGTATTTGCAGTGCCTCACACAATGAACCTTACATATATTTCTGTCTGATGTAAAAGTTGTCAAAACAAATGACATCAACAACAGCACGGTGTCATTTCTGCTTCTTTTTCCTGTAATAACAACATGGTGGATAACAATTCATGAGCAGTGTGTGGCTTATGGACTTAGCTTTTCTTGTTGATATCACATATGAGCTTAATGTACTGAACAAGAAGTTACAAGTCCAGGGCCAACTTCTTAGTGCTGCCCCTGACAATGTGAGAGTATTTTCCATAAAACTCCTCTTATGGAAAGCCCAGGGATGCCATCTGTTCCATGGGCTTTGCCGCAGGCCAAGCTATTGATAGCCTTGCTGTTCTTCCAGTGTTGATTCGGCATCTATGTCCTCCATGATAGGTAGAGGTTCGATGGCATCCAATGTCAAGTCAACAACACTGGAGTAAAGCTCTGAGTAGTGCTGTACCCATCGCTCCATTTGTTTCCCCTTGTCAGTGATCACTTCCCCACTGATGGATTTGAGGGGTGCTGTTTTGCCCTAAGTTGGTCCGAAAGCTTTCGTGATGCCATCGTACATGCCTCTGATGTTACCTGTGTCTGCTGCAGTCTGGATGTTGCCACTGAGCTCTTGCCAATACTCGTTGGCACATTTCCTTGCTGTCTGTTGCTCTTAATGTCTTAAGGGTCTTTTCGCTTAAAGAACGCTTATATTCAGCAAGGGCCACCCATTTTGCTTCTATGATGGGGGTCATCTCTGTGGACTTTGTATCGAACCAGTCAGACCCCCGGGAGGTCTTCTTTCCAAAGATGGCTAGTGCTGATGTATGAATGCACTCTCGTAGGTGGATCCAGCTGTCTGATGCTGTACTTTGAGGATCTTTTGTGGAGTTGGCTTCTTCGAAGGTGTTTGCAAATTCCTTGATCTTTGTTTCTTGTTGCATTTTTGGTGTTGATGCGAGGCTTCCCTTGAGGCTTGGCTCGGTGAAGCGTGTTTGGTGTCAGGCGGATCTTGCAGCGTACAAGAGAGTGGTCTGTGTCACAGTCTGTGCTGTGACAGGTGTGGGTAAGCAGCACGCGCTTGAGGGTTGTGCGCCTGACGATGATCATGTCAAGCTGGTGCCAGTATCTCGAACGTGGATGACGCCAGGACAACCAGGTGTTGCAGCTTCGTCTGGAATAAGGTGTTGCTCACACACAAGCCGTCGTAAGAGCAAAACTCAAGTAGATGCTGTCCGTTGTCGTTGACCTTGCCAACTTCAAAGGAACCAAGGCAGGAGGGCCAGGAGTCTCAGTCTGCACCCACCCTAGCATTAAAGCCACACAAAAGGACGAGTTGTTCGTTATTGGGGATGTTCTTGATGACGACATTCAAGTTGGAGTAGAATTCGTCTTTAGCCTCAGGTGTTGATGTCAGAGTAGGAGTGTAGGCACTGATGAGGGAGATTGGACCGTCCGAGCTGTAGAGGTGGAGAGTCAGCAGTGGTTCACATCCCTTGTCTCCTGGTTCAGTCATCTTCAACAAGGTTTTCCTGCCTGCAAAGCTTGCTTCGTGTTCTCTACGATGATCAGTGCTCTTTCCTTTTCAGAAAAAGGTGTAGTGTAGTCCTTTTTTTTTTCAGCCTTTCAAAGTCTGCAAGATGAGTCTCCTGTAAGGCGGCGATGTCTATCTTAAATCGCAGAAGCTCATCGTTGATAACTGCGGTCTTTCTTGCATCACTAATGTTCCTGAGATAATGTTCGGTGGTCATGGTGTGGCCGTTCCTGGTTCCCAAATTAAGAGCTGGTCTCTTGCTTTTGCTTGTTCTTATTCTCTCGCTTGGTGCAGGTTGCGTCTGCTTGTTGGTTGTTACCTAATCCCCATGCACCCAATGAGGAAGACAGACCGTGGCAAGACAGCACCTTATTGACTGGGGGCGGCCCAGCTTTGACGGGCAGTAACTGTCCAGTGAGATCTGAAGATATCTTCCACTGACGAAAGCAACCCCTGGCGCCATGCTCCACGTCAATCAAGCATTGTGGCTTATAACCAGTAACTGCCGCTTTCCGTGTTGGTTCGATGTTGTGAGGCGAAGCTGGAGTGTCCTCTCCAGGGCACAGGCCAGGGCAGGGGGATATGGTTGACCAGCTCTTGCCCAGTTAGCAGGATCCCCCTCTCCACGGCGATGACTGGTCCAGACGAGCGGCAGGGCTGGTACGGTCCAGGGCTATTGACTTCGCAGGAGTTACCAGAACGAGATTGATCACAACGACAAACTGCCTATGGGACTCCAGCTCCAGATGTTTCCTCAAGGTTAACTCCTGAAGCCTTTTCTCTAAAGCGATATTAGCCGCAAGGCAGCAGAGGTTTTTGACAGTTTTCCTTTTCTGCATGCGGCAGGTAGCACAGGATAGCATGATAGCTGTGGAAGGAGCAATCTGACCTGACCTGGATATACATACTAGTCCTTCTAAAAAAATTAGCATATTTTGATAAAGTTCATTATTTTCTGTAATGTACTGATAAAAATTAAACTTTCATATATTTTAGATTCATTGCACACCAACTGAAATATTTCAGGTCTTTTATTGTTTAAATACTGATGATTTTAGCATATAGCTCATGAAAACCTAAAATTCCTATCTCAAAAAAATTAGCATATCATGAGAAGGTACTCTAAACAAGCTATTAACCTAATCATCTGAATCAATGAGGCTTTTAAAAACTCCCAGCCTGGTTCATTACTCAAAACCGCATTCATGGGTAAGACTGCCGACCTGACTGCTGTCCAGAAGGCCATCATTGACACCCTCAAGCAAGAGGGTAAGACACAGAAAGAAATCTCTGAGCGAATAGGCTGTTCCCAGAGTGCTCTATCAAGGCACTATCAGTGGGACGTCTGTGGGAAGGAAAAAGTGTTGCAGAAAACGCTGCACAACCAGAAGAGGTGACCAGACCCTGAGGAAGATTGTGGAGAAGGGCCGATTCCAGACCTTGGGGGACCAGTGGAAGCAGTGGACTGGGCTACAGGTGCCGCATTCCCCAGGTCAAGCCACTTTTGAAGCAGAAAAAGCGGCAGAAGCGCCTGACCTGGGCTACAGAGAAGCAGCACTGGACTGTTGCTCAGTGGTCCAAAGTACTTTTTTCGGATGAAAGCAAATTTTGCATGTCATTCGGAAATCAGGGTGCCAAAGTCTTGAGGAAGACTGGGGAGAAGGAAATGCCAAAATGCCTGAAGTCCAGTGACGAGTACCCACAGTCAGTGATGGTCTGGGGTGCCATGTCAGCTGCTGGTGTTGGTCCACTGTGTTTTATCAAGGGCAGGGTCAATGCAGCTAGCTATCAGGAGATTTTGGAGCACTTCATGCTTCCATTTGTTGAAAAGCTTTATGGAGATGAAGATTTAATTTTTCAACACGACCTGGCACCTGCTCACAGTTCCAAAACCACTGCGAAATGGTTTACTGACCCTGGTATTACTGTGCTCAATTGGAAAAATAATTTCGTAAGCTGGAGGCCGACTGTGTGTGTATATACACACATACATATATATATATATATATCTACACATACATATACAGGGATTCCTCGCTACTTCCTGCTTCAATTTATACGGCTTCAGTGCATCAAGGTTTTTTTTTTGTAAATTTTCATCAAAACAAAAAAAATAAGGAAATTAAGGAAGAAAACGGGAAATGTTAAGGAAAATGCCACAAAAACAGGGCCAATTATATGAAAAACAAACAAAAAACAACCCAAAATCTCTCATCAAAACTACATTTTTTTGAGGTGCACATCTGCGTGCGTGCATCTTTGTATTTGGATTTATATTTTATTTACGTCTTATGCATTATTTTTAAATGTTTAATTGTTATAAGCATTTATAGCATTGACTACGTATTTATTGATATTATATATACATGTTCGTATACGTCATATATACATGTTTGTATACGTCAGTGGGGGGTTGATCCGACTTCACGGATTTCAGTTATCGCAGGGGATCTCCGTCCCAATTAACAGTGGAAAGTGAGTGATCCCTGTGTTTATGTATGTATAGATATATACATATATAGATACACACACACGCGCGCGCACGCACAGACAGACAGTACTGTGGAAAGTCTTTTGGCATATCCAAAGAAATGGTTCTATTTGTGTATTTGTACACACGTAGTGAGAGAGAGCTATGATATTGCCCATTATTGCACGTACAACACTTTCAGTATTTTGAGCACCCCATCAGTGTGAACACACACATGCTCTCAAAATATCAAGTGCAAGTATGAGAATTGAGACACACTAGCTGATCTCTGTGTGTTAAGTAAAAATTTCTTTGAATAAGAGTTTCACACTGAAGTCCACTTCAGAGATGAAGGAGTGCATCTCTTTCTGGCTTGGTGAGAGACAGCGAAGTGTGAATAGCACTAGAGGAACATCGGCGGAGTTGAATAAAGTGCACACTTCACCTACACAGTAATGCTGATGTGCAAGAGCAGAGTCAGGATAGTGAGGCAGTTTTTAATCAAAGTGAATGGAACAGATAGGGTTCCTGTCAAAACATGGAGTCGTTCAGAGCTTTTGAATGTGCTGACTTTCTGCATTTGTCTGCTTGTGCCTGTTTGTGTCTCAGGCTGTGCAAGAGCTGCTGGAGTTTCTAGAGCTGGAGAAAAGCAACTATCACATGGGTTTGAGCAGGGTAAGTAATGACACATTTTTGCTTTGGTCACACTCTTTGTTTAATTTAATACCTTGAAATTTTTTTATTCAGTGATCAGCTATCAACTTTCAGCCTTGTGTGTAGTTATCAAATCATCTATTCTGGATCAGTGCATAGAATAAGCATGTAGCATACAGAATCAGGCCAGGGATCAGTTCTGAAGAAATGGTGTGATTTCCATTTAGATTACCAAATCATTTGGTTTCCCCTCTACGCCTCTTAGACATACTGCCATCGCAGTCACAACTGGAGAAAACAGTGCAGCAGCCAATAGGGAAATGAGCCAAAAGGCTTTTCCTGTTCATCCATTCATTGAAAGAGCAGAGGTCTGCGACAACCATTACTGTAATCATAATGAAAAAACAATTAAGAGATATTTTCCTTTGATGATGACAGTTTTTTCAGAGTCGTGGGTTTCGCTAGAGTCTAAAAGGTGGTTCTGCGCTCGGTTATCATTTGTGCTTTGTGAAATTGAAGGTATATCTTTCATTAGGTACGAAACATACTGGCATACTACAGTCCAGCTCTGCGTTTGGGACACCAGACACAAATCCAACCCCCAAAAAAAAAAAAAAAAAAAAAAAAAAAGTGTTATCAAAAGAAGCAGTGATGAAAGCTGGTAAAGCAGCAGGATCTGAAATGTCTGCTTAAATGTTAGGAAAATTGGCAATAGCTAAAACAATGTATCCTTAACAACACATGATCTCAATAAATCTACGCACATGTATAAATACATGATGCTGTGTCCAGGAGATTTTGGAGCACTTCATGCTTCCATCTGCTGAAAAGCTTTATGGAGATGAAGATTTCATTTTTCAGCACGACCTGGTACCTGCTCACAGTGCCAAAACCACTGCTAAATGGTTTACTGACCATGGTATTACTGTGCTCAATTGGCCTGCCAACTCTCCTGACCTGAACCCCACAGAGAATCTGTGGGATATTGTGAAGAGAAAGTTGAGAGACACCAGACCCAACACTGTAGATGAGCTTAAGGCCGCTATCGAAGCATCCTGGGCCTCCATAACACCTCAGCAGTGCCACAGGCTGATTGCCTCCATGCCACATTGAAGACCAAGTATTGAGTGCATAACTGAACATAATTATTCGAAGGTTGACTTTTTTTGTATTAAAAGCACTTTTTTTTATTGGTCAGATGAAATATGCTAATTTTTTTAGGTAGGGATTTTTTTTTTTTTTCTTTACTTTTTTGCCAAAATTAATAATATTAAAACATTAAAAGGCTTAAACTACTTCAGTTGTGTGTAATGAATCTAAAATATATGAAAGTCTAATGTTTATCAGTACATTACAGAAAATAATGAACTTTATCACAATATGCTAATTTTTTGAGAAGGACCTGTACAATAAAGTGAAACGAAAGGCGAGCCTTCTAAAACTCGTGATACACATAAACATATATAAGTTTTCCTGATCAGGTGGTTTTGAGTTACATTTTTCCAAGTTAAAATCTGCTGAATTCCATTTGATCGTTTGCATTAGCCAGTTTGAAAAAGCTGCTGTTTCACTCTCGCAAAATTTCAGTGTCATGAGAATAAAACACGAATGCCCCAAATCATACAAGGCAATATAATGGCAGCAATACCAATATATACAGATATTAAACTCATAAATCAGATATATACTGGTGAACTGAATAAAATAAAACAAGATGATTGCATGATTTTTTTTTTAAACAAGTTTATTACTTACAATATGTGTGCGGAAATATTTCTGTGTATTATATAGAGATATTTTTCATTTTTATATTTTATTCATAAAAAGAGGTTAATGAATCAGACAACCTATGGTGTTAATAAGTTTGGGTTTAATTCCCTATTAAGGATCGAGGAGCGATGAGTAAGGATACACAAGGGTAATGTTTCAGGAAATGTATAACTAACCTACCCCTTACATGACGTTGATCACTTTTACATGGCGGGTTAGCTGTGCCGCCGTCACCATATGTGGACGTTGGTCCATGTGTCTCTTTAGAGGAAACAGCATCTTATTTCTCTGCAAACACATACCCTCAAAACTACATTGTTTCCTCATGTTTACTCCGTGGGAGGGATGAAGACACAGTAATGAGATGCAAGTGATTCGATTAAAGGGTTTTGGGGTGTACAAATAGTCATAGTTTCTGTATTATTTCCTGCTCCAGAGTTAGTGTTTTTGGCAAATCAGAGGGAAATTGTGTGAGCTTATCCTGATTAGTATGTACTAGTGGCATGCATGCTGACAGTAAGTGGTGGGAAAAATATTTGAAGTGTGAAATTGCTCTTTCTCTGCACAGCTGGATTTTAAAAAAGGTACAATAACATTAATAACCTTATCATTTGTTTTTTCTATGCAAAAGATGAAGAACGGAACTGCTGCATGGTGATAAAATGGAGTTCAGTGCAGTTTATGGTTTTATTAAGGAAAAGAAGACAGATGAAATGTACCTGTTATCTCAGGTTACGGTACAGTAGCAGCCTGAGTTTTGTGCTGCAGTTTGTGATGGTAATACCTTCCAACAAATGAGCCCAGAATCAAGCATAGGTACAGATTTGAATATTTGGGCCAAGTGTGGAAAACGGCCTGAGGGACATCAGCATGAGTGAAATGATGGCGATCAAGTAAACATCAGATTGTTTGCACAGTCCTTACAGATAAAGTACCGAATAGAACACGGCCTGGAATCACGACGTGCATGTCGACAGTGTTTAAACCAACAGGGCTGTAATTGAGAGTGCAGCTGTTTGGACTTAATCTTTTGATAGATGAGCACTCTCTAGGGGTTCTCCTCCCACCACCACCACAAGTCAAAGAGCTCTCTTGAGGTTTTTCCCCATGTCTCATATATTTTTCTTGTAAAGTTCTATGAGATGAGCTTCATGACCCATGTGACAAAGCTGTTCTGCTCACATAACCATGCTGACCTTCAGCTGTCTGTGCTGGAAAAAACATGCAACTTGGTGGGTAATGGATTCAGGGATGCTTACTGACCCAAATGGCATTCTTGGTGTTGCTTAGTGGTTTCGTCAGCATTCTTCATCATTAGTGTGAACATGTACGGTTCTAGCTAACCTGAGTGCCCTAAAAATGTGCAGCGATGATGGTGATGTAAAAATTGTTGCATAAAACAGGCATCCTAGTAAAGGAATTAACAAGTTTCACAACATGTTAATCCAGTGACTTTTCATAACCCTGTACTTATTTACAGGAAGCTACATGTCTGAATATAAAACTTTATCAGAAGTGCTGGGTCACTTTGATGTGTAGTGGAAACTTGTTCTGTGGCATGAGTGCAAATGAAAGCTCAGTCAAGAGATATTTGTTTCCATCATTACTGATGTGGAGTAATTTAATTAGCCGACACTCAAAACGTTTGCTGTGTGCTGCCAGTGTACTGGCTATTAAAGTCTTTCCGCAGCCAACCAGGGCAGTAAACAACCCTATGGCTAAAAATCTCCTTTTAATGCCGTTAATATGTCAAAGCAGTTTTAATCTGGAGTATTCGTGTAATAAAAATGCAAAAAAACAAGAAAACTTAAGTGTTCATTGCATTAGAAAATGTCTCTTTGTTTCCCCCCACTACACAATGATCCACCTCAGTTTGTTTGTTTTTTTTTCTGCATATATTTATTGTGCCGAAGCAATGAAAATAAAAACCCAGCCACTATCTGTACATATCACTGGTCTTGATTTTAAGGTTGTGTTTGTCATGTTTTTTTCTGGAACACATGCTTGTTGCAGTTGAAGTGCTTTAGAGAAAATACTCTGCGATGATGCATATAAAATATTTAAGGCAAATGGCAGAGTTTGTTTTACGAACTGTAGTTCTCACAGATGTGCTCTGTTTCCAGGTGTTCTTCAGGGCAGGTGTTCTGGCCAAGCTGGAGGAACAGAGGGATCTGCAGACCAGGCACAACATCACTCTTTTCCAGGCCACCTGCAGGGGCTACCTCGCACGGCAAGCCTTCAAAAAGAGGAAGGTGAGTTTCAATAGATCGCTTTCATCCTTCCCCATTACTGTCCCGCATAATCATCTTATTTCAATGGAAGTAACGCAATCAGAATGAGACAGCGTGCCTGTGTTAGATTTTGTTGATTGGGCTGCCTTTGAAGCAGTGGTGAGAGCATGAGTGTGTGCTGGAGGATTTGCCCATCAAACTACATCAGGATTTCATCAGAGTTACCCATAATAAATTGCACCAGCCAGTGCTCTCAGCTGGCAGATAACATTTAATCTGACTGTCTTCAGGGACGCGCTGTCTCTCAGTCAGCCTTCCATCATGTATGGATCGATCCCAGCATGCTCATGTCCTCTTTTATCCCCACCCTCACTCATCTTCTGGTCTCTTGTGTACATTCATGCCTCTGTTTCATGTGCTCCGTTTCAGTCAAAAATTGATATGAATGCATTTCTTCAGTGATGAGTGCAAATAAAAAAAAAATGTTCCAGAAAAAAGGAACAAGACACACATTCATGTTTGGACTCGAGGAAATGGCGTATGCCAGTGGTGTTAAAATCAAGACCGACAGTATCTGAGCCATGGGACAGACTTGTTTTATTGACTGAAATGTTTCAGAAATTATTGACTTTTGAATATGAAGGCAAATTCTCACATACTTATTTGCTCTCACTACTTCCCCTTCTTTCTTTCCTTTTTCTTTCTGACCTGCTATTTAGCTGTCTGTGAGAATTAATTTCGGCACAAAGCCGTACTCATACTCTCTCACCGCAGTTAAGTCACTTTGTGTTATGTTCTTACCTATTACATAAGGTATTAATACACTGTGCTGCATAAATATTGGCACCCCTGATTAAGATGTGTTAAAAGCATTAAAATAAATTACATTTTTATTGCAGACGCAACTGAAAAATTAGTAACCCTCAACTCAACTGAATTTTCAGGGTGGAAAAATCCCTGACTAAGGAATAATTATTTTTCATAAAATCACCTGTTCCACAATTATTGCCACCCCTAACGATTCCTAGGAAGTACTTCTGTCTTTTGTACAGTGGTTTACAAAGTTGATCAGAGTATCTAGGAATATTTCATTAGTAATCCATCACTTCCTGTTTCCCTGGGGTATAAATATGACTTGACACAGAGACTATTTCTTTTATTCATTCTTCACCATGGGAAAGAAAAAGGAAAACACCATTCAAGTATGGCAGGTGTGTGTCAACCTTCACACCTCAGGCGATGGCTACAAGAAAATAGCCCCTCGCCTTCACCTGCCCATGTCTACTGTCAGAGGAATCATAAAGATGTGTAAATCAACCAGAACAGTGGTAAACAAGAATAGAAGAGGATACAGGGTTATTTTGCCACGACGCACAGTGAGGAGGATGATAAGAGAAATAAAAAGTTCTTCAAAGCTCACTGTTAAAGAATTACAATAAATGGCAGCATCATGGAGTCACCAAGTCTCCAAAACGACCATTAGGCTCCATCTACATCAGTGGTTCTTAACCTTGTTGGAGGTACTGAACCCTTTATTGAAAAATAAAATAAGGGTTTTTTTTTCAAAATTCAAGACATAGGTATATTTTTTTACTGGGGCACCAAGATAAACCATGCATTAACATCACTGTGTTTAAAGAAGAACAAAACCAATACAATGCATGAACTCCCCCATCAAAACGACTTACATTTTTATGTGAGTTGCGCATCTGAGTGCGTGCACGTTCATCTGTGTGCGCGCGCATCTGTATATGTGTGTATTTATGTTTTATTTACATCTTATTCATTATTTGTGAATGTTTAATTGTTATTATAAACATTTATAGCATTGAATATTTATTTATTGATATTATATACACAGATACATGTACGTATGCGTCAGTCAGCAGGGGGTTGATCCGACTTGCAAATCATGCAGATAGGATGCTGACAAGCATCACGATCTGTTTATATACGTGAATCCATGTTGTACATATTCGTCTGTCCACTTTCTTTTTTTGCTCAACAGAGTATGGATTAAAACTAAGATTTAAATTTAAAATTAAGAAAGAAATCACACGACGTACCATCCTGACAGTCACAGTTCAACTACTGAGCGCACCAAATTTTCTGCAGCACAGATTGGCCAAGCAATGTAGCGTGATCACCTGCAGCCAGTGATGGCCAAGCGGGGCGTGTCATCATGAATATGAGTCGGGTGTTTGTCTTGACCGCCGCCGAACCCCTGAGACTGACTCACCGAACCCTTAGGGTTCGATCGAACCCAGGTTAAGGACCACTGAGCTACATGCCAGAAGGTTATTTGGGAGGTATGCACAAGAAGAAACATTTTCTCACTCAGTCATGAATGCCAATGCCTGGAGATCACTAAGTGGTACTGGGACTTCAACTGGGACCGTGTGCTTTGGTCAGATCAGACCAAAATACAACTTTTTGGCAACAAACACTCTAAGTGGGTCTGACGGAGCACAAAAGATGAGTATGTAGAAAAACACCTCATGCCCACTTTGAAATATGGGGGAAGATCGGTGATGCTGTGTGCCTGTTTATTTACTTCAGGCCCTGGGGCCTTGTTAGGGTGCATGGAATCATGAACGCTTTGAAATACCAGGATATTTTAAATAAAAATTGCGACCTTTAAATCAAAATGTCTGCCCCTGCCTGAAAGCTGGAGATGGGTCGTCACTGGGTCTTTCAGCAAGATAATGACCTACACAGAAATGGCTAACCAGACACAGAATCAAGCTCCTCCCATGGCCATGTTGGTCCCCAGACCTCAACCACATTAAAAACCTGTTCAGTGAGCTGAAGAGGAGAGAGCAGAGGAGAGGACCAGGTCACTGGATGATTGAGAGAGATTGTGCAGAGAGGAATGGTCAATTCTCTCAAATTATAGGAAACATTAGGTGCTGTTTTGTTGGAAAAGGCGGGTTTTACAAAGTATTACCATCAGGGTACTAATAATTGTGGCATACTTGATCTGATGTAAAAGAGTTAATATTTAATATGAGATTTTTCGCACTGAATAAATGCACTTGAATTAAAGATTCGACCCCCCCCCCCTGTGGTCCTAAATTATTTAGAGAGCACGAAAATGGCCTAATATTATTGGTAAGCTCCCTGGACATTAAAAAATATAATCCTGAGTAGATTGGGCTAGAATCAAAATGACAGACACGAAGAATTTTCCACAGTCACGTGTAGCAGGGGGTAGCATTCTGGTCAAGGTTTAATGTGCAACATTACGAAGCATGGTTCACTGAAGTTTTTGTGTAACACTCACACAAATATATATATATATATATATATATATATATATATATATATATATCTTCTTGTCCTTTCGGCTTTTCCCTTCAGGGGTCGCCACAGCGAATCATCTGCCTCCATCTCACCCTATCCTTTGCATCTTTTTCTCTGACACCAACTGCCTTCATGTCCTCCTTCACCACATCCATGAATCGTCTCTTTGGTCGAATCGTCTCTTTGGTTTATATATAAATTTGGTATTATACATAAAATTTTTGTCTCAGGATACGAAACAAGTTCACGTTACGAAAGTGCCATCTTAAAAATTCAAACGCGCCATTCAATGCACAAGCTGCTCTCCAATCAATGACGTTCAAACATCCCACCCATAAATACCATTACCGTATCTCATAAAACACTCCTAAATCAATTATTATAAACATATAAAAACAGTCAATCAACGCTTACAATATGTGAAGCGCTCAATACCGAAAGTAGTGTACAGTGATACCTCTGCTCACGAACATAATTGGTTCCCAGAAAGTGTGTGTGAGGCGAAAAGTTCGTCTTCCGAACATTTATTTCCCATAAATATCCCAGGTCCCCATAAAACATAATTTTCTACTAAATAAGCCTTAAAACTACACAAAAATATACCTTATTTATGTATAATAAATGTCTATTGTTTTGTAATTCAAGAAATAAACTGTACTGTATAATAAAGTGGTTTTATTTACCTTTGTGATGGTAGTTGACGGCTTGATGGAATGGAGTGGGAGGAGGAGGGAGTGGGAGGAGGAGGGAGGGAGGGACTTACTGTTTGGAAGGAGTGTTTGGAAACGCCTACTGTTTGGAAACACGCATAGCCACACACGCACCCTTAATAGCTTCCTTGTTCTTAAGGATGGGAGCAATGGTAGACTTAGCGTACTGGTACTGGGACGCTGAGTCACACAAACGCACACCTCGTTCGTGTTTTTCAATGATCTCCGCCTGTTGTGGGGTCTTTTTCGGTCCCATAATAGCAAAAGTACACTCAATATGGTCCAAAATGTCTATCAAACACAAACCACTTCCGCATTCAAAGAAAGGGGTGTGACGAACTGTGACGCCGTGAGCGTGCGTCAGCTTCTCGTGGCCGCCACCGTGGCGCTGTTCGACCGCGTGGTTTGATTCGTCCGCCGAAAACTAGTTCGTCAGCAGAGACAATATGCTCGCAAATTTAATGTTCTTGAGGCGAAAAGTTTGTGAACTTTAAGCGTTCGTCAGCGGAGGTTTTACTGTACTTGCGAAAGTAGTGTACTTGCTGTGGGTTATATAGACTTCTGGTCTTTCAAGTGCATGAGGGTACCATTGAATTTGTTTCGAACACAGCCTGCACTGATGTAAATCCCAGCAAAGCGGAGAGTTCTTTCTTTCGTGTAAGTAAGTAAGTAAACTTTATTCAAGAGATGCATACAAAGAGCAAGTACAAATCCTAATGAATATTAATATAAAATAAGTATACACTCTTAGGATTCTGCTAAAAGATAATAAATATCTGTAATTGTTCTGTAATTTGTGGATTCGGGTTTTCATTTTACAACTCTCTTTGCTTAACTGAGTATGCATTAGATTGTGTCGATCTGAGCAGATAGTTAATTGATCTCTGTGTAAGAGACTTGCACCCATGCTAGTAGCCTTACACTTCAGACCAACCATATTTGCTTCGGGTTACAAAAGTCCACATACAGTGTAAACACAAAGATCACAGAGACGACGTCTTAACACAAGGGTAACACGCTATATATATATATATATATATATATATATATATATATATATATATATATATATATATATACACATACACACTCAGTCTGTAGTTTGTAAAAAATGAATGCAGTGTCATTACGTCAGCGTACTACGTATCGAAAAAACGTAAAACAGACAAACGTAAGTTGGGGAGCGTCTGTTTCTCGAAAGCTTAAACACAAAATCTCATTTTACTTTGCTTTTCTTTGTTTCCGTGTTATAATGCCTAAAAAAAGTCTCTCTTGACTTGTCTTTGCTGTTCCTTTTATGTGTTATCTTGGGGATTGTTTAGCAACACCCACCTCGCCATTGGTGAAACATTATTCATTATTCGGTTTAATCTTTAATCTCTTGGGAGTGACTGATTGCAACAGGAAAGTTAAATGATGGCGTTGTGATGTGGTGTGATTCTATCAGTGTTTTGTCTGTGTTGTCCTGATTCTAAAACTATCACAATTTTAATTTGTTTCATAAAACACATTCTACCAGATAATGGCTCGCATAATGTGAGTAGAATAATGCTGTTTACAGACTTCAACAAGACAAATGTTTTTATTTGCTATGTAACTGAGACTGAAAGTAATTAGTGATGCAAAATTTTTATTTTTTAAAAATTAATTAGATTATAAAAAGAAATATATTTTCCTGCATTGAGCAACATTACTGTTGTGCATTAGTAAAACCTGTGCTTCGATGTCGGCTGCATGCCCAAAGAAAAGTTCTATTGCGTTGGCTGTCAATCAAAAGTAAGGTTTTTATACTCATTTTCTGGGCAACTACAATTTAAAGACATTTTTGTCCTGGCTCCAGTGAGAAATGTTGCATGACTTTAACTCTTATTGATGATATTTATGGTTTGGGCTGGTGTAGTTTACTTGAGCGGTTCGTTTGTCTCAACATTTTTGCTGTTGTTTCTTTCTTTCTTTTCTTTTTTTTAAATTTATTTTGGTGTATCTGTCATACATTGATCCTGGGTTTACACTCGGGCATGATTTGATAGAATCATGATGAGTGTAAGGGGTTATGGGATTGTAAAATGATAATCTTCAGAGAACTTGGTGGATTCTTGATGATCGTACTGATTATAGCGGAATTTTTGACTGTCAAAAATGTTTGACACAATGTATTATGATTTGACGACACCCATGATAGAAAAGATAGAACAGAGCCTTACAGACCTTGATGTTCTATCGTAGAGGATCTTGATGAACGTGCCGAAACAATTCATTCAGAGTTCATCTCCTAGCTGCCTCCTTTTATTCCTCAAACATGCTCCATAAATCATCAAGTTCTGCCCCTTTATTGAATCGTGGAGATCGAGGATATCATGCCCCACCGTAATGCCAATGTAACACTCCTTTGCTTTTTCAGTATAATTTGTTGGAAAGCAGAAATACTGTGAGATTGGCCTTTGTGCCTGTTATGTTATCCACAAAACCAATTGATAAACTGGATCTGCTTCGCCAAAAGGAACATGTGAAAATTCTGAAAGTGTAAAGTTTATTTGCAGACTTGAGCTAATGAAGTAATGTGTGTTTGGAGGCGGGCATAAGCACAGGCATCCCATGTTGCTGATTAGCTGGAATAGTGTTGTGTGACTCACACAGAGCCAGTTTGTTTATTTTGCGTATGAACACTGTAAAGAGATATTTTCAGAATCTGGCAGAAATTGTATTGAATTAGAAACTGTGACAGCATATTTAACTGTTGTTATAAAAATGTGGCTGTGACATGCACATATGCAGTAGTATGTACGTAGATTCCCGTTAGAAGTATCCATGCAAATAAAAGCCTCCTGGTGTTTTATATTATAGTTCAGATGAGCTCAGGTCCATGTGTGCGAAACTGTTTAAGAATGAACAGATCAAGTTTTGTTGTAGGTTCAGACTCATGCTGTGTGACAGATTACCCAAAGGCCATTACCAGCTCTCACAACCACAGGCTGAATTTTGCCATTCTAATTGGATTTCCATGTAATCTGCTCTCATTGAAGAGACACATGTTTCAGCAGCCAGGAAACCTTATAGCAGTTTAAATTAGCTGTCGAACAGTATTGATGTGCAATTTAATTACCCACAAGGGCTTTGGATTTGCTTCATAGTCCAGTGCTGAGGAACTCTCAGTATTTATATAGCATTCAGGGTCCACAGGTCCCGAGCTTGGAGATTTGGACCTTTCTCTACTCGGCTATTATCTTCTGCTTCTGGTGCACCAGAACTGGACAAAGCTGCCTTACCTTTCTCATTGATAAAAACAAAATTTGACATAATAAATTCAAAATGAAAAAGAAAACAACTGTTACATAAATAAATTTATTGTGTTTTTAATCAGCAGAGGGGTTCTGTGAAAGAAATGTGGCAGCGATACAAATGTAAATTACCTTTTATACTCGTCTTGAAAAACATCTGTGTTCTTGTCTGTCTGTCTCTCTCTCTCTCTCTCTGTATGTGTATGTGTATATATGTATATACACATATATTTGTATATGCATATATATGTGTATATGCATATATATATATATATATATATATATATATATATATATATATATATATATATATATATATATATATATATATATATATATATATATATATATATATATATATATATATATATATATATATATATATATATATATATATATATATATATATATATATATATATAAATATAAACATTCATATATCATGTGTACAGTGTTATCAGTCATGGTGGTGGGTTAGGCAATAGTTCAAGAGAGTAAAAAAAGAAATCATAAAAAAGCGAGACATTTCGAAGAGTGGTTCATGAGTTTGTAAGACATTATAAACATGTTTATGGACCGATTTGTTTTTGCATACAACTGAACATAATTGAGCTTTCAGTTCCATTAAAGAAAAATGCGTGCCTTTGACTCACTATTATATTTGGACCTGGCGATCTGAGAGTCCAACAGCTGCTTATGTTTAGTGCATGGCGTGTTTGTCATGAAACTCATCAAATAACAAAATATGTACAGTATTTGAAAAGACTGTTATTTGTGCTACTGCATCAAGGTTATATCAATTAGATGTCCATGTTTTTGCATATTGCACCTCAATGTGCTGCTCTAGTTCATGTGCGACTGTGTTGCAGATCCAAGACCTGGCTATCCGTTGCATCCAGAAGAACATAAAGAAGAACCGCGGCGTGAAGGACTGGCCTTGGTGGAAGCTCTTCACCACTGTGCGACCTCTCATCCAAGTGCAGCTCAGTGAGGAGCAGATCCGCGGCAAAGATGTATGTTTTATGCTTATTTATCCACCATTGGTTTAAATAAGTAAGCTGTTTCGTGTGACCTCTTTCTCTTATACTTTCTATCAGTACCACGCTCGGTAAAGTCCTTTCCCAAATGATAGTCAATAGGGCCACTGGGGGACCATTTCTCATCATGAAATTGTGGTATCTAGTGTTATGTTTTTTTTTTTTTTTTTCCCAGATATTTTTCCAACAGTTAATGATTTTTCAATACACAAGCAGTTATCAAACATTAGGTATGATGGTGCTACTTTTTTCCAAATTTTTTACCCATGGTTGGACTATTGAAAATATTCAGTGGAGCAAGGTTTTTTTTTTAACGGCCTGTGATGCATTAGAGCTTTGTAGAAGGTAGCCCTGTGCATCTGTTTAAATTACCCTAAAAAGGAAACAGGAAATTGTTTATACACAGCAACCAAGTATGATTTGAATCTATTTACCTGTTTCTCTCTTCATGGATTTATCTCCATTTTCTCAGTTTTCTCCTTGTTTCTCATGATTATATCTGCCTCGATCGCTCACACTCTGGATGAAATCCTTGACATTTGCTTCACAAGTACGAAACTGTAGTGCCCTGTAAAGGTTTTGGCATCTGGCAGTGGCAGACCTGCAAACAGTGAAAGTGTCAATAGTTCCTCTTACTTACTATTTACTATCGTAGTCCCTCTTCAAGTCCAGCATCTCAGAATTTGTTTAGTGCCTGCCAAAGCACTCAGTGCCTTTCATTCCTGCATCTGCATTTTTGGCTTGGTGTGCCTGTTAAGAAAAGAGAGAGAGTGTGTGTGTGTGTGTGTGTGTGTGTGTGTGTGTGTGTGAGTGAATACATTACCTGTGTACTTTCAGTATGTTGGTGCTTTAGGGATTCATAGTGGTGCAGAGATGTTGCAACTCTTCTTTGTGGGAGAAAGCACTGCATCAACAAGTCAGTGGGTGTGTACATGTTTATGCGTGACACATCTACTTGGCTGTGTCCTGATGAATGTTGTGTTCTGGTAGTGCGGTATGCTTTTGTTAGGGAAGGAGAGAGAGAGACAGAGAGAGAGGAAAATTCTAGTTCAGGGCAGCCCGATTTAACAGAAATTGTCCTGCTAACGTGTTTCACCAGATGCTAAACAGAGCCACACCTGAGCACTTTTCTCCTTCAGTATTCTGACTGACTGACCTTTTAGAGGGTTTCAAATGCAGTGTGTTGATTTTGAGCTCCCAGTGTGTATGTTTTCACTCTCACTTGCTTTTTTTCTTTGCCTGTTTTTTTTCTCAGGAGGAGATACAGCAGCTGAAGCTAAAGCTGGAAAAAGTGGAGAAGGAGAGAAACGAGCTGCGACTCAATACGGATCGTTTAGAAAGCAGGGTGAAGTTCACATACATTTCACTGCTTCTACCTGCTCCGCTGCTAAGGCAACTGCAGAAATGGTCATGAAAGCACTTATAAAAATAAAAGTAATAAAGATTAATTATCTGTGATCTCACACATACACAGGCAGAGAAAGGAAGAGGGAGGTGGCACAATAATCAGGGAATTTGATTTCTGCATTTAACCCAACTTTACACACCAGTAATGTGAACATGCAACTACTTGGCACAAAAGCAGTGACACACAGCTGTGCGGTACAGGAGCAGTGAACCGTAAACCAGTGCCCAGAGGAAGTGGAAGGTTTAGTGTCTTGCCCAAGGACACCTCAGCTGTGTATGCTTTCCTGCCAGGTCTGGGAATCAAACTGGCAATTGATCAGTCACAAGCCCTCTTTGCTAACCTTTAGCCTATGGTGGCAATTTACAACAATAACACAAGTAAATAAACTGGTATGAAACTATCAAATGTAAATGTTAGGCAGCTAAGATAGACTGAGATAGTTAAGATCGTGTTTTGCTCATCTTCTGTATGAAATCACATCTAATTTTTGCTGTCGCTAGGATTGAGGTTTAATTGAAGAAATCATAATGATGATTTAAAACATAATTAAACAACCTTTGGTCAGAATGTTAAAATTAACATTTTTTTAAGTAATTATAGTATTGCATGCAGTCACACACACAGAAGCACACCAGCTCTGACCACCACCCATGACATAGCTAAAACACTCTCAGCTTAGTGTCGCATATCTTCGACATGGTGTTAAGGTGCAGCACTGGACTGATTCACTACAATCTGACCTCATTTAAGGCGGAGTCACTAAATGCTTTTAAGCTTCTGCATTGATGTGCGTATACTGTTTTAGATCACGGAGTTGTCATCAGAGCTAGCTGATGAAAGGAACACAGGCGAGTCTGCATCACAGCTGCTCGAGTCTGAGACATCTGAGAGACTAAGGCTGGAGAAGGACATGAAAGATCTTCAGGTACCCGTGGAGCGTTCTCAATTTGTGACAGAGATAAAATCTGACAAGAATTTATGTTATACTATACAGTATAGCAGCTCCTTGTTTTGAAGTTGTGAATGTGCTGGGATAATCAATATTAATATGATAGTAAACAACGCTGTCTGTATTTTTCATTGCATTCACACTAGGAAGCTACCAGTGACACCCATGTAGGGGAGCAGAGTGCTGTCATCTCTTGCAGTATTGTCCACTGTGTTGTCCACGTATTTATGTTCTGTTAAGAGGCACACTCTATGCAGTAATGTGTTGTATTATATACGGTAAAACGTTCCTGGGAATAAATTCCCTGAAATAAATGTTGCTTATCGCCCTGCAGCTGTGATGCCTCTGTCGCTGGTGTCACAAACTTAAAATATAAGACATGAATTGTTGCACCTCACTTGCTAGTGTGATTGCAAAACTAGACAGATGGTGTGTGTGTGTGTGTGTGTGTGTGTGTGTGTGTGTGTGCGTGCGTGCGTGCGTGTGTGTGAGTGTGTGTGTGTGAGAGAGAGAGAAGGAGGGAGGCTCTGTCCTTGGCTCTGCTGTTCTGTGATGGTGTATGAACAGTACATATGTGTTTTTATTTGTTTGGCAAGAGTTGGCCTGTGAGGTACAGAGCATTTCTTTTTGAGCAGATGGTATTTACCAGCAAATCTGGTATGTGTGTGTGTGTGTGTGTGTGTGTGTGTGTGTGTGTGTGTACGCGTGCGTGCGTGTGTGTGTGTGCGTGTGTTTGTTTGTTTGTGTTTATCAGGCCAAATATGACTGTATGAAGAAGCAGATGGAGTCCATGGAGATGGAGGTGATGGAAACTCGGCTCATGCACGCCTCTGAGCTGAACGGAGAGATAGACGATGATGACACGGGCAAGTGACAGTACTTCCTGCTCACTCTGCACTCAAGCACATACACGAAAGAGACCACTGTTATTTCACTGTAATTGGGTAAATTGTGCATGGGAATGGATTCCATGTCCAACTCTTCAACAGTTAGCACTTTTCATGAAAATGAGCAGAAATGACATGTACATGAGTAATGATTTGTGTTTAAACATTGGCATTTTTATCGCCCTCCGCAATTCACCCCCAGAAAGTATAACAGCATGGAGCCTTTTTCTGCAGTATATAATATGAGTGACATTTCGAGAGTGATTTTGAAGCTTGACTTCCTTTTTGAACCTTTCTAAGCTCTGTTATTATTATTGTTGTTGTTGTTGTTGTTTGGTCACATGGAAGGTGTTTCAGATCACAGCTTTGCAAAATGGGGTTTATGTCTCTTAGACCGAGATGACTGTTAATGAGCATTGATTTTCTGTCACTGTACCAATTTCTTTCTTAATTTGGATGTTGTTAGGGTCATTATCTTCAGATTTCTCAGCTCAAATATCTTTGTATATTGAAGAAATTACAATTTCCAGACAATCATTCAAATCCTGGATCATTAGACACAGAGTAGCCGGTCATGCAGCAGCATATTTTAATCAGAACAAGGATGAAAGTCATATGATGAGTAGAGCCAGTATTGACTTCATAGCTAACTTCCTGAGATGTCATCTGCTAAATCATGCGCACCATCTCCATAATTACTTTATACACTTTCTATACAGTTGACTATGAACAAACAGCAGCACATGACGGCTGATTTTAATGCTGAGGCAAGTTTCCGTCTGCTAGCACTCGGCTCCTGGGATTTTAAGAGATTTTGGGAGTCTGTGGCTCACTCGGCCTTCAGATTGGCTGGTATAAAGTTCGGATTCAGGTGGCAGCTTGGCCTCGGTTCGTGACCTCCTGACAAATGAGAAAGTAATCTGCCGGATCAGGTGTGGCTCTACAGCAGGCACAGTTAGACGGTCTGTGGAGAGATGCTGCGCTGCAATCTAGAGCATAGACATCTTTCTGACAGATACTTTCTCTTTTTCTCCAGCTCAACAAAATAGTTTTGTATAAAGTAGCAGTCCTGCCTGTTCTGTCTTCTTTTTTGCATTGCACCATTAAGATATTTTTAGCCGACCTCTAAAAAGTCTGCAGATTTCATTTTCTGTAGTGTAAAGACTACTGAGCTATATTCCAGTGATTAAGACTGATGAATCTCCACGTGTGTTGGTTGGTTTCCTATTTTAGTGTGATTGATTGCCATGTACATCTAATTTATCCTGTTCCCCTGCAGTTCTCCTCTGTCTATTTATTATCTCACTGCACTTCATTGTAAGGTTAGGTGGCTCAGAGTCCTACAGTATGCATTCCAGCCTGGGACAGATTTTTTTTTTTTTTTGTATACCTGTTGCTTTGGGGCTGAACTCTTGCTTCAGTAGCTACTGCAGGTCCTTGATGCTGATGCTATGTTCTGGAATCATGCTTCAGGAATGGCGGTGGTGTAAATGCAAACTGTACTCATCATTCCTGCTTACTGTGTAAATTCACCTCAAGATTCATTTACAGTGGTACCTTACTTTACGAAATTAATCCGTTCCAGCGCCTTTTTCATATCCTGCTTTTTTCGGAATTGAACCGCTTTTTACATGTAAAACACGTGATTCGTTCCAAGGCTCCCAATACTACCCCATAAATACTTGAAAAATTATAAAAGTCCACCAATTTCATATGAAATATGTGTTAAAAGTAAAAGAAAATTATTTACATTTTTTTTTAAAGCTCTCAAACCACCCATGTGACGCTTTAAAGTCCGGGGGTTGCTGGTCTGAAGAACCCTCACCCCCACCTTCCTTCACGGGGTCCTTAAATATGGTGGTTGCTTTTTCCGAAATAATCGCCTCCGTCACTGTATCTCCGCTTTTAATGCCTCCTTCTGCTTCAATATCGTCCCGATTGTAGAGGGGTTTCGGCTCGGCCATACTCCTTTGCGATTTCACTCCACTGAATCCCACTCATATTTTTTTATTATCTCCTGTTTTACTTTTATTGATAACGGAGCCCGCTTTCTTGGGGCTCATGATTAATTACGAAAAATAACTCTGCAATAAGCACACTCAAGAAACTCATGAACCAACAGTACAACTCTCCTTCACGCGTGTGTCGAATAATGGGTCGAAGGAACACGAAAAGCATTATGGTTACAGTCCTGTATTATGGAGATTCAGCTCCCTCCTCGCCAATGGGAGGTGACCAGGGTGGGCTATTTGAACGTCATTAATGGGAGAGCAGCTCGTGCATTGTTTGAATGGCGCGTTTGAATGTTTGCGAGTTTGAATTTTTAAGATGCCGCTTTCGTAATGTGAACTTGTTTCGTATCCAGAGACAAAAATTTTCGGAAAATACATTTCGTATCCTGCATTTTTCGTTTGGTGAGACTTTCGTAAAGTGAGGTACCACTGTACAAGCTTTTGGTATCACGACAGAGGATTTGTACATTTTTACTGTTAGTCACTCATGTAAATTGCAATGAGACTAACCAGAGACAAATTCGAGGTAAACCGTCTCTGAGCCGTCGCAACTCAATCCAAAGTGAGCAGATCTAGTTCATATAAGTCTCTTCAAATTAATACGTGTCTAGGTAGAACTATTTGGATATATGGGGGGATTACCACAATGCGTAATCCTTGCTTGGCTTTGACTTTGGCACATGACTGTTGTCATGGATCTTGTTGGAGTGTTTTGGCGCCGTGTACCTGTGCATCAGTATTGGCTATTTTTGAGCATGTAAACTGCGGCCATTTCTTTAGCTCTTCTGTCATTCTCAGAACACACCTAACCACACAACTACACATTAAAACTATGTGAACGCTTGTTTTTTTGTGATGCATGGACAGCTACAGCTGTTTTGTGTACACAGCTGTTGTGCAACAAGTAATACTTTAAGGAAAATGCATCTGCTGTCTTTGTCGTTTTTGCTCAACCATGATATGAGTGGTTGACAGACATTTCCAACTTTTGTTTAACTGATCACCGTGATTGTCTGTCTTTTATGGAGATGAAGAATGTGGTTAATTCATAGCTGTTGAAGATTTTTAGATAAAGACTAAGGATTTAACAAGGGGGCTGTGAAAGTATTCACCAAGCTTTTCAATACATTTCCAGTTCAGCAGAAGGAAAATACTGGAAACACTTTTAAAACGATATTTATGGCACTCATTTTACATCATACCAGGCAAGAGTGAAAAGATTGTGATTTACAATTATTAAAATAAAAATTACAGTACTTGTGAAAGGAGGAATTAAGCATGAATTGCGCTTATAGTTAAAATGTGTCAAATATGTGTTTTATTCCTCATTTCCTCTTCATTGAAATGCTTTCTTTTGATTGGACAACAGACCGTTGCCATTGACGTGTTCCTTATCACAGAGTCTGGACAGATCCATGCAGTCAGTTCAATCTACAGAAAAACACAGAACATTATTACTTTAATGAATTACCTACTTAAGTTAATTTGCATCGCCAACCTAATTTCTGTCCTATCGACTCTATCTGTCACGTATGCAAGTCCTATAGGCCGTATCTGTCACGTATGCAAGTCCTATAGGCCGTATCTGTCACGTATGCAAGTCCTATAGGCCCTATCTGTCACGTGTCCAAGTCCTATAGGTTTTATCGATCACATGTCCAAGTCCTATCGGTTTTGTCTGTCAGGGGTTCAAGTCCCATTGGCTCTATCATGTATACAAGTCCTATAGACTCGATCTATCACGTGTACAAGGTGTATAGGCTCTATCCGTCACATGTACAAGTCCTATAGACTTGAATCACCTCAATGGAATTCCTTACTTCAATGTCTTATCGGGGCATCATGATACTTTTGTAACCATATAAAAATATGAATGTATGTGATTGCATGTGATTCTTGTATAGGCGCGGAATGGAGACTGAAGTATGAGCGGGCAGTGAGGGAGATAGAGTTCACCAAGAAGAGGCTGCAGCAAGAGTTCGACGACAAGCTGGAAGTGGAACAGCAAAACAAAAGGCAGATTGAAAGAAGGGTAAGGATCCATTCTGCTGTAAGTTTATATTCTGTAATGTATATCATATCTATTATTGTTTCAAGAAGATTGGCGTTTATTACTGGGTCATATAGTGGTTATTCAATCGTATTAGGAATATCACCTTACATACACCTTACACGGTCAAATGACTGCATGGGACTCATGCAGGATTAAGACTGGATGTCTACAGATTCACTGCCAGTCCACAGAAATGTACACAATTATCAAAGCCACATAAAGCACTCTGTAGAAGCGGCTTGAGGTTTTCCTTAAACAAACACAAAGAAGACTGATGTCAAACTGTCACACAAGGCACTGAGTGTGGTGTGTGTGCATGTGTGTGTGTGTGTGTGTGTCTCAGCTGACAGACACGCAAGCTGACAATGAGGAGGTACAGCGGGTGGCACAGCAGCTGAAGAAGAAATGTCAGAAGCTGACAGCTGAGCTCCAGGATACCAAACTTCACCTGGAGGGCCAGCAGAGTCGCAACCATGAGCTCGAGAAGAAACAGAGGAAGTAAGGATGGCAACAATAAAGTTCTCTT
Source organism: Plotosus lineatus (assembly GCA_024760905.1). Taxonomy (NCBI): domain Eukaryota; kingdom Metazoa; phylum Chordata; class Actinopteri; order Siluriformes; family Plotosidae; genus Plotosus; species Plotosus lineatus. The sequence goes on along the minus strand of CM045747.1, from coordinate 24,892,395 downwards.
AATTTCTCTCACTTGGCACATATAACCTTGACTACAAGTACATGCTGATAAAAGCGTGTTGAGGAGTGCAGAGCATTTATGTTTTCCCAAAGAAGTGTAAAGCAGCAGTTACACCTTACTGGATAGGTTTTACAGATGTCTGATGAAGAGCAAAGATTTCAGTCTGTTCGTCTCCATTTGCATTTGTTTCTTCTCCATTTCTTGTTTGCTGGATGTGTTCCTTGTCAGTCAAAATCTGTTAAATTCAGCCAAAAAAAAGTATAGTGCATGCACAAAACTTGGAACAAACTCCACTGTGCAAAAGCTTTCACTGGTTGTACAGTTGCTATGTTCTGGGCATGCACTTTGTTTGGGGCTCCCGAGTAAGATAAGGGACGTGACTATTAACACAAATATTGCAAGTTCGCCTCCAGGTTAATGCCGCAGCCATCCGTGCCCGGGAGCCTATGGGAGCTATTTGGCTGAACTCTCATGGGAGGCACCACAGATGGCATACGCTCTCTTACCTGTCGCTCACAGTGATTGCAAGCCAATCATGGGCGTCTGTGAGCTCATTCGTATAAATGGGTGGATAGCTGTTTCCCTCCAAGTGTGTTCGACTGCAACAAATTTGAAACAGTTTAAAAAGATGCGAGGGGCGAGCATTGCATGTCACAGAGGGTGCGTGTGCATACCTACTTCACTCCTCTGAGGTTGGTGGTGGCTGTGTGATAGGGAAGGCAATACAGACGCTCCCCGACTTACGTTTTTAATTGGTTCCGAACGGCTGAACGCAAGTTGAAAGTGAACGTAAGTTGTTACAGTGACGTATGACATATGACGTGTGACATACTGTACTATACTTCCATAAATACCATTACTGTATCTCATAAAACACCCCTAAATCAATTATTATAAACATAACATTGTAAAATAATATCAAATATATCAAATAATATCAACATTAATTTCAAATAAGTCACTTATTTATACCGAGTCACTTTCCATGAAGCTTAAAACTGCCAATCAACGCTTACAATATATGAGGCACTCAATACCGAAAGTAGTGTACTTGCTGTGGGTTATATGGACTTCCGGTCTTTCAAGTGTGCAAGGGTGCCGGTGAACTTGTTTAGAACACAGCCTGCACTGATGTGAATCACCAACCATATTTGCTTAGGGTTACAAAAGTCCGCAAAACAGTGTAAACACAAAGATCACAGAGATGACATCTTAACACGCTATATAACTGATATATGTATATATATGTATGTATATATATATATATATATATATATATATATATATATATATATATATATATATATATATATATATATATATATGTATGTATATATATATATATGTGTGTGTGTGTGTGTGTGTGTGTATATATATATATATATATGAAAAAACTGAATTGGGAAGAAGGAGGGGCATGTTTCGTGTGTCGTTTGTAAACAATTGACGCAGCGTCGTTACGTCATTACGTCGGCGTACTACGTAGGTACATCTAAACTCAAAATTTGACTTAAAAAAAAAAAACAAAAAAAACGTAAAATTGTAAAACAGATGAACGTAAGTCGGGGAACATCTGTACTTGATGGGTGGGAATTGGCTACAACTAAAACGTTGTTAGAAAATGTGGGAAAGCATTTTGTTTGGGACCTTTTGTGTTCTTCTTTCTGTACTTTTATGCTCACATTTGCTGATGCCCGGTAAACTACTTCTTGTCATGTAACAGGTGAACTGGAGGCAGTAGTTAATTAGTAGGCAAAGGTCAGCAGACAATTCCTAATGAGGAAGACATTGGAACAGATGAACAATGGCTGTAACAGGCAAACAGAACAAAACTGTACACTTCAGGATAAGAAAAATATAACTTCTGTATGTGTGGGTCTTCACTGGTTCTGAACCCAGACAGGGATGTACATCCAATGGGGTATTGTGAGAGACGATACATTTTTCTCCAGAAAAGTTTATATCTGGAAGGGTTTATCAGTTTTCAAAGCAAGGATTATCAACAAACCATTCAAAGCTATTTTAGTACAATTTACTTGTAAATATATAAATACGCTATGTGTAGTTCCCATGAAGTGTTACTATTATGCTATTATCTTTAACATGACTATTATACGTTACACTGAGGGGGGGGGGGGGGGGGGGGTAATTTTTTTTTCATTGCAGGCTCCAAAGAACAAAACAACAAAAAAGCTTTTTAGAAAATTGAGTTTAAAGGAAAGCAAAAATGGAATAATTTCTACTTTAATGCTCACTTTGCTGTCATAAGTCAAACATGAGGTTATTTTATTTTTTCATACCCACGGTAGGTAAATAATGACACGAAATTTATATGATGTATGAACGTGTACATAGATGTGAGTAGGTAGGGTAGGTAAAGTCCTTTGGGCTTTTTACACCCGAGCCTCATGGCTCATCAGGCTGGTGCTTATCCCCGGTTTCCATAGTATGAAGCGACTAGGAGTTCAACTCCTCCTGGATGGGACGCCAGTCCATCGCAGGTTACCTTCCCAGTATATTTTTACTGGTACCCATTTATAGTGCTTCAAATCCCAGTTAAACCCTCGCTGTGCTAAGACCCCTAGGCAAGGTCCCAACCACAAGTGTGCCTCTGTTCACCAAGCAGTATAAATGGGTACCAGTAAAAATATACTGGGAAGGTAACCTGTGATGGACTCGCGTCCCATCCAGGCGGAGTTGTACTCCTAGTCGCTTCACGCTACGGAAACCGGGGATGAGCACCGGCCTGATGAGCCACGATGCCTGGGTGTAAAAAGTCCAAAAGACTTGACCTTTTACTTGGGGATAAGTGAGCTTTAACATAACTATCATCATGTGAATTGAACTGCCAATGTACACATGCATTATATTTATCATCATATTAAAGCCTTCCAATTAATCTTAATTGTGATTCTCTAAATAAAAAAGTCAAAATTTTAGATGCCGTTTTAAAATTTGATACTGAGTCCATCAAAGTGATAATTGATATTGTCTCAAAGTTCGGGGACATTTTTGAATTAAATCTGACATATTTTCCATGTGTGTGGTATAATCAACCCAACATGGACAATACATGAGAATGTAAATGATTGAACCATGTTGTGCTCATATGATGATTTTCAATCAATAGAGCTGTTTATAACTGGGAATAGAGATGTATGAATGCCACATGCATATCTAAGAGATATCACCACAAGCATCATGTGGAATATTATTCAAGGCCTGTTGATCTCATGATGTAAATTATTGCCGTATATGTCCCAAAACAATGTACAATGGTTGATTTGCACGGATATCTTTCCAGTTATATAAATTATATTTTGATATGATATAATCAACAATGTTTCTGTATATATTGCTCGACACTTCATCTGACTTGATTGATTAAAGTTTTATTATTTTAATATTGTGTCATATATTATTGTTGCGTTGCCAATGTTAGAGACTTTGTGCTCTTCATATTGATGGGTTCTTCAAAGACAAATAAAAAAACACCCTGCTGTGTGTGTGTGTGTGTGTATGTGTGTGTGTGTGTGTGTGTGTGTGTGTGTGTGTGTTTGCGCACAGGTTTGATTCTGAGTTGAGTCAGGCACAGGAGGAGGTGCAGAAAGAGAGAAGTCAGCGTGAGAAGCTGAGCCGAGAGAAAGACACACTGACTGGAGAAGTGTTTAGTATCCGACAGCAACTGGAGGTCAGCAGCCTCTTACTTAATACATCCCATCCTCTCCTTTCACTTTTGTAAAGCAATACATTACGCCTGGCATTGTATTAAGTTTCCCTTCACTATCAGCCTGTACTGCATTTGTTAACATTAACAAACTGTATACTTCAGCATTCGTATACCATAATATAACACACATTATTTTACACAGTTATAAAGTCAAGTTATTTTTTTTTATTTTTTTATTTTTTTATAAATGTGCATGAGATATTCCAGGTTTTGCCATTTGATTTCATGTACACTGAATATTAGGATGAAAAGATGTGCTTGCATCGTAATTTAAGCAAAGAAATTGTACACCGGGGATTTAGCTCAGTTGGTAGAGCGTACGCTTTATCCTCCGGTAGGTCGGAGTTCGAATCCGGCCGCGTCATACCATAAGACGTTAAAATTTGGCAGTTGTTGCTTCCTGCTTGGCGCTCGGCATCAAAAGGATAGAACAACGCAATAACTGGCGCTGCACAGTGGCGACAGGTGCCTAGCGCACAAAGCAAATTTCAATGTATGTAATGTACTTTGACAATAAAGAGTTGTTTGTTGTTTGAAATTCCCAGGTGCTCTGTTTTGGATAACCCACCTCTACTCGGACCCCATCAGGTCTGAGGAAAATAGAGTACACGTGCTTGTGGTTGACAATATTTACGCTTTATTTTATGACTTTTTAGACTTTTATAGACAATCACTGGGATGAGGCGGGGCTAGTCATTAGTTGCAATGTGTTCACTCTATGCAGGGATTTCTACACATGGGGTTTGATATCCAAAAAATAAAAAGAAACTCAAAGTGTGTGCCTGCTTTGATATATCACTCAGCATTAACTTCATTGCTTAAAAAGATATTATAAGCAAAAGTTAAATGATACCATGTTCCTACATGTAAAAAAAAACTTGGTGAATGTGTAGGTATTGCAATTTGCAACCATATACGGATGTGTTGCTATTCAAAAAGAGGCAAGTGGCTAGCACTGCATGTCACGGAGGAGGTGTGCATGCTTTCACCCCTCCCTCAGTGGTGGTGGCCATGGGATAGTAAAGGTAATACTCGATGGGTAGAAACTGGAATAGTGCTAGCGCCTTACAACATTGCTTAACAAGTAAAATTATATGTTCATGTAGGTGGTATGGTAAATATTTTATATGTGTGTGTGTGTGTGTTAGTACTTATCTCACATTTATTGTTTATTTATTGTATTTTAACAGATCTTTTCAGTGTTTCAGTGCATAACTTCATGGTTAAGTCAAGTTAAATAATGTTAGATATGGAGTCTTAAATGTAAAGCATGAAATATATACAGATGGATCACAATCAGAGCCATACAAACTAACATTGGTGATGTTATTCAGGACAAAGATCTGGAAATGTGTGCACTCAACCTGAAGCTGGAACAGATGGAGGCCGAGCTGCAGGATCTGAACTCTCAGGAGTCGAAGGATGAAGCATCTCTGGCCAAAGTCAAAAAGCAGCTCCGTGACCTGGAGGCAAAAGTCAAAGACCAGGAGGAGGAGCTTGATGAGCAAGCAGGCTCTATTCAAATGTTGGAACAGGTATGCACACACACACACACACACACACACACACACACACACAATTAGTGCACTTTTTTAAAGAGAATATTTTTTTTCTATATGTATATATCTGTGTGTAAATTATTTATCTAAACAGTACGTGTTCTGCGTTTATTAAATAAAGCCTAACTATGAATGCCCGGTTAGTTGTTTGGTATAACCAAGAGCTGCCAGAATGTGTGGATTGGTGTGCCATGATATGCAATGCTGTGTGCTTGTGCAGGCCAAGCTCCGATTAGAGATGGAGATGGAGAGGCTGAGACACACACACTGTAAAGAGATTGAGAGCAAAGATGATGAGGTGGAGGAGATCAGACAGTCGTGTAGTAAGAAGGTAAGACCATTTCCTTTTACACCAAAGCATTTCCGCTCAAATCCCCACTTCAATATTATAAGTGAAAAAAAATCTTGGTTTCAGATCAGTGAAAGCAGCTCTTCTTGCTTGCAATGACTCAATTCTACATACCACGTTGAAAGTAAATAGGTTTCCTGATTAAGAAATAAAACAAAACAAAAAAAAAATCCGAAAGCAGTGCTGTCACGGGTGCATCATCTGTGATGTAATGGCTAACAAATACAAGCTTCATATATGTGGTTATTCATAAATGTGGTTATTCATCTGTCTTATGCAGATGGAATCAGGTGTTGTCTCAATTACGAGATTATTATACTTTTCTCCTTACTTTCCAGTGTTAAAGATTGTCCATTCTTAACAGTATTTTCCAGAACAGTGAAATCATCTGATAGATATTTTACATGAAATCAATACAAAGCATGCACTGTTGACCTTTTAATCATTGAAACCCCCCCATGTAAAATTCACATACTGTGTCAGTCATCCTGTATTCTTTACCACATGAAAGCTATATTAAAATTTATAAATGGTGATTATTGAGATTTTATCTCATTATATACATCACTGTTGAATTGTCTTTTTAATTTATTTTTTAAATACAATGAATTTTAATGCTTGTTTTATTTTTGTGTTTGTGTGTCTGTTTGTGTGTGTGTAGCTGAAGCAGATGGAGGTCCAGTTGGAGGAGGAGTATGATGACAAACAGAAGGTCCTTAGGGAGAGGAGAGAGCTTGAGGCCAAACTGCTGACTGCTCAAGATCAGGTATGTATGTATGTGTATGTGTGTGTGTGTGTATATATATATATATATATATATATATATATATATATATATATATATATATATATATATATATATAATATGTGTGTGTGTGTGTTGGTGTTTCGATCCTACTTCGTGGAAATCGGCGGTTGCTTGGGGGCGGGTCTTGGTCCCCATTAACCGTGGAAAATTAAGGATCTCTGTATATAACAGTATAAACACCTTTTTTTGCGTCTAGCCCAGACCCCCCCCCCCCTTCCCTTATGCAGAAGAAGTGGCATGTCTGCTGCTGATGTTTGTTGTTTTCTGTGTCTCAGGTCAGCCATAGAGATTTGGAGACAGAAAAGCGCCTCAGAAAAGATCTGAAACGCACCAAAGCTCTCTTAGCTGATGCACAGATCATGTTGGACCACCTGAAAAACAATGCACCTAGCAAGAGGGAGATTGCCCAGCTGAAAAATCAGGTGTGGGCACTGGCCCTTCATTTAAACTATCAGGCAAAACACAGTGTTCTGGGCCCCAGGACTGACTCTGGGTTGTTTTTTGTGTGCATGTGTGTCTGTGTGTGCGTGTGCTCCAGCTGGAGGAGTCTGAGTTCACCTGTGCTGCTGCAGTCAAAGCCCGCAAGGCCATGGAGGTGGAAATCGAGGACCTTCATATTCAGATGGATGACATCTCCAAAGCCAAGCAGACTGTGAGTAAAGCGAGACAGTGAAGGTTCAGAGAAATTCACAGGAAGAGTCAAACTTCAGATGAGTTTCTATAAATGGGTTTCATCAGGAATGCTACAGAAGTAAGACGTTATTGTATATGATGTAATGAAACAGCCAGTCTAGTATTTTCAAGCAGGACAAAGCAAACGTAACGAGATGAAAGAAGTGCAAGTGTGAAATTGATCACAACACTGGAAGCAGTTAGGTTATCTAATAATGACATCATTAATGTGAGAAGAAAATTGGCTTAAAAATTCATGCATTGGAAATGAAGCAGCAGTGAAAACTCGCCCACATACAGAAAAGCGTCAGTGCTCATCAGTATGGCAGTTCAATAATTTACAGCAGGGAAATGATTTCTGCCCGTAATGGCATGTTTCCGATTCCTTCTCTAATTTGAACAAGACGTATCACCCTGAAATGCATTACGCTTTAATAACGCTGTCATGAGCCGCTTCTTCTGCAGCCTGAAAGGAGGATTTATAATTGAGTTCACACAACAGCAGGTTGGAAAAGAGATATTGGAAGAAAGATGAATGGTTGTGATGTTAGACCCATCGTTTTGAGCCCTATTGTTATTATTCTGTTTTGAGTTTACAGCTCCTTTGGAGCGAAAAACTGTCTGATTGGGTGTCAAATTGAGTCATTTTATCTGCGAAAACAGCATGCCGGTGTATGGTACCTTCTATAGTGTGTAACGCCATGGCATATGTGCAGTATCCTTTCTTGATTTTGTTTTATGAAAGTGCTCTCCATGTGGACAGAGAGTGAATATAGGAATGAAAAGCAGACATTTCAAAGCCCAGGATGGGTAGGTTCCTGATTTCATCCCAGAGTATTCATTCTGTTTTAAACAGCTTATAGAAATATGAAATGGATCTGGAAGCTTGTAAAACCCTGCTGAGATAACTGGTCAACTGGATATATTGAAGAAAAGCTCTGTGAGCTAGTGGCCATTGAGATGAATCAATATCCTGATCTTTTACTGTCTCCAGTTACCTTTTAATTTCGGTGTTGTCACATAATGATAGCAAGTCTGTCAGTATAGCAAGTACAGACCCTCATCTTTCATGGAGATTGCTTTTGTCAAAATTGGGGAATCATACATTGCCCAAATATATTTGAGGTTCAGTCGCATCTCTCAGCCTTTCTGTGTGTACTGGAGTTGAGAATTGAACAAGAAACTGGTACGCTGGCTTATGACAATCATATCACATCGGAACTGATGAAAAGGATGACTGGAAAAGCTTAAGAAATCCTCAGTTAAAGTGTTAATACATTTCTGTATGGGTACTGAACGTGTATGTAAAAGAGCACTTTGTATGTTGTCAACTGATCTTATTTTCCATCCATTTTCATTTGAAAAGAGGATTATATGTTCTTACCAGACACAGAAGGAATTTAAACTGACTGACAGACTGAATAGCTCCCTAGTAATAGTTTCTGATTTATTCTACTGCATGTTCCAAGCTCCTTTGGAGTTTAAGTATTTACTGTTTGTTTATATATATATATATATATATATATATATATATATATATATATGAGAAAAGGAATTGTCACTTTTTTTGAATGTGTGAAATGTAATTTACAAAGCACAAGCGAGTGTCCATTTTTGTATAACTACCACATTTAGCATTCATATTTTCCAACAAAGAGTAATGATGTCATCTGATATTATTGGGCTGTTTGACTGAAAGGAAAATGATCAGGTCCTTTGATATCTTTGTTTGCTTTTGTAACATGTTAGTGAAATAGAAAGCTCCATAGCTACACTGGTCCTAAAGTCCATTTCATTCTCCCACTTCTTTGTTAATTAATTCATTTGCTTTCTCTGATATCCACATTTTATGCCCTATTAATAAACCCAGCTCTTATTCTTCAGAGATTGCCTTACTGTATTGTAGAAGTAATTATTATTGAATGGAATTAAGCCTCCGACACTCCCAGGGAAAGCAGCTTGAGAAGTGCCGACTTTAGCCACTTATAGTAAAAGTCATTACTGTGTGTGTGTGGCGTGTGTGTTTATGAATTAAAATGGGATTTTGTTCAAGGGAAAGCACAAGTGTGCACACAGACAATTTACAGAAATTTAATCAAAGCCTGAGAGCACCTGCTTGAAATATTGATGCATTTTCGTTTGGAGAGGCTCATTCTTGTGTCAAATTTTAAATGCAAAATTCAAACACTTTGTGAATATTGATATGCTGTGTTGTTTTTGTACATTTTCAACCCCAAGTTGGAAGAACAGTTGAGCCGTCTGCAGCGGGAGAAAAATGACCTGCAGTTGCGGATGGAAGAAGACCAGGAAGACATGAACGAGCTCATGAAGAAACACAAAGCAGCTGTTGCCCAGGTAACTCTACACCCCAGCCCCACCCCCATCTTTTCTGCTTTGACCCATGAGACCCCTGCTTTTTTTTCAGCTGTGCCAATACTGTACTTTAAAAACAAGAACAGTGTATATATATCCTAACACTGTTCCTCCATCATTCAGGATCATACAGACAGCACCAGCTAATGGCATTGCTACCGATTTGTACACAGTTGTATTTGTTCATTTTGTGGAAACGTGCTGTTACAATACTGCTCTTTTAAAAATAGGGCTTCAATCTGTTTGGTGCTGTGTTAGTGTTATTTGCAAACGATGTGTAGCTGTTTTGCTCTATTTAAAGGTGTTTCTGAATAATTAGCGCAGATCACACGGCATATGCCAATTTAATATTATTTATTTATTTATTATTTATTTATTTATATTTGTTCACCTGATCAAAATAACATGTTATGCGAGTGGAAGTAAGCTGGAGGTGGTCGTTTTTTATCTGAAGGTGATTTTATTATTATTATTTATTCTTTAATTACTTTATTGTCTTATTTTAAATACTTCTTTTTGATTGGTCAATTTCCAGCATTTGGTCTGTCATTTCTAAACAACATATTGTATGGCTATGAACCATATGAAGAGCAAAATTATGATATATTTTATTTTTAAATCACTAAAATAATTTTAAATTATTATTTTTTTTCTCAAATTATTGATTTGTTTAATTGTAGTAACCCAGTTAGCTGCTCATTATTGCAAAATGAACTACTTCTGAATGATTCAAGCCCTCCCAGGCTTCATCTCAGAGTCCTGCATCATTTTGTTGGGCTTTATTTTATAATAACTGACTCACTGTACATTATACATGTATTTATTAGATGACTTATTTAAATACTACATTATAATTCAGTCGGGGCAGTGGTGGTCTAGTGGTATAGGGCGCTGGATCGCTGATCCAAAGGTTGGGGGTTCGAGTCCCACTCTCCACAGGGTTGTCACTGTCCCCCCCCCAGTGCAGCTAACTGGGTTATCAAAGGCGGGCCATGTCTCTCACTGTCTATGGTGAGAGGCATGTAAAAGAACCATTGCTGACTTTCGTAAAGAGTAGGCTGCAAAGTCGTCAGCGTGTTTCTGTCCCTTGCTAAAGGGTTGTGACAGGAAGGGCATCCGACGTAAAAAAAACCTCTGCCAAATCAAATGTGCGAATCAGATGATTCGCTGTGGCGACTCCCGAGTAAAAGGGAAAAAAGCCGAAAGGAAGACATTATAATTGTTCAGTCATGACATTCAGCTGCATATTATTTATTAATAACACTGTTTTTATATACTAGTCCTTCTCAAAAAATTACCATATTCTGATAAAGGTCTTTATTTTCTGTAATGTACTGACAAAAATTAAACTTTCATATAACTTAGACTCATTGCACACCAACTGAAATATTTCAGGTCTTTTATTGTTTTAATACTGATGATTTTGGCATACAGCTCATGAAACCCCAAAATTCCCATCTCAAAAAATTAGCATATCATGTTCAGGTAGTCTAAACGAGCTATTAACCTAATCATCTGAATCAACCAATTAACTCTAAACACCTGCAAAAGATTCCTGAGGCTTTTAAAAACTCCCAGCCTGGTTCATTACTCAAAACCACAATCATGGGTAAGACTGCCGACCTGACTGCTGTCCAGAAGGCCATCATTGACACCCTCAAGCAAGAGGGTAAGACACAGAAAGAAATCTCTGAGCGAATAGGCTGTTCCCAGAGTGCTGCATCAAGCCACCTCAGTGGGACGTCTGTGGGAAGGAAAAAGTGTTGCAGAAAACGCTGCACAACCAGAAGAGGTGACCGGACCCTGAGGAAGATTATGGAGAAGGGCCGATTCCAGACCTTGGGGGACCTGTGGAAGCAGTGGACTGGGCTACAGGTGCTTCATTCTCCAGGTCAAGCCACTTTTGAACCAGAAACAGCGGCAGAAGCGGCTGACCTGGGCTACAGAGAAGCAGCACTGGACTGTTGCTCAGTGGTCCAAAGTACTTTTTTCGGATGAAAGCAAATTTTGCATGTCGTTTGGAAATCAAGGTGCCAGAGTCTGGAGGAAGACTGGGGAGAAGGAAATGCCAAAATGCCTCAAGTCCAGTGTCAAGTACCAACAGTCAGTGATGGTCTGGGGTGCCATGTCAGCTGCTGGTGTTGGTCCACTGTGTTTTATCAAGGACAGGGTCAATGCAGCTAGCTATCAGGAGATTTTGGAGCACTTCATGCTTCCATCTGCTGAAAAGCTTTATGGAGATGAAGATTTTTCAGAATGACCTGGCACCTGCTCACAGTGCCAAAACCACTGCTAAATGGTTTACTGACCCTGGTATTACTGTGCTCAGTTGGCCTGCCAACTCTCCTGACCTGAAGCCCATAGAGAATCTGTGCAAGTGCAATATTGTGAAGAGAAAGTTGAGAGACACCAGACCCAACACTGTGGATGAGCTTAAGGCCGCTATCGAAGCATCCTGGGCCTCCATAACACCTCAGCAGTGCCACAAGCTGATTGCCTCCATGCCAACCCGCATTGAAGCAGTCATTTCTGCAAAAGATTTCCCGACCAAGTATTGAGCGCATAACTGAACATAATTATTTGAAGGTTGACTTTTTTTGTATTAAAAACACTTTTTTTTTTTTTTTTTTTTTGGTCGGATGAAATATGCTAATTTTTTGAGATAGGAATTTTTGGTTTTCACGAGCTGTATGCCAAAATCATCAGTATTAAAACAATAAAAGACCTGAAATATTTCAGTTGGTGTGCAATGAATCTAAAATATATGAAAGTTTAATTTCTATCAGTACATGACAGAAAATAATTAACTTGATCCCAATATGCTAATTTTTTGAAAAGGACTAGTACAACAGACCATTGCTAAGAAGCACATCATTATCTGAAATTAATCAATAATTTGTTTTGCATTACTGATTTCTTTAATAAGTATCCATGGATTAAGCTGAACAATTTACAGTGAGCTGAAAAAATAAACAGTACACTTCACTCTGCACTCACTATATCATATATATATATATATATATATATACAAAAATAAAAGGACAGGACAAAGACTTTCTATTGAAACTCCATTTATCACTGCAGATCTGTTTCGAAGGGTGGTGAAACCATCCTCTCTCTTCAGGTGATTATAGAAGAATATTTTTGTTTATTTGCCCTACCAAAAAGTATTGAGCACTCTCCTACGGAAGGATCTACTCAGAAAATCATATATATATATATATATATATATATATATTCAGATATATATATGTATATATACAGAACAATAAAGGAGTTTTACTGGTATTTATGTTACGTCGAATACGGTATATATTTTACACTCGGACATAATCTACGCTTAAAACCAAATGAATTCTTCCTGTCAAATTAAACAGACTTCACAGATTTTCAAATATTTGAACATGTGATTAGCCACAAGAAAGTTAAATAGTCTTGAAATGTAATCGCACTGCACTTTACACCTTCTCAGGCTTAGAACAGAGTATATTCCCCATACAATGCAGAGCATACAGAATTTATGCATTGCTTTAAGCAGTGTGTTGTGAATGATTAACATTTCGTTTATCTTCTTTGCTGTTATACAGTCCTCTCAGAGCCTGGCACAGGTCAGTGAGCTCCAGAGTCAGCTAGAGGAGGCCATGAAGGAGAACCAGGAAGTTCATGAGAGGGTAAGGTCACTGATTAAGATAAGCTGAGTGGCTATTGCTTTGTTCGGGAAATGTTTGTGAAAAACTAAAGGGAGAACGGGCCTGCCTTGATTAGGAATGAACTCAAGTGGAACAAGTAAGCTTGCTGTATTCTCAAAAGCTTCTGTGGTAGTAAGGTCAGGACACAAGAGATCAGTGTCGACAAAAAGCTGCTATTCCAAAAAAGCAACAATCCATAGATAAGGATCAGATCATGTTACTCAGTAATTATCTGTGGTGTTTCAGTCAGCTAATCTGGTACTTACTCCAGACTTACAGATCTCCGGATAAACAGGCCAGAGCAGCCAAACCACAGGCTGCACATTTTATTCCTCTGGCTCTGTAAAAAAATACAATGTATGCTTCAAACACATAGGAGAGGTCATGCGACTTAAGGACATGCGAAGCTCGCTCTGTTTTCATCTTCAGTTTCATCTCATGTTCAGTTAAAAAAAAAAACAAAAAAAAAACCAACAGCTTGAAGTCTGACTCAAAAGTCAATATCTGAGCAGTCATTATTCTCAGCTGCAAGATTCTTCACCTCTTTGAAAATAAATGAGAGCACGCTCAGAGATGGAAAACAGAGGTGCCGAGAGGGCTTTTGAATAATGGATTCCAGAGGCTGGCAATTAAGAATCCAATGCAGTATGCTTGGCCAGGTCAGTGGAAAGTGACGGAGCTCTTTTAAAGGAGGCCGGCGTGAAGACACCCTGTGGTGATTCTCTATAGACAATTTTTGATTCATTTCAAACAGGAACTACAATATGCATTTCTGAAAGCATCACAATTCTCTATCGATTCCGCAGTAGGATGCAGATGAATTTTGTAGTCCGTGTGTTTAGTAGAGGCTGCATTTGTGTCCCTCTGTACCCAATCTCATGTTGTGTATGCTTCGACAGCTCACAGCACTGCAGAGTCAGTTGGAGTTTCAGGAACAGTCCATGGTGGACAAATCTCTGGTCAGCAGGCAAGAGGCCAAGATCCGTGAGATGGAGACCAAACTTGAGTTTGAAAAGTCGCAGGTGAAGCGTCTAGAGGTGAGTGAGCAGGACAAGAGCTTTGTTTGTGTGACCTTGTTTTTGTCTAAGGGCTGACCAGTAGAGGGTTAGTTCAGAAGGCAAAAAGACCAAAGAATCGGGCAGCACAGCATTTCAGTAGCATTACCATTAGTTGTGGGATATGGGGGAAGTGGCACTAAACGGTTTCACACTAAAATGTGTCAGATTACAGCAGTAATTGTTTATTTATTCATCTGAACTGCTTAATATTAGTAGGGTCACAGGGAGACTGGAGCCTAGCTCGGCCAACTCTGTACTTGAAGGAAGCCCATGTAAGCACAGGGAGGGCATGCAAACTCCACACCGAAACACCCTCACTGAGCCCGGAACTTGAACCCAGAAGTTTCTTTCTGTGAAGCACACGTTCTAACCACTACTCCACTGTGCTGCCCAGCCATAATCAGATTTCCATTATCTGATTAAGACATTTTAATTTAATTTATTTGTGTAGAGTTTGGTTTGGTCCAACAAGCAAAAAATAGCCTGTGTAAACATCATGTTTTTTAAGCGCATGTACTGAGAAAGAAAGACAGGTGCTAATGTGGTATGTTTTAACGGCTTTACTGGTTCCGTTGTCTTGTAGAGTCTAGTTTCGAGGCTGAAGGAGAACGTGGAGAAACTGACAGAGGAACGTGATCAGCGTAGCACTAGTGAGAACCGTGAGAAGGAACAAAACAAACGACTGCAGCGTCAAATCCGTGACCTCAAGGAGGAAATGGGCGAACTATCCAAAAAGGAGACCGAAGCCAGCCGGAAAAAGCATGAGTTGGTGGGTGAGATGGTCCCCCCCCACCCGTGTGCAATAAGGGCAATTTGATCTCCTGTAATATTTTCCTCAATAAATAAATGATCAGTTACTTTTAGATAATGTGTTTGACGTGATTTATAAATTTCAGACATTGTCATCTTGTTGTTTTCCTTTCGGGTTGTCCCTCTCCTCGGGGTCGCCTGCTCGTCTTCATTTGTACTTGTGTTAAGTGATTTTGTTCTTGTAGGAAATGGACATTGAGAGCTTGGAGGCTGCAAATCAGAGTCTTCAGGCAGATCTCAAGCTGGCCTTCAAAAGGATCGGTGATCTGCAGGCTGCTATCGAAGATGAGATGGAGAGTGATGACAACGAGGATCTTATCAACAGGTAAAGTTCAAGGTTCTCTTCTCCCTCCTCCTTGATCTTTAAAGCACAGGACAGCAAATTTTTGCATATGACTGCATTGACCCGGTGGAAGAACGGAGACTCTGAAACTGTTTGACACGTTCTTCATTGTTGGTTATCATTTATTCATACTGCCCAATATATTGTAGTGAAAATTGGCGCCCGCGCACACACAGACTGGAAAAATGATTTGCATAACTGTTTCATTAATAGTCCTGTCAGAAAGTGGATGTTGATTCACTTTATGCATATTTTTTAAGCAGTTAAATTAAATGTTTGCGCTTGTTAATGGGTTTCACTTTTACTGATAAAAACGGCTTTACATAGCCATTCACAGGGTTACTCAGATATTCATTTTACTTTGTCAAGAAGGAAAATAATTTTGCATTTAAAACGTATAACTCAAATCATATAAACACTTTCCTCTGTTTGACTTCCCTGATGTTTCAATGGCCAACTGATAAAGATGACAAAATGTACTCAAACTGAACACACAGGCAGCTGATTAATACTGACTGCCTTCCTATCTTTTCTAAAGCGTCCCATCTTTCAGTGAATTCTGAGAGGTGCTTGTATTTATCTGAGGTTTTCTATTAAATACTGTATGGATCCTACAGTCGGATTAAATCAAGAATATTTTAGTCTTCGCCTCCGTGCAAGCATACCAGTAAGTCTTTCTTTTTTTGTCTTTGTTTTTTTTTTTTAAATCAGAGGAATTTGTTGTAATAGAAACTGGTGTGTAAAATCCAGTAACATCACACTGGAATCTGTCTGGAATTACATTACACACAAATACAGGGGGTGGACAAAATAATGGAAACGCCTAACATTTTGGCATCATAATCTTTGAACATAATTTAAACAATCAAAACTTGGCATATGTATTGATTCATACAACTTGTGAATTGTTTCCAAAGGAATTTTAAGCCATTCTTCAGTTAGAATACCCTCCAACTCTTTTAGAGACGATTGCAGACTTGTGCTTTACCAAGCACGTTTTTCTCTCTTTCAAAGGCAGTCATTAACTTTTGAGACAGTACCTCTTGAAACACCGAACATTTGGGCAGTTTTTGTTACACTAGGGCCGAACATACGAGCACCGACAATTTGGCCTCTTTTAAAATCTGAGAGGTCTGCCATTATGGGGTATGATTAATGTTTTCAATATCTGAAAAATATTTTCAATATCTAAAAAAGGGAAAAAAAAAACATTTATTTTACATCAACATATCAAATAACAAAATTATTACACAAAAAATAATAACGTATGCCAAGTTTTGATTGTTTAAATTATGGTCAAAGATTATGATGCCAAAATGTTAGGGGTTTCCATTATTTTGTCCACCCTCTGTAAGTTTTCACTGTAATGTTAGTACAGCACTTCAACAAGCGAGATTCGATGCGTGGCTTACTGGTTTACTCACTGATGCCTTGCTAGCATTCAGAAACAGACAGTGAAAAAATCGGGCTGATATCTAACCCTGCAAGTGGAGCACATGAACAAAGGGGAAAGGAGCACCGCATCAACGTCAGACTATAATCAGAAACAAAGCACAAAGGATTTAGCAGGAAATAACATCTTCACACCAACTGGTTCTAAATCCTCATCAAATATTCTCTATTTCTTCTTTTGACCTTTGTTCTTTTTCATTCTTTTTTTTTTCAGATTGAGGACCACTCATCAATTCATCAATCAAACTATTAATTCAGAAATCTGTCTATCTCTCTGTCTGTCTTACTGTCTGTCGATCTATCTACCTGTCTATCTGTCATTTTTAATTTGTGAAGTATCCTTGTCTCACTTTTCTTTTCTTTTGTTCTTTTTGTGTTTGTTTCTTAAACATCTTCCTTTTCTAGTTTACAAGACTTGGTGACTAAGTATCAGAAACGAATGAACAGAACGTGAGGAGCCTGAAAAATTGTTTAAGCTCAGTTTAACCTGGTTTGGTCTTGTCTGTGGATAATATTGCAGCATCCAAATTATTAAAAAAAAAAAACTGTTCAAACAATAAAAATGTCAATCAAGTACAGTTCTATTTTCATTTGCATTGTTATTGTATTGAGAGTTCAGATTAGGCAGCAGCTCAGTGATACTGCAATACACTCCATGGATATGACAATTAACATCACCCATTGGAATATGATTATATCCACCATTTTTTTTTTTTTTTTTGCATGGGATCACCCGCTATAATCCGTGCATGCCATTGACTGTTTAAGCTCAGCCTGGTTCCTGTTCGATTTTCTGTGCTATATGTACATTCTTCTTAACCATATGCTTGTGGATGGCTGTAGTCACCAAACCTTGACGTGTGGGTGGGTGGGTGTGTGTCCATATACCGCCTCTGGGCTCAACATGTCAGTTGAGCTTGTGTGGTTCAGAAAACCCCTCAGCCCTAGGCAGATTTGTGTAAGGAACCTCGGAACTGTGGAGACACCAGGGAGCCACCTCTTTTTGTTTCTCTCTGGCTCTACTATAGCATATATACATATTGCGTGTGTGTGCCTGTGTGTGCTGAATATTTTACAGTCCTACTCCTGGGATCCAACTGCTTTTGACAGAGAAAGAGGAGGGTGTGCTTCTCATCAGTCTTTTAACCATGCAAACTAAATAATGCATAACCCACAAATGACCCGGTAAAAGAGTCCCTCCAGACCTGTCTGCCTGGGTCTCCCAGTGCTGAACCAGTTTCTGGCATCATGCTGCTCTGTTCTCACAGCAGAATCTTGTTGGTTTCAAAAGTAACAGCAAAAACATGTTGCATTCTTTTGTACTTGATGTGACAATGTGTTTGACACCAAATAAATGAACTTATAGGAATTTGTAAGCGAAAGATGACTTGCTTTCAGGGGTGAACAAAGTACAAAGAAATTAATACTCACTCTGATCATGCAATTGAAGACTTTAAAAAAGCATCTGAAATTACTAAAGTCTGACATTCTCCTACATATAAATAAAATATTCTATTAGTCACATTGTTAGATTTTTACAAAAGCTCGCCCTCATGTTTCTCTACCCACCGTAGATATTCCTGTGCACAGATGGGTGTTATACAAAAAAGTTTTTGGCACTACGATTCAGAACGTTAAAAAAAAAAAAAAATCTAAGCCGTGCAAAGCCATAAGAAAACACGAGTTAATAATAAAACAGACTCTACGGCATTATAAATAGACATTTAAGCCTCATTTGTTTATTGAATTCCTTAACAATACATCCTAGGAGAACTCCAGAGGTGTAGAAGTGCTTGTTTTCTCTCCAAACCTGTGCTACAGCAAAATACTGCATAGCTACTGACAAATTGTGTGATGGAAGGATATATTTATGCGTGACCAAGATATTAAAAATACCCAATTCCTGATTCCCGTGCACACACTAACTGGTACTTAGAGTCCAGCTCGGATCAAAGTCAAGTCACATACAGTAATCACTCAGAGCCAACCTCAGATTTCTGATAAGAGTATGGAGAACGTGCTTCAAAATTACTCATACTACTGTATTAGAATTTACAGTCTTGATTTTTGCTCTTCCTCAAATCCATTAAATAGAGTTCAGGGTGTGGGGAAAAGCAGGTGTAACTGTATTAGTCTCTGGAATTAATTCTGCAGAGTTTCAGAATGCAGAAATAAAAACATTATCAAAATACTAGTTAAAGCGAGACATGGTCGCATTGAACTCATTGAAGGTTTTTGGACGTGTTAACTGAGTGAAGCTGCTACTTCCTTCTGAATCCTCTAAAAGTGTTTTTTTTTTTTTTTTTAATTTATTTATTTTTTTTATTATTATGGTCCATGCACACTGCTACACAATAATACAGTCAGCCCCCTTCTTACGAAAACCCCATGAATACGAAAAATCCAGTATGCGAAAAATATTTTCCTAAATTTTTGTCCTCTGTATACGAAACGCGCCATTCAAACATTCAGACGCAACATTCAAACAATGCGTGAGTTGCTCTCTCATTGGCTGTCTCCCAACATCCTGCCCCGCTGGCCTTCCATTGGCCAGGAGGGAGCTAAATCTCCATAGGACTGTACCTATAATGCTTGTTTGTAACGCACGTAAAGGAGGGCTGTACTGTTGGTTTGTGAGTTTTGTGAGTTTTTTGAGAGTGCTCATTGCAGCTTATTTTTCATTTTTTAAGTTGTTCAATTCAGTACATGTTTAATAAATGTGGCACGCTCCGCCGAATGTTGGCAAAAACACAACTCATCTGGACCTCCAATCCCTCAAGCAACAGGTGAATGTTGAGTATTAAACAAGTAGTCAAAGCGCACTTACCTGCTTGACAGATTGGAGGTCCGGATGAGCCGCGCCCTGTCTCAAAAGCTCTGGCGTCAGCTGCAACGCCGCCCGCATTTGGCGGAGCGCACTACGGAGCGCACCACAAATGTTTAATAATGAATGTAAAAGTGAATAGAAAATGTTTAATAATGGTTTAATTAATAAATATGTTAATAAAATGGTTTAAAATGTTCATAAAATGTTTAAATGGTTTAATAAATAATTTTCTTTTACTTTTAACACATTTCATACAAAATTGGTGTACTTTTATCATTTTTAAAGGGTTTATGGGGTAATATCGGGAGCCTTGGAACGAATCACGCGTTTTACATGTAAAGTGCACTTCTACTTACGAAAACTCCAGGTTACGAAAAAGGCGCTGGAACGGATTAATTTCGTAGGAAGGGGGCCAATTATAGTGGAATAAGATTAATCCTAAAGGCTGGAAAAACTCGACTTGCAGATCTGGTGCAGCATAAGCAGCGGGGCTTTAACTTGGCCTGAGAAATGAGCAGAGGGAACTGGTAGTTAAGTCACTGTGCAGACCAGTAATGTTTCTGCTTCTGAGACCCTCGTGTATAGGATTTCTTCAATCATTGATGACACCACTGAGCTTTCACTGATATTGTAAGCGTTTGCAGAATGGTACAGTGACTGTAATTAAAACTGCCCAAGTGCTGAGATATTTTTAATGTATATGGAAACCCATATTACTTTTTACTCGTGACCAAAAAACACAAGAGACTTTCCCTAAACTATTTGGTTTCCATCAGTCTGTAATCCAACCCTTAAATTTAAATGCCTGGCTGCTATTATTTTAGTGTAATTTACAAATGCAGCAATTATATACCAGGGTGTTTATTTTTTGGCCCCTTTATCAGGCCAGTTTATGAACTGAACTGTGAAGAAAAAAGCAGAGTCTGCTCAGAGAGGATTCACAGTGCCTGCAAGGACTCGAGTGTGAGAGCTGACTAACACACAGAATGGTGTGAGGCTTTAAGGCCTCTGCTGGTTGGGTGCATGTCTCAGTGCTGTTGTGTCTGTGCTGTAAATCCATTTGTTTCTGCCCTACTGCAAAAACTAACAGTCCATGCCGAATCTGATTTTAGCCGGGCGCTGACACTCTCCATTGCCTTCTTTTCTTCCGTGCAGCGAAGGTGACTCCGATTCCTGCTCTGAAGTGGAGGACCGAGTCGATGGTGTGAAGTCTTGGCTCTCCAAAAACAAAGGCTCGGCCAAGAATTTGTCAGACGACGGCAACCTGAAGAGCTCAAGGTCAGTTGTTTGAATCTACTTTTCCCCTCTGGTTATTCCTTGAATAGTTTAGGCCAAACAAAGTGCACCATGCACATAAAGCAGACTAGGAAAGTGCATTCGCCTGCTTGAAGGGAGATTTTTCTTACCCACTCGCTTATTCTCCTCATTGCCACAAGGTTTGATGACAGAAGCTTCTTTAGAAGCAGCGGCCTGCCTGGCAGATTTATCGACACGCCTGTTGGCCAGCTGGCATGCCTACACCTGCTCCCCTCTTCCAAAGATTAATAGATTGAGCCTGCTGGCTGACAGCTTCGATTGCCCTGCATTTGTCTCTTTTCCAGAAGATTTAAGCCTCCCTCTTGAGCCTCTTCCAACTTTTAAAAAACTTTGAGGCTTTAAATTTCCTTTTCATTACATTCCCTATTGTGCACTTGCCCTAGAAATGCTTTTTGAAGAAATATTTAGAGAAAAAATCTCATTAGTTTTGAATAACCCACACAATTATTTGATGGCAATCAAAGTGTGATAGTGCAAGATTGTAGAAGTGATGTTTGTTTGCACTACTTCTTTATATTTAATTCAAGTAAAGAATTTAAGAAGTCTCAGTTCATAATTCTGTTTGATTTGTTTGGGTTCTGTAGGGATTATTTTCTGTCAGCATCAGTGCTTCATTTCAACCAAATCCCTAGTTTACACTGTACAGGATTATGGACCAAATTGTTTCCCAAGAAAAATACCCTAGTAGTCACTAAGCAGTGCTGTTTTATTATTTTTTTTCAGACAGTGGAAAGAAAGAGGGACAAAACATAGCTGTATAAACCACAAAGACACAATAGGGAAATTTCAGACATTGCGTTTATTTGATGTCTTCATTTCCACTTTAGGAGTACTGTATGCATATCGCACTTTTCATGTCACTCATCTTTTCCATTTCATAACTCATTTTAAATTTCTATCTCTGTATCATCCTTTCCATTTCTTTCCATTTCTTTGTTTGTTCTGCTGGCGTCCTCCCCTTCACTTGCCCCCTTCATCTAGATATGCTGCAAACAGTGATCCCAAAGAGGGGAAGGAATGGCAGGAGAATAGCAAAGAAGGTAAAGGTTTCGACCAGAGTAGGCCTGTGTCTGTGATGAGTTCCCTCAGTTATAGAAAGCGGTCCAACCTTAAGGATTCCCTGAGTGGCAAAGGAGATGAGGGCTCACTTTTTAGCACCCTCAAGGAGCAGGATGACCCTCAGGAGCTCTCGTCCTTCCGTAAAAGCAAAGCCAAGAACCCTGATTCCAGGGATTTATACTCTGTGACCTCCAGGAGGACGAATGATTTGGATGACAGTGGCTCAGTTATCTCACAGGCTTACTCAGAGGCAGCCATCAGGGCCAGGAAAGGCATGGACAGTCGCTGGTCAGAGTTAGACAACAAATCAGTTGTGTCATCCATGGGCCCAAGCCGAGCCTCTTGGTTAGATGATGATGATGATGATGATGTCAAGTCCTGTGTGAGTTCTGCAAGTATGCTGAGTCATCGACGCAGCATGTCTCGTCACGCTGAGTGCCGAAGCAAGTGTGGCTCAGCAGTTAGTCCATCGCAAAGCTGTAGAAGTCCAGGAAGTGTGAGCCGGAGAAGTCCTGGCAGTTTGAGCCGTGTTGATTCCCGTTTGTCTGTAGCTCGCAGCTGCCGCCTCAGTGAGTTTGGTATGGATGATGATGCCATGAGCGTGGCTTACAGTGAACAGCGCTCGAACTCCTACAGTCCCCACCGTTCTACCAGTGGCCGCAGTATGTCGGTGCCCCCACGAACAAGGACCGCTGACACTGATCTGCCTGATGTGTCCGACCTCAAGCCTGTCAGCCGTCGCAACTACCTTGACCCAGCTCTAGAGGCAGCCATCAACGAGGTGCTGAACTTCAAGCCTATCAAATTCAAACGAAGCAGCATGGAAGACTCTGAAGCTGAGACGAGCAAACAAGGCAAGGGTGACAAAGCGGAGGAGGAGGAGGAAGATGGGTTGAAAAGTGTGAGGTCTGGCAGAGAGAGCAGTCGCAGCTCCTCTACTGTGAGACGCTCTGCTTCAGCCGTGGACTTCCATCGCTCCAGCAGCAGCATGAGCACTCGCAGCAGAAAGAAGAGCAAGAAAAAGAGGAGCAACTCTTCTGATTCCTCTGACCAGGAGGGTAAAAGAAGGAAGCGCAAGAAGAAGAGCAAGAAAAAGAAGTCAAAGAAGGAATTGTCCTCATCGTCCTCTTCTGAATCGAAGTCGAGTTCAGAATCCGATTCCAGTTCAGGAGCCTCTACTGTCTCGTACAGAAGTACTAACAGTATCAAGAGAGCTCCTCGTAGGCAGTCTCCAGCTTATGAAGACGAGAAACCGCCTGGAGGCTGTTCTGAAGAGGCTCCACCACTCAGCAAGAAAGAGGAAAAGAAAAGGAAGAAGAACGTGGATAGTGTGATGATGAAGTATCTGTACAGGGCAGACAGTGACTGAAGGTGGCAGTAGGTGATGCCTGGTTTGGAGTGAAGTGTGCTGCTGTACGCATGGTATTCAACTAACCCTGAACATTTCTCCGAAGACCACCTCACCGTTTTAAATGCATCACTCTGTCTTTTAGCATGAATAAACTGCACCCAGTGATGGCTTTGTTATAAGCATGAGTGTTGTGAATTATAAGTGAGCAGAAGGTTTTTTTTTCTTTTCCAATGACTCACAGGTGATTCAGTAATAGCTTTTGCGCTTATTCGGATTTAGAAAGTGAGTTTAGTTTAATTTGTCGAAATGTCCTTGTGATTATTTGCTGCAAACAAAAACAGGTACTGGAGAAACTGAAGTCAATTCAGAAGTAACTATAGATTCTCCTCTAGTCTTTCATTTCAGGTATAATTAAAACCGACCATTGATCTGCACAGCTTCCCAGGCATTTTATAATCCGCCTAAAGGGTTATGAGCTTTTAGTTTATATAAAAATTCGCTGTAATGACATTGAAATTTCACATACAGACGCTCCCCGACTTACGTTTTTAATTGGTTCCGGACGGCCGAACGTAAGTTGTTACAGTGACGTGTGACGTATGACGCTCATACTGTACTATACGTCCATAAATACCATTACCGTATCTCATAAAACACCCCTAAATCAATTATTATAAACATAACATTGTAAATTAATATCAAATATATCAAATAATATCAACATTAATTTCAAATAAGTCATTTATTTATACCGAGTCACTTTCCATGAAGCTTAAAACAGTCAATTAATGCTTACAATATGTGAAGCGCTCAACACCGAAAGTAGTGTACTTGCGAAGGTAGTGTACTTGCTGTGAGTTAGACAGACTTACGGTCTTTCAAGTGCGCAAGGGTGCCGTTGAAGTCGTTTCGAACACAGCCTGCACGTGAATCCCAGCAAAGCGGAGAGTTCTTTCTTTTATGTTAGTAAATAAGTAAACTTTATTCAAGAGATGCACACGAAGAACCTGTACAAATCCTAATGAATATTAATATAAAAATAAGTATACACTCTTAGGATTCTGCTAAAAGATGATACATATAAAGATTGTGCCAATCTGAGCAGATAGTTAATTGATCTCTGTGTATGAGACTTGCACCTATGCTAGTAGGCTCACACTTCTGACCAGCCATATTTGCTTAGGGTTACAAAAGTCCACAAAATAGTGTAAACACAAAGATCACAGAGACGGTGTCTTAACACAAGAGTAACGCGCTATATAACTGATTGATATATATATATATATATATATATATATATATATATATATATATATATGTATATATATGTATGTATGTATGTATGTACACACTCTGTAGTTTGTATACAATGAATGCAGCGTAATTGCGTCATTACGTCAGCGTAATTACATAGGTAAGTCGAAACTCAAAATTTGACTTTTTTTTGGGGGGGGGCGTAAAATCGAAAAAACGTAAAACGGATGAACGTAAGTCGGGGAGCGTCTGTATACTCAAGTTGCTTGCTTAGAGTTCGTGTGTGGGGGTAGGGTGGGGGCTGGGAGACTGTATCCTGATATTACAGCCAGTGTTAGCCAGTGTATTGTTGCATGTCGTACATCACACCAGCTTCACGCAATCTCAAGCATCCCTTCTGATTTTAATCAAACCCTTTTTGTCCCTTACACAGCCCCCCCTCCGGTCGAATACGCTATTGCCTCAACAGATCTGATGAGGAAGAAGAGGAGGAGGAGAAAGAAGAAAGGCGCACAGCCAGAAGTTCCTACCGTTGCTGATGCACCGGGAGCAGCTACCTGAATAATAGGGGCAAGCAGGCAACATGTATAAACTTCCACACACTCACACAGAAGCAAATACCGAAACTCTTTTACACACACACACTCACTGACTCACTTACTCATTCATTCACTCTCTCACTCTATCTCACAAGTCGAGCTGAGCTAAAGAAACTTGTGCTAGTGTAAAGTGGGGAGATTTGTCCTGTCTACACTTCATTAAATGCAGGAAAATGGAAAGAAATACTATTCTACTAAAAAAAAGTAGCTTTTGTTGCAGATGTGTGTGTGTGTGTGTACATAGATTTATTTTATTTTTTCTGACATGGATCCAGAGGAGAGACGATGTTGGGAGAAAGTATTACCATCAGTTTACGATCAGCTTCCTGCAAATATGAGAGCGCGCGCGCACGCACGCACACACACACACACACACACACACACACACACACACACCAACTGCATGTTGAGACCCTGAGCTGTCTTTCCTCACTGATCTTGCCATGCAGTGAATTAATTTTTTTTTTTTACTCTGAAAAAGACTGCAGCCTCTGTTTCTCCCTCTCTGTCCTCACTGTGATTTCATTTAGTTTGGGATATCATAAATCATTTGCTCAGCTCGCATCCTCCTTTTTTCTCTTGTTTTATGCTTGTTTTGCTTTTTACTCTTTGCTTACACTCTGGCTTTCCAAAGGGAATGGACATGATCCTCAATGTGGTGCAGTTTGGAAATGATCTTGCGTGTTTCCTTTCATGTCACATTGGTCAAATACTGGAAAATGCATCATTCTTACCAGCTGTGAATGGATTTTGGATTATTATACAGTTAAATAATACAAGTGGCATGAGAACATGAATATAACCAATGCTGTGAATTCATCTTTATTTCCTTGCTTTTCTTCGTGAGTTCTTCAAATTCTTCCTTATGCATTTCATTGTATTCTTCCCTCACTTATGACCTTACTTTGGATTCTGCAGTATTTTCAGCCGTATTTTTCACATTTTAGGTTGCATGGCACTCACCAAACCTTCTTAATATTGCATTTTTTTTGCTTTTGTTTTAGTATTTATGGACAAGCTTTTAATGAATTGAGCAAAGTTGCCAAATGCACACCGTTTTACAAAAAGTATGAAGAGAGAAAAGACTTGCTGCTTTTATTTTATTTTGAAGGGAGCCGGCATTTGTTTCACGTGGTTTTAATGGAACCTCATAGGTCAGTGATTTCATTTTCATTTCTATGCAGTCATTAATAATTTTATTCTAAAGAGTGTTCTGTTTTATCATGTTTCTCACTCCATACAAGGCAAAAGGATACATAGCACTGCTGGCTGTACACATTAATATGAATATACAAGTATGTATGATTCATCATAGCTTTAAAAATAACTTCTGTTTATTTTCCTTATTGAATAAATGACCACTTGTTACAAGTAATTTTTCCATTATGGTTTAATATATTGTAAATAAATGATGGTGATTGTTAGACTTGTTTTAGTATTATTTATTTCTTCATTCCCTTCTGTACAGTTTACTTTTATAATATCCTGTTATAATGTACATGTTTTTTTACATTTTAAAGACGATTCTTTGGATTTTCAAGGGGATTGTTTGGCTTGAGAAACTGAGAAACATGATGCCATATGGCTTTTAGCCGTGTCAGATGAACCCTACACATCCATGTAGAGTAGACTATCACAGCTCTATGCCAGAATATGTATGCATTCTGTATTTATAGTAGCATACATATTTCAGCAAATTCAATCCCACTCCTACTGCAAAAATAATCATATTTGTGTGGCGTGTGTGTGTGTCTGTGTATACTGTATATGTAAATATGTATGTGTGTGTGTGTGTATGTGTGTATATATATATATATATATATATATATATATATAACGTATGTATGTATGTATGTTTGTATATATGTGTGTGTATGTATATATTTATATAATATATATGTATATATACTTTCACACACACACACACACACACATACATACAGGGATCCCTTACTACTTCGCGCTTCAATTCATACGGCTTCAGTGCATCGCCTTTTTTTATTTATTTATTTTATAAAATATTCATCGAATTAAAAAATAAGGAAATTACGGAAGAATGGGGAAAAAGTTAAGGAAAATGCCACAAAACAAGGCCAATTATGCAAAAAAACAAATAACAACCCAAAACCCCCCATCAAAACTACTTACATTTTTATGTGAGGCGCTCATCTGAGTGTGGGCATGTGCATCTGTGTGTCTGTATGTGTGTGCATTTATAACATATTTACATCTTATGCATTGTTTTTGAATGTTTGATTGTTATTATAAGCATTTATAGTATTGAATATGTATTTATTGATATTTTACACACATATACATGTAAGTATATGTCAGTCAGGCTGGGTTGATCCGACTTGGCGGAATTTGGTGGTCCCAATTAACCGCGGAAAGTGAGGGATCAGCGCGCGCGCGTGTGTGTGTGTGTGTGTGTGTGTGTGTATACAGTGTGTATATATATATATATATATATATATATATATATATATATATATATATACAGTAAAACCTCCGCTGACGAACGCTTAAGCTCACGAACTTTTCGCCTCAAGAACATTAAATTTGCGAGCATATAGTCTCTGCTGACGAACTAGTTTTCGGCGGACGAATCAAACCACGCGGTCGAACAGCGCCACGGTGGCGGCCACGAGAAGCAGACGCACACTCATGGCGTCACAGTTCGTCACCCCCTTTCTTTGAATGCGGAAGTGGTTTGTTTGCTAGACATTTTGGACCATATTGAGTGTACTTTTGCTATTATGGGACCGAAAAAGACCCCACCACAGGCGGAGATCATTGAAAAACACGAACGAGGTGTGCGTTTGTGTGACTCAGCGTCCCAGTACCAGTACGCTAAGTCTACCATTGCTCCCATCCTTTAGAACAAGGAAGCTATTAAGTGTGTGGCTAAGGGTGTTTCCAAACAGTAGGCGTTTCCAAACTCTCCTTCCAAACAGTAAGTCCCTCCCTCCCTCCTCCTCCCACTCCATTCCATCAAGCCATCAACTACCATCACAAAGGTAAATAAAATGACTTTATTATACAGTACAGTTTATTTCTTTAATTACAATACAATAGCACATTTATTATACATAAAATAAGGTATATTTTTGTGTAGTTTTAAGGCTTATTTAGTAGAAAATTATGTTTTATGGGGACCTGGGAACGGATTATTCTCATTTTAATGGTTTCTTATGGGAAATAAATGTTCGGAAGATGAACTTTTCGCCTTACACACACTTTCTGGGAACCAATTATGTTCGTGAGCTGAGGTATCACTGTATATTTATGCGCACACACACACACACACACACACACACACATACAAATACACACTGTATTAATCTCATTTGGGAAATTATTTCCCTCAGTATTTACCCCATTCAAAATTAACACACACACACTTGGGGCAGCCTGGAGAGCAGTTGGAGGTTATGTGATTTTCTCAAGAGCACTTCAGCCTTTTACTGCCCCATCGCTACACTCGGAAATTGAACCAGCAACCTTTCAGTCCCAAAGCTGATTCCCGAACCATTAGAATAGGGCTGCCCCAAAAATCCACTTGAAATTGTATTAAGTCAACAGCTGAGGATTCTTTGGAATCCCAGAAACTGAAAATCAGTGTGTCCCCGAAGTCATGTTAAAACAGATTTTTTTTTTTTTTTTTTTTATATGAAAGGATCTTACCAAGTAAATTAATGAAGCAATCACTATCCAAGCAGGCACAGAATTTTCAGTTCACTCCTGACTGGAAAGAGAGAAACTGCCTTAATTATGTAAGTGTCATTTGTCATTCGGAGAGGCCATGTAGACAAATGGAAGGTTGCTGAAAAGCTGTACATCAACAGTATTACACCTGTCTAGAGACTAGCTGCAAATATCAGCATGCAGCCGACTGCATTTGTAAACGAAGTTCAATCAGCCACAAAATATTTGCGCTTGTTCTCCTGCCTTATTTAGATCAATAATGCTTTACCCTATTAGCTGCAGCAAATTATGATAATTAAAATGTGCACAACAGGTTATGGTATGATGACGAGTACAGGGAACGACTAATTATATGTGCAATCCAACTTAATGCTGAATAAAATATTCAGTAATGAAATGAGCATTGAGGTTTTAGGTTTGTTTGGCATTGTTAATACGACAAATAAAGAAGCAATAGTTCGACATTTATTTCATTTCCTGAAAGATCTGCATGACTGCATCTGGCTTTATTACACTTCAACATCATCCTCAAAGAAACTTCCTTTTCTTCTCACTAATTAAAAACGCAATTTATGGTTCACGTGAACCTCTTTTTTTTGTGCGTGCGTATAAATACGAATTTGGCAGAACTACGACTTAAGGGACTGATGCGGGTTTTGTGAGGTGGATTTATATCTTACGTGTTGTGCATCTGTCCTGGGATAAAGGACTGCGTTCTGTGATTCACAGTGTGTAATGTTTATATGAATATGATGTGATTGTTGAAAAATCCTCATATGATGTTTCTGTAATACTGGGTTGGTGTCCAAACAGCCTTACTGTTCAATCTAGAACTGCAGTCCAGTAGTGGCTGAGTGGATAAGGCGATGGGTTACTGATCCAAAAGTCAGCGGCTCAATCCCCACTGTTGCCATTGTTGGGCCCTTGAGCATGGCCCTTAACCCTCAACTGTTCCGTTGTATAAAAATGTTAATTGTAATGTGCCCTAGATAAGAGCATCTGCCAAATGCTGTAAATGTAAAACTGACATAAAAATGTCATGCAGTACAGATGGGAACATGAGGAAGTCCTGGGTGTACTGTACAAGAATTATAGAATAATTGTAAGAAAACTGTATGATTTTGACCCCCCCAAAAAATTTGTACTGTATTTCTATTCATAATACAGTCAACGGATGTTGTAGGGAATCACACAAGTGACCCAGGAAATGGATCTGATGCTGAGAATTACAAGACAGAGAAAACGTGTGTGTATGTATGTATGTAACGTTAAAATTTTGAGAAGGGTCTACAACAGCATTCTCCGCCACACAGCAGGTGAGTTCTGTCTGACACATCCACATCTTTTCTAGGAATTTGCCTCAATATTTTGTCATGGATTTGTGACATGTGTGACGGGCTTAAGAAGTTCCATCACTGTAAATATAATGGAAATATGATTGTACATTTTAGCAGTTTTGCATCGTTGTACCAATATAACATCTAAAATACTGGAATCTTTCTGTCAGATATGACGTACTGTACAATCATTGGATGGTAAACCCGAACAGCAGCACAGTGCATTATACTACAGGTAAAGATCTTAAATGGATGTTCAGATTAAACTTCAGAATATTGGAGGAATGTCACATCACTTTTGTGGCATTGTTGTTGATTTGAGTGTTTCAGAAACTGATTTTTGTATTACGCGTTCTCGGGTTTGCTCAAAGCATCTAGTAAAAGGCAGTGTTTTGGACCTGAAGGACCTTGTTGATGATAGAGGGCAGAGAAAAATGACCAGACTTGTCTGAGCTGACAAGAATGCAAAGGTGACTCCAATAACCACACAGAACAACTGTGGGGAGCAGACTAGCATATCAAATCCTCAGCTGGACGGACCATGACAGCCGAAGATGACTCGCAAAGGCCAAAAACATTTAGAAAAAAATATCGGGTATGAAAGCTCTTTTCCTGTATCCACATGAATAGGATGCCGGCGCTGGACACAAATACAGAGCACATCTGAAGGCGCCGCTGTATCTTACATCTGATATTCCAAATGGAAAATTAATTTATAGAAAAAAGTTGGCATTTCTCTCTTCACTCTTTTCATCTTCACAAACTCATTACGGGCGTAAAATAATACACTATGTTCTCACTGTGGTTGTGCTTTTAGAGAACAGTTTAAATCCCATTAGGGCACCTCCTTTGTGTTCTAGTTTTAGTTCCCATCTCTCAAAGTAGCAACCAGGTGAAGTGTATTTGTATGAGCCAAAAAAGACCAATAGCTTGGAGCTTTCAACGAACCGGGCTTTGTTTGATGTGCTTTCATTCATTTCATGTCCAATACTGCTGAGCCTTTCTGCCGGTCTTTTATTCAAGTTACATATTTACAGAGAAGTAAACAACCCAGATTTTCCTAAAGATAATTTCTAGATATGTTTATTTTCTTCTGTGTTACTTCCCCACACTGAGACCCCAGTGGAAGCCAATCAATGGCATATGGAGCACGAACAAATATGGAAATGACCAATATTGGAAATCACCCATATTGGCCGACACCCTGGACAGCTCAACAGGACAACAGTCACACAACTATTCACGCTCACACCTCGTTGGAAATTTGGAACAGCCAATTAGCCTACTGTGCGTATTTTTTGACGGTCGGTGGAAACTGGAGTCCTGTACATGGGGAGAACATGAAATATCCGCACAGAAACTCCCGGGCTTGGGAATCGAACTCATCCTTCTCACTCTGCTTGCAGTAATATGGACGTGCTAACCACTGTGCCACCTAATAAATTCCTACATGTCATTTTGTTGTATACAGCAGTGGACCCCCACCTTTTTATCACTGCAGACCGGTCAACGCTTGACAATTTTACCACGGCTGGGCGGGGGCTTGTTTATATTACAAATATAACACCCCGCCCTTGTCCAGAGTCGGCTGAGATGTGCGCCAGCCTCCCTAATCAGGATTAAGTGTTACATTTTTAATTGAGCTTGAACTCTTCTTTAAAAAAAAAAAAACGCAGGTGATGGTCCACCAGCTGGGAGAATGAAGGCTCAGGCTCAGTCTCACCTGAAATACCCGCTATTGTTTGAATCATGTCCAACTTGCCTCTGTTCATGTGCTGTCCCCTTGTGGGTCACAATTTAGCGGTCATTTGAGCCGAGGATTGGGGACCACTGGTATACAGTACTGCAAGGGATGACCGAAAATTTAGAGTAATGCAGATAAGAACAGTTGTGCTGAGCAGAAAAGCAAAAACGCCAAAGATTTTTAGGTGGTGTTAGGGGCATGTATATAAATGTAAGTGTGTAAACGGTGTACATAATTCCATTTAGAGTGTGCTGTAACTAATGTTACATGTTATGACTCAGCTGTAAGGGGGTCTGAAAACTTCGAGATTGACCTAGTTGCGCATGCGCCCTTGGTGGCGGGTCAGGTGATTCAGAAACTTCGAGAATAGAATATTCTGGAACTTTGGGGAGGTTATATTAAGGACCTGGTGCCGACTGGCTACAGCCTCTTCCTGTCTCGTGCAGCCTTTTCCGGTCTCTTCAACGCGCAGCTCCTCTCATCCAAGACAGATCATGGAAACTTCACCAAAGTTTCGTTGTTTGGGACTTCATCGCCAAAGTCCATCATCTACGTTCACCCACAGCCAACGCGAGGACTTTAATCATTTGTTTCTGTCTAATGCGGGATTACAAGCCTTTCCCTGCCAGCACGCGCGCCGCTTCTCAATTTACCTTTGCAGGTGTTTGGTGACTGTGGGACCCTTTGTTTAATTTGTATTTTGTTTAGCTCGAAGATGTAAGTATTATTTTGCCTTGCCTTGTTTATATTATTAAATTGTATATAGCTTATGTCGTGGTCTGTCGGACTGGTTTCACTTTACTACTTTGCAATTTACTTCTAAATTCCATACATAACAAAATTGGGGGCTCATCCGGTATAGAATCTATTAGGCATACGTAACAGTGGCAATAGAAAAATGGACAGTTCTAGACTGTGACGATGTAACCTCATTTGCTAAATCGCAATTTCTGATTGGGCACACAGATGATGTGGTCAGAATTTGGCACCAACAGCATGAATTGATGGACCCATCCAGCTTTCATCAACTGTTCAGGCTGGTGGAGGTGGGGTGATGATATGGGAAAGGTTTTCTTGGTCAATGTTTGTTGCGTTACTCCCAATCAACCATCACTTGGATGTCGCGGATGCTTTAGCATTTCTTCTGACTGTGTGCATAACTTCATAGCTTTAATTCAGCCAGTTTCTATTGTCTATTTATGGAATGAACATTATGTGACTTCAGTAGTCGTCCCAAATCAACACTGAATCCAATAGATCACCCGATGTGTTCAAATTGGCATGAAAATGCACCCGAAAAAAAAAAAGGATCCAATGTAATCATGTCAACATGGACCAAAGAATCTCAAAGAAATATTTTTTGCTATCTTGAGGCAGCCACGTCCAGTATTAGTGTAGTGATGCTCGTTAATTGAAAGTGCGGGCAACATGGAGTTGAAACCGAATTATTTATAGAAGTAACTGAATGCAATGCAATTATTACTGTATTGCTATAAATAATCGTGTAACATTGTTCAGTTCAGGATTTGATTATTTTTTTATTTGACAGCTCTTAGGTTATCCCAACCATTTATGAACAAACAAATTGGTCGGAGGAAATTATGGTGACATGATGTTTGGCTCCCAACCCTCTCATTCCCCATGACATTTTCTTTTCAGCAATAAGAATACAAATTGGGACTAAGCAGCTCAGCCAATTTTGTATCATATTGTCACTGATTGCACATTTGATGAGGAAGAAAGCACATTTTACATCACATTTGTCCATGAATATTTCTCTCCTGTAAATTAAATCCGTCACTACTTATTTCTGGACTACGCCTTTCGCATTACCTGCCTGCCTATGCAGCATACATCTGTGTGACATATTCAGAATTGCTGCAAATCCTAATGGAGATGGGAAGTGCAATTTTCATGGGGCACATAATCATTTTTACTATAAAATATCATGGAATATAACGAGACAAAGATCTAACAAAAGATGGAATGAAAGTACTGTGGTGAGGATTTGATGTAGAGACTATAAAACCAATTGATGTCATTCCTTCAAAAACAGCGCCACAGAGCTCATTACACTTCAAAATGCCACTGCTGTTTGTTTCCTTTTTCTTTTCTTTTTTTTTTTTTTTTCCCTTCCTGCAAACACCCAAAGGAAGACAACATGGGGTTTATCATCTGGTCAAAATTCTGCTTAGGGACTTCATTAAACTTCCACACCATCACATTCTGCAATCTAGGTCTATTGTTGGAGATCTGGCATGACCTATTTCTTGCATCACAGTATATTAAGAAATCTGAGTGATTTCCAATATGTAGCAAGCTCTCATGGACTGGTTTTATTTTTAGGCTTCTTTTTAACTCCTTAGTTTTTTCCCAGATGCTGCAACCATTTTCTATTCAACAAACTGTCAGTACTTCAGACAGACTTATTTCCCATTATAAAGTTCAGCAGTGCTAGACAGTACTGCCATTTTCTTTTGGGTACTGACAGATGACCTTGGCAATCTGACCTCCACTGAATCTGTCACTGAGCTCTGCTCTGGATGATGATTTCCAGTCTGATCAACTGCCCAAATCATCCTGTGCTCACCCTAAATGTTTTTCACTGTCCTTTCTCTCAGCTCTACAGGTCTATATGTCTGGCATCATCAGAGCAGGAAACAGACCTCACTCGATGCTCTTCTTGCCGCCAACGCTGAAGATCTGGAGGAGTCAGGAAGCTTGGAAGACTGCTGCTACCATCTGTGCCTCAGGCTTTCTGGGCTCCAGTAGATAAATACAGTTAAATGATAGCTGTACGATGCAGGGTTCAAAGAGTCACTGCCACCTTCTATTTTCGTGCTGCATTGATATGAGAGAAACCAAAAATATCTGGACTTAAGGAGATACAGAATGCCCTGTACTCTGATGAATGGAGTTTTCTGATGGAAAAGTCTTGATATTGAACCTGAATATTTTTAGAGTGATCGGTGGTATTATGCTGATCTGCAGTGCATTTTCTGTGCTTTAGCTAAAATATTTAGTTTGGAGAATACTTTGTTTATACAGACACTCTCCAACTTGCGTTCATCCGTTTTACATTTTTTTTCCCCGATTTTACATTCTTTTTTTTTTTTCCAAAAAAAAAAAAAAAAAGTCAAATTTTGAGTTTAGACGTCCCTCGGTAGTACGCTGACGTAATGATGCAATGACGCTGCGTCCATTGTTTACAAACGACAGACTGAACGTGCCCCTCCTTCTTCCCAGTTCAGTTTTATATATATATATATATATATATATATATATCTCAGTTATATAGCGTGTTACCCTTGTGTTAAGATGTCGTCTCTGTGATCTTTGTGTTTACACTGTTTTGCGGACTTTTGTAACCCTAAGCAAATATGGTTGGTGATTCACATCAGTGCAGGCTGTGTTCTAAACGAGTTCAACGGCACCCTTGCACACTTGAAAGACTGGAAGTCCTTATAACCCACAGCAAGTACACTACTTTCGGTATTGAGCGCCCCATATATTGTAGGCGTTGATTGGCTGTTTTAAGCTTCATGTAAAGTGACTCGGTATATAGAAGTGACTTATTTGAAATTAATGTTGATATTATTTGATATATTTGATATTATTTTACAATGTCATGTTTATAATAATTGATTTAGGGGTGTTTTATGAGATACGGTAATGGTATTTATGGATGTATAGTACAGTATGAACGTCATACGTCACTGTAACAACTTACGTTCACTTTCAACTTACGTCAGGCCGTCAGAACCAATTAAAAACGTAAGTCGGGGAGGGTCTATACTCCAATTCGAATTTCCTATGCGCATTTAGTAATTTAAAGAGACAGCTACTGAGTGAGTATTTTTGCATTTAATCAAAAGAGAACCATGATTATAAGAAAGTAGGGAAGCCAGCTATGCAATACGGTTACGAGATGGTAATGCAGATAAAAACAGTGAAGGGGCGGAGCTCAAGGTGGCTGATTTTCTCCGGGAGTGTCGAGTGGACAGAATTAAAAAGAAATGTGTGACAGATAGGAGTGTTTGAAGAGAAAGTGAGAGAGGCCAGACTGATATGGTTTGAAATGAAGGCGAAAGCGGTAGAAGAATGTTGAGGATGGTGACACCAGGTCGAAAAGGAAGGAGAAGGTCCAAAGAGAAGACTGATGGATGTTATAAGAGAGAATATGTTGGCGAGGGATGCAGAGGACAGCGAGATGGAGAAGGATGATCAACTTTGGCAACTGAAAAAATGGGAGCAACCAAAAGAAAAAGAAGAAACCCACCCTGGGATTTGATATGTCCTTTAGATATAGATAGAAGATACACATTAATAATACTCATTCATTCATTTTCTAAGCCGCTTACTCCTGACCTTTTAATCATAAATCCAGCACCCTGGATAATATATGATATTCAATTCATCTTCATGGATTTTTGCCAGGGAACTCTATTAATCCTTGGATAGCCTCGAATATCCTAAATACACCACAAACAAGGTGGCTCTGATTTTAGTGCTGTTGCCTCACAGCAAGAAGGTTCTGGGTTTGAACCCTGTGTTTTCCCTGCAGTCTATTTTCATGTACAGCAATGATTGTTTGTCTCCGTGTTAGCACTACAATAAATTGGTAACCTGTTCAGGGTCTCCCCCGCTTCTTGTTCGCAGTCGGCTGAAATTGGCTATAGCTTCCCCCATGATGCTGACAGATATGAGATGGATAGATAAAACCGGTGCGCGGACATTTTGCATTTGCCGGATTTCTTTGTTCTGATACATGCATAATACAAAAAGATCACAATGTGTTCTAAAATTATTTATTCTTATAAATACATAATGCTAAATTAACTCATTATCCATTAAGGGTTAGGGGTTAGGGCTAGGGCTATGTTGTGAGCAAATGTCAGTTTTTTCATGAAAGTTGTGAGCATTCGTCCTGAAACTGATAAAACCTGATGCTGATGGTCACTGATCAGTCCTAAAATTAATCCAAGTACTGATCACTTATCAAACCACAGCACAGTCGTTGTTGAATCACATTTTTAAGGCATGATCAACACAGGATGATGCCCACAGGCTTTCTTCCAGTTCACACTACACTTTGCATAGTTTACTTTTCCAGTACAGATCTGAGTCGTGCCATTTCCAGAAGCACTCTCATGTCATGCTTGTGGTGGTGTTATGGATCAGGAGTGAGCAGAAGGATGGATAATGGGATTTAGTGGTGAAGGACTGTGTGGAGTGGCGCACATGTGCAACTCAACATAAATAAGAAGGGGGAAGCTGGTGGATTTCAGCAGGATGAAGCCCCTTCTGCCCACTGGCACTACTGACCAACTCCGAAAGAGTGAGGATATACATGTACCTTAATGTGCACTTCAACTTCAGAGTACCACCAAAACCGACGCTGTTGGACCGCTCTCAGGAGAAGTCGTGATTACTTTTAAAAACATTACAACAGCAAGAATATGATGTACTCTGGCTATGAAATGACTTTTTTTTTTTTTCTGTTTAAGTTTTTAAGGTGATATTTGAGCGTCGTGGCATTTCTTCTGTGTATGTATTTGTGTTTACACGTGTATTACCTGATCTCTCCAGAGCAACAACAACAACAACAACCTGTTTTCTGTTGAAAGCTTGCTGGGTTTTCCCGTGTGGGATGGATGACCAAAAAAATGTAGTTTCGAGAACCTGGGATGGGTCCAGGGTTTGATTTCCGGGATTTGGCATTTCTGTATGAAGTTGCATTTTCTCGTCGTGCTTGTGTGGGTCTCCTCCGAGTGCATCGGTTTCCTCGTGTAGTCCAAAAAACATGCACATTAGGCTAATTGGCTGCTCCAAGTTGTCCCTAGGTGCGAGTGTGAATGGTTGTGTGTATGTTGGCCTGTGATGGTCTGGTGAGCTGTTTAGCGCTTATCTGCCTTCAGCCAATGTTGGCTGAGATAGGTCCCAACCTCCCTGTGACACTAATAGGTTTAAGCATTTCGGCAAATGAATAAATGAGCGAATTGAATGGGTAATGTAAAAATATTTAAAGCTTTATAATTTTTTAGTGGCAGAGGCAGAAACCTGTGTAATTTTCTTGATATTTAAATACCTTTGTTGATAGTCACTGATTCAGTCGATATAATGCGTCATTCATTCTGAACATTTTCTGAGCCGCTTAATCCTAATTAGAGATGTGGGACTGTTGGCACGCGTATCAACCAACGCTGAGCCACAGCGGGGTACACCCTGGCTAGCTCGCCAGTCCTTTGCAGCAGTTTAATCCTTGCATTGGTTTTCTTTTGGTGTTCTCCTGATCTACTGGCTATAGTCCACAAACCCTATAAAATACTATCCCATAATCCTTTGCTTCATCCTCCTTTAAATTTTAAGTCCGTACACTACCAAGTTTGATCAGGGGCAGTGGTGGTCTAGTGCAGTGTTTCCCAATATTTTGAGCCAAGGCACACGTTTTACATTAGAAAAATCACGAGGCACACCACGGAACAAAAATGATACTGCCCTCTAGCAGAACAGCACTGTTACTACACACTAAGTGAAATCTTCCGCGGCACACCTGATGATTTCTCACGGCACACTAATGTGCCGCAGAACAGGGGTTGGGAAACACTGGTCTAGTGGATAGGGCGCAGGATCGCTGATCCTAAGGTTGGGGGTTCGAGTCCCCACAGGGTTGTCATTGCCACCCCCCCCCCCCCCCCCCCCAGTGCAGCTAACTGGGTTATCAAAGGCGGGCCATGTCTCTCACTGTCTATGGTGTGAGGCATGTAAAAGAACCATTGCTGACTTTCGTAAAAAGTAGCTGCAAAGCCGTCCGCGTGTTTATGTCCCTTGCTAAAGGGTTCTGACAGGAAGGGCAACCTATGCCAGATCAAATGTGCGAATCTGATGAGTCGCTGTGGTGACTCCCGAGAAAATGGAAAAAGCCGAAAGAAAGAAAGACACTACCAAGTTTGATCCAATTATTCTTTCTACTATGCACGAGGTTACCTCTGCGATCACCTCCATCCAATATAAATAACTTCCCTGTACAGTCTGAAGCTGAAAGCTCAACCTCTCAGCTTTGTACGTACGAGTTGTAAAAATCTTTATGGATGAAGATTCTGTCATGGAGCCAGTTTCTGTAAACTTGGAGTACAGCCTGGAGCCCACAGTCTTTCTTGTCCACTCTCTGCTCATGCATTGTTGAAAAGCTCACACCATCATCAAACTCTTATCTGCTGAGGTAAATATTAGCCCACACATGCTTGATGGCAATTTAATGCAGCCATTAATAATCTAACGCAATCAATATGATCTAACTCCTCACCCTAAGGATGAATGGGCTCCTGCTCTCCTGCTGTCATGCTGTATAATTTCCTCATTCCTGCTTGATGGTGGTGAATGGCTAGAGGAAGGGGCCACCTGATTAGTGATTAACATGTTTACTGGGTGAACAGGCAGCACAACAACATGCAGCCTGGCCCCCTTGAGGCAAATTGCTCAGTGGCTGATGTCTCTCTTTTTAAAATAAACATTTTGTTTTGTATGCAGTAGGAACTCACATTTGGGCATAGAGGAGGAAATAATGCATAAAACTAACATGTGCTTTCCACCGAATGAAAGATTAAAACATTGTTATTGTACATCTCATTGGACGAAATGAATGGCCGTCATTACAGTGGTACCTCACTTTACGAAAGTCTCACCAAACGAAAAATGCAGATTTACAAAACGCATTTTCCTAAAATTTTTGTCTCTGGATACGAAACAAGTTCACGTTACGAATGCGGCGTCTTAAAAATTCAAACGCGCCATTCGAACAATGCACGAGCTGCTCTTCCATCAATGACGTTCAAACACCCCGCCCCGCTGGCCTCTCATTGGCTAACAACTGAGCTGTCGTTCATATCGCCTTCACTTGAACGCCATCTTGGACAGGTCCACCTGACGCCATCTTGGACAGGTCCACCTGACGCCATCTTGGACAGGTTCACCTGACGCCATCTTGGACAGGGATCCCATTGGCTAGGAGGGATGACGCAGCTACCTCTCACTGCCTGTTATGGAGCTGAATCCACCATGATGCTTTTCATGTGAAGGACAGAGTTACGGTTGTTTTATGCTTTATTTCTTGATTCAGGCTTTTAACCTTCCGTAAACATTTGTAAGATTATAACTGCGAAGAAGACATGGTCAACAAACACACGCGCACATACACACATGTGCATGATTTCCGGTGCGAGTGAGAAGAAGAAACGGGCTCGAGTGATATCACAAAGGAATATGGCGAAACCTGTCTATCATCGGTACGATATTGAAGCAGAAGGAGGTCTTAAACGGTATACTTTTATCATTTTTAAAGGGTTTAATTGGTAGTATTGGGGGCCTTGGAACAAATCATGCATTTTACATGTAAAATGTGGTTCAATTTACAAAAGATGCAGGTTACGAAAATGCTCTAGAACGGATTAATTTCGGAAAGTGAGGTACCACTGTACTTGATTCAAAGCGAAGATCTCTTCCCACTGAAGTAGGAAGATCATCTCTCTTCTGAAAGTTCTTGAAGAGCAGACCATTATATTTATATACAAGTAAATATTCCCGTCGGTTATGATTAACCTGGTACTTTGAACTTGAAGCTTTTTTTTTTTTTTGGCAACTTATCATGTACCACGCGCTTCCTTTTAGAGAATTCCAAAAAAAAAAAAAAAAAGAGGCTTTGAAATTTTAAGCACCGACATCTTTTGATCCGAGCATGGGACACACTGTATTCCTAGAAATGATCTAAAGCGGTGGTCTCCATCCCTTTTCCTGGAGAGGCAGCTTCATTCAGGTTTAATCTCGAACCAAAACCCACCACCCCTCCTTCAGCTGATCAAGATCTTCTCAATGAAGAAATCAGATGGTCAGCTGGGTATGAATTGAGTTAAAGCCAAAGTCTTCAGGAAGGTCGATCTCCAGGAACAGTGTTGGAGGTTGTTAGAATTAGAGATACAATAATTTCCATTGAAATTATTTTGTCGTTTACTGGTTTGATCAAAATCATGTATTATTGTGAACATTCTTAACAAATAAAGGTTGTGTCTTGGATTAGTATAAATTTCCTTCACATGGATTTTGCTCGAGAGAAAGGTCTAATCCATATTATTACAATTTAGCTTTGCTCTGGAAGCGCCGGATGCTG
Organism: Plotosus lineatus; assembly: GCA_024760905.1. Lineage (NCBI taxonomy): Eukaryota > Metazoa > Chordata > Actinopteri > Siluriformes > Plotosidae > Plotosus > Plotosus lineatus. The sequence continues at coordinate 24,851,196 of CM045747.1, read as the reverse complement.
AAAGGTGAAAGGTCATATGAAGGATCCTGACCCATACTCAGCTCACACAGCACCTTTCCGACAACTGGACCAAACTTGAAGCCGTGACCTGTGGATAGAGAAATCTGAGTTAAGCACAGCGTTCTATAGAGGGCACGATACAGACCTGTATGTGTAGTATCTGAAGGACTATAGAAAATATATAACTCCAGGTTTTCAGCTTGCATGGATTTGGAATGTACAGTAATGCAAACGGAGGCAAATATCCTCCGTGCACATAAATCTTTCGACACTGACAGTTATATAAATATGTATGACGTGTAAGAAATGTAATACTTTCAGAGTGTGAGGATTTTTTGACGTTCTGATGAATGAGTGACAGAGTTTCTGACAGCCAGACATATGTAATGTGTGATTCTAATGCGACAGGGTCGCCATGGCAACTGTGAAGCCCTTGATCCGGTATAGCTGCTTTTATGTTAAGCGCATAGTGGACAATAGAAGGTTTTTACCCTTAAAATCCTCAGAATTTAAGTCGAATCATTGCACATTTTGAGATTCACACACACACAGCAGTGTTTAAGAGAAGCAGAGCAGACAAATGCGGCCACCTGATAATTACAGTCGAACATTGATGGGGGGCGTTAAATAGAGAGGAAGGTTCATAACATGGATTTCATAAATCGTTAATGGATTGTGTGTGCCAGAGAAACATTCCTACAATGCTCTCCATCAATGCACACCTCACTCCAACGGACTCTCTATCCGAGAACAATACAACATGAAATGAATATCCTTCCCGAAAATACCCCAATAGAAGCTTTTATGGCCTTTTGGTCGTAGGTCTGAGTAGAAATTAATTAGCCTCATAATTAGCTAAAGAATGAGACAATAGAAGTAAATGGATTGAATGCCAGTAGAGCCCTTTGGTCCCAGAGAGGTAGCTATGAATGCAAGCGACGGCCCAGCGAGCCATTAGCATCTTTAATTATAGGATAAAAGGCATATGCACTGGGGGATCTATTCACCGTCCTTCAGTGCTGCCCCAGCCCAGTCCCACATGACAAACGCAGCCAACATTTTAAGATGAATGAGTGTGGCACTCAGACACGGGGGTAAGAGATGTATGGTTTATTACTGCTGACCTGAGAATCCAGCTCCAATCACAATGTTGCTGTAGCTTGGGTGGCGGTCCAGGACGAAATGATTATCAGGTGTCACCTAAGAGATCAGACAAGCAGATAGGATGTTATAATAGCATTCTTCACAGAGGAAAAAATTCACGAAAGAGTTCACTGACTGCTTCTAATGAGAAAAACTCCAACCAAAGAGATCAGAATGGAATGCGGCTTGATAAAGAATTTCACTTTTCTAAAGTTGATAAAACAGACTTGATGTTGCTTTCTTCTTTTGTTGAATTTCTAGGATTTCAGAATAACTGACTGTTGGGAAGCATTAAGTGTTTGTGGTTGTGGTTTTATTCAAACATCATCGACTTGGGATCGACTATTAACCAATCAGATCACACCACTCCCATGTATCATAGGCAGACAATATACATTCATTAGAATGTCATCGATTTTTCAAACTAAGTTGTCTGTTTATCTTTAGTTGCAAATCTGTCTGTCTTCCTTTCGGCTTTTTCCCTTTTTACTTGGGAGTCGCCACAGCGAATCATCTGATTCGCACGTTTTGATTTGGCATAGATTTTTACGTCGGATGCCCTTCCTGTCACAACCGTTTAGCAAGGGACAGAAACACGCTGACGGCTTTGCAGCTACTCTTTACGAATGTCAGCAATGGTTCTTTTACATGCCTCTCACCATAGACAGTGAGAGACATGTCCCGCCTTTGATAACCCAGTTAGCTGCACTGGGGGGGGGACAGTGACAACCTTGTGGAGAGTGGGACTCGAACCCCCAACTTTGGATCAGCGATCCAGCACCCTATACCACTAGACCACCACTGCCCCTACAAGTCTAAATTCATCTTTTATTTTTCTATACTTTAATTTGCGGTCTACCATTAAAAAAAATGGACAGTGGGCAACAAATTGGAAAGGTTTGCCTATATATACATATATATATATATATATATATATATATATATATATATATATAGGTAAGTCTGTTGGGTTTTTACACCCGAGCCTGGTGGCTCATCAGGCCGGTGCTTACCCCCGGTTTCCGTAGCGTGAAGTGACCAGGAGTTCAACTCCTCCTGGATGGGACGCTAGTCCATCGCAGGTTACCTTCCCAGTATATTTTTACTGGTACCCATTTATACTGCTGGGTGAACAGAGGCACACTTGTGGTTGAGACCTTGCCCAGGGGCCTCAGTGGGATTTGAACTCGCAACCTCCCAATTATGAGCCCAGCACTCTAACCTAATATATATATATATATATGTGTATATATATGTGTATGTGTATGTATATATATATATATATATATATACACATATTATATATATATATACACATATATATATATATATACATATTATATATATATACACATGTATATATATATATATATGTATGTGTATGTATATATATATATATATATACATATATGTGTGTATATATATATATATATATATATATATATATATATATATATATATACATGTGTATATATATATAATATGTGTATATATATATATAATATGTATATATATATAATATGTGTATATATATATATATATATATATATATATATATATATATATATATATATATATATATATATATATAGGCAGTGGTGTAGTGGTTAGAGTGCTGGGCTCATAATTGGGAGGTTGTGAGCTCAAATCCCACTGATATATATATATATATATATATATATATATATATATGAAATATATAAAATATATATAAAAAATATATATAATATATATAGCCAAAATATACCCCAACAGAGGGTTGTGTCAAATAGTGAGTTGTAGTTGAGCATGATGGGCCGCTCTACATCGCAGTTTGATGAGAAAATACAGTGCAACTATTTTACAAAAGTAATACAAGTACATAGGGATAAGAATACAGGGATCCCTCGCGCTTCCATTCATGCGGCTTCAGTGCATCGTGATATATATATATATTTAAAATACTCATCGAATTAAAAAATTAGGAAATTAAGGGAAGAATAGGGTAAAAAGTTCAGGAAAATGCTGCAAAAACAAGGCCAATTATGCAAAAAAACCCAGCAACAAAAAACTCCCCTAAACCAACACAAAGAAAAAAAACAACCCAAAATCTCCCATCAAAACTAGTTACATTGTTGTGACGTGCGCATCTGAGTGTTTGCATGTGCATTTGCGTGCGTGCACGCATGTCTGTATGTGCGTGTGTTTATATTTTATTTACATCTTATGCATTATTTTTTAATGTTTAATTGTTATTATAAGCATTTATATATGTTATTTATTGATATTATATACACATATACATGTACGTATACGTCAGTCATTGGGGGTGTGTGTGTGATCCTACTTCGCGGATTTCGATCGTCACATGGGGATCTCGGTCGCCCCCCTACTTACGATGACCCCTGTGTACGAAATCCCCGGGTTACGAAGATCATTTTCCTAAGTTTCCAAAATTCACACGCGTCAATCAAAATTTCACACGACACATGAGTTGCTCTCTCATTGGCTGTCTCTCAACATCCCGCCCCGCTGACCTCCCAGATATAGACAGAAGGAAGCTTCACGCTTTAGTTTTTAGTTTATTTTTTTTAAGTTGTTTTAATTCAGTAAATGTTTAATAAATGTGGGCGTATTTGAGATCATCTGGAATTCCGATCCCTCAAGGAATCAAATTAAAATTGAGTTTGTCAAGCAGGGAATGCGCTTTGAATTCACGTCTTGTGGGCATGGCCCGCAGCACACGTGTGCGCGCGAGAGAGAGAAGGAATAACGCTTTAGTTTTTAGTTTAGTTTTTTTTTTTTAAGTTGTTTTAATTCAGTAAATGTTTAATAAATGTGGTCGCATTTGAGCTTATCTGGAATTCCGATCCCTCAAGGAATCAAATTAAAGTTGAGTTTGTCAAGCAAGGAATGCGCTTTGAATTCCACGTCTTGTTGGCGTGGCCTGCAGCAAGAGAGAGAGAGAGCGAGAGAGAGAGACACACACACACAGGTGTGTGTGTGTGTGTGTGTGTGTGTGTGTGTGTGTGTGTGTGTGTGTGTGTTAATAAAAATTTTTAATAATGGTTTAATTAATAAATATGTTAATAAAATGTTTTAATATATTAATAAAATGTTTAAATTGTTTAATAAATAATTTTCTTTTACTTTTAACACATATTTCATACAAAATTGTTGTACTTTTATCATTTTTAAAGGGTTTATGGAGTTTATCCAGTCCAAAGACTGGAGCCTTGGAACGAATTTGGCGTTTAACATGCAAGACGCGACCCCTACTTACGAAAACTCCGCGTTACGAAAAAGGATCTGGAACGGGTTGATTTCATCGGTAGGGGGCCGACTGTATTTCAACAGTCTCATAGCTTTAATAAAAAATGGAAGCTCAACAAAGTACTGACACGGGTGTGATTTTTTTTATTTATTTTTTTTTTTTTTATATAAACTGTTGCTATTATATCTTCTGCTTCATTGTTATTACTTGCATGAAGTAAATACAGCTTACGTTTTCCCCGTGTGCTTTCATTCCAGGCTGCAATGCAACAAAATATGAAAATTTCAGGTTTCAGGGTTATCTTTTGCAACAAGCACAAGTAGAAGGATGTATCAAAAAGCAATCAGCGTTTCTCATGTAAGTAATGACCTTCTATATTTGGCTGTTAGTGGAAAGATAATAAAGTGCAAGAACAGAAAGCTGTTTTTTTAATTTCATGCATTAATTGGTGAACTTAAAATATTGCAATGAAAAGAAAAGTATTCATATATACAGTATTCATCTTCCTGGAGCAGCACGGCAGCGTAGTAGTGGTTAGCACGTCCGCCTCACAGCAAAAAGGCCTGGGTTCGATTCCCAGCTCGGGTGCTCCTGTGTGGAGTTTGCATGTTGTCCCCGTGCTTATATGAGTTTCCTCTGGGTCATCCGGTTTCCTCTCACAGTCCAAAAACATGCACAGTAGGCTAACTGAGTGTTCCAAATAATCCCTCGGTGTGAGTGGGACTGTAAATGGTTGTGTGGGTGTTGGTCCTGCAATGGCTTGGCGAGCTGTCCAGGGTCTACCACATCCTCACCCAGAGTTGGCCTCGATAGGCATCAGCCAAGTTGCAACTCTAGTTAGGATGCAGCAGCTTAAAAACATGAATGAATGAGTTTACCTCCCTCTGACGGTGTCTTTTGCTATATTTATTTTAAGAATCTAATAATTTATTATTGATAAATAAAAAGAACCGTCAACTGTGCAGGATAATTCAGCACAGCACAAACCAAATATAACCAATAAATGCTGCTTCATAAAACGAGCCCTCGGTATGTTCCTGAGCAATTTACGAACACTCACCCGGGCAGCGTATCGTCAGCTTAAAAGTATGCGTGAAAATAAAAGTATATAAAACTGTGAGAAAACACGTACTCTGTATGTCGTGCTGTTTCATCTGGATGGCAAATTCAAGACATTTGTCATTATCTTTCTCCCATTTTTCTTCCGTAATAATCCAACTCCCACCTGTCAAGTATTGCGTCCCTTCCACATACAGTATGACCAGCTCTGACCAGGGAGAGGTGTGAGCTTTCATCACCCCTCCATGACATGTGATGCTGCGACCTGCATCTTTACCAACCTTACCAACCGCCCCTTCATCAGGATGAGCCCAGACATCCCCACGGTCGGCTGCTGAATGCTGTAAGGGACAGGGAGGCCAACATATACCATCCCTTCTGCAAGAGCTCGGCCAGTTAGAGCTCATGTGCTCCTGGCTATGGATGGCAGCAGCATCAAACTAGATTTGAACCTGTGATCTCCAGGTTGGTAGTCAAGACACTTTGTGTCTGCACATTGATGACCCAAGCATTGCTCTTTTTTTTTTTTTTTTTTTTTTTTAATTTTCTAGTTTTATAATTTTATTAGGGCTGTAACATTTGGTCCATGTATGTAAAGAGCAGCAACTCACTGTGTACATGCAGCTCTCCACAACAGCAGGCACAGGCACAAGGCCAGGGAAGCACTGGCTGAGATATTTGGACAAAGCATCCACGTCTTGTTTATCTGTCTGTCTGTCTCTCTCATCTGGCTCGGTCTCACTGCCCCTGTGGTAGCAAACCTAAACATGATGCACACACACACACACACACACAGAGACATACACACGACCAGTAGGATTTATAACAAGTCAAAGATTGCCAACAGCTCCATCTAGTACCTGAGTACAGAGGTGCACCCCTATTTTTCATCCCCTGTAATTTTCTCAGATGAGCTATAGGCAGATAAAGCCAGGCTCCGGTGGCTGGAGCAGAGATACTGCTACCATGAAGCAACCATCTGTGTTCTCCCTCTCAGTCATGTCAAGCATGATGAGTCAGAGACATCCCACTGAGGCAAGAACATGCGCCAAAACAGGGTTCATGACCAGGAGAAGACGGATCAGAGCAGAGGGCCATTTACTGCTTTTTAATCAAACAGAGAACAGAATTGTTGCTTTGAGGAATTGTGTCAGGTGTTTTTGCAAAAATTACAAAAAAAGTTCTTTCCAGTATTAATTAAAACAATCAGACTTTTCCTGACATCTGAGGCAGTAGTGGTCTAGCGGATAAGGTGCAGTATTGCTGATCCTAAGGTTAGGGGGTCGAGTCCCCACAGGGTTGTCACTGCACACCCCCCCCCCCCCCCCCAGTGCAGCTAACTGGGTTATCAAAGGCGGGCCATGTCTCTCGCTGTCTATGGTGAGAGGTTCATGTAAAAGAACCATTGCTGACTTTCATAAAGAGTAGCTGCAAAGCCGTCAGCGTGTTTCTGTCCCTTGCTGAAAGGGTTGTGACAGGAAGGGCATCCGACGTAAAAAAAAAAAAAAACCTCTGCCAAATCAAATGTGCGAATCAGATGATTCGCTGTGGTGACTCCCAAGAAAACGTAAAAAGCCAAAAGAAAGAAAGAAAAAGACTTTTCCTGACATCATTTGCAGTAGTTTCCATAGAAATACAGTGGTAACTTTACGAAAGTCTCACCAAACGAAAAAATTCAGGTTACGAAAAGCATTTTCCTAAAATTTTTGCCTCTGGATACAAAACAAGTTCACATTATGAAAGCGGCATCTTAAAAATTCAAACGTGCCATTCAAACATTCAAACAATGCACGAGCTGCTCTCCCATCAACGACGTTCAAACAGACCGCCCCGCTGGCACCCATTGGCTCGGAGGGATTGACGCAGCTCCCTCTTATTGGCTATCTCCCAACATCCCATCCCGCTGGCCTCCCATTGGCTGGGAGGGATGACGCAGGTTCCTCCCATTGGCTATTATAGAGCTGTGTCTACCATGATGCTTTGCGTGTGAAGGACAGAGTTACTGTTGTTTTATGCTTTATTTCTTGACTCTTTTCTTGCTTTTAACCTTTCATAAACATTTGTAAGATTATAACTCTGTGAAGAAGACATGGTCAACACACGTGCGCACACACACACACGCGTGTGTGATTTTCGGTGCGAGTGAGACGAAGAAACGGGCTCGAGCGATACCGCAAAGGAATATGGACAAACCTGTCTACCATCGGTACGATATTGAAGCAGAAGGAGGTCTTACAAGGTATACTTTTATCATTTTTAAAGGGTTTAGGGGGTAGTATTCAGGGCCTTGGAACGAATCACGCGTTTTACATGTAAAATGCGGTTCAATTTACGAACAATGTAGGTTACGAAAAAGTCTCTGGAACGGATTAATTTCGTAAAGTGAGATACCACGAGATGTGTGGAATATTGTATTGCGTGATCCATCCCCCTCCATTGAATGCATATGAGTTTTAATTAGTGTCCTGCAGCGGCTTCCTTTTCAGCATCAGCCCCAGGGTCCCTGGTTTGGATCTTGAGCTCAAGTTTGTGGAAAGTTCTACACACACCCCCCACACCCCCCACCCCCCCTTGCTCTTTCGTGGGTTTCCTCTGGGTTCCTCTGGGTTGTATTTCTTTCCACCTTTCACAAAAATGCCTTTCGGTGGAGTAGCTGCAAG